>CM070504.1:15132881-15765216 GCA_036346375.1 Guadua angustifolia | reverse complement strand
TGACGTCAGACCGATACTCTTCACCTACCACGTGCCGAGAGAGCTTGTGCGGGTTTTGGGAACACACGGCACAATCCCCGTATACTAGCTACTAAATAATTAAAACTCTACACAATCCGATCGCTAAATCATGAAGTTGAATAAACTACTGCTAACCCTGCAAAATTCAAAATCACTAAATCATTTTTCTATAAAACTAGTAATACAACCGAAATCCCGTAAACTACCTACTAAATAATTAAAATTCTACACAATCCGGTCGCTAAATCATAAATTTAAATAAACTACTGCTAACTCTGCTAAATTCAAAATCACTAAATCATTTTTTTATAAAACTAGTAATACAACCGAACTAAACTATTGCTAACCCTAATTCATAATACATTTTTTCCTAATTTCTAATACAGTTCAACGCTATATTTCAACTCTAGTTTGATCACTACAATGAATATTACAAAAAAAAATTAGTAATACAATTTTACTATTTCAATGCTAGTTTGATCACTACCGAGCTAAACTAGTTTATTATTATTTCAACGCTATATTTAAACTAGTTTATTATTTCAACGTTATATTTCAACCCTAATTTAATCAATACCGAACTAGACTAGTTATGTATTTTTTGCTAATCTTAATTTGATCACTAGAATGAACATTACAAAAAATTGGCAACAAATTTTACCTCAACCGCGACGAAATCCTCCTCCTCTTCTTCCTCCTCTCTTCCTCTCTTCCTCCTCTCCTTCCTCTCCTCCTCCTCTCCCTTCTCTTCCTCCTCTCCTCTCCCTTCTCTTTTTCTCAGCGGCGCCCTCTCTCTTCTTTTCCTCCGGCGCGGCGAATCACTCGGGCGCTGGAAGAAATGAGGCCAAAGGCCTCGGGCGCGATGGGTAAAGGCGCCTGTCGCAATTCCAAATTGCGACTTGCGACAGAGAGATTGCGACAAACCTCAGTCGAAACTGTGACAGACTGTTTGTATCTATTCCAAATTACGACAGACGGGTATTTCTGTAATTTTTTTTGGCATATTATTTCTGTAATTTTCTATAAAAAAATATATTATTTAAAAAAAATTCGTCAAATCTGCATCCTCGCGCTGTGGCTCGAGCATGATCCAAATAACTAAACGTCTTCAGGATAAAAAAGTTTGACACGATTCAGACGAAATTCATGCATTACCTAGAATTTTCAAGTTCAAATGTGTCGCCGAAGAAGTAATTTGAAACAGAGTTTTAAACAATACAGAAAAAAAGAATAAAAAGTCTAGTACTATTGAAGTGTTATAGGGGAAAATAGAAATCGAAGTGCCCGGTGGAACCGACGGCAACCCACGCCGGCGAGGAGGGTGGTGATCACACAAAGAACAAAAGCGCACAAATCACAAAAGACCACAGGATTCTTGTAGGATTCTTTTATGGTATTTAGCAATGCCTAAGTCCCTAGAAGCTGAATAATGACAGCTCCGTCCATATAAAAAGTTAACTTTTCACAGTTTTTGTTACAAAAAGTCGATGGTATAATTTATGCTCCGATTATATGGACCGAGAACTCTGCTTACTTTGATGAATTGCCGTATACGAGCCATATACAACCCTACCTTTTTGTGATACTAGTAATTGTTTATTATTACTGTTTGGTTGTGGAAGAAAACCAAGTCATGAGTCAGAAAACTCAGCCACGCGCTTTTCAATTCAAACTAAAAAGAATGATTTGCGATTAAAAACAAGGAAAAAGAGAACCAAGTCTTCCTAGCATGCCCTTGTGCTCGTCTCGCGCTTGGGGTCATGGAATAGCTTGGGTCTTAAATTTCATCAGAGGCCTCGTGAGGTTGAGTAGTGAAGGGAATAAAAGTTAACGATATGTACGTACCTGCCATGCTGCCAACTCAAGAGAGTGAGTCTAACTTTAGACTATTTTCAGCGGTATCTCTTT
The DNA here is from genome assembly GCA_036346375.1 of Guadua angustifolia. Taxonomy (NCBI): domain Eukaryota; kingdom Viridiplantae; phylum Streptophyta; class Magnoliopsida; order Poales; family Poaceae; genus Guadua; species Guadua angustifolia. Next base: position 15,763,287 of record CM070504.1, on the reverse strand, counting down.
AGCCTCCAAATCTCTTCGCAGACAGATTCCAAACACTCCAACGAATTCCCTTCACGGTTCCCTTCAGAAGGGCAATCTCTATATAAAACCCCTTGAAAGGATGCTGCTGGAGATAACAGGAATGAATGGAATGAATATGGGGAAGAGAATGAGGGAAGAGAAGGAAAATTGCTGGAGATAGTCTTAGTAAGACTAATTAAGACAGTTTTTACGCCGTGATACGTTATGTATGTTTTTTTATAAATAATTTTATTTTTTTGATGGTTTTTTTTAAAATCAACATGTTTTTTTTAATTTATCTGGGGTCCTCCCACGAAGGAACCGCGATCGCGCTAAATCGAGTTGTTCTTTTTGTGAAAAACAGCTGGAATGATCCAAACGTAACTAAGTTTTTTTGGGGTATTTATTTAGCGCCCTTTCACGAAAGATTTGCATTTTTTTGAAACAAAATGTACTTTTCGTAAAAAAAACCGTGCGAAGGATCTACACGCGATTACATATTTTTTTGAGGGACCTATACGAGAAAAAAAAATGAGCGGAGCCGGCCGCGTACGAGCCACGCGAGGGAGCCAACGCGACGCGGAAGCGGTACCTGACCAAGAAGTCTTCGATCTTTAATATAGATTGTTTTCGCGGCGTAACACGCCGCGCGCGTTGTTTTTTTCGCAGAAACAATTTTTTTTCCAACTGTATTTTTTTTAAATCGTCGAGAAAATGAGCGAAATGGTTGTAAGGACACAAATACAATCACGTTTTTTTCACATCTATCTGGGGTTTTCTCACAAAGAATCTGCGATCGTGCTAAATCGAAAATGTCCTTTTCGTGAAAAATAGCCGAAACAATCCAAACGTCACTACGTTTTTTTTATATCTATTTAGGGTCCTCTCACGAAAGATCCACGATTTTTCTGAATCAGAAGAGTCTCTTCATAAAAAACCGTGGTAAAGACCTATATATAATTACGAATTTTTTGAGAGACCTAAACACGAAAAAAAATTGAGCCGAGCCAGCCGAGCGCCCAGATCGCCAGAAATCTCCCAATAATAGTAGAGGTATTACTATTTCAACATGACACATGCAAATGGAGAAAAGATGTTGGGAGAAACTAGTGCTCGGACGTCCGATTTCTGCTCATCCCATTGGACGCCTCTTGCAATATTTTCTGTCAACACGTGAAACATTTTTTTTAACGCTTGCAACATCCGTTTACTGTAGTAAATTTTACTGTTTATCAAAGATAAATGTTACATGATGTAACAAAATATTATACGTGAAGAAAAAAAATATTTCAATGCATTTAAAAACTTCGAACGACCAAGTACAAGTCATTCCGAAAGATGTTTCATTCTGTAACGGAGGGCGGAGGGGGCAGTACCTACCTACACAGAAACTGCATGCAAAGCCAAATATGATATTCGGGGATTTTATGCGCATATGTCATGGCGGGGCCCTCACGCCCAACTGTATTTGTTCTCTCTCCATGCTAGTGTGTGTGGGGGGACCCCTTCCCCCTACAAATACCCCCACCCCTTGTGTTGCACCTCTTATCGGGTGAAGCCATAACGAGTCTTAGCAGCCGGAGTAGTCAGGGAGTGAGAGTAGCATACAGAGGAGCGTGTGTAGAAGATAGCAACCAGACAGCACTCGAGCAGCAGAACAAAGGGGGACAATCAACCAGGAAAAAACTGAAACAAAACCGCGACGCGCGTTAGAGTCTACAAAGCTTATCTCTCCACCCTCCGCCTCAGCCTCTCGTTCGTTCCGGTCCGGTCCTCCTCCCCTCCCCTGTCCGTCAAACCGCGCACCTCCTCCCCTTATATATCGCGGCCGCGTGCTCCCGGTTTGGCTTTCTTGCGCCCTGCCTCCGCGTGTGCGCGCGCCGTGCGGTGCTCCCACTTCTATCCCAACCCAAGAGGTAAAAAAGTAACGAGCCACGAAGTATAAACGCGCGCTAAGCTTGTAGCGGCAGCAAGTACGACGTAGAAGCTAGCGCCTCCACTCGTAGTGCCACTGCACTGTACTGTGTAGAAAGTAACCTGTAACGCTACCTGCGACAAGTCGCGTTCACTGGTGGTAAAGGATCAGGGAGAAATGGCACTGACAGTGTTCGAGACCGCCGAGCAGCGCCTGCCGTGCCACGTTGAGCAGGGCGGCGGCGGTAAGGTTGTTGCTGCTGATGAGCGGGCTGTGCTGCAGCAAGAAACGGACCACGGCTGCGACGACGACCGGCCGGGGAGGGACGACATATGGAACATGATCCAGTCGCAGCGGCCTGCCTCAGCGCCGGCGAGGCAGGCGCCGTACGTGCACCCGCTCGTGCGGCGGTCGTCGAGCCTGCTCAGCCAGAAGAGCCTGGAGATTTGCACCGAGAGCCTTGGCTCCGAGACTGGCTCCGACGGCTTCTCCGACGCTGAAGGCGCCACCGACCGCTTGTGCCCGGAGTCCGACGATGACGGCGAGGAAGGCGCGGACGAGGTGGCCGCGCTCGAGCGGCCGCCCCGGGCGTTCCCGCCGCCGCTGCCATCTCTGACGCGGCGCACGGTGGGGGCGCTGCAGATGAGGCAGCACCGCCGCAACGGCCGCCTGGTCGTCGAGGCCGTCCCCGTGCCGTCGCCTACCCTGTTTTGCGCGCAGCGCCGCGGCGGGCGCCTGCTCCTCTCCTTCGCCGACACCGCCGCCCCGGCCTCGGAAGGGGACAAGAACCACGGCCAAGAACCCGAGCAGCAGGCCGCCGAGCAAACCGACGAGGAGGACGATGATGACGAGGAAGAGGTCGAGGTCGTGGACAGGGGCACCGTCGTCGAGGTTAAGGTGAGCACGCAGCCGCAGGCCCGCTGCGGCGGCGGCGGCAGTGGCGCGCGGGTGCACCGCTCCGCACTCGTCATCAACAAGTTCGTCCGCGCCGAGCCGGCCGTCGCCACCTGCGAGATCAACGACACCGCCCGTGCACCACTGGATCCACCTAAGCCTCCGAGGCGTCCGGTCGGGTCCACCACCACGGCGGCCGCAGCCCTGGCCGCGGCTTCAGCTCTGAGCGCGACCGCGGCGCCACCTGGCGGTGACAGCACCGGAGCCACGCCCGGCGAGAGCAAGCTGCTGATGACGGCGAGGCGTCGGCGTAGCAAGGAGGAGCTACTGAATCACATGCGCCGGTGCGGGCAGCTGAGCGGGCAGCTCTTCATATGGGAGCCGTGCATCGCCACCTCCTCCTGAGCCGACCGTCGCACACGTACGCGCCGTCGCCTCTTGATGCCGTTCCACTCTACGCCTCCACTTGTGCCCCTGTTTGTTCGTAGCTGTTGCTGCTGCTGGTGTTATTCGTAGTAAGTGATCATCACCACATGATTGCCTTAGCCGTGCGGGAGCGAGCTAGATAATTGGCTTGGTTTATCCCCGTGCCTCGGTGCATGTTGTATCTAGTACTGCAACTTAGTACGTGCTACTAGTCGTCGTAATTTATGATTAAGATGCATGCTTGTCTGATTTGATGGTTGTCTTGGAGAAGTTGGTGAATGATTAAATTAAGATGTTCGTTGTGATGATGGCTTCCCCAAAATGGAACAGGACGGACTGATGTCCATGCGAGTTACGCCAAACTGCTACCAGACAAACAATTCAGCGATAACCGTCCAAGCATTCATCGAAAAAGAAAAATGCAAATTCAAGAAGAGGTCTGGCATGATTAATAGCCTCCTGATGTCCATGCAAGTACGTGAGCAGGCGGAGGCGGCATAAACGGTAAAACGTACTGCAGGGCGAACAATAATTTAGATGTAAGACTACATGCTTAATATTAACTAGCAGGTGACCTACGCGGCTAAATTTTTTTAACATATTGTAATATCAAATGATATAACTTATATACTTGACAACATATTAACGTATTTTGTAGATTATTTAGATTTTTAAGATATCATAAATATTAGAAATGACAATAGAAGCTTGAAGAAAAATTCTACTTAAGGGATGTAATTAAAGTAAAAGCTTCGATGGAAGAAATCATTGAAAATAATAAGTTATAGGGTGTTCTTAGAAATGTAGCAACTCTTCATCTTATATAGATCATATAACTATATACCTCTATTCTTTCTCCATTAGTAACTTTTTTTTTCAAAATATATGCAACAAATGTACCTCTATTTAATCTCAAGTAATACGCTGATTATTTTACATAGTATTAGAGTATATTGCTCACATATACACTGATACATCATGATCGACTTGCTTTGAATGTATCTTCCTCACACACTGATTGCCCCACAGAACCATATATCTTATATCTTTTATTGATTGCCCCACAACTTTTCTGTTTCAACCGCTAATAGCAAGTCTAATTTTTTTATCGATCCTTCTCAACTGCTACCCTTTAATGCAATATGTTATCATATAACTATCTTCTATTTCTCTTCAATTATTACTTCATGCTGAAAGTTACGACATCAACATGCAAAATATTGCTTATCCCTACTGGGAACACTCGTCATGCTCTCATCAGTGGGCCCAAGCCTATTCCATAGAGTAGCGCCATCTCTATTCGGAGTTTTTGGCAACTTGTTTTGATTCAAACGAATTCACGCATGCATATACACATGTAAAGTTATTATACATGCTTGATTTACGCTTGTCCCATATCAGTCGTTTCACTCATTTGATGTTTGCCAACTCAACGATGTTACTTCCTCACTAACACGATGACCTCCTATCTTCTATGATGCTAACATGTTTGCTTTAGTCGTTAACTAATAATATAGAGAATTTTCTCATCATCATGTATGATGTCATACCCTCAGTAGCGACGGCACGTTTCTAACTACCCAATGGATTCTCTGTAGCTTGTCTTCCATACAAAGTTTCATCTCCTCTCTGCTAGGATCTCTCCATCATCAAGTTTCTTTTGTTACTAACTTTTTAATAATACAGACGCTCACCACTCGTCATCGCGGCTTTTGGCTACTTCGACTTTGGTCTTTCTCCTTTTATTTTATTTTTCTTCCAAATTTCTATTATTTTTTGTTGAATTCATACAGAAATCCAATAAATAATATTTCTTTAATTTTTATGTCAGATTATATTTATTTAGGGATTTTATTTCAAAAATCATATGGAAATTGAACTATAATTCTTGTGCAAAACAAATTAACATTTTTTTGTTTGTTTATATTCCAAATTAGATTTGTGTGCTGTTGGATCATACCTGACATAGATTTTTTTAATATAATTTTAGGTTGGAATCGTCTACAAATCCAACTGGCATTTATTTTATTTTATTTTTATTCCAAATTTAAGCTATTTAAGGATTTTACTTTAGAGTTAGTATGGAAATTAAATTACTATTATTTTGTTTTTTATTTTAAATTTTAGTTTTAGGTTGGTATTTGTATACAAATACAATTACTAATTTTCAATTGATTTTTGTTTCAAATTTTATTTTTATTTGATGTTCGTATGGAAATCAAAATTCTACTTTTATTTTATTTTTATATGGAATTTTGGTTTTTTATTGTACTTGACGTGCACTCTTTATTTTGATGATCGTATGGAAATCAAATTCCTATTTTTTATTTTTCATTTCGAATTTAAGTTTTTTTATGCTGGAATTCGTATACAAATCCAACTACTAATTTTTATTCTAAATTTCAGTTATGTTTTGATGTTAGTATGGAAATCAAATTACTAATTATCTTTTATTTTTCATTCTTAGTTTTTTAATTTTTATTCTAAATTTCAATTTTATTTTGATGTTCACATGAAAATAAGATTATTAATCATCTTTTATTTTTTATTCCAAATTTTTATTGTACTTGTTCTCTTTATTTTAATCGTATGGAAATCAAATTTCTGATTTTTTTAATTTCAATTTATTTATATTGTACATGACACAAACTCTTGTATTGTACATGATACAAACTCTTTCGTTTAATCTAAACCGTTATAATCTGAACCCACCATGATCAATGGTGTAGATTTTTCATTTTTTCTCTGATTAATGTTGAGAATTTCTAGCCTTAAAAGCAAACATGGTGGCTTCTTTTGTCTCTACTTTAATATTATCATAGATGTACTACAATACTTTAGAGTTTGGAAGTCCTAATGGGTGGTCATCTTGATCACCTAAGGAGGCTATCAATGAGAAAAAAGCAGGGGCACAATGCATGTACATACATTGAAACATTTGAAGTGAACATGAATATAATGAGATACTCTGCAGTCTGCACAAAGAAGGTCTGAATATTGGCATATCTCCAAGTCTTTGGCGGTCCAAGTTAAGTTGTTTTACCTATTAATTAACTAGCCAAATTTCCCACAGATAGATACTATTTAAGTATATAGTTGTACCTGTTGTAGATTCTAATACTTATAATAGCAATACAATATATATCTATATATCTACAAACAAACTTGATATTCGAGGTACCAGCTCGTCTGTCAAGGCGTCGGGCAGCGTTGATGTAAGTTCAAGCTCCTTTTAGTTTTGTTATTGGTTTTTTAATTAATGTTTAATTATTATTTAATAAAAAATCTAATTATTTTGAGACTAATCAGTATCGAGATTATCTTTTACTATACTCAATTGGATGAAAGCGATGAAAATCAAAGGTATGCATTCGATGTTATATTGATTTATATTGTTGCATTCCTTTGAAATAAAATTCATGATCTTATATTGATAAATCCTAATATGAGACTAACTCATTTATTGAATGTACTTTCATTAGTCTCATCAAAATGAAAAATAGAGATTCAAAAGTATGTATCCAATGCAAATTTAATAGTTCTAGACACATTCCTTGTTTCAAGATAAAAGGTGAATTTCACTATAGTTTTAACCTTAAGATGTACATAATGTTTCAATTCCATATATACATGAATGCACATATTTAGGGAGAGTTCATATTTTACCTTGATGTTTCATAAGTATTGGTCCATTTCATATTGCCAAATAAAATAAGGATCATTACATTGAAACAAATCCTTAGGTATATAAAAACTTGTGTAGTTGTAGTATACTCATGGAAATATAGAATAAACTCTAAAGAAATCTAAAATTGAATATGTGCATATGGATTTAAAGTCAATTATTTATATGCACACATTTAATGGAGTTTATGCTATACTTGATGGTCACAAGAGTATTGATCCCTTTCCACCACTCCATATAATTTGGATCATTAATTACTTGAAAACCATCAAAATGAGTATATAAAACTTGTTTAGTTGATATATACTCATGACAATTTAAATTGTATTTGGCATAAGGCTCTCCATTGTGTACTGATGGTATGCTTCGTTGATTAAAGGACAAACAAAAGTTTTTGAGTATATGAAGCATTAGTTGCACTAATATACTCAAGACAAATTAAATCTTTTAATCAATTGATTTGGGTTGTGGTCAATGTCAAAGGATTAGATCAAGGGATCTAGGGGGCACTCATTATGTGTTAATGGAGTACGTTGATGATTGAGACAACCGTGCTTGTTGAACTAACAATCTTTCATGAGTTGTGAAATAGGTTGAGTCCAATGGTGATGAAGATTTGGATGGTATCATGTGTTGATAGACATCAAGTCAAGAATCAGGACAAAGGATGTCATCATGTGTTGATGAGCGTCAAGAAGTGATCCCAAGCAAAAAGCAAACGGAGTTCATCATGTGTTGATGAACGAGATGAGATCCTAACTTGGAGAAAAGATGATGGTAATCATAAAAACTCCAAGTGGATGTGCTAGGAGGCAAAGGTATAACTAGATAGACTAAGGATGTGTTTCTATTGTTTTACCAATCTTAGAGTTTGGATGAGAGACCGGGTTGCTAGTTATGTTGCCGTACTATTAAAAGTAGTCGTGTCTTATAGTTTGAGCGTCATCATGTGTTGATAAACTCAATCCCGTTTGCTCTAGCTCACTCTCTTAAGTTGGTTTTTGCATGAAGCTCATATTTGCATGTGTTGCAAAGAGAGGAAGCTCATACTTGCTTCTTATTTGAATTGATTCATCGCATGGTGCTAAGTATTTGCATGTGTTGCAAATAGAGAAAACTCATGCATTGGTTTGCTTAGCATGTGACTAGTAGAGTTTGCAAATGCATTTTACAAATTGCTAGAGGTCATGTGTTGATCATCACATGGCTAATCAAGTTTATTGCTCGTTATTTGCAAAAACTATTTTGCAAAATATTGTTATTTATGCTTCTTATCTTCGAATATGAGATAAGCATTTGTAAATATGTTTTGCAAAGTGTTCTGTTCATGTGTTGATCATTTTGTGAGTCAAGATTTGATCTTGGTTGGATTTATTTGCTTTGATTTGTTATTTGCAAATGTGTTTTGCAAATAAACTAAAAGTTTATGGTGTTGATCTAGAGCATGTGTTGGCATTTGCAAAGTGTTGAAATCGTGTGTTGATCATTACATGGCTCAAGGGTTGTTAGTCTTATAGATTCTTGATTTATTATTTGTAAATGTGTTTTCAAATACGTTGAAGTTGAATGCAATTCTTGGAGCATGTGCTGAGGATTTACAAATGTGTTTTACAAATTGGTATGATCATGTGTTGATCACCACATGGCTTAGATAATTAACCTTTAGTGGTGCTTGATTTGAAATGAAAAGAGTTTTGTGTGAAATCTGTTGTTTTATCTGAAAATTGGCACTCTGCAAAGTGTTGAAAATTGTACGCCATAGGTCAGCGATCTGTTGACTGCTGGTGAGTGTTGGTACTGCTAGAGGACAGAAGTACCTCCCCCTAAGAGCGATAGTTATTTTCCAGAAGTGTGGATTTTGTACGTGTTGCAAATCTGGCACTACCAGGGTTATAGGGCGGTACTGCCGGTGGTCAGTAGTATCGGCGCTTAGGAGCCGGTAGTCATTTTCCAGAGAAGGATTTCTCTGTGCTCTTCTGAGGCCAGGGCACTACTGGGCCCTAGGGCCGGTAGTACCGCTCCTATATAACCGATAGTACCAGGTTTACTATGCAACGGCTAGTTTCCATGCAAAATTTGACTATTGGCCTGGTGGCCGTTACTATTGGCCCTACATGGGCAGTAGTGCCAGATTTGCTGTTTTTCTTCAATTTGCCCTTCAACGGTTAGTTTTCTTTGGAGGGGCTATAAAAGAATACCTTGGACTGGCATTTGGGGTTTACTGAGTTGATTGCTCATTTTGGGAGAGTTGTGTATGTATTGCCTTCTTCCCTTTGCTTCTTGACTAGAGTGGAGCTTCTAATTTACATGTGTTGTAATTAGAAGTGGATTGAGTGCTCCTTGTGCATGTGTTGCACTTGGAGAGAACCTTTGTGCATGTGTTGCACTTGGTGATCACCATTGTGCATGTGTTGCACTTGGTGAGATTCAAGTTAGAAGGCTTGACCTATTGCTCTTGGTGCTTGCTGACACCAAGACAGCATAGCGGCGTCATGCGCGGTGACCTTTTCAAATGAGATTGTAAGAAGACTCGGCGAGTGTGTGAAGGTTGTAGCTCGCCTACCCTGAGTGAAAAGAGCTACCACTAGTGGATTTGAGGTGGGCGCTCAAATTCATGGAGTCGGTCCAATGTGTTTAAGCTAACCTCAACGTGAACTAAGAGAGACCGGTAAATCTTCGAACACCACGGTAAAAATTCCGATGTGTATCTTGTTATTTACATTCTATTCTTTATTTACATTCAAGCAATTTATGCTAGTGGAATTGGTTGATTGATTGCTTATTTTTAGGATTGCAAATTATTGTTAGAGACTTAGATAGTTAGTGTACTTAGTAATCCTAATTGATTTAGGCTTTAATTGTCAAAACCTTAGACTTACGCTTCCGCAAATTATTTAGGTTTTGCCATAGGCGTCGATTCGTTAGTCATAGAAAGAGGAATTTTTAAAACCGCTTATTCACCCTCTTTAATTGGCATCCTCAACCTTACAGTTGACTATAGAGAAAGAGGCGTGGTGAAGCCTACAATGGCTTGTATGTGCATTCATTCTTACTTCGTACTTTTCTCGATCGTACGTACCTCTGTAGCGTGCTGATTCATCTTTTATAAGATTATTTTTGTATATATTTGCAGTATATTATTATTTTTCCAGGGGGAGGGGGCATGGCCCTCCTTGGTCCTAGACGTTATCTCTAGTTGTATTCATTATACAATTAATTGCAACAAACCTTATATTTATACCAATCTAACTTGTACTGCTATAATCTAGACTCATCATACTCGATAGTATAGATATTTTGCTTTTTTGTTCTGGCTAACATATTAATTTCTAGCCTTTGGGAACGAGCATAGTGAATTTTTTCTATTATTTTAATAAAATAATATAATAGATAGATATTATGTGTGTGTTCTCCAATTGTTGACTCAAATTTCTCAAAATAATGTTAAGTGTGTATTTCATCTTGTTCCAAATAAACGACAATATTAAGGGCCTGTTTGTGTGTGGGGGGGGTGAGCTTTAAGCCGACTTCAACTTCTAAAAAATCAATAAGCCTCTTCAAATAGCTCAGCTTTTAGACGGTTTTAGTATAAGTTAGAATTCATATATAACTAGCAAGGCCAAAAGTTGAATTGGACCTGTTTTTGCAGCTTATTGCCGAGGAAAATTAACTATTGTCAAATGATCTCTTATAAAAAGCTATAGCCATTTTTCAGCTCGGTAAGCTAAAAAACAGCTTTTTAGAAAAGTTATAGCTCCCCCAAACATGCCCTAATAATTAAGTAGATACTAATGAGTTATCATGTTAAAATATAGATGAAGTTAAACCTATAAAACTTATATCCGGCCCTTATCTTACCATAACTCTTCCAAATTTGACACTTAGGCATAAAATGTTATTTAAATTCAATTTTTGTTGCAAATACATAATTTATTTGTCAATCATATTACCATTACTATAAGGCTTTGTTGTACAAAAAATATACAGTCTAAACTTGAGGCTTACAGGGTTGTAAATTTTGATCAACAGTTAGTAACACATACGTAGAAAACAAAAACGGTTCCGAATGTTATCATCCTCCAAAAGCCCTGCTGGCCCAAACAAACATAAAATGATCATCATCATATTCCAAAAAGGCAACAACAAGAAGAAAAGGCATAGCGATCATCTCCTCTCTTTCTAGTCTTAACTGTTCCACAGTATAACATCAACGAGTGCAGACTATTCATCTCTAGCCTACTAAATAAAGATTAGAAAACAAAATCAGATGCTTCACAAATGCACTATGTTTTCAGCACACGGTTTTGATGGCTGTTAAAAGCAACCCCTTTGTTGGCACTAAAAATGTGGAGTAGGGTTTATCAACCATAACACATCTAACGGACACCGGGTTTCGTAATTCAAGGCGTGCTAATCGATTTAATCCTGCAATCGATAAGAAAAATATAAAATACGTTCAAAGCCGATCGCTTAGATCAATCAACTTAGATCTAATCAGCTAAAAAGCCGACTAGATCGCAGATAACTGATAAGCCTAATTAGCCTATTAGGACTAATCAAGGGATAGAGGTAGATCGACTCTGAAAAAGGCTATACGCAACAAGATCGGAGAAAATCAAACCTGATTGGCATAACAGAAGATGATCAACAATCGGCGATGCGCAACTTTTATTGATCAAAATCAAGTTATAAGGGTCTAAATTACAAGAACTACTCCTAGTCGACAGGAAAAATAAAAGCGGAGTATTTGTTGATGGAATTATGTGTATTCTCTTAGCTTGCCCATGACCATATTTTATACCCATCGGCCGATCGCATCCATTTCCAACACATTACATAACACAATCTGTATTGGCCTTAATCCAGACAGTTTTTCCCTTAAAATCTTCATCGTAACCAAATAGCTTAAGTCTTTCCATATCACATGTCACTTATGATACGTTGACTAGCTATATCCTGTCGATTTTAACTATACTTGCCAAATCTGGGTGCAAACATATGCCCCCAATCTTAACCATCGGCTTGTATGACATTGGCTTGGTGGGACATCTTCACCAGTAACTACTACATTAATAGCACCATAAAAATCTCGTTATGTGTATCGTGCGTTTTAACTACACATATCGCTTCAAAATCTTTCCCACCATTTCACTTTTTACCCTCCGTATAAAAATGCGGCCCCCACATCGTCATTTTCATGCTCTCGAGCTTACCGAACACCTGCAATCGGCTTCTACTTTCCAATTCACAAGTCTTTCTACGCTTGCCTTCTCCTGTTCTTAATCGGCTTTCCCCATGAGATCGACTGAATGGATTCCTCCCAAGTACTCATCCCGATCCCTAATAGCAATGACCAATTCTACCTAGGGTCGATAGGAAGTCTAGATTCTGATACGGTCATAAACCAAGAAATTCTGCGTCTCCCCCTATTGGCTGCTGGACATAACATCGAGGGGTGGAGCAAGAGCTTTAGAGCTTGGCTGACAACACTCAAAGGATGGAAGAACTGGTATATCCGAGTGGCTGCTCAGAAGAGAGAATTGTGGGAGAGGATGGGAATAGTTGAATGTCTTCCTCTTTCTTTAGCCGATCTAGAATCCAATGAGCCCTTGGTGGCCACGGCTTGATACTTTTGGTCGGATACCTTAAACGGTTTTATGTTTCGAATTGGTCCAGTCGGCCTGACCCTTTTAGATGTAGCTCAGTTGTGCTGCTTGAGGCTTGATGGGGAACAGATATCAGCTTATAGCACCAAGCCAAACTCAAGCTCATTAGATCCAAGGGTGAAGGGTGGAGCAAGTATATAAGCAATAACAACCAAGTCAGAGGACCGATATCGGATGAAGAACACATTGCCTTCCTCAATCTCTGGCTGGATAGATTTCTCTTATGTGGGGCTTCCCTTGGACCGACCCAAACTTACCAGACCATAGCAGAGTAGTTGGTAGAGGGTCGTCGATTAGTCCTAGGAAAGACACTGCTCGGGGCAGTATTCCAAACTATGTATATTATAAGGAGTCGACTATTCACAGGCTTCACTAACTTCACTGTCTGCAATATGGGAGGGCCTCTTGGGTCTGTACAAATTTGGCTATACAACTTATTTAGCCGATCTTTCGCCTTGAATCTTTCTGAGAATACTCCATTTCCGCAGAAAGACAACCCAGAGGGAGTAGTCCCCCAATTCAGACCAAGCCGATCCATTGGCAAAAAATTCATAATGTACTCAGGGAATGAGACGAAGATCACACCCATCGGCGCAAGTAAATATCTGTCTTTCTTTTTACAACTCAATAGCGAAGACTTCAATCAACATGATTTTTTTAGCTATACAAATGCAGCCAATTTCTCACAGCCTTCTTTCCTTCATTTGGATGCCGATAGTGCCTTGATGTCTTAGGAGACTTTGGAAATAAATAAGCTCTTCATATCGCCGAGCATATTGCATGTCGGCCTTCACATAAGAAATCGGACTTTCTAGCCTTAGTATGAATTTTATCACCCATCAGTTTATACTCGACAATTGGGCTTTGGACAAGTCATTTTGAGTCTCCCACTTCTCGATCAGCTTTAACCAAGAGCCCGGGTTTGAAATGCAGCTACAGCTAACATTGTCTTAGAAATAGCCGACGAACGACAAATTGAAGATCTGCCTCATTTTGTACTAAACACACGTCGGGTTGGACATTTCTCCTCTTGGTGGTCAGCAATCGTAGAGGCACTTTATCTCGAGAAGACACTATCAGCCATTGTTAATGAGTTTTCCCAAACTTACCTGAGCTGACGGTAGTATCTGATAGTGGTTCGAGCGACGAGTCAAGCTCCTCCAGGTATACTAACACAAGTATAGTAGATATTACCAGAGAGGTATCGATTGTAACAAATCTTTCTTATTGTCCTTTTACCTAGTGCCTTTACTAATCGTCTTTCTCTTTCTTCCAAACTAAGGTTATGGGAAAGAAGGTCACAACAGGCCCATCAGGTTGCGACCAAGCGGGCAAATGGCCCCATCAGTTGACTAGACTTATAGGTTATACCTCCGGCACTTTGGAGATTCAAAGCCCCTCCTTGTCGGATATTGAGAAGCAACAGCAACCTAGTAAGTTCTTCTTTTGGCTTGTTCTCTTTGCATGAAATATTCTCTCATAAATCTAACACGTAGCCGATTTGTCTTAGAGAGGAAACGCGCCAAGTCGACTAAAGCTCCTGCCAAGCGAGGTTCTAAGCCACAGGAGCAAAGTGGAGAAAGCTCTCCCCACGCATCGGCTACTAGCGGGGTAAAAAACTTGCATAAGTATTTTACAAGTTTGTAGTCTCATTGGTTTAACTCACCTAAACTTCTCTTCTCAGCCGACTGCTTCAGTGCAAGTGGCCACTATCTTGGCTGACCTGCCATCTGCTTCCATTGAGCTTCCTCCGCCACCTTCTCAGCCGATGCCACCTGCTCCCTCGGCTCCTGCCTCAGCTTCATCGGACCCGACGGATCTGCTAGGGTTCACCCTGGCCGATCTTAATGACCCGGAGGTTTTGACCACCAACGACTATCCAGCAGACATCTGCAAAATTCTTGAAGTTTCCATGGAAGTGTCGGCTGTGGTTACTTTGGCATCGAGCATGCAAGAGAAGCTAAACAAGCTCTTCAACCAAGTCATGTAGCGTGAGCTAACCTCCTTAGCAACATGCAGCCCCTTCGGGATGCCATGGCTGCCGTAGAAGCTGACCTACTGCCAGAAGCCATGGATGCACTCCTGAACATCTTCCACTTGGATGGCAAGAAAGCAGAGGTTGAAGCGGCCAAGGTCAGGATCGCTCAGAGAGAGGCAAAAGAAGTCGATCGTAGACTTCTTGACAAGATGGTGGCGGAGACCAAGGCTAAGAAGAAAAAATTTGATGAAAATACCCTAGCCCTTAAGACCAACAGAGCAATCATCCAGAAGTTGGAATCGGCCAAGAAGCTCCTTGAGAAAGAGCTAGCCAATCTGAACAAGCAGATAACCGATGGACAAGCCAAGCTTACCGCAACGGCCTCATCTATCAGAGAACAAAAGCATGAAGTTGGCTTGGGCTGAACAAGCAGATAACCGATGGACAAGCCAAGCTTACCGCAACGGCCTCATCTATCAGAGAACAAAAGCATGAAGTTGGCTTGGCTGTTGCGAAAGTTACGGAGCAATTAGCTTAGGTGATCTCTGTGCCTAACAGTGCTAAGGAAGATCATAGGACTGTCGATGAGATGCAGCAGATCATCGCTAAGGCCGCAGGAGCGCTATCTTCCTCTGTGCAACGATTGTAATCTTTTGGAATGTTGGTCAGCAGAACAAAACTTTTGCAATGTTAAGTTATTATAATCGGTTGTTTAACCGATTTTATCATTATCCCATTTTCACATCTTGTAACTTTTTTTAGCCAATATTGACTGTCTTCCAGACCAAATCAACTTCACTGAAGGACTTGGGTACTACCTTTTTGTTGTAGGCTCTAGCAACCCTTTCTTTGTTCTTTTTAAGCCGATCTAAAGTATGTAACCGTAATTCTATCAAATCATCTAAATTATCCACCATCAAATCTTTGTACTCTTGAGCTGATAAATCATCTTGCCTAGCTATTCTTATGGAATTGATATTAATCTCTACAGGCAAAACGACTTCTTGACTATAAACTAGCTAGTAGGGTAAACGCTTCGTCGCTCCACAACATGCGAGCCGATAGGCTCATAATGGCTTCGATAGCGTTGAGTGCTAATTCCTTGGTTTTTCATCGTTCTTTCTTTTAATCAGCTTAATCAATGTTTTGTTAGACAACTCGACTTGTCCATTAGCTTGAGCATAATATGGCGATGAAATTAGTAGTTTGATACCCAAACTTTTGGCAAACTCCTGAAACCCATCAGACATAAACACTGTCCCTTGATCAATCATAATAGTCTGCGGGATTCCAAACTGATGAATAATATATTCATTGACAAATCCAATGGCCTCAATGCTTGTAACTTTTTAAGTCGTATAGCTTCAACCCATTTAGAGAAATAATCGGTTGCGACCAAAATAAACTTATAGCCTTTGCTTGAAGTAGGGAATATTTGAACGATTACGTCTATACCCTAGCCTCTAAATGGCCAAGGTTTTATAATAGGGTGCCAAGCCGATGTTAGGGTCAATTACACATTGCCAAATTTCTAACAAGTCTGACACCCTTTATAATACCAAAAACAATCTTCCATTATTGTTGGCCAAAAATACCCAATTCGTCTTAATATCCACTTCATCTTATAAAATTCCACCTACGAGTCCGACCGGGTTTAGTTCGGAAGGAGGCGTCTGCGGTGGCTAACCCTAGAGGTGAGAACCCTAGAGACCCCCACAAGGATTCATCTGTGAACTAGGGATGACACCTGATTTTACCTGAGTTCGGGCCCCTTTGCCTTGGGTAATAGCCTTACTTCTGCTAGATTGTTTATAGAGTATTTTTGAACTAGTGCCAGTCTTTGGGTTACAAGTTCTTCCCTAGGCCTTCGGAACTCTTGCTTGCTTTCGACCCGTCGTCCCCTTTCCCATCACCCTTATATGCTGGAGTAGGTAAAAGGAGGTCATCCTTGATCCTTATGCTTCTGTGATGTCCGTTCCTCTAGCCTCATTAAAGACACCTTCCGCCCGGAGCAATGAGAGCCCGAAATTCTAATGTCCGATAGGGAAGGAGTACAAAGTGTGTATCAAGGACTACAAGCATACGTTTGGCGGGCGCCAAACGCCAGGTGGCGTGCTCGCCACACGCCGCCGGGCGCTAATCCTCCTCTTTGTTGGCATGTTAGATAGAGGGTAAACCATAAGCTAATTGATGAGATCCACACATGCCTTCATGCACTTCACCCATTGCCACCTTGGCTTCATCAGCTCCAAGACACCTTAGCAATAGCCCTTCTAATGTCCGATAGTACAAAGTGTTATCAAGGACTACATACTTTAAAGCCTGCCACCTAATCCTCCTCTTTGTTGGCTTAGATAGATAAACCAAATGTTCCATTATTCTAATCCTCCAATCGACAATGTCCAAACACATTACCGTTTTATCTATCAGTTCCCAGTCCTCACTTCGGCCAAAAACTATATAGCCTGACGTCTATTGGGCTAATAAGTTAGCCCTCTCGTTCATCTCTCGAGGAACATGATTAATCGAGAATGAATTGAATGAGTTGATTATAACGAGACATTGATCCAAGTACTTGGCTAAAACATCATCGTAGCAATTGTACTCTCCTTTGACCTGCTGTAAAACTAACAAAAAATCACCATAGGCCTCAACAACATCTGCCCTAATGTTTTCGAGCAGTTGTAGAACTCGTAGCAGTGCTTCATATTCTATCTGATTGTTAGAGCATTGGCAATTTAGCCAGAACACAAACTCAAAACTATGCCTCTTAGGTGAGACAAGCACTAGTCCAACACCGTTGCCTTCTCAACATACCGACCCATCGAAATACAATTGCCAAGGGGATATGGACACCAAATTGGCAGTAGTCTCACTCCCTATTATGAAATCAGCTATAACCTGCCCTTTAATTGCTTTAGCCGATTCATATGATAAGTCAAACTCGATCAACACATAAGCCTATTTACCAAGTCACCCTCACAAAATCAGAGCAGATAGCATGTATTTTATGACATCGGTCTTACAAACCACCTTACAAACCAATGCTAAAATATAATGCCTTAACTTGGTACAATCAAAGTATAAAGATAAACATAATTTCTCCACAAAGGGGTGCTTGATTTCAGCGTCCAGCAATTGTCGGCTTAAATAAAAGATCACTATTTCCTTGCCATTAACTTCTTGTGCCAAAACAACTCCAATAGTTTCCTCCTCAGTCGATATGTATAAGCCTGAATGGAATTCCTTTTTGTGGCATGGCTAATACTAGAGGATTAGTCAAATATACCTTGATATCATCAAAGGCTTTTTGTTGATCAGCTCCCTAAACGAACTCTTGATTATTCTTCAATTTTAACAATGGGGTGAATGCGCGGATATGACTAGAAAGATTTGAGATGAACCGTCGGAAATAATTGATTTTGCCGATCAACTTCTGCAACTCATTTTTGTATGTCGGTGGTTTTATTTTATCTATGGCCTTTACTCCTCCGTGATTAACCTCAATTCCCCTCTTACAAACCATGAAACCCAGAAACTACCCAGTCGACACGCCGAAAGCACACTTGTTGGGGTTCATCTTCAAACCATGTGCCCTTGTATTCTTGAAAATTGTTTCTAAATTGGCTAAATATTGCTCATCTTTTTTAGATTTCATGACCACATCATCAATGTAAATTTCTATAATCTGGCCAACTAAATCATGAAAAATTAAATTCATAGCATGCTGATATATCGCACCAGCATTTTTTTAAGCCGAACGTTATCATTGTCCACTCAAATAACCCTAAGGCACCAAGCATCTGAAAGCGGTTTTCAGTGTATCGGCTTTTGCCATAAATATCTAATTATACCCTGTGTTCCCATCGAGAAAATTGACAATCTTGTTTCCTAATGCAGCATCGATAAGCATATCGGCTATTGGCATCAGATATTTATCTTTTGGTGTAGCCTTGTTCAAATCCCTAAAGTCGATACATACCCTAAGTTTATGATTTTTGTTCATGACAAGAACGATATTCGAGACCTATTCAGCGTATCAGCAAGGCCTGATAAACTTTGCCTCCAATAATCATTCAATTTCTTTTTTTATAATATTGTACAAGGCCGAATTGAACCTCCAAGGGTACTGTATAAACGGCCGATACCCTGGTTTTATGGATAGCCGATGTTCAACAAGTTGTTGGCTTAGGCCAGGCATTTTATGGTATTCCCAAGCAAAACAATCTTTATAATCCCTAAGGATTTTGACCAACTTCTCCTTATATTCTACATCTAATTTTGCACTAATAAAAGTAGGTCTTTTCCTATCATCATCTCCTATGTTGACTTCTTCAAGTAGATCGATTGATGTGAATCCTTGGCCTAACTTCTCGATTTCTTGGAAATATTTGATGGCCTCATAACTATCTATCATATGCTGATAACTTTGTATTTTGTCTTGCAGGGCCTTCATTGCTTGTTTGGACCCTATCGGCGCAACACTTCATTTGTTTGATCAAATGTGCTGGGCTTGACATTGTCGGCATAAGTCCCGTTTTACTAATATAGATGAAATCACAATCGTTTAGCACCTTGCCTGATATGCACTCAACTTCCTCATATTGCTAATTTGCATCTGAATTGACCATAGCAATATGGGCCAATGTATCATCTGGAACAACCTTGACTTCATCTCCATTCCACTAGACAAGCAGCTAGTGCATAGTCGATGGGATACAATAATTTGCATGTATCCAGTCCTGTCCGAGCAGTACACTATAGTTGCCTTTGGTGCCGATTACAAAGAACGCAGTCAGCAATGTTTTGCTGCCGGTGGTTAATTCTGTCACTATGACGCCCTTAGCTTCGGTAGGATCATTTGTAAAGTCATTTAAAACCATATTAGTTTTAATTAAGTCTTCGTTGAACTTACCCAACTTTTTACAGGTGGTGTATGGCATCATGTTAACTGTGGCTTCCCCATCCACAAGCATCCTCGAGATCAGCTTGCCATTAATGTGCCCCTTTAAGTACAACGGCTTAAGATGCCAATGAGTGTCTTGAGGCTTCTCAAAGACAGCCTCCTAAGCCCCTAAACACAATTGGGCGAAAGTTTTTGTGGCCGACTTAGTCTTTATCTTGAACTCAGCAGGTAAAGTGAACATCATATTGATTTCCATGGGAGGAGTGTCATCCGAATCATAGGCGAGTCTAGATCGTCGGTTGAATCCAACTCCTCCTCGACTGGTTCTTTTTTCCTCCACTCATTTTTAATGGTTTTGATAGGTCAGAGCTCGTTAAAAACCTGATCCCGTTGTCTTTCTTGCTCGACCTCCCTAATCTCCTGGGTCCTCAACCTTTGTAAAATGTCTGCGCTAGGATCGACTTAGGCCTAGCGGGCACCATCTGGGTTTGGGTTCGATCGGTTTACGTATCTTTTTGGCCGACCTTTCATCGCAAAACTTGACTCCTCCGCTTGCACCTTAGCCTGATTTGGTGCAGAAATCCTTTCCTAAATCGGCTTCCTTTCCTAAATCACCTATCTTTGATCGATCGCCTTGACCAATTGCCCTGGGGATAATGTTCCATGAGGCATGTGTGTGGCGATGGTAACGCTACTCCCCTCTCCCAACAAAACTGCCAAAAGGGACATCTTTAATGAGCCATTTCTAGATTTTCAGGCCAATACAGATTGTCTGGCCGACATGGAGGATAATGTGGCCGGTTGTTCATTGTCGGGACCCGAATTTGCAAATCCGGACCCTCTGTGTATACTGCACTAGTCCAGGATCACGCTAGTGCACACAGGCTCAACATTAGTGAATATCACAATCATACATAACAGAAATAAGATAAAAGACATAACATACTAAATATTACTAGTTAAATGACCTTATGGTCAACTTACTTAACAATGCCTCACAAGGTGAACAACAAATTGAGCTGGCCGGAAATGAAGGCGTAGATAACCCTCGGTATACCACGAACTGGCCGACAAGGCTCGCACCCTAAACATTCGTCTCTTCATGGTACACCTTCTTCAGCACTGGTGATGTTTGTAGGCAAGGGTGAGTATATAAAGCACTCAACAAGTTGTGCATAGAATGCAATCCTAACATAACTATATGCAAGGCTTATTCCAAAGGAAGGCTAAGAGGTTCATTTGCGATGGCGGCATTTATGAACAAGTACAAGATATAGATTGAAAAGACGGTAAAAACAAATATCGATAATAGATAGATTCAGCATTTCTCAAGTAAACCAAGTTTTCTCATCCTAAGTCAAGATTCAACCTTCCATGGCAACCTTTGCCATCCATCCCAAGTTTTATTTTGCAAAAGTCTAAACCCTTGATTTGTAATCCCCGAGCATTGCTCAATCTGTGAAGCACGGCTATCCGAATAGTTTGTACACTCTGCAGAGGTTATGCACTTTACCCACATGACATGATAATCTCTTTGTGCTGGCCATTAGCACACTTCCTTTGGTATCTTGCGCAGAGAATCGTGACAAAGCCTTTACAATGCATCATCTTAACCCGGTACTACCCGTGAGGTTTCAACCTGGTGGGATGGTTACCACATCGAGGCCCCCTCTTGCGCCATGTGAGCCACCGGCGTGGGTGGTTACCACCACGGGTCTCACGCCACCACGATAGTACTAAAGCTAAGACTTTGCAAATTAGTCGGCTAAATTTGCCCCATATGAACATGTGGTTGCATGATCGACTCGAGTCAAAGGCTCGCAAGGTGTCCTTAGGGTTGATCAAAGCAAGACATACACATACCCTCGCCCATCGGGCCCACCACGCATCCTGCCCTTGCCACTTGCTCGATCAAAATCATAACCACCCCGCTTGATTACCAAGCACCACGTGCCATCAACAATTCAATATCGTTGCGTGACATCCATTGCCACCACAACTCAATCTCATCGTGTGACCACACATGACACACAAATTCAGAACATTGTTCCATATTCCATTAGTCAAGATTATTTATCAAAGATTCAAGCACATGTGATGACGTGACATGGCTAAGCAGTTCTAATTCGATCTAACTATCCATGTTGATTTCATTATTAACCAACTATAGTGAACCAACCTAGGGTGACAATAGATCATGGCATACAAATGACAAGGTAGGGTATAATTTAAAGGGCGCATTAGCTAATCCCAAATTTAAGTTGAAATCATTTATATGATTGAAATAACATGCAATATAGTTAAAACAAAATAGCAACTAATCTAGCTATGGGTGCAACATGATCAAAGCACAACTTGCCTTAAGCTCCTGGTCTTGGTCTGAATATAATTCTTGAGTTGCAAATTCCTCCTCCGAAGTCTCGCACAATTCAACGTCTACGCGAATCGAGAAGAAATAGCAAATAAACACCAAAACCAAAGAACAAATGAACTCAAAATTTCAAATAAAAATCACCATTGGATATATCTCAATTTTACAAATTTTTAGGAATTTGAATCACCTCAATCGGAGTTCGTATGCAAAAGTTATAGCCTTTAGAAGTTTGAAAATAAATTAAATTGAATTTCTAGATTTAACCGAATTATTTTTATAAAGGAAAATATGAATTTCCCGCCCGAGCTGTACGAACGACACGTGGCAGGATCTGGACCATCTAAAACCAATCCGATGGCTACTGTTAAATCAGTGACGTGGCTAATACCATCACTAGATCGGACGGTCACTATTATATCGAGTGATGCACTGTGCACTTAATCGGCGTGGCCCATTCGTGACCCTCGATCTTAATCCAGCGGCTAAGGCTTACGAGCAATGTCTTTGTGAACTTAGATGACGTGGCGCAAATCTTGCCGTCCATCTAAGATCCTATGGCTACCCTTAACCGAGCAAAACCACGTTGACCTAGATGGCGTGGACCGATCCCGACCGCCGTCTGGATCTAACTTGCTAGCACTTACCGTCGCGGTTTTATCAGGCACCGAGGCGGCGTGGGCGAACTCCGGGCGTGCGATGGTGATCAACGGCGCCTGGCTTCGAATCGGTGAAAGTCTGCGGCGACTTCGGTCTCACCGGGCTGGGGCGATGACCTCCCACGGCGTTCCGGTGCTTCCCGACGACGAAGAAGTGACGGTTCGGCGTGTCTCGTCTGTTGAGCTCGAATCCGAATCCCACTCGGCAAAAGGAGTCCCCGGCGGCGAAAACCCGGCGCAAGTCGCCCGGCACTCGGCGAGGTACGCGGCAACCCGATGTTTCTCGCCAAGCGACACAGCAAATAAGATGTGCGGCGAGTTGTGGGGAATCTCGGACGGTCTCGGGCCCTTAAATACGGCGGCGCGGAAAACATGGAAAGAAGGACGGCGGCGGCGTATCCAACTCGGAGACGGCGGCGCGAGAGGTCGACTCGAACACGATGAACCGCAGCCCTTCGATCTCGCTCTGACGGCCACGATAGATCGTAGGTTTCCTAATCGGTAAGATCTAACGTGGACCGTGCGATGAGAATCCAACGACCGTTAGTGATTAGGGTTTCCTTAATTGATGTGGAGTGATTATGGCCATTGATTCCCGATCCAACGGTCAATATTACCCCTCCCAAATCCCGATCGGGCCGCACAGTAATTGGGCTTCGGCCCATTACTGTTCTCGGGAATTTTCCGGGTTTTTCGATTTAAAATAATCCGAGAAAATAAATTAATTTATTTAGGGTAGTAAAAATACTCTAAAAATTCCAAGAAAAATCTCAAAAATACTTTGAGACATTCTGGACTTAAATAAAATATTTTGATAAAACTTTATTTTAAACTTTTCTTTTAATAATTATTTTTTGACAAATGGCAATATGTTTAAATTCAAACTAATTCCAATAAATCTCAGAAAATCCAAATAATTCCAGAAAAATCACAAAATTAGAAATTGCAATAAAATAATATTAAACAATTAAAAACTCAAAAATTTGGGATGTTACATTCATCCTCTCATACTTCTCCAATAACTGAGAAAAAGTTGGCTTAAGTTTGCTAATTGGTCTCCATGGCGATGATATCTCAGCCTTGTACCACTTGCCGACTTGCGGATCTCCTTTAGGCTTGACAGTTCTTGAATTTTTGCCTTCATGATCGGTTTCTATCTGTAATGAACTGATCATAATATTTGAGGTCTTTTCACCGTTTGAGGCTACTTGAACGTCAACACGTCGTACTTGTTCTGGCTCTTCATCATGCATTGGCTCTTTCCCCTTGTGTGAACACTACACCATATTTATGGGAAAAGGGTCGATGTCTACTTGCATGGTCGGTTCATCGGTGAATTTAAGCCAACCATCTTCAATAGCCGACTATATTGTTGACAAAAAATATTTTAATCGTTAGTATTATGAGAAAAAGAATGGTGCCACTTGCAATGCCTTCATTTTTGATCTCATCAGCTGATGGTATAACGTATCCTTTAGGTAACCATACAACTTTTTCTTGTAACAGTAAATCAAAAATACGATAACACTTAGAGACATCAAATACATACTTCAGCTCCACCTTACTTTTAGCCGGCTTGAGCTAGGAACAGACCAACGATTTTTTAGACCCTTTGACCCATTTGGCTATGTTAACCTCTGGTTCATCGTTCTCAGAGGACTCACTTGAACAATACTAGATCATATTAATCTTGGCCTTGTCCTTTTCCTTATTATTACCATTTATTTTGAATTTGTCCCCGAATCCTCTATTATCAGAAAATTGGCTTTCTTGAACCGATATGCGATGAAGCAGGTGACTCAAATCAGTGAACTCTTGTCCACCAAACTTCTCCTTGAGTGGGAGAATTAACCCCTGAAAAGCTAAATCAGCTAGTTGATTGTTAGATAACGTGATGTTGAAGAACTGATTTCTAACTTCCCTAAACCTCTTAATGTAATCCATCACCGATTCTCCAAATTTTTGGCGAATGGAATTTAAATCGGAAATCCTGAGTTCCAAGCTGCTAGTGAAAAAGTACTTATGAAATCGGCTTTCCAAATCATTTCAAAAATGAACCGAATTTAGGGGTAAACTAGAAAACCAAGTAAAAGTAGCCCCTGACAATAACACTGGGAATAATCAAATTTTCAACCTGTCGGACTGAGCTGCTTCGTCACATTGAGCGATAAAGTGCCCGACATGTTCTAGCGTCATGACCGAATCGTCCCCAGAAAACTTAGCAAAATCAGGTATTTTGAAATTATTCGGATATGGCATGCGATCTATATAATCAGGATACAACTTTCTATAGCCGATGAACTTGCCCTTTGATTGAATACCGAATTGATCCGTCAATACGGCAGAAATTTGGTCGGCCCAATTAACATTATTAGCCGATAGAATATTAGGATTGTGCCAATTATGATCATAATTGGCACTATACCCCCCGAGTGCAAGCTCGTGCTGCCGATTAGACTGGGCTGATGCATACTGAGGGAATTTGTCATATCCATCATTTCTCCTAGCCGGCGGCTCTAGTAATGGGACAAAAGGCTTCAAATAGGTTATTGTTTTATGCAGAACCGGATTCCTGGGTGGGATCGGCTCATAGTGTTGTGGGCACTGGTTAGGTTCAATTGGTTGTGAAACCGATGGTGGAAAGGTGTAAAACGGGGCTGACGGTGGCAAGTTAGCTAATGCATTCATCTTTGCTACATGTATATGCTTGGTAGTGTATAACCCCACTAGGACGAGGATCCCGTGGTAATATAACAATAGGTTGAGTTGACATCAATGATGGAGTTGCAGCCGATGGTTTCGGACCGACCACCATGTTTTGAATGCTTTGCGCCACTGAATAAATAGGGTAGCTAGGTAGCGCTTAGAGTAGATCGAGCAGTCTCCCAAACGAAACCAACTCGTGAGCAATAGTCTTAACACTATTAGCAATCATCGGCTTAAGATTAGTGACTAAAGCCGATGATTAATTAATTAAAGTATGATGCATAGACTGCTCACTCATAGCCGATAATTCTGCCTGAGCAGGCACATATTGACTTATCGGGCTATTTGTAACTCCTACGTCGCAGGCACGTATTGACTTACCGGGCTATTCATAAATCCTGCGTCGCCGAGGGCGTTGACCGTCGGCAATGCAGTCTTTTGGGTGACACTGCATCAGGTTTTCTGGTAGCAACCCAATATCATCTCTTCCAGAGCAGGCTTTCAATCTTTGATTTTCTTGTCGCTGTTCAAGAGTAAAATCATCCAATGTATGGATGATTATAGCTTCAGCGCTGAGGTCCAATGGTGGAATTGACTTGCCGGAGGAAGACATCTTCGTTGGTCCCACCGGACATGCCAAAAGTGTGTTGGCGCCAAAAAAGTGAAGTAGAGTTTATCGGTCACAACACACCTAACGAACACCGGGTTCTGTAATTCAAGGCGTGCCAACCGATTTGATCATGCAATCGGTACAAAAAATATAGAATACTTTCAAAGCTGATCGCTTAGATCAATCGGCTTAGATCTAATCAGCTAAAAAGCCAACCATATCGCAGATAACTGATAAGCCTAATTAGCCAATTAGGGCTAATCAGGGGGTAGAGGTAGATTGACTTCGAAAAAGGCGATGCGCAATAAGATCGAAGAAAATCAAACCTGACTGTTATAACGGAAGATGACCAACAATCGGCGATGTGCAACTTTTATTGATCAAAATCGAGTTACAAGGGTCTAAATTATAAGAACTACTCCTAGTTAACAGGAAAAATAAAAATAGAGTTTTTGTTGATGGGATTGTGTGTATTCTCTTAGCTTGTCTATGACCATCTTTTATACCCATCGGTCGATCGTATTCTTTTCCAACATGTTACAGAACATAATCCGTATCAGCTTTAATTCGAACAGTTTTTCCTTTGAAATCTTCACCGTAACCAAATATCTTAAGTCTTTCCATATTACATATCGGTTATGATACGTTGATTATATTCTGCCAATTTTAACTATACCTACCAAATCTGAGTGCAAACACCCTCAAAGCCAGGACAGGAATCAGAATCAGAATCGGAGTGTTGCGGGGGGGTGTCGAGCGGAATGTCCACCGCAGGTGCCACCCTACGAACCGTCCAAAACCAGGGCGAAATTGAGCCGCTAAAGGCCACGAAATCCGGGACCAAAACCAGAAAGCCGAGAGGAATAAAGCACCCTTGCGTGATGAGAGACAGATAGGGAGAGATCCTTTTATGTCAATTACTTCCAGCTAGGTAGAGCGAGAGGCGACGCTAATCCCCCAATGCGCATGTGCCTTGCGGCTTATGCTTAGCTTAACTAGTGTGCACGATCGATTCAACGATATGTGTGTTAGTGTGTGTACGCGGTACGCCTGCATGCGAGATTCTGACGGCGATGGCAAGAGTTATCTGCAATAACCCGATGGCTGCAGGCTGCCCAGTCTTTTCTCCGGAGACGACAGCGAAAAATCTGACTTGAGATGCTTCACGAGATTGTCACTTACACTGTCCAGTAACGGCACTCATCTCTACTCGCATGAACTTACACAGTGAAATGCACTACTTGATTTCAGGTAGAACGTACGCCAATGCTTCGCTTATTCCTGTCTGTTTCAGGCATTTCTAAAGCATGTTCCAAGATATACATATATGCCGGTGCAACTTGCACTGGCATGGTGCTTTCAAATTTTGATCCGAAGCAGGAAAGCGTCGAGTCATATGCTATACAAGTTAGATGGTAGACACCGCAATTAGCTTTATGGGTAGGCTAGGCTTTAGATTTTATAGAAGCCATAGGTTTGCTGGTTTTTTAGAGGTCAGATGTCCTCTGCTCATGCAAGTCCCCACAGATTGCACTAGTATAATTAGTAAATTACTCTCTTCCTCATGTACATCGACTATGGCCTGTCTAGCTAGGTGGCAGCCCAATCACATCCTGATTGAAGAAGGAAAAGGCTAAGGCATCATACACAAAAAAACCTTCACTCTGCAGAGCCAATTGTAGGAGAATATAGCTGAAAGAGATTGCATGACAAACGGGAGAGATTGCGTAAGAGCTAAGTGACTGCTTTCGATGGCAAGCTTTTGGAAGAGAGAGTAACATCACATTGATGAATGTGTGATAACGAACTCCGGCCTTGCTACAGCAAAGCAGCAGGGATTTTCATAGTTAGCTGTTTTGGGAACAAAACCATGGAGCCAGGACATCATCAGCAAGACTGGTTTTTCAGTGGTAATACATCCAGAGGAGGCCCTAGCTCCATCCAAAAAGGGGCTTGATTGCATAAAAGTGAAAAGTTGACGATCTATGGAGTGATTTTTGCCTTGACTATATATGTCTTACGTACTTGAAGAGTAGTGTGAAATTGGCCAAAATAAACATCAAATACCAATGGTTTATAATTCAGCCTAAAAACTAAAAAAGTAGGACAGTGGCTACCTTTGAGAACGTCGCGAGTTGTTAACTCTAGCCCAAAATAGACAATATTTTAGCAAGTCAGTTTTGGCTTCGAATTGCGTGTTGTTTCGGTCGCAACATTTTTTTCAACAAATTTCCTATTAACTGTTTATTTACAAAAACGATTGTAATCGTATTCTAGTTAATTATATTTTCGAAACCATGGCTATTGATATCTTTTAAAATATTTATATTGGATATATGAAAATCATATGCGTAGTTTTATCTCGAAAAGTACATTCATTATATTGTAATTTTATTGGATTTTATACATATATTACAATAAGAACTAGTGATCAAAGTGGTGTTTTGAGGACCATATCAATATCCAAAACAACATATATTTGTGATTGGATGGAGTAATAAAGAATTCTTTACCTCGAAAGAAAATGTCTATTTACAGTGATGCTATGGATATATGGATTTTAGCTCAATCCTTGCTCTACATGCACGGTGCTAAAACGATAAGCAGTTCAGACTGTATATAAAACAGGAATCTAAAAACTGTAGTAGCGCATTACCATTTTGTTCTGCCAAAAGGACCGGATATAAAAATGTTCTTTTTGAAAAATAAAAAATAAAATATACTAGAAGGTAGGGTAGGTTTGTAGGAATTCTGCCTGGGAGCAATATTCAGTAGTGCATGCCCCATTAACCTGCAACTACAACAACAACAATCACAGCATTTGCTGTTTTAAAAAAAAAATAATAGTGTTTGATTATGAGGCAAAATTAACACTTCATGGAAAGGCAAGACCGAAAGGTGACCCAAAAGAAGCATTGTGCAGCATGTAAAGCAAAGCAAAACAAAATGGAAAAAGGCTTATGCTAATGACGGGAAAAGGAGGAACCTTATGCTTCTGATGCTAGGAGCTTACTTTTCATATTTAACCGAATAAACAATGTTCCATTACTCAAGATAATAAAAAAAACATTTCGGTAGTACTCCTACAGTCCTACTTCAGTAGTGAACTGGTGATGCAGATAGTAGCTTACATGAGGATTGACATGTTTTGCCGGGTCACTTTTAGAACGGCCATATTGAAATACAAATCGATCCGCCTAGCTATGATTGGAATCTTTTGTATCCAAGATGAACTATGCGGAGTTGTAGCTTTTCTAAAAAGCTGTTTTTTTATTTTCTAAGCTGAAAAGCGACTATAGCTTTTTATAAAAGATCATTTAATAAATAGCTAATTTTCCTTAACAACAAGCTGTAAAAGTAGGTCCAGCCTAACATTTAGTTTTTGGCTTTAGTTAGTTATATATAGCTTTTGGCATATATCAGAAGCCGCTTAAAAGTTGAGCTGTTTAGAGAGGCTTACTGGCTTTTTAAAAGCTAAAGCTAACTTTAAACCTTCCCAAACAGGGCACTAAGTTATATGATAATTTAACACTTGTGCGGATGTGCGTCACTTGCCTTATTTTACCAGTACATGTCCAACTGGAAACGCAATTTATGCAGGACAACGCAGTTTCAAACGAAGCAAAGTTTATGTTCTCTTCGTTGTGCCTCATGCGGCTAATGGAAAACTTTAGCTATCACCCGGCATTGGGGGAATAAGATCCACGGAATGGATTATGGATATGTACAAGTCAGTGCCTCACCACCAATCTTTCCTGTGGTTTGCCAAATGCCAAATTGCCAATTGCCGGGCGAATAATTGGAGCTCTTTCGCGCATAGTACATAGTATATATTTAGGTGTAAACCGGCAACCTTTTCTCAGCTGCCGGCAACCTTTTCTTAGCTGCTGAAGCAGCCGTGGCCCCTACGATTTGATCTCATGGGGCCTCGCAATAATGGCAGTCTTTTGGCCAAGCTCTTTTGTGTTGTTCCAAAAGGATGCTAGCGAGGTGCTAAGTCTCTCCCGTTTTCCATGCTGAGCTTTCTTCCCCTTTCCTTTTTTTCAGTCTACTGGTTGCTCGGTGAAGTGATGGATTGGCCACTCCGTGTATAACTGACGAATACGTGCATTTAATCTGCCCTGTGTTTTGTGATGAATTGAGGGATGGCAGATGCATATTTTGTCATGACTAACTGGGTGGTTTACACGCGTGACAAAAAGGCTTTTATGTATGTTCCCTCCTTTTGTAGCGTGCCTGTGCCAGTCTATGCTCTACCTCTCTAGTGGACATGTTATTTCACATGCATGTGCAATCCATGGAAAAACTGTTTGGACAATTAATCATAAATTGTAAAATTTTATGCTTCATTGTGAATGCCTTCTTTCGTGTTAGAATTGAATTTTTTTTTGGGTCACATCCTTCGTAATTCCCTATTTTAGGAACATGCTCGTACCAATAGCAGTTGAGCACTTAAACTGCACGGGGCCCCCAAAAGTTTTGGACCCCAAATTTTGATTTAATCTTCAATTACTATTTCTTAATATCACAAGAAAAATTACTATTACTATTATAGTCAATCTCGTGTGGGATAAAGAGTTAATCAAACATTTTTATTACCCTTCTAACTGAGGATTTGTCCACCTCTCTATTGCTCTTTCATTCACCCTTTCCATTTGAAAATTAACTCATCTGCTCGTATTTCTCATCTATCCGACTAATTTATGTGTTACCTAAAATAATCTCGTTGGCAGCGATGAATCAATCCATTCCATTCTCATCTATTTATTGTGGTATTATTTGTGAACTCGAAAGCATAGTTTATGTTATTGTCTCGTCCTCCCAATCTATGCGCTACTATAGCTTTCATCCATCCATTCTAAAATAAGGAGACACGAATCTTGTTATAAAAATTTTAAGACAAAAAAAGAACCCAAGAGTAATCGACTCTTCTAAACTATGGTGTCTAATTTTAAATTTAGCATAGGACCTCCAAATTCTCAGGTATGGCCCTGTTTAGAAACCATAAGTTTCAAATAGGGCCTAAGCATTTTGCCAGGTATCCAAACATCGAATCAGATGAACTACTCGTTAATGTATTACTCCTATTAAACATACAAGCTAGACATCATTTTCCATTAACTGATACCTTTAAAGCTACCATGAATGATCTCTAGTGCCGACTACCGAGCTCTAAATTAAATTAACTTCCTTTCCTTCCCCACTAGAACCCACCATCTTTCAAAGGCAAATTAAAAACGGAAATGCATCATGGTTGAAAAGCCGCTTGCCCGTGACGCTCACCGCCTGCCTGACGTGTGGCTAAAGCTACAAATCATTCGCGCCCTTTCGTATGTTTTCTAGTCCCCTAGAGCGAACCAGCTCGCTCTG
This sequence comes from Guadua angustifolia, assembly GCA_036346375.1. Taxonomy (NCBI): domain Eukaryota; kingdom Viridiplantae; phylum Streptophyta; class Magnoliopsida; order Poales; family Poaceae; genus Guadua; species Guadua angustifolia. The sequence goes on along the minus strand of CM070504.1, from coordinate 15,732,101 downwards.
CTCACATCACCCCTGCGGGTGCGTGCATGGGGGGCGCGGCGGCTCACAGATTTGTGGAGCTGGGCCATGCACGGCAGGCACGCCCCCCCTCCGTTCACCTCCCCTTTTGGTGCGACACCGTCGTAACCCAGGAGATTGGGCGCACCCGGCCGGCCGGGGATCGAGAGCGCGCACCGCTGCCCGGCCACCCCTCGTCGTGCCCAGCCCGCTTTGCTCGGTTGCTCCTGTACCGGCTCACGGTGAGTTGGGGGTGAGCTAGCGGTCGTCCACTACAGGAATCGATATTATTTTCGTCGGTTTAAAACCGACGAAAACGAAAATAGATGTTTTCGTCGGTAAACCAATGAAAATAAATCGACGAAAGTACATTGACAAAAATAACCGAATTTTCGTCGGCAACCAACGAAAATAGCAGTATTTTCATCGGCTAAGACAACCGACGAAAATACTAGCCGTCAACCAGACTACACAGCCACATGTCTTATTTACGTCAGCCAAGGCTGACGAAAATGGTTCGTTCCAGTCACGTGGCCTATTTTCATTGGTCTAAGCCGACAAAAATAGCCGAATTTAAAACTCAAATTTTCGTCGGCTTGGTAGAATCCAAAAAAATGTAATTCGAATTTAGCTAACCGGTGCGATGACTTAATTATTTTCGTCGATCTATTTTGGTCAAAATTATTTTGGACCGATAAAATATAAATGTAATGCGTTTTCGAGGGCCCTGGCATGACGAGCGCGCGCGCGCGCTTACGGTGCTGCAGCTGTCCGGCCGGGCTGGCTGGCACACCGGAAAAGAAAGGCGATGCTGGTGTCCGTCCCACTGCTATCAAAGGGCTTCTGGCTTAATAATTCTAGGAGTAGGAGGAGAGAGAGAGTCGTCGGCTGAGGAGGCAGCATGGCCTCCACTGGGCAGTTACAGACTGTCATCGGGGAGAGCAGACGTATGCATGGCCGGCCGTTGGGCAGGTGCGTCGCCTGAACGTAGGGAAGGAGGTCCGGCGACAGACCGCGATAACGTTTCTGGGGAAATTAGCTGGCCAACTTGTGCTTGCTTTATTCATGGTTGCCAAATACTCTATTGTTGCAGGGTAGAGGCTCTCTCATCCAATTATTATCCTAAATAGGAGTAGTAGTTATAGTACCGGATTTCTCCTTTCCAGATAACTGAAGAGGTTGAACCATTGATAGCTTCGCAAGGGTACCTGGATGGATGGGTGCATGGTAAACATGGACTAGACGAAATGGTGCCAAATTTCAGTCGCCGAACGTGTGACCACCACAAGGCCAAACAAGTTTTGTGTTTCAAGTGTTGGCCTCAGAAGGCAACATCTTTCAACCGTTGGAAGAAGAAATTTGAACTATAAGAGCATCTCCAGCAAGGGTCCCTAAAATAGGGCCCCTATTTTGGATTTAAGGACTCCTCTTATTTTTTGAGGCTCTATTTTCAGAGCACAAGTCCAGCAACATCTCCTAAATCTCAGCATGATATTTAAAATTTTCAAAACATGATATTTAAAATTTTCAAAACATGATATTTAAAATTTAAATTTAAAATTTTCAAAATTTTCAGCAGCAGATGCAGATGCAACAGTTGCAACTCATCCAAAGAAAGACACGCCAATTGCAGCGAACTAATGCAAGCTATCCTTCACTTAACTCCCTATTTTAAGATTTAGGAAATTTGGTTTAAGGCTCCCGAGAATTGGGGTGAGGAGGCAATTTATGGGCCCCTAATTTTAGGGCTGGATTAGAGGCCTCTTTGGATCAGTATTTTTACTAAAGTCCCTATTTTAAGGTTTAGGGGCTGGTTTAAGGGTTCTGCTGGAGATGCTCTAACACGTTGATGTAGATAGTTTGCGAGATCAAGCACAATAAGAAGAATCATGGTCAGCATTGGAGCCTACAATTCTGACCGTTTTTTTTTTCTTCCGTTGGAGTTCGGCGATGGAAGAGCAATATATATAGTATGAGCTGTCAAGCTTCCACATTTGCATTTCGGACAAGCTACTGCCAGCGAGGCAGCGACTAAGCTCGTCGATGGCATCTTTATACGAAGCCTTCGACCATAATATTCTCCAGACCTGTCATCAGAACTAGACGAAATGGAGGCGATTTTCTTCAACTGTTGTGTCGTGTACTCGTGTGAAGACCAAAAGGTAAAACTGGTTGACCTCTTTCAGCATAGAGAAGCCTAGTAGTATATTATGATCCCACCGATGATGAGCAAACACAAACACATCATAAATTGTTCTCAAAGAAAATCCAGAAGTGCCTGGGCGACAGCAAACCATTTAAGACATATATTAGTAATTTAGCATTACTTACATTGAATGGTGAAACAAGGATCATATGTAGACGGGGCCTTTCAACATTCACTACAGCGGGGTTCTTTTCCAGCCGAAAATTTTCAACTTTTTTTCAGTAAGGCTATCCAACAAGTACATTAATCCAATATCACTCAGCGTAGAGAATATGCGGCCATTCTGCTGATAATTATTTGTTCTGTTCCACTGACTACACTGGGAACACAAAAGGCATAACCAAAGTTTACAGCCTACGAGATAACCTTGCTAGGCTGTAGCTTGGATCAGGTCGCAAGAAGAATCGCTACATGATGTTCTTTGATTGCAGAAACTAATAGCGTTCCTCTTAACCACGCTTTACTGGCCTCTGAACGTAAGATTTGTTCGGATCTTCAGTCTTAAGTTTTGGGGGTTTGATTTCGCCTTTCCGTCCCTGTAGAAAGGAGTCAGTGAGTTACGGATTTATGGACAAAAAAGTACTACTTGACAAGTGCACTTTCTAACCTTCTTTCCTGTCTTCATGAAATCCCTCCAGCTAGAGACCTGCATACCACAAATATATGGTATTAGGCCAGTGCCCATGGCAATTGCATTCAAACCGTTCAAGTAATATAAAGAATTTAACAAGGTTTCAAATTTTCAACTGTAAAGAATTACTTAAATAGCCACAAACACAGATGGCTGCACTGGACTAGGGTGACAGGAAATTTATGACAGATCAGCAAACTTAGTACTGTAGATGCAGAAAGATTACTGTAACTCATGAAACTTAGCAACAAACTCATGAATGCAGCAGAAAACTTAGGTATGATTCCGCTGTGATACTATCTGAATTTAAAAAGGTGCCCTCATCCTTCTACAATGTAATACTCCCTTGGGATTGACAAAGATTTGGCAAATATCATTTGCAGCTACCAATTATGAGAAAAATATTGATAAGGTGTACAGTTGAGATTGAAGTGGCAGAAATATATCACCAGCACTGTAAAGCTCAAATAATCCTCAAACTGAAAGTAGTGTCTAAGGCAAGGTTGTCGGGATTGCGATCCCAGGTAGGATTGTTTTTTGTTAGACAGGATCGGGTCAGGTCATAGGATCACGATTCTGAGATTCTTTGAAATATAAGAATACTAAATTTGCATATTACAAAAAAAATTCAATCAGGGTTATCCATAAAATTTCATGTATGAATATATAGCAATACTATTACTAAGCACAAATATGATCCATATCTACATAAGTACACAAGAATACTGCTTGTAATTGAGTTTTTTAACTTATTTTAAGAAGGTACAGTAGCTCTCATTCTTTAATTCTGAATAAGATTTCATTCACTCTTTTTTTTTATTTTTTTACATCTGTTTGCTGTGTCTTATCCCATTCAGAAGCTACCCTCTGCTCTCATCTTCTTCTGGATTATAGTCATTAACCAATGAGGCCCATGAGAACACCACTACTCTCATCTTCTCCCATCCAGGAATACCTCTGCTCTCATCTTCTCCCATCCAGGCACCCAGCGTCGAATCTGCAGAGAGGGCACAAAGGACTACGGTGGAACCGTGCTTTCCTTAATCTCTGCGTTTTTTTATGTTCTTGATTGATCTTAATCCCGGTGGATGATGGCGTGACTGGTGGAGCGTGTGATGGAAGGCTCCGGCATGGTCGCTGTGTGCCAGCGTCAAAGTAAAGCTGCACTAACATCACAAGAGGGCCACAAGAAGTTGGATCGGACAGAATCGCAATTGTGTCACGAATCTACCAATCTTACGAGCTGAGTCGCGATCCGATTTTCATGCATGGTCCGATCCGTGTCATCCAGCTATCATAGGATTGTAGAATCATACAATACATGTCGCAATCCTGACAACCTTAGTCTGAGCAACCAACAACCACATTATCAACTAATTATTAACAATTATTCTAAAATTATACCAGTGGCACTAGTTAATGCGATGTGATCTCCCCCTTTCCAGCCTTTTCGTTACGTCTAAGTGTGAATAATAGGTGATTAATCTCATAGACCGTAATTAAATGTTTTACAGAAAGTAACAAAATGGGGGGAAAACTTTAGCTTCATAAGGCTGCATAGCAAAAAGAATTTTGAGATTTTACAAAGAATAGAGTGCAAACGTACTCGTTGGTCTCTAGTCTCTTCCCACTTTTCTTCATGTTCTCTCTTCCTCTTCCACATTTCTTTTGTTTCCTCCTCGTCCTTCTTCAGTCTTCCTTCTTCCTCTGATATCTGCACAATGCATATGAACATAGCTCACAGTGAATGTCTAAACTGATGATATTTGAAAATTTTAAAGCCTTTTACTTACCCTCATCTGCATTTTCCTCCGGCGCCATTCTTTGTCTGTTAAAATTTCACGAACTTTAATTATTAGCTGCTGCTGAAATTCTTCTGATCGTTCATACTGCTCTTCGTATTTTCCCTACTCATAAGCAAGCTAATCATTGGAGGTTCTCAATTGTTCAAGATGCATGAAGTTCAGTAAGATGTCCCAAGTGTCTTGGAGAGCAATCATCATTACATCTTGTCAACATAGAACCACAAAAATGGTGTATGCAAAAGGAAAACATCATATCTGCGCTATTGCATATTGGTGTTCAGATTCCAGAAAAAGGGCAACTTTCATGATATATGAAACATTCGTCTTTCTGTAAGGCTGTTGCTTTTCAAGTGTTTGAAGTCCAATCATAAGCGTGTAATGACTTCTACAATAATCTATCACTGAATGTGATCAACCCAGAAAGACTAACATGCAGCACAGATCTGCATAGTTATTAGGGAAATTCCAGCAAACAACAGGCTTTTTGGATGGTGTACAGAGTAGCTAATATCTTTTTCACGATTGTTTATCCCACATTAATATGAATTAACAACAAAGTTCAAATTTCCAGCCTGCATCAAGGATGGAAACCAGCACTCCAGCAGCAGCAGCCAGGCCAGACACTGCTGAATGTTGGTTAAGGGAAATCCTTGCAGAGGGTAGGATTTTAATCCCCAGATGGTTTATAGTTGGTCAAACTAGTTAATTAGTCCAAGATTAGACAAGTTTGGGACTAATCTTAGTATTTTTCACATTGGTTCGAACATTGTACTCCCAAGTCCTCAATGTTATTTTTAAAAAAAGTTGATGATAAAAGTTCACAACACCTTGCATGAGATTGTCTTACCTCATCTACTTGGGATTTTATCTTGGATGCACTGTCCTTCTTCAGCTCCTTTTTCCTCTTTGCCCTCAGTTCTTCTGAATTTTCAACACAAAAGAACATGAAATTTTGTTCAAATTCGTTTCACTTCTATTTCATTTGAACAAATCACTAAATTTAAACTAAAAATTACATTGTTAGTGTAAAATAAGAGGCATAAAAGAGATTGCACCACACCTTTTGCAGCAGTAACTTGATCGAGAATGTACCCTCTTTCCTGTGGATCAAGTAGAAGCTGCTGTGCTTTGGCCAAACCTGTTTATGAGGAGGTACAATCAATAAAATGCGTCACTGAGGGAGCAACAGGAGAAGCAAAAAGATGTGATACAGCAAAAACTAGCATGTGGTTTAAGTGCAAAAAAAGTGGTTAGTTTTAGTGGCAGAGTTAATTACGTTAGTAACTATTACAAGAGGAGATAATTTAATAATTACATTTCCTGGTTTACCTTGAAAAATGTATCTCCTATAGGAATAACAAAAATGCCTAATTCAAGAGTGACACCTAGGTTACTGACATCTTAACAAACAAAATTGTATAGATTCCACTTCTAGACTGATTTTTCCATGGTATAATTTGCAATAAGTTATCTGAATGTTGTTGTGGACACCAATATAATTAAATTCATTTCCAGTTTTCTTTTAGTATGAACTCATATCCCTCTTTCCCACCACAAAATAAACTCCTGCAAAGAGTGATTAGTTTTGACATGCAATGATCTTGTTGATGGCTTGATGCCATTCCTCAATCGCTGGTATTTTTCTTCCTTTTGCAGTTCAATATCTAGAACTACAAACTAATACCTGTTTCTTGATGGTTCATATCATTGTACGAGTTCTCAAAAAGAGTCCCAAATCTGGCCTACAGCAATGCAGTGCAGCACTGTCTCCCAATCTGATATGACTATGTATAACTATTTCCATCTCATATGCTCCACTAAAGTCATCGTTGGTTAGTTTGCATACCTGCAAAAGCTTCTTGTGCTTGTGGATGCTTGCATTTGTCAGGATGGACTAACAAGGACAACTACAGATTGTACAAGAATCAACAACAATTAGATATGTACACATAAAAATAAAGTACCAAAAGAGTTGTTAAATATAGAGTCCATGTTTTATTACCTTCCTATATTGCTTCTTCACTTCATCCGGAGATGAATCAAAAGACAACTTAAGATGCTCAAAAGGGTTTAACTTGAAGCAACCAAGTATCCTGACAAGTTTCAAATGTGTTAGGAAGGGCAAATATAATCAAAAAACTGAAATAGTCTGAAATTTCAAATCTATTTATTTTTCCATTGAGAAATATTCCCTGTTTGACACACACATCACTCCAGATTTCTCATTTTGTTTAAAATGCATGCCGATGTACAATTTCAACGTACAGTTATAAGTTTTGTCCCAGTAGCATACCCCTCCCTCAATAATTTAACTTCAGTCTTCCAAAAGAAAAGGAGTCTAACTTTAAACAAGGCTTGATAGTATACAATATAGGAAGATTAAATAACGCTATCGTCGTCATTCACCTTCATGCCTACTGGATGCTAAAATAGCATCTACTATTTGGAAAAGCAGCAGAGAGTAAAACTAAAATACAGCTGAAACAACATTGGTAAATATTTGGTTTGTGCTGCTAGAGCTACCATTAATCAATTAATATATGTTAGTCTTAAGAACCTATATATGCCTATCTAGTTACGGAGTATGGCTCCCTAATCAGTAGTCACAGATCATGTTTCTAATAGAGTACTAGTTATTCAATTGAAAAGACTTCAAGACCAACAGTATAACTATCCAACAGGTGGACTCCATTGGATAGCACAAGCTACACAGGAAAACATAAGCTACGACTTGGTCATGTCATGCATAGTAAACACTAACATAGTGCAAGAGGCTATCCATCTTGAACCCAAAATGATAAGCTTAGGAAAAACTTAACATAGTACAAGAGGCCTTATATGTCTCAATTCTGACATGGTGCACATAGTAAACAGAAATATAGCATGAGATGCTCTAAAAATCATTACCTCAGGGACATTCAAAATAAACTACGAGAAAAAACAAGCAATCAAATATTTGAAGCAGAAATGGATCTAAAGCTGCAAAGTCTATACAGAAGCAGAAATAAGGACAATTTGAAGAATCCAATAAGTCTAGGTTCAGTTTAACCAAGACTTTATGCCCAAATAACAAAATTGTGTTGGGAACCTCAGCTTTCTGCTTGGGATTCTTCAAGCACACTCCGGACACAATCAGCAGGTTGCCTTCACAAGGATCACATATGCACACAAAATATGGATTGTCCATTTACAAGCCATAAATCTTCTATTATATTATTAATGCAAAGAAAAAGAAGTCATCACGTTCGCTCTCAAGGGTTAGAAATTACTACATTAATTGGAGGAAAAATAGAAAGATCTAAACGGTCAATTTTGGTGGGTCAAGATTATAACAGTGTAGATTAAACATATATTGATATGAGTTCTTACAATTGTATAAGGAATACAATTGTATTTCCACTACAGCTATTGCATTGGATTTGTACAACAAATTCTCCTTTCAATCACAAATACATATCGTTTTGGGCATAAGTGCAGTCAAACTTTTGAAACTTCAACTATCAAAAACTTTTAAAATGTTTAAATTGGATACATGGAAATCATATGTGTAGATTTGTCTCGAAAATATTTTCATAATATTATAATTTTATTGGGTTTTATGAAGATATTACAATTGAAATTAGTGGTCAAATTTGTGTTTTGGAGACGGTGTCGATGTCCAAAACGATATGTATTTGTGACCGGAGGGAGTACAAGCCAATGTTTAACTAGAAACATATGTTACTACCATACATATGCTTTTATTTGGAAACGGACTAGTATTTGTTATAGAACTCTAATAATTATGATGGACTTTGTCCATTTCATGTTTCAAGGTTTCAAAAAAAGGGCGTAGAAGCAAGTAGAAACTCTTGAATGGAAATTGAAAAGAAATGTAGCCCTAGTTGAGTTGTAATTCTTACACAACTGTAATAGTTGTACTATATATATATATATATATATATATATATATATATATGATTAATCTGCACAATTATAGTCTGGACCCTGCCAGAATAAGTGGTTTAGATATTTATCTATTTTTCCTCAGATTAATGTGGGAATTTCTAGCCCTTGAGAGTGAACATGGTTGCTTCTTTTTATATCATTTAATAATATAATAGATAGATAGGCAATTTTTGAAGCTAGAGTGTGTTTCAAGGTATGAATTCCCACGTACAATCAGGAAAATAGAAAAACAACAGACTTAAAACTGGACCAAAATTTGCACAACATTAACTCGACAGGTTCATGCCAAATTTTGGACCAAACTCGAGCAACTTTAACTCTATGCCTGCAAGTATCCAGGACCTCCACAACAAAGAGTATTTTCCCTCTGATAGGGCCACATCAGAACAGAAGCGGCCATAGAATCTCCTCATCGCAGAACAAGGGGGTGTTTAGCATAGCTCAAGCTTCACCAAAATTTATGAAATTAGTGGAGCAGGGTATTCCTAGCTCTAAAAATTTATAGAGCTGGAGCTGTAGGTACATTAAGAGTATTTAGATGAGTCATCTTATTTATATTTTAGACTAAAAATATAAACTTAATTCACTTTATTTTAGACTACAAGTTTTAGATCTGAGATGGAGCTGTGATATGAAGCTCTGCCAAACAGGGCCGAAGTAAAAGCGGCAAATTTTTGCAAACTACAGATTTCCATAAAAGGGAACATGAAATCCCAGGTACAATTGATACCCATGAGCTACAGAAATCATAGTTCGAGCGCAGGGAGGAGACAACTAAGACTAAGAACTAGTGAACGAACCGTACGACTCCTACCTAGGGTTCACACGAAGCTAAAAGGATCCCCCAACTCCCACCGAAATTTAGCACCAAACTGCAGTTACATCTACTACGTCACACGCTGTACAGGAATGGCGCGGGTGGGGATCTGAAGCTACGGGACGCGAAAAGGGATTCGCCAGGAAATGAAACCGCTCGGGGAGATGGGAGAGGGGGGAGGACGGGAGAGACCTGCGGACTTCGTTGTCGCGCTCGACCTCGCTGACCTCGGCGAGGAAGCTCTTAAGGAGCTGGTCCTCGTCGGCCTCAGACGACGCCATGTGGGGTTGCGGGAGGTGGAGCAGGAGAGGCGGTCGCGGTTTGGGTGGGCTCCGGCTCGGCCTTTGGGAGGACGACGAGACGAGCCGAGACTACGAGAGCGCGGAGGTGGGGAGAGAGACGTGGGAGTTGGCCAAGGACGCGACGGTCCAGATTACATGTGCTCCGTTCCGAAAAGAAGCCAGGTCACTCGGGGCCTATTGTGGTCTAGATTACCCGGCCATTAACTCATTATGTATCGCTTGATGGGCCGCATCCAGGCCCGCCCAGATTGTCAGAAACCTGTCTTTACTCTCACGTTGGTACTTTTTAGAAGGCCCAAAATCTTGCCAGAAAGTAGGGCTTCTAATGGGTTTGGACGCGTTCCGGATTGTGGACCAGGCTGGCCCAAACGTTTTAAATGGGCTAGATCAATCTGGACGTATTGTTTTTTGATCAGATTTAGGTTGTGTTTGTTTAGGTTGGTCTTTGAAGGAGAAGTTCTTTGTTCTGGAAGTTTATTTGGCTCTTTGGAGCTGAATAAGGATGGAAATTTTTCGTAAATAATAGTTAAGTTGTAAGGGTACCAGAGAAGTGGGATTTTTAGAAGCTCTAGCCAGCCCAAGAAGCATCGTTTTTCTTGCTTCTCTCGCGTAGTGCAAATTGGGTTGGAGCTTCCTCTCTCCGTCTGACTAGAAAAATACTGTTTATTTTAGCTTATGACTTATAGAGATCTAGAAGCCAAATAAACTCAAATTCAAACCTAAACAAACATACCTATAGGCTGGACATGACCGGGCCACGAAGTCATCCAATGCCCTTGCTACACTAACGAGAGAAGCAAAGTTACTCCCCAAGTAAACCCAAGAACTAATCTGGAACCAAATAAACAGGGGAGCGAATCGGCCATGGCAGGGAGGAGGAGCAGGAGATTATAAGGAGGAGGTCTCCCATGTTGAAGATGACGTGCGAGATGGCAGTCCTAGCGCCGCCGCCGTGTGCCCCTCGTCGGTGTCCACGGATGCCAAGAGCAGCAGGGGCGAGAACTAGACCATGCTGGTAGGGATGGCAAAAATACCCGTGGGTCCGGGTACCCGTGGGTACCCGACCCGATGGGTCCAGGTCCGGGTCCAAATTTGGACCCACGGGTATATTATTTGGTCCAGATGCGGTTAGGGTGCAGGTCTGGTCTCATTTTGGACCCGTGGGTACCTGACACCTGCACTAAGTCAATATACATCTTGGCGATTTGAAGTTTTAGCGCTAGCGTCTTGTTTTAGGCCCATCCTCATTTGACGCCGCGACGCGAGCAGCCCATGAAAAAAGACGCGAGCGGAAAAGCCCTCCGACGCCTGGCGTTCTGCTGTTTTGTCCCACATCGGTACTCGACGGAGACTTCTACGCGGGAGGCGAGCATAAGAAGCGGAGGTGTGCGTGCGTTAAGTCTCATCCTTGTGCTTGGAGCAACGACGCGACTGGAAGTCTGGAAGGACTATAACGCGGTTGCGTGTGACAAGAGCTCACGCAAATTTGGGCCCACCGCAAATGCTTTTGAAATTCCATTGAAAATGTTTTTTATTCTTAAGCATGAAGCTAAACTTTTTTGTCTGCACGCCGCAATGCATGCACCGCTAATGTCTGGCAAACAAAGCATGTAGCATTAGTAGGTGCAGGTACTGATTCGGATCCGGTACCCATCGGGTTTAGGTCGAGTTTGGACTGTGGATCGTCTTGGTCCGGGTCAGTCTAAATTTCGAGTCTCGGGTCCGGGTCCACGGAGGCTGGACCCGGAGGTACCCGGACCCGTTGCCATCCCTACATGCCGGTTTCTGCTCTCGTGTTGCTCAATTCTCCACGTGTCAAGCGCTATAGCTGTAGTGGATCAAGGCCCAGACCTTCATTTGGGCTTGGATTGTATATAGTATTAGGTGTTTTGGGCTTAGACTAGATTTAATCATAGAAATAAAAAGACTTGGACCATGCTTACGCTGGACTTCGCCCTGTTAGCAGCCCTACCAGCAAGTCAGAAAAATCGGTATAATGGTACCAAAAAAGCAACACCATGCGTACACTTGGGGGCATATGGTTACACCCTTTATAGCGGGAGCGTTCGGCGAGTGATCAGGGGGGCCACGTGCCCCTCAAGCCGTTTTGCAAAAACGTCCTCTATTTTTTTGAAATTACAGATAGGTCCTTCATGATTTTTTGTGAGACAAAAAAATATTTTTTTTCTTCGCGTTTGGGTACTGGCGCGGTATTTTATGAAAAAACCTCTCGTTAATTACAAATCGCGAACAAGCCTTTTTCTAATTTTTCGGGATAGCGAACAGGTCCAAAAAATTAACAAACAGGTCCCTGGTTCTTACGTTCAGGTCCAAAAAATTAACAAACAGGTCCCTGGTTCTTACGTTCAGGTCCTTTCTCCGTTTTTCCCGGAAAAAATGTTTTCGCCACCAAAAAAACACAGATTCGTCTCCATTTTTCCCGGAAAAAATGTTTTCGCCACAAAAAAAACACGTTTTTCCTGAAAAAAATTGTTTTCGCCAAAAAAAAACACTGGTTCGTCGAAGGTTTATAGCAACTTATCGATTTGCCGATCCGTTTTTACCGGAAAAAATGTTTTCGCCACAAAAAAAACACGCTTTTCCCGGAAAAAATGTTTTCGCCACAAAAAAAACACGTTTTTCTCGGAAAAAAATATTTTCGCCACATAAAAAACACAGATTCGTCGAAGGTTTATAGCAACCTATCGATTTGCCGACGGGTCTTAACCGTCGTTTTCTAAAAAAAACGCGGATTCGTCAAAGGTTTATAGCAGCCCATGGATTCGCCAACGGGTCCTACCGACCTCCGTTTTTCCCGGAAAAAATATTTTCGCCACAAAAAAAACACGCTTTTCCCGGGAAAAAATGTTTTCACCACAAAAAAACACAGATTCGTCGAAGGTTTATAGCAACTTATCGATTTGCCGATCCGTTTTTACCGGAAAAAATGTTTTCGCCACAAAAAAAACACGTTTTTCCCGGAAAAAATGTTTTCGCTACCAAAAAAACACGTTTTTCTCGGAAAAAAATGTTTTCGCCACAAAAAAAACACAGTTTAAATCGAAGGTTTATAGTAACACAGTAGATTAAACGCGATTCGTCGAAGGTTTGTAATAGCAGTGGATTCACCGGTAGTCCTACCGACCCATTTTATTTAAAAATTACGGAAATCAAAAATTCGATAAAATTTATCAAATTTTTTCTAAAAAAAACCGGACTAGAATTTGCACGGCGCAGCGTAGCGCGCTATACAGGCTAGTATATATTATCTTAGCTCACAAGAGTTCCTCAAGATTTGCGCAATGCTATTGCAATGATTAGAGGACGGGGTGGTGACTTGAATTTTCAAAATCGCAACAATCTTGAGGCACATTGTGATACTGGTGATAATACATATACACATATGTACATGTGGAATAATTGTATTCATAAACGGTACCCATGGACCAAAACTTTCACAATATTCCGATGTTCACAATCGAACTAGGCATAGCCAAGCTTAGGGTGCAATATAACTAAACATAGTCACGAAAAAATTCTAGATGTAATTATAAACTTACTACATCTGTATATAAAATTTCGAGATCAAATGTGTTTTACGTGAAGAGTACCAAAAGGAGAAAATTTTGACAAATGTTAAGAGTTCAAATTTGTCGAATCTTTCTCTTTTGTTACTCTTAACGTTCAAACGAAATTAAACCTGGAATTTTATTCATTGGACTCATTGGTGGAGCAAACCATGAAGTACATCTAGAATATATTATTTTTCAGAATTTTCTATGATGATGTTTAGTTGCATTGCACACTAAAGGTAGGTTGCATACAACACGTTCCTATCAAATACGCAAAATGGTATGTAGACAGTTACCGTGGACTACCACTACTCAAACAAAGTGTCAACTCAAAGTACGTGTTCCAATCCAAATTTGGACTTTTAAGGTGACACGCCCTCTCCAGCATCGCCGCCTTCCTCCAACCCCCACACCGCCCCTTCGCTTGCCTGTGCCCCGCTGCAACTCCACTGCCACCTCTACCCACTAGCGAGTGCAACCGCGAGCGGAGTGGGCCCTCTCTCTCTGGTGAGGATCGATTTCGTCTCGCCTCTCCTCGCCTCCCCTGTCTGCTCCGAGGAGATCACCTCATCGAACCGCCATTCCAAACCTTCATTGTAGACTTGATCTGCGTGTGTTCTACTTTTGGATGTTCTTCGACCATCCTTACCCACCTTCCCCAGCTCCGTCGTGGCATTGTCGCCACCATCTAATGCGGGGCTGTGGCCATCATCCTCCAGTGCTTCCTCTCTCCCTCGTGGCGCCACATCGTGAGATTCGCCTCTTCTGCTCACCGATGCCCAGGACAGGCCATGCCATTGTTTCTTTTCCACTGTGCTTCCTGTGAAGTATGGTGCTACAACTGACGGTGCCCGTCAGGGTTGCTATGAGATTTGGCTTCGAGCGTCATTGATCAGACGCAGGTTTGCATGTGTGTTGTTTGATTATTTAATTCATTTGGATAGTATCCAAAATCTAGCCTGGAATTTGCTCCACCCTTCCCAACCGACTTCTAGGGCCTAGTGAGATTTTTTGCCATGGCAAGAAGGGATGTGGTTGTTGATGTTGTGGCAACACTTTACTCCTGCTTTGCTTCTAGTAGTGGCTTCAGTGCCACTAATTGCAGAGTAATGCTTGAGCCCGTAGCTATTTGTTTTTATGTTTCTTGATCATTCTTGTCTACAATGTGTGCGTCAGTTGTTTGAGAGATTGTTTGTGTGACGACGTGGGGTTAATGGGTTCTTCGTTCATTCCATTGCATACATTATTGTGTGATAGGTAGTTGCAAGAATGAAATTTTTTTAAATAATATTTTTTAAAATATTTGCGACATTAATACGCGGACTAAAAAAATTGCAGGAATAATATACCGTCGCCAAGCGGCTTGGCGAATTAGCTATTTTCGTCATTTTGTTCAGCAAAAATACTATTTCCGCCAAACCATTCGGCGAAAATACGTTAATCCGTGATTATTACGCGATTCAAACCGAAATCACTTGGATCGACCTATTTTAGCGAGCGATTGTGGGAAAATGCCTATTTTCGCCACACCGTTCGTGAAAATAAGCGAAATCAGACCGGTAATGCGAAGAACCGAAGGCTACCACCAACCAAAAAAAGAGAAGAGAGGGAGAGCTCGGGCGACCGGCGAAAAAGAGAAGAGGGAGAGGAAGAGAGGGGGAGAGAGAGCGCAGGAGAGAGCGCGCGCGGGAGAGGGAGGGAGAGAGAGCGCGGGAGAGAGAGAGAGGAAAGTTTGCTCGGGAGAGGAGAGGAGAGGAGGCAGAGGGGAAGAGAGAGAGGAAGGAGAGAGGAGGAAGGAAGAAGAGAAAGAAGAAAAAAGAGGTAAAATCGTCACTTTGTAATTTTGTTCTTAAATTTTTATGGTGAATATTAGGATAGTCAAATATTAGATATTGATGCAATATTAGCGATTTTAGATATTAATGCAATGTTAGCAATATTAGATGTATAACATAATTAGTTAGTTCTAGTTAATATTCTTGTTAATTAGCGATATTAGATATTCTAGGTTAGCGATATTAAATGTGTAATATAATTAGTTAGTTCTAGTTAATATTCTTGTTAATTAGCGATATTAGATATTCTAGGTTAGCGATATTAGATGTGTATTGTAATATTGTAGTATTGGTAGCGGGATAGTTAATTAGCGCTGTTTAATTTAGGTTAGCGATATTACATGTTAGGAGTGATGTAAAATTTAGTTTTGTTTAGTTAGTGATATTAAACGTTACTGGTGATGTAAAAATTAATTTTGTTTATGTCGTCGCAGTAATGACGGATCCAGTGAAATTTAGGGTATACTATGGCGATGGTGAAATAAAAACTGGCAAAATGTTGTTGATTTGAGCAGATTTGTAGTCACCATGGTGGAATGCTTATTTCTTGATAGAGTTAGCATCCGTGATATAAAGCTTTGGTTGACCCAATATTTTTCCCTGAATCCAAATGTTTACTCTGTTACCATTCAAATCTTATTCACGCATAGTAAGGGTGGCCTGGCTCCGTGGGAGTTAAAGAAAGTAGATCGAACATACTTGTGGCAGAAATGGTTAAGGTGGTGCAAGGGATCTAGCCTTGAATGTGTAATGTTGGTGCAGGCTTGCCCTAGAGAAGAAGTGAATATTAGCGGTGTGGGCGAAAGCAGCACATCGGCTACAGCTGAACAAGTTCAGGCAGTGGTGCCGGTTGAGGTAGCAGCGAAGGATGATAATAGGGATGCAGCAAATGCAGAAGATCGGGCCGATGAAGGGGAGGAGATCTAGCAACTTGTTGATCAATTGGAGTTGGTGGACCGTATGGCGATGCAAGATGAAACTAAAATGTTGGAGTGTGATGATGACATCGACGAAGATGAGGAAGGGGGAAAATGATGATGAAATGCATGGCAGTACTAGGGCAACGGATGTACCCATCCCTGATGAGTGGAATAGGAAAAACAAAGCTGGTATGGAAGTTTTGTGGGGACATGAGTCACGTTGGGAGCATGGTACCAATGCCATCTGGCTGAATCAAATTTTCACAAACAATTCTGAGTTGAAGTTGGCAGTGAGGCTGTGGGCACTATCGCAGCAGAGAGAGTTCCGGGTTGTTTTGTCCAGGCTAGATAGATACATAGTGAAGTGTAGAACCAAAGGATGTGAATTCTGAGTTCATGCATACAAGCCGAAGTGCGAGACATTTTGGATTGCATCACGAGTAGATGGGCACACATGCAGACTAGAAAATGTTATGGTGAAACACCGCAACTTGAATGCGGCTGTAATCGCTAGCATGATGTTCAATGAGATCATCGAGAAGCGGGACATTGAGTGTTCTTATATTCAAAAAGAAATCTTGAGAACATTTAAGTACCAAATAAGTTACTCGATGGCTTGGCATGCGAAGCAAAAGCATTAGAGAAGAGGTTTGGTATATACGAGGCTTCATATTGTAACCTACCTCGTGTACTTGATATCTTGAAAGAAACCAACCCTGGCACGTACACCGCTTTAAAAGAAAGTGAAGCGGATGGTAATGGGATCTCGATATTTCGTCGTGCTTTTTTCATTGGGTCCTTGCATTGCGTCATTCAGGTATTGCCGTCCATTGCTGTGTGTCGATGGTACATTTCTGACTAGAAAATACAAGGGGCAGATTTTAACGGCCATTGTAGTTGATGCGAACAACCACATACTTTCATTGGCATTTGCATTTGTTGAGTGTAAGAATCGGAATAGCTGACTGTGGTTTTTCAGACATTTGAAGTTCGGGGTAGTTCGTGATTGGCCCAACGTGTGCATCATTCATGATCATCATAAAGGTATCATTTCAGCAATTAAAACTCTACAGGAGGACCTTGATGAGCCTTTTCCATGGTGTGACATGTAGAACAAATGGTGCATGAGACATTTGGGAGCAAATTTTTTCAGGCAGTTCAAGAATAAGAAACTGATGAACCTATTTAAGAGGTTATGCAAGCAGAACAAGGCACGTAAGTTCAATGCGATATTGGCTGAGTTGGATAAGCACACTATCGCACATATTGAAGAGCTGAAGAAGCAACCACCAACGCCGAACGATTGCCCACCCAAAAGGCTATCACCCCTTGGGGCGCTCAATCCTTCAAATCTGAGGAGACGATCGTCAAGGAACATTAAGTGTTTCTCGCACTGGATAGAGGCGGAGCTGTTGGAGAAGTGGGCATTGCTCCATGACACTAGAGGCGCCAGGTTAGTATACTAAATTAACATAGTTGCGACGATTGAACAATTAGGGTTATTATGCTAACTGATATGTTTGAACAGGTTTGGTGTCATGACAATGAATATAGCCGAGGTTTATAATTGGGTTATCAGAGACCTGCGTCCGCTACCACTTGTGGTCATCCTGGAAGTCATGTTGCACGACATCGTTGGCTACTTCCAAAAAAGGCATGCGAAGGCTGTACTTCATGCCACGACATTGCAAACGTCGTATTGTGGGCGGATTATGGCCTACATGGAGGAACGAACCAGTAAAGCTCAACTGCATATAGTGTGTAGCTTCGGAATCACTGAGTACCGCTTCGAAATGACTCTCCGGTGCAAAAGGGGATTGGGAATCGACACAACGGTTATTACACACGAGGTTAACCTAAGCTAAGGGGCCACTGGATGGTGTGAATGCATCTGCAACAAGCCAAGACTTTTTTATATTCCCTGCTCATATGTGATCGCTGCTTGTGGGCAAATTGGGATGAACACGTCGCAATACGTGTTCCCTTTCTACTTGAAGGATCATGCTGTCAATATCTGGTCCGGTGAGTTCCGTGGTTTCTGTGCACACAGTGATTTCACTGTCATTAACAGAGATGACCACATATATCTACCGGATGCAAACTTACGGAGGTGTGTGAAAGGGCAGGTTGGTCGTCCACAGTCTAGGCGCATTCGCAATGACATGGATGAATCTGAAGTGGGTGGCCCTGTTAGGAGGTGTTCTCAGTGCGGTGAGTACGGACACAAGACAACGCAATGCCCGTAGTGTTATGTATTGAATTATATAATATATATTGAATTGTGTAATATGTATCATTTTATCGTATGTTATGTATTTGCGGATATATTGGATCTTTTATCATGTTTATGTATTAAATTATGTAATATGTATTGAATTGTGTAATATGTATCATTTTATCGTATGTTATGTATTTGTAGGTATATTGGACATTTTTATCATGTTTATGTATTGAATTATGTACTATGTATTGAATTGTGTAATATGTATCATTTTATCATATGGTATGTCATTTGTTTATTTATGTTGAACCCTTCAGTCTTTTGTTTTACATTAATAACCCTGTTGTCTTCCTGTTTACTTACAGGGATGGAGCACCCCGAGTTGTTTAATTGTATTTGTGTAGTGTCTTTGTTGTTGCAGGTGTACACTAGTTGTTCATGCAAATGCCTAAGGAGCACATTGGAGAGGACTCAAGAGTATTTAAATTTTTAGGTGGCCCATGTTTTTATTTTTGGATTTGATTGTTAGACATAATTTATTCTTAGATATGGTGTGATGTTGCAATACAACTGCTAATAGATTTATCCTTTTCGATTTGTCATGAGGAAATGAACAGAAATTACATCGGGAAATTGCAATCTTCTGAAACCATTTCAAAATCTAAGATTAGCTTCTAATAATTGCCATTCCAAATGTTATGTCGTTGAGCATAGGAGTATATAACCAGATCGTTTAATTGAATTAGTGCATGCCTATATGATTATGTAAATCGTGCAATAGCCATTCCAAATGTTTTGTCATTGAGCATAGGAGTATATAACTGGATCATCTAATGAGTTATTTGGTTACTTGTTTATGCTGAGTTTGGTTGTGCTGAGAAGATGTTTGGTTGATTGCATTAAGATTGGATGGGATTTTAACCGATCTTAGGCAAATTATTGGTAGGAAATATGTAAAGCTACTTAATATGAATCATTCTAGCGCCTTAGATTTAAAACTCAGTTAAACCAAAGGCGTATTCAGTTTTATCCATGCTCTTTTCTAGTTGTTTTTAATGACAGCAATTCATAAAGAACACATCATCTGTTGGTAACAAATTAAAGGGAAAAAGGCAATTTGATGAAGTCCCAACCACTATGAATTGTGAAGAAGGGAATAGAAACAACCAGTGGACACTCTCTTTTCTGCACACAAAAGCGAAGCCAAGTTTAGTCTACTATATAATAATCTCGCGAGGGTAGACCAGCGCGAGTGAGAGCTGGAGGCAGTGCAGGACTGCAGGCCTAGCCACACAGCATTGCATGCGTTGGTCTGCATTGGAGAGAAGACCGAACTGGATGTTTCTAGTGGGCCTGGACGAGGGATGCAATTTGCATCCACTAAGCCGAGACTGATTAGGTATACAGGCAACCAAACATAAGGTAATTGAATTAGTGCATGCCTTTTTGATAATGTAAATCATGCAATAGTGTATCTTACGACTGTTGTTTTTGGAAGAATGCACATGATTCTATAGTTAATTACAGTTTAGCTATTAAAAGTTTGGTTTATAGGAGCAAGAAACAAATCTAGCTTTGGTGTGTCCTACTTCTGCAGCCATCCATGAGGGAAGTTTGATAGATGACAAAAGTTTCCAAGTTTCATCGTAATTGTTTTTTTAATAGCACTTGCTTTGCATCTTACCTTTCCTGTTTTAGGATGTGACTGTTTGTAAGGAAAATGTTAGTGCGAAGCTACATAAATTGCATGACTCCTGCACTAGGGAAGTTATTTTTTTATTTCTTCATTTGTCTTTCTTCAAAAATATTTTATAGATTCAGTGCCTTAGAAGTGGGGGATCATGTGTCAAATGGTTCATTTTATTTTCCTTTGTTTCTTTACTAAACCTGTGTTCGATTGCTTAACCCCTTTTTCCCTGTAAGCCACCTCCTCTCAAGTAGGAAAGAGCCTTATGACTACCCATATTGTCCATGTAACTCAGCTTCGGAACACAAACCAAAACAACGTTGTCGGTCCAAATTTTTTTATAGATACAAAGTTGTACTGCAAATTTCTGTATACCTTTTCATATTTTATGCTTTGTTGTAGCGTGCCACACATCTCTACAACATAGTCGTCAATGATGAGGGTATCAGGGTTGTTAATGATCAGGGTGCTATGCTAGAATAGCTCTCTGTATTGCATTGCACTGTGGAAACATATTTTCCTTTGTTTCTTTACTAAACCTTTGTTCGATTGCTTAACCATTTTTTCCCCACATGCCACCTCCTCTTAGGCATGAAATAGCCTTATGAGTTATGATGACCCATATTGTCCAGGTAGCTCAGCTTCGGAACACAAACCTAAACAACATTGTCAGTCCAAATTTTTTATAGATACAAAGTTGTATTGCGGATTTCTGTATACCTTTTCATGTTTTATGCTCTGTTGTAGCGTGCGGCGCATCTCTACAACATGGTCGTCAATGATGAGGGTATCAGGGTCATCAATGATCAGGGTGCTATGCTAGAATAGCTCTCTGTATTGTATTGCGCTGTGGAAACATGACCAACTATAAGTGTTATCACTCAGTTTCTCCCAATCTAGTCGTTCTCGAAGGATTTTTGCACTATAATTTTCTTGGTATTGACAAGATCTTATTGATTTACTTTGTATAGGTAATATTCTAACTTCTCAAAATATTTATGTGCTTGCTCACTAATCTCAAAGAGTTCCGGTTCCTTTGCTTTGGTTTTACAGGTTATATTCTAACCTTTACCTGCTGCTTTATTCAAATTAGGAGATAATTTAGTATATCTCTAGAGTTCAGTATTGTATCCAGATCTGATATGAATACAGATACTTTGACTTACTCTACTTAGCATAATTGAACTAAGGTGCCACCTTTGCCTCCTGGTTCTACTGATCTACTCACCCTGTGTCATTCATGTCATATTTGGATATGAAATGTGAATCTCTTATAATATTGTTTCTGCCGACGATCGGGATCGCCGGACCACAAAAGTGTATGGGGATTGATCGTGTATATGGGACCCGGAATCGACTCCACTCACCGAAGGGTCGGTCCTGTTGTTCTGACGGTCGAAGGAAAAAGACAAAGAATGAGACACCAAGAGTTATACTGGTTCGAGCCCCTATGGCAGGTAATAGCTCTACTCCAGTCTTGCCCGGAGGCGGTGAATTTCACTATGTTTAAGTACAAGGGGGTGTTTTCTAGCTCGAGCTTCTGCAGCCTGAGTACTCGTGTGTGTGGATGTTGCGATGTGTCTGAGTATGCTCGTCCCAGGGGGTTATATGCCCCTCTTAGCCGTTACTGGAAACGTCCCGGAGAGATTCCCGGGAGAGTGGCTTCGTGCGTAATGAAGGTGGGCTGTAACCGACCCGGATTTGCCGCCCACGTCTGGCTTAACTCCACTACTTAAGGGCCTTCGTAACCGTCAGTTGGATGCACGACTTATATCCCGAGCTTGACCTCTTCGAGCGGAAGTTGATTCCTTGCCCCCCTAACTCGAGGTTGTAAGGGAGCCGCGCGGTCCACGTCGTGGTCAAAGACATCGCGGCTCGAGCTCGAGCTCGAGCTAGGGGCCTGTTAACCATCTGTTGACCAGGCAGAGATTTCCTAGTCCCCGACAGTTTCTACCTATGAATGACCCCTTCTAGCCCTAAACACACCCGATGACCGTCTTACTATCTATTGGTTACCGCATACTATACAGTATGGCGTAGCGCGTATCTCAAATAAATATGGATGATTGACGCACCATACATGATGAGGACATCAACCCCAAGGATATGACCACTGCCACTACTTTCTCTCCGACTGCGCTGTCTTCATCGCCTACACTCGACGCTGCAACATGTTCGTCGCCAAAGGGCCTTAATCCAGAAGCTTAACCTTTCAAGGTCACAACAAAGGACCAGCACCTCAAGCACACACCCTGAGGACAGCCCACGCACCAAGGAAGGCTCGTATGGAAGCTCAAGATGCCAAAAAGCCCGGTTCAGCCATCCAACAGCACGCCAACTTCAAACAGGCGTAACTCAGGCTCCCGGACTCCGTTTTTGATGTGCAACCACCCATTGGAAAGTTTAGGAGATAAGCTTTCCAATGGATCTAGCCTCACCTCCAAATTCGCTCCGTATCGACAGGAAAACACCGAACAATGTCACGAGCTAAATCTGTCAAGTGCTGTGTCACCGTATTTTTGGGCCCATGGCCCATGTATGGTTAGAGTTGCGTGGTGGCCGACCCTATTTTGGGCGCCCCAAGCCTGGTCTTCACCCTATATAATGCCCCAGCCGTCGTATATTGTCGTTTAGGTTTTGTTGCGTGTGGTTGACCCCTTGTGCGTCCCTCCTCGTGTTCGCGTGTGTCGACTAGACCACCCGTGACGAGAGACAGAACCTCACCCTTGTTTCTTTGAGATTATTGGATTGAAATTGCTCTTACCTTGTTCTTGCATGTTCACGGTTGTAGCAGGTACAAGGATCGATCGGGTCTTTGATTCGGTTGATCGCCTCGTGTGGTGATGTTGCGATTGCTTGGTTGCTGATCTCGTGGTTAGTAGCCGATCCATCTACTCTGTACTACATCAAACCGACGTATCGTTCTCATCAGAAGATCGGACCGACCCTAGTGCGCATCAATACAGCTGAAGACGTGATCTACAGTTGAAGCCAGTGATCGAAGACGTGTGAAATTTCCGGCAATCAAGCCGGGCGCTGGGCGGACTTTATTTCCTGTACATGTAGAGGCGTCGTACATGCAACACGGATGGAAGCTGCGTCCTACACAAAGCCGAGCTCAGCATGCGTACGAGACAGATTCTATGGAATCTTATCAATGGAATTGAAGATCCTAATTAAGTAAGGAAGGCTACGTATGCAAAGGAAATAAGATCGATCAGATCGAGGCTCCAAGCCATGCACGTGTACTTGCTTAGGGCACGTACAATAGTTTAGACGGCTGCTGTCTATTTAACATGCCATGTCACACACAGACAGTAATACAAACAGCTTGCACAGTGGGTTGTCTATTTTTGCTATCTGCAAACTCTTTAATGCATGCATACATTCATGATCAAGCATAAATTAGATCTCTATGTACCATTTTATTGCCTCTTTGATACAAATGCGATCAAGCATAAATAAGATGAATAGCAAAGACATGGACTACAGACTCGGATGATCATGGCACTAGCTCGGCTCAAAACAGAATGGAACATGCTTTCCTGCATGAATGGATGCATACAAAAGGGTCCATGGGCCAAAATTCTGGATGCTTTCTTGCAAAGATCCAGCCGGGGCCAAGAGATTTCGGAGCAATAGATTCTGTCTGGCCAAGACAAGGTATGTAGTATTGGTAACCACATATCTGGCCATCCCTACTGAACCAAGATGGATGAATCCTGAGGAAATAAAACTTATGAGTATTGAAAGATAATATTGAACCCTATGTAAACTCTTATTGGATCATTTTAGAATATTATAACCTAAAGGACTTGAAAAAAACCATAAATCTGAGATTTCGCTCTAATGTTCTGCATGCACTCATACTAGAAAAAAAGGAGAGAACCATATTGGGATCAAGCATGCATGTGTTACAGTTAGGAAGCACTATACTTGAGCAGAACCCATAAACATTTGCTTCTTAATAAAACACATAACCGTGTTGTATGACCCACCTGGGTTTCAACCATAGAGTGTATGATAGACTGTGGGTGAATCACAATCTCAATGTTATCATATTCAGCACCAAACAAATAATGTGCCGATAACTTCTAAACCTGTAAAATTGAGTTCACTTTAGTGCTTAATACAACCAAATAAGATTTGAGTAAATTTCAGAAATTTTGAGTTTACTCCTAACACCTTGTTGAATAACGAGCAGAATCCTTGTGATTTTCTTCCCCATATTCCCCTGTCATCATCAATCGATATAAGATGGAGTCCAATGCTTCGAAGTACAACACATATGACAGCAGACTTACGAAAGCACCACGATGCAATCGAATAATGCGACGAAGTGCTCCTTCAGACAAACCTTGTATACACTAGGATAGGCAAACTCGAATCAACATATGATAATAACCAAACTAGACCACAATAACTAGCATAAATCATCTTGCCACATTGTTTCAAGTTTTCTGAGATAAAGCCACCGGTGTGTGAGAGTTTGTTTTTACACCCTACGCCATGTACATACCTAACTATCTCAACCTAATCGAACTTGCATCATGATGAAACAAATAACTGTAGTAACAAGTAATTAATTTCTGTGATACCTGAAATATTGCAGAGTGCTCAGAGTCAGCAAGTAGTGCCAGACTAACTAGCAATTTAGTTTGCATTCATAGAGAACTTCAACAAGCATCCTTTAATTTGGCTACAACTCATTCTGTTACATCCACTCAAAATGAAGAAAATGTAACAATTACAAATTAAGTCAGAATTTCTCGGAATGTACAGGATTAAGCTATTAAGCAATCCTAAAGTAGCACCATCAAGGCATGATGGGTTTCCTGACATTGTAGTATAATCTACAAAAGGGGCCATGGGCCAAGGTTCTAAAAAGATAAGAATAGGATATTGGATAGATGTACAACTGCCAATTAGGTTGTTTCATATCGAACTTTCTTTTTAAATGCCTCATAACAATGTAACCATAAGAAGTTAACAACCTAAAATATTTCTAATTGCTTGGGACTTTTTTAGTAGATAATCATTAACACTACAAAAAAGTTAATTCCGCACAAGTACAACCAATTCAAACATACACTTTCCTATAAAAAAAAATCAGTGCATACCCTCATGTAGCTAAATGACATGTCCGAATAATATCCCAAGTGGTACAGTACTACAGTCTTTATGATCATGTAATGGATGCTTGGATGGCCTAATGTTTTGGTGAAATAACACTAGGAATATATTATTCAAGCGCATATCTCTTCATTTCAGTGCTCACTAAATATTTTAGAGTCGAATATTTGTGAAACTTAGAGCATAGCATCAGTTACTCAAACATATAGGATCATAGGAAATGTCTTACCTCTATGACACCTTGCTCCCCAAGAATAATTTCTGGCTTCTCTTCACAATCAGCTAAGGCCTCCTTTAGCTCATCAACTAATGACTCATTTCTTACTGACAACAAGCTTGGTTTAAATGTTTTCACTGTTAAATTAAATAGTAACTTACATTCAGTTAATGCTCAAATGAAAAATAATCTACTCACAAGATCGATTACACGATCACTAGAAGAGTCACATTGGAGCCAAAGAAGAAGAGCAACAACTCTGAATTTATCAGGATTCTCCGCAACTATGTCCAATGTCTTTTTGTTATGCAAAGGATAACACGATAAGCACTACATTAATACTGAAGAAAATAAATGTCTCTGGTTTCACATCCATCTTATTATGAACTTCAATAAATAGCCCAACGTAAGACATGTAAATTAATTTGAAAACCACTCTTATCAGCAGATAATTAGATCTTGACTAGCATCTACCTTCTGAGTGGACAGATTGCTCCAATTCATGAAAACTCCAGTTCATGTGCACCAACCATTAGCCTCGTCCATCTTGCACCCGCTTGGAGTCGATCAAACGCCCTTGTCTTGAGGCCCTTCAAACACTAGCGATTGGAGCGTTCCGCTCGATTGCTGTTTCATGGGATGGGCCACCAAAGCGAAACATACCTTGGTGCCCATTTAAATCCACGAGAACTCCGGGAAAGCCGGCTGGTGAGCGGGTGCCGTTGTCGGTGATGATGCGGTTGGCGACTCCAAAGCGGGTGAAGATCCAGCGCATGAACTTAACGAATGGCAGCCGCCGTGATGGCTCAAGACCGCCTCGGCCACCCACTTGGTGAACTTGTCGATGGCGGCGAAGAGGTGGGTGAAGCCCCTGTGGCCCGCGAGCGGACCCAGATATCCGGCCCCGGTCGCGAGCGGCCAAGATAGCGGGATGGTTTGCGAGCTTAGGCTGGTCGGCGGGTTTGCTCGGCGAAGAATCGACAAGCCGTGCGTCCTCACCGGCTCATAAGCATCCCGGAGGCGGTAGGCCAATAAAATCCTTGGCGTAAACGCCTTTGCCGACTAGAGTCCGGCCGACATATGGCTCCCAAGACACCTCCATGGATATCGAGAGCAAGCGCCCCTCTTCCAGTGATGCACTTCAAGAGAACTCGTTTCGCTCTGGCGATATAGGTCCCCACCTACCGAGTATAGCACTTGGCCTTTCGTGCAATCTTCTCGGTGAGGCATCATCGTCGGGGATCACTTGGTCACGCAGAAGGCGAGGATAGGGTCCATCCACCGATCCTCCCGCCTAAGGGCGGCGACCACTCGGTGCTCGCTGGGTACTCCATGGCCGAGCTTTTCCCAGTGTGCCGGCTCAAGAAGGCATCTTCCCTCCCCGGACCGGGGGCGAGCGGCGCTACGCCTTCCCTCCACGGATTGGAGGCCGTGATGATGGCATCGCCTTCCCCACCGAGCCGAGGAGGCGCGGCTTTTGCCGTCGCCCCCACTGGACCGGGGCATGACGGACAATACACCATCATCCCCACTGAATTGTGGGCGGCGATGGGCGATCATGTAGTCTTTCCTCAAGACCCCGAATTTAACAGAGCCCTGAGGATGCAAGTGGGACACCCGTCAAGAAGGTGATTGTCACGCCGAGGATATGAATATACCCCAAACCTTCAAAATGGCGTTCCATTCTTCTGACCTCCGCCAGTCGCGCGCCATGGTGGGGTTCGAACATTGAACTCCTTAAAACTTGATTAATGACCAGATGGGAATCTCCCTTGACTTAGAGCGCCTAATGCCCAAATAAAGCGATGCGCAATTTCGCCAGAGACCTTCATACTGCAATATTGTTGGTGGCCTTGAATTTGATCGAGAGGGTGTCACCCGTCGAGACCAGATAACTCGGCCCCCGCCTTCCAAACTGAAGACCCATCAAAGAATAACGTCCGTGGGGAAGGCACGGCGCTTCTTCACTTCAGAGTGGCGGAGTCCACTCGGCGATTTAATTCCGCCAACTTTTGACTCTTGATGGCAAAAAGTCACGGGGCACAAACTTGATGTTAAATTTCGGCTCCACAGGCCATTTAGCAAGCACCCTCTGCCTACACGGTTATGGAGAATCTCGCGCAAAAGGGTAGGCCGTGACCACTGTAATTTCCGCCCTTGGAAATAATGCCGACAGCCTCGGGCGCCACTAGGATACGCATACAACATCTTTTGAGCTGCGGATCTGGGTTCTGCTTCATGCAATACTTTGTCGATGTAGTAGATCGCCTCTCAACGCCTTCTCTCTGCGATCAACACGCGCTCACCACCTCGGGGTGGCAAGAATATCTGATAGAGGCTCACCCGTGTGGGAAACCAAAGACGGGGAGAGGAGAGGTACTGCTTCAAATCTTCAAATGCCTTCTGCGCCTCGTCTGGTCCACTCAAGTAATTAGTCTTTTTCGCTAGCTTGAACAGAGGCAAGCTTTTTTCTCCCAATCGGCAATGAACCGCCTCAGGGAGGCCAAAGCACTGCCAAACATTGGACTTGCTTGAGTCGAATCATGTCACACGACAACGGTACAACTTTATCTGAATAATATCATATCACTAGAAAGTAGAAGCTGCACACGCGCCCACTTCCCGTTGGATTTCTTGACGAGCACGGGTTGGCAAGCCACTCTGGTGAGAGACCTCCTGACTATTCCGCTCGCCAGCTTCTCTACCTCCTTTGAATTGGAATCTCGCCTCTCCGCTACCGCCCGGACCTTCTGCGGATCGGGCGACGCCGAGGCGTTGTGAATTGGAATCTCTGAGAATATATTCGGACGGTTGCGAAGCGAACACGCTCTGCGTTTGATCGAGGAAGGTGACGAGTCGTCTTCCTATTTGGCGCCGAGGTTGGCGCCAATCTTGACGGATCTTCGGGGTTCGCTTCCGCTGGCGACCACCTTTACTTCACCGTGGGAACGGGTGAAGCACGGGTCCGGACACGAGGGCTCCTGAAGTGGCGCTGGCATGACAAGCGCAAGTGGTACCGGCCAGATCCCAAGCTTTGCTTGTGGCGTATGAGGCTTCAGACCTATCCACGTTGATAACAATGGGGCCGTTGGCCCCGAGATCTTCACCACCATGTAGCGTAGTGGGTAGCCGCTGAATTGGAATCTCACGCGAAGTAAGGCGTTGTATGGGAGGTCAAATGCGACCTCCAAATCCACCATCTCGGTCGCGGTAGTTATCCTTCTCCCCAAAAGTGACGGGGGAGGCAAACTTGACCTAAGGGGAACAAGCCCGATCCGGGGCCACCGAAGAAGCGGCAGGTCGGCAAGCAGTCTGGCGCGGATCTGCAGCGCCATGAATGCCGACGCGACAGAGGTTGAGGGAGCTACCTCCATCCATCAAAGACCGCCTGACCAAGACATTCCGGACCGTGGGTGCGACCACGATCGGAGAGGCCCTAGGCCGAGGGTGCATTCGTGGTGGTCGGCCCGATGAAGGTGATCGTTTGCTCACCACTTCCAGATGTCCGACCGCCCGAGCTCGACGCCGGGCGACACCTCCCTTTTCACCCGCTTATAAGCGGTGTTGAGGGAATGGTGGATGAACCACCATAGATGCACGCCACGCGGTGTGATCCTGCTGAAAAGCGATGGGGCGCGGATCTTCATCTTGATCATCATCGGTAGCGCTCCTTGAGCCGCTTCTCCACCATCTCGCCCACGAACCGACAGGTTGTTCAGGTCATGGGTATTGGTTTTATATCGGGCGAGAGGGCTCGCCCTCCTTTTGATCGCTTGGCTGTCGTTACTCTGATCATGGCGGTCATCGCGGCCGATCACGGGCGATCGTCCGCCGGTCCACGACGGTTGCGCTTTCGAGGCGCGGGGTCTTCTTCGTCGTCGCTTAGCGCGCTAAGACCTACTGGGTTTCCCAAGGCTCGCTGCGCGCCTTGCGACGGCGGCGAGACCTTCGATGTCCGGCCTCGTCCTTGTTTAGCCACCCTTAGGGCCAGGCGGCCCCCTGCCTCCGCGAAATTTCAGCAAGACTTATGTGCGAGGGAGAAGCTCGGAGGTGGAGCCGATGGTACGGTGGCCATCTTCTCCTTCATCTTCTGATCGCAGACGCCCCTCCTGAAGCGATGGCGGCGGATTGCTCGGAGATGTGGGGGATGGTGTTACGGCAAAGGATGTAAACAGCCGGATGAAGTCGCTGTTTAATTCCTTTTCTTGTTCCAGCGTGGAGGTCATCCTCACCTGCCGCGCTGAATTGGAATCTCTGAGAATTAGAAAAATGTCAAGATAACCGTCCCCACGAGTGCAGGCCCTCGGGAGATTCAAAGACAGGAGCGGGCGGAACTTCGTCAAGGCCGTTGGGAGGTAGTTGGCCATGACCTTTTCGAGATCCGCCCATTGCCGCACCATCGTCGTGTAGATTTGGAGGAACTCCTCCGGTTGAGTGGTCCGTCATATTTCTATGGTCACGGGCGAAACTCGTCTGCCAGCCACCTGGCGGCAGCCATGGAGAAGGCTCGCACCCGACGCCGAGGGGAGCGAGCCGCTCATCGATGTAATAACCTTACGCCCTGCCATATGATGCTTTGAACTGGAATCTCACAGAATATATTCTAGGAACATTAGATATTCCAAATACAAAACACACAATACAAAGCACACAATAAGATGCTTTCAACAGTTTTCAATGCAGGTCATAGTTTGCAATTGGACACACATGACAGAAAAGCACAATAAGATGCTCCCAATAGTTTGCAAATTAGCTACTCAGGCCATAGTTTGCAATCAGTCAACACATGAATCACCAAAATTCTGGATGCTTTCCAACAGATTAAAGTACTTCAATGGATCACCAAAATTCTGGATGCTTTCCTGCATGAATGGATGCATACATATATCAGCCAAATAAACTGATGATGCTATGAGGAAAGCTAAACAACTATGTATACAACATCTTGGGATATATTTACTTGACATGTTTATCAACGAATAAACAATAGAAGACTGTACACATACCTTCATGCACTATGAAAAGCTTAGCTTTGAGAAAGCGATCGCTTCCTTAAACACCTCAGTCTGACAACATGCTCTGCTTTCTCTTCATCAGATAACCCTCTAGTGTCTCGTGATAGGAGGCAATTGTATGTCTCCATCATCTTTGATTCCTTCTCTAGTATCTTAGCTTCTTTACTCTCCATTCTTTGCAAGATGGGAGAGTCTAGATGCTTCAAGCTTCTCGGCAGATAATTTTCTTTAGTAACTCCAACACCTTTAAGCGATTTGTATGAGCTTGACTTGGACTTTGCTGAATTTATCTAGCTATTCAACATCTATTGCACTTTCCTTTTACTTTCCTTCCTTCTTAGCATCAAATGCAGTTTTTTTTGCTCTCTTTTGCCCCATTGGCCTTTCTAGATTTTCAATATCTTCAGCCTCTAACTCATTTGTGCCTCCTTCAGCCTCGCTAGCCACATCGGCTGAAGCCTTCCTTTTACGTGCTTTCTTGAGCTCATTGTTGTATGTTATCCATTTTGGCTCATTTCGAACAGCATACCATACATCCATTAACACAAAATGTCCCAAGTTCAGTTGTTTGTTGTCATCCTCATAGAACTTATGGGCCTTATCAATCCACATCTGATCCGAATGCCCACTAGTAAATATTCTGCGAGCCTTCAACCAAGCACTATGAAAAAGGTCAGTCCATTTGTTAATCTTGTGCCAATGGTTCTTGGCTTGCTTTGGATTCCTTGATCTATGTTTTGGAGTCGTCACGTTGTATGTCTTGGCAACATCACCCCAATATTGGTCGTTTCTCTTATCAGCTCCATTAACAGGATCCATTGAATTTTTCAACCAAGAACTCATCTATAAATGTAAAACAAAAAACATTAGGCTAAAACTGAGAGACAATTATGTATGCTTAGGCCGTGTTGAAAATTAAGACTCACCAGCCTAAGGTCTTCTTCTTGTGTCCAAAGGATTCGTTTGTCGGTCCTTGTGACTTCATCCCCGCTATCCACATGAATTGGGTCCTGGTCTAAATGTGGAGTTGGAGTCTCCACAATTGGCGAAGAATATCCAGTGATAGGACATGGCGCCATGCTTGTTGCGTAATGAGAAGTACCACCAACAAAATGAAAATTCTACGATGGTTGAGGCTGGTTGTTGAAAAGGCTCGTAAATCCACTGGGGGGATGTGGGTTGTTGTCCCTGCAGGATACATATATGTTTTAGAATTTCTGTTTAAATCATGCCTAGAACCGTGGGGTGCAGAGTTCAGAGTCTGTCAACCATCAAAATTCAACAAAGTCCAAGCTTTGTTGAAATCATGCCCAGAATAATTTAAATCATGCCCAGACTTCTGTCTAAATCATGCCTTATCAACTAATGCATGATTACATACTATAAAGATCTTTATAGTATGTATACACGACTTCTCAACTAATGCATGCAACAGGGCAGAATCGCTTGAGTAATAAGCGAACTGTCCTTTTCAAAAAATACTACAAAATCGATATACACCTAATGTACATTGTAAATTTGCGTGTATTTTTCAAAATACACTTTGCTGATTAAAATAATATTTTTCTTAGTTTTCTTCTCCGCAGATAGTGAGGCTGAGTTCCGCCGCTATGGAGAAGCCCTTGCTGCCTGCCGCACTTGCTAATGGAGATCCAGCCACTGTGCAGCACCGTGGGCTTGGCCTGAACGCCCTTGAGGCCGAGCGAGATGGTTGCTTACCGAGTAGGCGGCCGGAGCTAACGTCGTAGTGTGGTTCCCTTACGACCGCCCCCGCTGAAGGGGGAGACCAGCGACGACTTCCGAGCGACAGGTGGAACTACAAGACTCACGACTTCTACAGATGAATTGCTCGAGGAAGTGGTATAAATTTACCAGGTTGCCGGATCCATGGCCTGATGATGCATCCAAGCAAGGGACATCGGTGAAGCCGCAACAGAGCAACTATTGTACGCCTGGATGCTAGCGTGGTAGGGGAACGACAGATCAACGGTACCGTTCCCGTCCCTTGCAGCTCCAGCGCTCGTGCTCTTGCCTGCCGTAGCCGTCGTGCCCTTTGGCTCCCGCGCCGCCGCGCCCCTCTTCTCTGGCTGCGCCGCGCCCTTACGCTTTATTGCGCCTTCTTCATCGAGGGTATGGGGGCGGAAGGTTTTGCCATGGGATTGCAGGATTTGGCGTGGGACTCAGGGGTCGCCAAATCCACTGTTGGAGGAGGCCACGGCATGAGTTTAATTTGTGGGAAAATCTGGAGCCGCCAAGGCGCAGCGAGGCGCCAACTCGAGGCTGTGGGATTTGGCGCGAGACATGGATTTGGCACGAGGTAGGATTTTGGCGCGGTGGATTTGGCGCTAAGAGCTCGCACGTCGCACTCGATCCGCAAGATCCATCGCCCGCTCACAACTCCGTCTACAACGGGGGAAGCACCGGCTGCGAGCTCTGGGACAACGAGCCCAAGTCGTCGTCTCGTTCGTCGACGACTACTCTCTCTTTCTTCATTAAAACACCTCCACGTAGACATGCTCTGCTTACATGGACGCACATAGACGGCAACAAATCAACCGCAGTACATGCCCTTAGTTCGGTTAGCATAGGTAGTTTCCATGTGGGGTCTCATCCAATGAAATGGGAAACTGAATCAATTAACAAGGCCGATTCAGTTGCCACACGCAAGAGTCAATAAGGATTCATTAACGTACGTGGACAGCAAGAAATCACGGATCAGTGAAGTTATCCGCAGTATAAATAGGGACACAGGAGATCATTCTGGACCTCCTAAAGTTTACCTATGTATCTTTACTTTTCTTGTGTTTTAGAAGTATGTTTTAGTGTTAGCCAATAGATCCAATATACCTTTTAAATTTACCCTCAGCAACTCGACTATGATCAATATTGCTTTGTATGAAGGTGCTTATTCTCATCGTTTTACGCCTATCTGAGAGTTGTTTCTGTTCAATATTGTTTTATATTGACTTGTCGTTCAGAATCGATTTTCGTTGTAATCATCTTGCTGTCATGTGACGGGAGGTGAACAGGGTATTACGACAATACTGAAGAGTAGTGTGTGTGTTATGTTTGTGTTGGGCTGTAATCGCATGAGTGGGCTTTGGCCAGCGAGTCTAAAATAGCTCGGACGTGGAGTATATAAGGACAATCTTGTGTATCGTGAAGGGCAAGTAAGAAAAGAAAAAGCGCTTCTTCCCAATTTCTCTCATCATACATCTTTTCTCGCTCTTTTCTCTAAAATCCTCCATCAATCTGTTGAATCGACTAGATCATCACATTTGGTATCGAGTCATTAGATCATCCAAGCGAGTTGTAAAATTTTCCGGACAAGCGTTGGGGATCTTGGGTATCGATTTGATCACGAGAACCACCGCATAAACTTCGGTTACCTCGTCACAGTAAACTCGGAAGGTTGATCCGGCGAAGCAATCTGGCGCCCAAGAAGAAGGTAGCGCGATGGGAAACAAAGATAGCGACCACTTTGGAGTCGGTGAAGCAAGTTTGAAGGAATCAGCGCCCTATTGAAACAAATTCGGATGATGTTAATGGGTGAAAGCGAGAGGTGGCGAAGTGAGATCGGCGATGGAAGTAGTCAAGGGGCGAGTGGAATCTTTGAAACGAGGCGAAGGCCGATCATAACCAGGTATCGCCGAGCACATCCTTACCATCCCCGTCCCACTACCACGACCCGATCGATCCAACAACTGTATTAGGACAGGAGCCATTGCCTGAGTTGAAGAAAGGGATTCTGGGAGCCCCTCCGATTTCTTTAACCAAGGAAAAACATGATTGGTCTCATGCAGTTCAGGTGTTTGAACCAAAGCCTGTTGAAGGAAGAGTTATGGGAAATGAACAAGGCACTGGCGCATTTTGGCAACCTCGTCAGGCCTTGCCTAAGATTGAGTGCCCAAAATTTGACGGCGAGAATCCGAGGCTGTGGAGAGAAAGATGTGAGAGTTACTTCGAAGTATTGTGTGTCCATCCGGGCATTCGTACGAGACTGGCTGCTCTGAATTTTACCGGAACTGCAGCGTTGTGGCTACAGACTGTAGAGGCTAAAGGGAGGATTGAAGATTGGGAAGTGCTTTGTGAAGCAGTGGAAAAACGATTTGGGAAGAATGTCTATCAGAGATACATGAGCCAATTGATCAGGCTCAAGTAAACCAATACAGTTGCAGAGTTTGCCGAACAGTTTGAATAGTTGCAGCATCAGATACTACTGTACAATCCGTCCCAGGACGATGTCTTTTTTGTGACTCATTTTTTGAGGGGTCTCCGTGAAGAAATTCGAGCAGCTATTGTCCTGCACAATCCTGAAAACATGGATACTGCAATAGCTTTGGCTTTGATACAAGAAGAAGAGCTGGACAGGAAGAAAAAGTTCTATACAAAAACAGACTCGAAAGAGTTATTGCGCACTGGAGGTCGATATTCTGAGAGGTTTAAAACACCAACCAAGTTGGAAGAGGTTAAGAAGGTGGAGGATCCTCGCAAGACAATCACTAGCCGACCAGATGACAAATTAGAGGCTTTGCGTATGTACCGTAAAACTAATGGTCTCTGTTTCACATGTGGTGAAAAGTGGGGCAAAACGCACAAATGTCGGACCAAGTCCCCTCCACGTTATTGAAGAGCTGCTTTGAAGTTATTCACTTCACCACGTACGACTTGCGGTCGGAGCTCATGGTGGCGCCTAGAAGAAGAAGCGATCTTTGGTCTCGACAATTCGGGCGAATCAAACAAATCCGCACGCTGTCGTCTCTGGTCGGATCGGTAAATTGGAGGTATTAATCTGGTTGACTCTGGCGGTACCTACTCTTTTATCGGTGAAACTTTGTTGGATAGATTGCAATTTCCGACTACGAGTATATCACCCTTGAAGTTGATCATTCCGATGGTCGCATGATGGAGTGTACTAAATTGGTCGCCTCATTTTCTTGGTGGATTCAAGGACATTCCTTCACTCGGGACATTGAGTGTTGGCTTTGGGTCAATATGACATGATTTTGAAATTGATTGGCTTGAGGAGCATAGTCCGATGTGGGTTCATTGGAAGCACAAGTGTATCAAGTTCACACATGGTAACCGTCGAATCATGCTTCAAGGTATTCAAGATGATATTCCTGATAGCAAAAATATTGGCGCCAAGGTGTTGAGTGGATTGTTGAGGCGTGGTGCGATTACTCATTTGGTCCAGCTCCAGCAGGCTACTCCACATTGTTTTAGCCTTGACACCAAGCAGTCGGTTCCTGCTCCATTGCAGACCGTTTTACATGAGTTTGCTCATTTATTTCAAGAATCAGTGCGACTCCCTCCTCGGCGTCAGTACGATCATGTGATTCCTCTCATCCCTGGTGCTCAGCCAGTTAATGTCCGACCCTACCGGTATACTCCACATCAGAAAGACGAAATTGAGCACCAAGTGGCGCACATGCTAGCAACAGGAGTGATCCAGCACAGTTCTAGCTCCTTTGCTTCTCCAGTGTTGTTGGTGAGGAAGAAGGACGGTTCTTGGCGATTTTGCGTCGACTATCGCCAACTTAATGCCATCACCGTTAAAAACAAACACCCATTGCCGATTATTGATGAATTACTTGATGAACTTGCAGGTGCCAGTTGGTTTTCCAAATTGGATTTGTGTTCCGGTTATCACCAAATTCGGTTGGCAACCGGTGAAGAGTTCAAAACAGCTTTTCGTACCCATCAGGGCTTATATGAGTTCAGTGTCATGCCCTTTGGCCTCACCAATGCGCCTGCGACGTTTCAAGGTGTTATGAATCAAATTTTTGCTTCCTTCTTGCGTCGTTTTGTCCTTGTGTTTATGGATGATATCCTAGTGTACAGCAGCACTTTGGCCGAGCATACAAATCATCTCCGGCAAGTGTTTCAAGTTTTGGCGCAGCAGCAGTTGTTTCTTAAGAAAGTGAAATGTTCCTTTGGCTAGCAACAATTGGAATATTTAGGCCACATCATTTCCTCTGCAGGGGTCTCTACTGATCAAAACAAAATTCAAGCCGTTCTTAATTGGCCCGTACCCACCAATGTCAAAGAGTTATGCGGGTTCTTGAGCTTGACAGGATACTATCGCAAGTTCATCCGCAATTATGGCATCATTTGCAAACCCCTCACTAGCTTATTAAAAAAGGGCATGCTCTTTCAGTGGACATCGATGGCAGGGCGCCTTCCGTGAGTGCTGCGAAAGCGCCATGCAAGCCCAGTGTTAGCTCTGCCGAACTTTTCTAAGCCGTTTGTCTTAGAGACGGATGCTAGTAATATCGGCATCGGAGCAGTGCTGATGCAAGAAGGTCACCCTATAGCTTTTTTGAGTAAATCTCTCAGTCCTAAGAACCAAGCCTTGTCCACATATGAGAAGGAATGCATGGCGATTTTGTTAGCAGTCAACAAATGGCGTCCCTATTTGCAGCACCGAGAGTTCTTAATCCGCACTGATCAGAAGGCTTTACTCCATCTCACGGAACAGCGACTCACTACAGGCATGCAGCATAAAGCTTTTGTCAAACTAATGGGGTTGCAATATCGCATACAGTATAAGCAGGGTATTCATAATGCGGCAGCCGATGCTCTTTCTCAGAAGCCGAACGTCGCTGATCTGCACGCAGTTTCTGCGTGTGTTCCCACCTGGGTGGAAAATCTTATTGCTGGTTATCATGATGATCCTACTACTAAACAGTTGTTGGCTGAATTAAGCTTGACTGGCTCTAATGATCGGGGCTATGTCCTGCAAGATGGCATCATTCGTTTGAAGGGTCGCATATGGGTCGGTAACAATGAGTTAGCTCAGCGCCATATTATGCAAGCCTTACATCATAGCGGCATTGGTGGACATTCTGGTATTCAAGCAACATACCACAAGATTCGTGCCTTGTTTGCATGGCCAAATCTGAAACAGACCATTCATCAGTATGTCACCGAGTGCACGGTTTGTCAACAAGCCAAGATTGAACATGTGAAATTGCCGGGTCTGCTTCAACCCTTGCCAGTGCCGACGCAGGCTTGGATTGTCATTGGCATGGATTTCATCGAAGGATTGCCTCCATCTCACAAGTATACCACTATTCTCGTGGTTGTTGATAAGTTCTCAAAGTATGGCCATTTCTTGCCACTCATTCATCCCTTCACAGCACATAAGGTTGCCCAATTATTCTGTGATCACATTTATAAACTCCATGGCCTTCCGCAAACCATCATCACAGACCATGACAAAGTGTTTACCAGTGGGTTTTGGCAAGAGCTGTTTGACTATCGACACCCGATTAAACATGAGTTTCGCTTACCACCCACAAGCGGATGGTCAAGCAGGCGCCTTAATCGGTGTTTGGAAACTTATTTGCGGTGCTTTGTGCATGTTTGTCCCAAGAAGTGGTCTGAGTGGTTAGCTCTCACAGAATATTGGTACAATACCACCTTTCAGACGGCGGTCGGCAAATCACCTTTTGAAGTTTTGTATGGATATCCGCCCAGACACTTTGGTATTTCTCATCTTCATGTTGGCGTTGCTACTGATGTGCAGGATTGGGTGACTCAAAGGGAGCAAATGACTCAGTTAGTTAAATTGCATCTGGACCGAGCTTGTCTCCGTATGAAGAACCAGGCTGATAAACACCGCTCAGAGAGGTCCTTTGCAGTCGGTGATCAAGTCTACCTCAAGTTGCAGCCGTATGTGCAGTCATCTATTGCTTCGCGCAGCAATCCCAAGCTTTCCTTCCGTTTTTATGGACCATATCGTATTACAGAGAAGATTGGTGCGGTGGCATATAAGCTGGCTTTACCGGTGGGCAGTAAAATCCACCCTGTGGTGCATGTGTCCCAACTGAAACAACACATTTCTCCATCTGCCACATCTCAGTCCATTCAGTCACTCTGTTGTATTGATGCTGCTGAACCAGTTTTTCCTAGGGCCATATTGAAGACCAGACTCATTCGACAAGGGGATAAAGTCATTCCGTCGGTGCTCGTTCAATGGTCCAGCTTTCCCACCGCTCTGGCAACTTGGGAGAAGGAAGCTGCTCTTCGGCACCAGTTCCCTGCGGCACCAGCTTGGGGACAAGCTGAAACTTAACGGGGGGAAATGTCATGTGACAGGAGGTGAACAGGGTATTACGACAATACTGAAGAGTAGTGTGTGTGTTATGTTTGTGTTGGGCTGTAATCACATGAGTGGGCTTTGGCCAGCGAGTCTAAAATAGCTCGGACGTGGAGTATATAAGGACAATACTGTGTATCGTGAAGGGCAAGTAAGAAAAGAAGAAACTGCTTCTTCCCCAATTTCTCTCGTCCTTCTGTCTTTTCTGCTCTTTTCTCTGAAAATCCTCCATCAATCCTGCCGAATCGACTAGATCATCACACTTGCTTTCAGCGATCTCCGCGACTTTCGTTCTAATCATCTTGCTATCAGCGAATATCTCCGCCTGTTCGCATCTCCTTATCGATTTAATCCACCGTGTACTTGACCTTTACACCCTTCCAGGGACATGTAATTTCCTGTCAGCAGTACCAATAAAGAAACTACTATACTACCTGACATAGCACAAAAGTGCAATCGAAGTGTCGTCTACAATAATCAATCATGTTCTGTTTCATTTGACTAGAGGAATAGTGTTACAACCAATGCCGTTTCGAACCAAGCTCCATTATCCTATACCAGTCTGCACATACCCACGTACTGGTCCAGATGCAGTAACCACATATCGGCATTGCCGCACCGCCACGCCATGCCACGGCCATGGGTGCGCACACGCGTACGTACCGCTTTTATTCCCGCTCTCTATGCGTACGTTTCCCTTCCACCACCGGCAAAGCCTCGCTCCCATCCCATGCACAATGGCTGGCTACTGTCCGATGTCGCGCTTGTGAAGGATCTTCCCCGCGAACACGGCCGTCTCGATGACACCCTTTATGACGGACGCCACGTACCTCGCCGACGCCGCACTTGTCCCCAGGAGCGTCGGCCCCGCCAGGCTCACCCTGTCGATCGATGCAGCTCAGCAGGTTCTCGTTGCACTTCGTGTTCAGGTAGTCATCTGCAAGCCAGCGTCACAGACACACGACGACGACACATGTAAACCAAAATCACCTCTAGCTACAGTGTAGGCCTCGATCGATTTTAGCTTAGTGCGCATGAATTGAGTGCGAGGGGGAAACTGGGCGATGCAATCATGCACGCACGACGACGCGTGCGAGCGATGCAGGCGTGCATGGTGGAAAGGAAGCGATCGACGAGCCAACATCGAGCTGGTGGGCGGCGGCGTAGAAGTCGGTTGCGACGCATAGCCTCCCATGGCGCTGTGGGTGTGTGCGCGAAATGCGGCTTTGGAGAGCGTTAGGAGGCCAGACAGGGACATGCCCTGCAACCATGCAATAATTAATTTAATCAAACTAGCACTGCTGGTTTGAGATATGATCTGTTTGGTGGCGCATCAACTCGTAAACACCTGGCATGAGGTTGAGAGCATAGTAAGAGACGTTTAGGCCCATCCGGTGGAGACGTCTGGGTGAAGCAAAAAAAATTTATTTCGTGAGAACTTAATTATTTTTATCTATTAGATATTGCTTTGTGATCCACATTATGCTTTATCATTTTAAGTTTATGATCTTTTCTTGGGTAAACAATATTACAAAGGAATAAACAATTTGTTTACTATCATCACGAGCTAAAACATAAGCGGGCAAGTAGAGTTTTTGTTTGTTGTGTTCCTCTTTTTACAAATTATTACATTATTTTTTACATAATTTAATTATGTAAAACTAGTATATAATTGATATAAAAGGACATACAAAAAAAGAATATTTCTCTTTTTTTGCAAATTGTCAGATCAACTGTGTAAATAAACTTGTATAAAATTGATATAAAAAGGCTATGTAGAAAAGAATAATGCTCCTCTTTTTTACAAATTGTCACATCATTTTTTACATAATTTAATTTATGTAAATGTCATGTAAAAGAATAACTTGTATTGGAGCATTCCTCAATGTATCACATCACATGCTAATAACTAAAGAATAAATTAGTGGATAGAGTCATACACATCTAATACCTAAAAAATTGAGTACTCTTTGATAAAATAGTACTCGAATGAGAGAGATGAGCCAAATTGATTTTATCCATTCAATTTAGATCTGAAGGCTCAAAATTTAAATTAAATTTAAAGACTCAAAATTTAAATACTATTTAGAATAAAACACTCACATTCTCCTAGACACTTCCAAAAAAATTTTTCCCCTGTTTTTCTCGTACCCGACCTTTTCGTTTCAGGGGGAGAGAGGATACCGTTGTTGGCGTCGACGCAGACACGCAGTGGTCGTGGACCATGCAGCAGGCGTCGAGGACGTCGCAGGGCTTCTCGCCGGGAAAGCCGCTGTAGAGGATTCCGCAGTGCTTCCCGTACCTCAGTAGCGGTGCAACTTCCAGAGGTCGATGCCATGGCGGAAACCAAAAGCAAAAGCGTGTCAGTTAGTACCCTTTGTCAAATCGTAAAAAATGCAGACTGTCAGGTTCTTATGTGAGGGCTTCGTTCGTCCGTTCATGGCAGCAAATGGAACCCGATAAAACCAGGATTTCACATTGCACAGAGGACGAGTCAGAAGATTAAATTAAGGATAAGAAGAAAACTAGCATGGTAAAGCTTCAACTAATGCGCACCTCAGCTAGGATCAACTGCTCTAAAAAACTTAGCAGGGAGAGAACTCAAGAAGACAGAACTGGTCGGCAAGGTTACTCTGTAACATGACAGAGCCAGAGCTGCGCCATGCGTACCCGTGCAGTACTTGGATTCGCATGCCCGGCTACAATTCTGGTTGCCCTGTGAAAACCAATAAGACAAGGACGAAATCGATCATCAACTCGAACAGGCACTTACAAAAAGATTCAGATTTGCCTAAACGCCACCCTTGTTCTTACCTCCGGTGATTTCCCTTGTCTGACAAGTCGGTCGTACCGATCTTAAGCCCCCGCGAAGCCGTCACCAGCGAGAGGAGAAGCAACAGAGAAAACCGAGGAGAGAATTCGAGAAAGGATCCCATTGTGTTCGTACGTGTATTTACCTGTTTCCGGAAGGCACCGGCTGATTGAGTTACTTATTTATAAGCTTTGGAGTTTGGACTGTGAGTGGTGTAGTAGTAGGCATGAGCGGTACCTAAATTTTGAAAAATAGTATAAGATTATCTTTTTATTGTGCTAAATTTGTTTATTAAATTGATTCTGTTTTTAGTGGTTTGGATTTTTAAAAGCCTTAGAACTATTTATATTGTGTATTAGCAAATTTCAAATATATGTGTTGGATTTATAATGTTACGAAATAATTATAAAAGGCTATAAAATTGTACGTATATAGTATACA
Source organism: Guadua angustifolia (assembly GCA_036346375.1). NCBI lineage: Eukaryota > Viridiplantae > Streptophyta > Magnoliopsida > Poales > Poaceae > Guadua > Guadua angustifolia. Next base: position 15,690,438 of record CM070504.1, on the reverse strand, counting down.
CCTCTAACGAAAAATTTCAGTTCCACCACCGTCAACTGGTAGTAGGGCTAGTAGCTAGGACGAGCGAGTAGTACGTGCCATTGGTGAAGAGACGAGGAAGCTTCGGCCGTCCTACTCCGAGACAGGAACACAAACTGACGGCAGCCATGGAATTCTGCCATGTCATGTGCCTCCTAGCCGTCTTCTATCCTTCGGCGGTGTGGTATCGTGGCAGCACTTGCACGTATCTCAAAGCAAAACATATAAGCTGCTGCTAGTTGTTGCGCGTGATATACCCTAGCTGATCGCAGTGTGCCCATATATTATACTTATATTTTTTGCAGCTGCAGTACTCTTATGACAAGGTCATACTTACGTTACAGCTCACGAGTTGCCATCATAGGAGGACACCGGGAAAGTGGCTGCAGTTTTGTTACCTCCGACTCACGTCTCTTGGGCATGCGATCGATGTAATATATGTGATGACATACTCACGTCCAAGATTAGATTCGTCTTATCCTTTTTATTTTTCGTGGAAAGGAGCACACCAGACAACGGATAGAAAAATATATATGACATTTGACCACATGCATGGGAGTCCATGGCCCTGCATCAACCTCGATTACTTAAATCTTATACGGGCGATACCGAACTGAGGGATTTTTTTTTAAAATAATATATTTTTTATAAACAATTACAGAATTAATATGCGAAAAAAATAATTACAGAAATACTCGCGTGTCGCTATTTGGAATAGACATTGGTCTTTATACATAAGTTGAACTTGCGACGAGATATAAGTCGCTATTTAAATTAGCGGCGGAGAGTAATCGCAATTTAGAAGCTGCGACAAAAAGTCTGTCGCAAGTCTCTCGTCGCACATTCAAATTGCGACATACTATTATCTCGAGTTAAATAGTGTGTTTACAATTCATTGATTTGGAATTTGAAAAAAAACATATGTAATCGTCGACAAATATTATAAGATAATTTGTTTACTAATTCATTGAGTTGGAAATTTTTTAAATTAATAAATTTTTGTAAAAAATTTACAGAAATATTACGTGAAATTTTTTTTACAGAAATACCGTATAGTCGCAATTCCAAATTGACATGTTGTACATGTTTGTCTCAATAGTCGCGGCCACCAAGATGTGGAAATCGTGGCCACTTAAGGGTTTTATGACCCATGGTGGTAGGATCAATCCAAAAATACGAGAAAAATCAAGAGCGACCTCATAGCGCGTGGTACTACTACGTATGGGCGAGATAGGCGGCGTTGCCTCGGCATTTTGTTCGGAAATCGAAAAAGGCACTCATGGTAAAGATCATTTTACTAACCCGTCGGCGGCACCTAGCGTCCCCATGGTAGGGCGGTCGGCGTCGCCCCGGGCGTGGTAGAACTCACTCAGTAGGGTGCGGATCGAGTCGGCCGACCGATCTGGAACCTCTCAAAGACCACGGTGAAGTAGTAGAGGACGGCCGTGAGAAGGACCGATCCCGTCGCGGCGACAACCGTCGCCAAAGGCCCGATGCGTCGTAGCCAGGCCGACAAACCGGTCCCCACACTATTGCGGGATCTCCTCCATCTCGGCGTCTGCGATCGACCTCGCGTCTTGGATCAAGTGCTTGTCGGCGGTGTCTCCGTGGGTGGAGGTGAAGCGAACCCGGCCGAACGACCACAACAGTGCGCCTCGAAGTGGCGGCCCGACAACGAGGGTATTTGCTCGGGTGCCATCCGCTCGGGCTACAAAAAAAGTAATGGTCAGTTTCACAACTTTAAGATAAAGTGAGATAAAACTTACATAAAGTTAATGTCACTTACGTAAAGCTATATCGACCCACTGCGTCGGACCGTGCTTGTTAGCGAAGGTGTGTAGTCCTTTGTCGGTGGCAAGACGTCCACGAACGGGCTAGGAGCTCGCTTTGCCACTCGGGTGGGCGTCCTCGAGCACTACCGCGTGCCCAGTGCAAGGTAGGCCAAGCAGGTAGGTCACGTCCTCCAGTGTGGGCGCCATCTCACCGCACGGGAGGTGGAAGGTGTGCGTCTCCGGCGCCGGCGATCTACCAAAGCGATAGCGAGGCTCTGTCGTGCGGGAACCTCCTAGAGGCACCACGCCGATCCTCTGCATCTGCCATGATGCGCCTCCACCATCCAGTGCTATGGGCAATAGCCCTGCGTCTCAACTGTGAGGAAGACATTTTTACAAGCTGTTAGTTCAAATGAACAAGATTTAGTAAGGGAAGTCTCGTGAAAAGTGGAAGAACACGAGAACCCATCGAGGTCGACCGCCATGCCCTTATCGGGTCCGCAAGTGAAGGGCACTTTCGGCTCGGCGGTGCCTCCCCTCTGGAAGCGGTAGCGGTGGCCAAGCGACTCCGTTGAGTCGCGTCGACCACTGGGTCCAGCAACTTTCCCTCTATCGCCATACCTGCAATTCAATAAAACAATATTAGTACAAAATTAAATAAACAATTAAACTGATGCACTGATTACAAATAGAATTTTAATACAAGCTACCACAAATTACAGTCCAAAAACGCTAACAATTGGAATGCGATAATGACAAATCCAACGAACATACAAATCCGAACTAAATAGAATTCGGTAATGATACACCCAACAAATAGAATTCGGTAGTAGTACACCCTACAAATAGAATTCGGTAATAATACAGGCATTACACACATCATATGACCATACATGCATTACAAATAGGAATTCAACATATCACATTGACATGCGACCTAACAATTACATACGCGAAGCCCGAACAACAATTTCACGGCCTCTGAATTGTTGGGCAATACTGAAAAGAGTGTCCCATCTCTTTACAAATAGAGCATTTCTTAAAGACGATGCCGCTTCTGCAGCGTCCATGTCGTTCCTTATACGTCTTGTTTGTCATCGCCCTACGCCCTTGAGCCTGCTAATATCAGGAACCCACCGTGTATCCTCCCATCTTTGATGCTCCGTGAACAAACCCACCACTCGAAAGCCATATATTTCTCCGCTCCAAGTTGCCGCCACCGCTTCTTTACTGAAAAATTGCGATAAGAATATACACGGTCCATACGGATTATCGAGCACGCAGACCATTACGTGCGAGCATGGCTTATCTTGCAAGTGAGCTTATTGCGAGTACATACACATGTTTGCCGATGTAGAATGCATTCGTGAGCAACTTTCGCCGGTTAGTCCCGTCCCTTTCTCTTTGCATATTACCTCAAACGCAGCTCCCTCGTACCCATTTTCAATGATCTATGCATCTCCCCTTCTTCCCTTTCTCCTCCATGTGCGTCTGAGATCACCTCGAGTATTTCACATCAGGATTACTCATGCGGGCAATCGCCAGCATGACGATCCACAAAGTACCATAACACCATGAAGAACACCCTCCACTATAGCAACAAGAGGAAGGGTCTCGGTCCTCGCATGACCCAGTTGTAAACCTCGGCCAAGTTAGTCGTCATAACCCCATACAGGGAACCATCGGTGTCGTAAAGCAATGCCCATTTCGCCTAGGCTCATGCTCTATCCATTGAAGAAGCATTTCGTCGACCTTCCATTCCTCCGGACCAAGTGCGGAGGGGGTAAATAACACTACCGATTACTCTTGGGGCTTCCTCCGTGCTAGGAATTGGCCTCTTCGTTTGCCTGCGGTATGCCTCGATGTCGGCTCGTCCAACTTCTTCCACGATTGCATCAAACTTTATCTGTTGGGTGCAGTCGCACAACCTCTTAAAAGCCGTAAGATCCTTGTTCCTAAAGCGCTTGTAGAAGTTAGCATCCATGTGCCGTTTGCACCACCTACTTCGCATATCGGGCCATGGATGTGTTTCTTCGCACCTTCTGCAATCAGATCGACCGCCTTCAACGGCGGGGTGCGATCGTGTATAACACAAACTCGAGTAGCCGATCCACAACCCGGCTTTCACGTTCCTCGAAGCGAGCTAGCTTTACGTGTTCTCACCCTCCACGAATGCAAGCGCTCTTTGGAAGAACACGATTGTTGCCATCAACTCCTATGGCGATCAATATCGACCTTTATACTTCGATCAAGAATGTGCCATCAACACATAACAACGGACGGCAATGCACGAGCAGCGTTGACACATGCACTAAAAGCAAAGAATGCCCGCTGAAGTACCATCTTCGGTGAAAGCGCGAGGGCAGCTCACAAATATCGACATAAGTTCCATGATTTCTTTCCTTGATCACAGAAACATACGGTAGGTTACGTCTGGCGTCTTGAATGTACCAAATCTAGTTTCCAAAGCCTTCGCCGCCCTCCACGCTTTGGCATAGCTTATGGTGTCTTTGAAACCTCTGCTCTATTGCAAGTATGATGGCACGTGGCTCTAAATCCAAGTTGCCCACAATCTCCCCATACATTGCATTTGCAACAAAACCTGAAGATATGTTTCTATGCGATTGGGCAGACTCCATAAGCACGCACGTGTGTGGGACGACTATAGAACACTTCCAAATGGTATCCCATTTAGGCCGATACGCATGCACACGCCATTGGCGACCCTCCATCGGCATCGACATCGTCGTCCATTGGTGCGACCAGAACCTTAAATGTTCTCTGAGCGACCTTTGCCCATCTTTGTCCTTTGCTTCTGAACCTCACTCTTATTCTTGTAAATGGCACCTTGCCTCACCTCATTCCTATCTCGCCCGCCACGGAAGTGTTCACCTCGTTGACCACCAATCTATCGAACTGACATGCATCCCACTCCGTAGGGATTTGCTCTTCGTCGTCGTGTCGTTACTCAAATTGTCATACTCCTGGCTCTCTCCTCCATTGCATCAACCAACGATTCAATGTTTTCTCCCTCGTCTGCCACGCCCTGTGGTTCCTGAAGATCTGGATTTGGAACATCAGCTTCCTCATCTCGCACACCTTCAGTTCGGCTACTCTCCCCAACTTCCTCTGCTTCATCACCACCATCCTCCTCCTGCATCGTATGGTCAGTACTGGTTTTCTGAAATGCTTGCGCCAACAACACTAATGGCCAACCATTTGAGGTTGCCAATCTTATGTATGAGCTCAAGACTTGGCCCCTTGAGTTCGACTAACTCCCGATCGTGTAATCCGTCTCGAGACCCCTCAAGTGCGACTTCAGATCATGCAATTCCCTATCCAAGGAGAACATGTTGTACAACCATCTGTTAAGTGCCCCCCGACAGCTCACCGCCACCAAAGACGTGACAAGCCGACCATAACACTTGGGAAATGACTAAGTTCTACCCTTGTGCACCCATCTGCGGAACCCTTCTCCGTAGTGTATTTTAAATTCTACTCGTTCGTCCATACATCAAACATTCCATTGATTTTAATGATGGCACGCGAAAACGCTACCACATTTCAACTCTTAATCCACTCATCTGACGAAATACTCTACACGGTATTACGACACGAAATATCATTATATTCTACGATGAATATCTTTGTTACTGCGTAGGTTGGCTGGCGAAATACTGATACAACCTGTTAAAGTAAAAATCACTAAATCGTTTCTCTATAAAACTACTGATGCAACCGAAATTAACTATTACTAACTCTAATTCGTCCCTTCGTATAGAAATTAACCCTAACCCTAATTTGACTACTATAATGAAAATTACAAAAAAAATACAACTAACCCTAATTAATTTGATCACTACAACGAAAATTACAATAAATTACAACTAACCTAATTAATTTTATCCTACAACGAAAATTACAATAAATTACAACTAACCTAATTAATTTTATCACTACGATTAAAATTATAACTAACCCTAATTCGTCCATTCGTATAGAAATTAACCCTAACCCTAATTTGATCGCTACTATTACTAACCCTAATTTATCCCTTCGCCTATTTAGAAACAAGTACTCCTCTTTCTCTATTTACAAACAACTACTATTACTAACTATCGCTCATGAAAATTACAAAACAAAAATTTACCTCCAGTCGCGAAGAAATCCTTCTCCTCTACCTTCTCTTCCTCCTCCTCTCCCTTCTCTTCCTCTCCCCTCCCTACTTCTCTCCCTTCTCTCCCTCTCTCTCTCCCCTCTCCTCTCTTTCCTCTCCCCTCTCCTCTCTTTTCTTGGTGGTGGCGATGGAGATTAGCGGCCTTGAGAATGAGGTCGAAGGCCTCATTGCGGGACTTAAGCTGCACTGTCATAAATTGAATTTATGACTAACAATTGCTGACAGTATGATCGCAATTCAGAATTGCGACAGGCCGTCTGATCGATCGCATTCGAATTCGACTAACGGCTCTGTCGCAAGTCCAATCATGACAGACTCTTTGTATCTAATTCAATTACGACAGACGGGTATTTCTGCATTTTTTTTTCGACATATTATTTCTGTAATTGTTTTTAAAAAATATATTATTTAAAAAAAATTCCCGAACTGAGGCTACTCCAACCCAAACCCCTATATTTTCTTTCTAAATCATTCATTTAGGAGTGGTGTAAAAATTAGGGACACCCTATATCAAATTTGTCTCCAACCCACACTCCCTATTACTCACCCCTATTATTTATCTAAACATTATTATTACTTTGCACCCATGAATTATTTACTAAAAATAGAAATAATGAATAAAAAAAATGTTGAAGAAAATAGTAGGGGGGAAGGAGCAAGCCCCTCGATGTAGGGGTGAGAAGGAGAAATTTGGTTATTTGCCACTTCAAAGATTGACCCTTTGATTATGATACCACTTGAGCCAATGACATATGGGACCATCTGAGTCAATGAAATGTGGGTCCAGTGGCAAATTTGTGAAGCCACATGTTTGAAGTGGCAAATAACCAAATTGCTCGGGTGAGAAGAGGTCTCTCTAAAATAGGGGTTCCTTATAAGGGTTGGGTTGGAGCTCATATTTTTCTAATTCTCCTTATAATTTAGAATAGGATGAGGTTTAAGGGGTGGGTTGAGGTTGCTCTTAAACGTCTTCCTGAACCAAAGAAACTTTTTTTTGGGAAGAAAGCTGAACTAAATAAATGACTTGGCAACCGCAGAGCCCATGCAACCGCTGCACATTGTGTAATGTGTTTTTGGCCCCCCTGACTCCTCTAGAACGATTGGAACATCGCAGCCAAGCTAGTAACGTGAGTTGAAGCTAGCTTACGACCTTAATTAGTTCAGGTGTCGTCTGGAGATGCGTCCATGATCCAGTTTCGTGTAAATCCCGTTCTCTGCTTCGTTCGATATTTTCTTAAGCTAGCAGGCCAGCCACACCTACACAAGTATACTACCCCTCCGGTCACAAAATAATTATCTTTTGGGGCATTGATATAATCTCTAAAATATAGTATTGACTGATAATTTTTATTATAATATATTTATAAAATTCAATAAAATTATAATATTATAAAAGTACTTTTAAAGGCAATTAAATTAATCTATACATATGATTTTGTATACATTTAATTTAAATATTTTTAAAATGTTATTAGATAAAGTTTTAAAAATTTAACTGCACATACGTCAAATCGACAACTTAAGTGGTGAGAGTAATAATTACGGTTTTTACGCTCTTTGATAGACTGATATGCCACAATCTGACACGTACGTACGTAGGACTTGGACGACAGATATCAGCACGTCTGCACCTCTTCAGACACGTTGAAGCCTTGGGATCTGTTTTAAAAAAAAACAAAGATGGAAAGTGCACTGCCTTGCATTTAAAAGAATGGAAAGATTATAGGTGTGTTTGGTAGAGCTATAGCTCTATTAAATTCGTGGATTTGGTAGAGTTAGGTATTTCTAATTTTATTAGATCCGTGGAGTTGGAGTTATGAGTACATTAAGAGTGTTTAGATGGATCATCTTGTTCACTTTATTTTACTTTATAAGTTTTAGATCTTAGGTGAAACTAAGATCTAAAGTCTTACCAAACAGACCCTATATATAAGAAATAAAGTTATAAAGAATGACGTAACAACAGAGAAACATGACCTAGCTAATAGAATTAGCTAAAGCGAGGAAAACAACAAGAGCATGAATGAAGACTGCAAACTATATAGCTCCTCGAGTTTACGCTTGAGATGCGATATGTCTTAGGATCAGTTAAGGTGACATTTCTTGTCCCTGAATTTTATAGTCTTGGAGTATAGAAACAAAACGATAGATTTTCTAATTAAACTCAGACATATATAGCTTTCAGATTTATGAGGCGAAGACGGCGACAGGCGCGCAGTCGCCCCAGCCCCATGAGTGAGTTGGGAGAAAGCGGATGGAGTCATGGAGTGAGCGGATCTTGGTGTCGCGCAAGGTGGCATCGTCAGCAGCAAGACAATCGATTCTCTCTACGTCGAGTGTGAAATTGGCCAACACGGCGTGGCCCGCAGCTCGCCATGTTGCGGCGGGCACGAGGCACACGGCACACTTATTTTGGAGCCCCCGTTGAAACGCTGCTCGTCCTTGTGGAACCACCCCGCATACCTGGACAACATTGCCACTGCTCCGCCCCCTACGTGAAGGCACACCCTCACTTGCCTGATTGTGCAAGGTCCACTGAGGAGGCGGCGAACACAATGCTTGACGAGGAGGTGAGGTGGTAGACACAAGGGAGGTGGGCGAACCCTGGCTCGTGAGGCGACGGAGCGGCGGGAGAAACCGGGTGAACCCTGGCTCATGGGGTGATGGAGCGATCGGAGAAATTGGGCGAACCATGCGAGGCAAGGGTGTCGACGCAAGGCACGTGGCGTGGCGCTGCATGGAAGGAGTCGAGGGAGCTTGGGAGGCAACGTGGCAGGGCGACGGAGGGGCCGAGGAAAGAGGAGGCGGGTGTAGAGTAGGAGGGGTCTAGGGAGAATGGGGAGGGGGGCGGAGCGCGAGAGGTTTTGGGGGAGAACACGGAGAACGGGAAACATCGGCTAGCAAAGAGCCATCAGGAACAAGGTGGCAGGGTTCTTTGTGTAAAAAAAATTAGCAGAAGGACCTCTACATGATTTTAGAAATTTGGAATGTTTTTTTGAAAAAAAAACAAAATAATAAGGTGGCTCACCTAGTTGCTCGCCCATTCCTTCACTGAGGCAGTGCTCCAGGAGACCACAAATGGAGGAAGGCATGCATCCGGGCGTCTGCGTGCCATTGATTGGGCACGTACAGCTTGGCTGCCCATGCATGTAACGTCCAAAACAGTGCAGTGCAGTGCAGGCAGTGGCACAGTGCAGTCTTCGGTTTCAGAAATCAGAAACCGAACGAAAACGACATAGGAAGCGCATCATGACACAATTCTGCTACATTCATTCTTCCCTTGTATAAACTGCTCTGCAGTTCGAACTAGCATCTCTTCGGCACTGTATTTATGATTCACCAGTTCACCTATCCGGCTAGATATCCCTCCCTTGCAGGGGAAAATGTAGTCCATCCGACCATTACCTTTTGTGCCCCCTTCCTTTTCACCCGGTACTACTTTTAATTTGTAAGCAAAATCTGCATAAAGTGTCCAAGAAACCACAAAATGCTAGAAGAAAAATGATGTTTTTTTTCTGAATAACACAAAATGATGTTCAGTGGAGCTATACGGTGTACATATGTAACTCAATTGGTGAAGAACAAAGAAGATAATATGGGAAGATGGGAAAAAAGTGGAATTGGTCTCATGGTAATTTGGTCATGATGGTAATTTGGTTGTTGTTAGTGTGTGTAGCTAGTTAGTTTTCAAATGTGGCGATGTAAAAATGGATATTGCTTTCCACTCTCCAATGGAGACATCACAAATCAAAAGCAAAATTATCACACATCGAAAGCAAAATTATCAAATTTGGCGCTAACTTATAAACGTACACAGCTAACCAATTTACCCATACAATTGTGCAACATCGCATGCTACCATATGTGCATACACACACATATATATCTGTGTGTGTGTTTAAAATAGAACTTCATTTGTTGTGATATTTTAATACCTATATAATTGTATTTTATTCAATATACACCTCTAGTATCTGTCTAAAAATATACTCCAATATCAACATCTGTCTACACCAGTGGCGAATCCAGGATGAAAGTAGAGGTGGGGCTCCTATATCAAAGTTCTAACTCAACATAAACATACTAATAATACATCTACCGATCTATTGCTAACCAAATTCCAAATTCATCCATATTAAATCAGAGAGACAAAAATATCAATCAATCAATTGAATAGACTTGGGCAATAGAATACAAAAATTAGACATCAGTTATCACAACAAAAGGTATTTAGGCATGAGGCATTGCATTGGGACTTGGGGCAATTTTTTCATACCTGGGCTTGGTTCCTATCTAGGCTTTGGCGATCTTGGCGTTAATTTGCCGGTGGATGGAGGGAGCCTCGGTTCCTCTCTGGGCTCTGGAGATGTATGTTCAGCCGTCGGCTAGACGGCGCTCCGATCGGCCGATTCCTCTCCTCTAGTGATGCGCGTTCCGCTCAGCTCCCGACAATGCGTGTTCCGCCCGGCGCTCCTCTGGCGATGCACATTCTACCCTATGCTCTAAGCGGCCAATAACTCTTCTCGAGCCTCTGCCGCCTATCGACTACCCGCCTACCCTGGTCCTAGTGCACACCTGGCGCCCTCGACTCTGAGTCTTCGGCACCCATTGGTGCCGGCGTGCCGCGGCGAGTTTTCGCGAATCAGCCACCTGCTACGTGGTCACGCCCACCAGTGCGTCTGCCGCCCGCAATCGCCCATGCGTCGGTTTGCCACCTGCGAGACAACACCGACACTGTTCGTCTCTTAGACTCCTATTGCTGCGCTACAGTAAAGGATTCTGAGTACTGTACCAAGTGAAAACCTATGAGAGTAAGGGAGCCCATGACTAATTTTGATGGTTCACTTGCATGGCAATATTGTTTTCTACTTTTCTTCTTATATCTTACTCCCAGTTACCAGTTGCTAAATCTGTCGATTTGTCACCATGGCGTCATATCTCTACTTCTTTTTGACGTTAGGGATACTAAAAGGAGGGAGGATTCGACCAATCGGAGGTAGGGCTGGTGCCCCAGCTGCCAGCCCCGACATTGAATACGCCCTGGTCTACACTGTTATTACATGGGGCCACCAAATACGCGGTGCATGGGACTTTTCTTCTTTCTTCTGATTAAAGTGGGAATTAATCCATACATCTTAAAGTGAACACGGTAAAACTCCTTTTAACAGCATTTTAATTGTACATTACACTAACTATGAAGTGGAATCACGCTTTTCCACACAACGCGCCACACCAGCGTCAAGTTATTGGGACTTGAACACTAGTGGGCTAGGTGTACACCCGCACCCTAGTCATCTGGCCACATGCCAACATGTGGCCAACTTCTATTGTGTAGTAACTATGAGCAGTTAGTGTCACTACTACGGAAAGGGCATTTAGTCCCGGTCCAAAACTGCCTTTAGTACCGGTTTTTGAACCGGTACAGGCCATCCGGGCCCGATGCTCAAGGGCATCGATCCGGTTCACTCACCCGTCTTGATGGAGTATCATTACGGTTCAATTCTGCGTGGCGGCGCATTGGGAACCCCTAAGGACCTCATCGATGCGGTTGGTGTCTCCAGCCGTCTTGATAAACCCTCATCAATACCGGTTAGTTTCTCTAAGCGGTACTAATGTTTTATATATATAGGTCTATTTCTCCGGTAGCTATTATATATATGTGTGTGTTAAATCACAACTAATTAAAAGCACAGATAATCAATCATGCACTTTGCCTGATAATTAAATCACTGAACATTCATTAATAAATTTAATTACATCTAATGTATTAAAATATGTACACATATTTGTTCTTCTAATGTATTACAATATATATGTACACAACTTTAATTACAACTTTAGTATTTCTTTTCCTTCTATTCATCGGGATCTTTTACGCGCATCGCTCTTGCTAGTTTGTAGATGTAAACCACGACGATTCCTTGGTCTTATCGAAGGGCCCCCACATTAAAGTTTGGTTAGTGAAACTTCGCCTTTTGGATTTACAACCTCATCGTAAATAAAGCCGACGAGTTGTTCTTGGATTGCTCTCACTCGTCTTGGCGAGAGTTAGAACCTTGTTCCGCCAAATATTGAGGCACCTATCGTTAAGTCATTAACTAATCAATACTTGAATTTGTACAAGATATAAGGAGTACCTATACACAATTAAAGCTAGTAATTATATTTACTCACCCCTTGTTGCCTTTTAGCATCGATCGCCGGCTCGGTTTGGGTGTGCATAAACTTCGCATACATAGTAGCCGCATAAATTGTTACCCGTGGTGAGTCAAGATCTGCGGTGGAAAAAGTTGAAAGCGTGAAATGGATGCAAAGAAATTAAGTTAACTAACTAAAAAGCTAGCATTATGATATCGTACATGAGAGGCAATTGCAATGTCAAATTTCTCCTTGAATCATACGTTTTTAGCACGGAACCGTGTGAATGCACTACACATGTGATTCTGAATTGTATGTACATGATTAGAATTTGTTTCAAATTGAAGGAAATAGAGCTAGTACGATAATGAAAAGAACAAGAATTAATACCGGTCGAGCATGTCGATAAAGTTTTGATACTTTTCAACTGGTCTCCTTTTGAGTCCATAATTGTGATCGAGCTACGATCTAGCTCGATCATAAGAAGAATCGATGAAAACTATACATAGATGTGTCAGCGTAGATAACTAATTAGTTCTAACATCGTGTTATGAAAAAGGAGTAGAATGAGGTGGTGCGAAAACCGTACTCAAATGAGTAGGCTAGATATATCTTTGACTTATATCTTTGACCCATTAGCGCATTGAATATGTTAGTCTCTGTTTACGCTTGGGTGGTCTCTAACGGTTGTCTTGTTGATAACTCTGGGTCCATGAAGCCTATGTCGAAAATCGATCCTTGGCATCTTTGTATCTCCATGCTACATAAGAAATTAGTTAGGCTTGCAAGTTAGTATAGTACAAGGAAGTGCGATAGTTTTTGCAAATAATTAAGACACTTACGAGTCCAAACAACCCATCAAGCTCACGCCGAGGCGTCATGCAGTATAGATCATATATGTAGTCGATCGACAACAAATTCACCTTCACGCGAAAAAAATCTTGTTCCTTAAACTTGACAAATGAACATTTGTAGACCATGCTTGGTGGCGTCCAAGTACCATTCATGAAATTGCCGCATCTTTGTCGTTAGCTAGGCGGCTCCTCCTCGACCAATGATCGCCCATTTTAAATGACCATCTTACTTGGGCAACCTCAATCTTTTCGTGCCTAATATTTGATTTGCGGTAAGGCGGTTTCATCGAAGAATTGTTGCATCTCCTTACTCTTCCCTCGGTGACATCTTCTTGGGGCATTCCTTACTCAATGTGCTTTCGTAGTTTGATTGGCGAGGCATTTCTTTTTATCCTTCAAATTTTTAATAGTCATTAAACCTTTATAAAATTCTTCTATACCGAGTTGAACCTTCTTCTTTGGTGACTTGGGTCTAAGAAATTTAGTTACCTCTCCTTTTACCACCTTCTTGGTCTCCTCATCGTTCATATCATACGGGCCGGAAGTTCAGCCCGACTTCTTGGATTGGGTGGTGGACCCGTCTTCTTGGGAGCTCTTGGCGGTGGCTTCTTTCCTTGGTGGCGCCTTCTTGGGAGGAGGCGGGCTTCTTCGAGGCTTATATGTGCGGGGAGATGGTGTAGGAGAGGAGCTTCTTGTCGGGCTTATATGCGCAGGAGGTGGTGTAGGGTCAGATGAGTTCTTGGGAGGAGCGGGTTTCTTCTCGGGCTTCTTCAGCGGAGAGGACAAGTCCATGTTATCTCGGAAAATTATGTACCGTTTCGCCCACGAGATGAAATTGTGTCTTGCCTCTCCTAGCCGTAGTCCGTCACCTCCGAGAATTTGAGGTCAAGGTCCTCGTACCTTGGCGAACCTCCTCCACCGAGACCTTGGAGTATCCTAACGGTATCTGTTGGCCATGGATAAGCTGCCCGGCTCTAATGGGTGAGCCATACCATCGGCGCCTTGAAGGTAAGGTTCGTGCTTGGATATGCAGCTCACAAGGTGTCCATTGTCGATGTCGTCTCACGGGATACTTGGCCAAGTCATACGCGTACCACGGAAGCCTTGGTGCCCATTGCCGGAGGGGCTAATGATGTCTGGATTCATTGGAGGTTCTTGGCTCGTCTCGTATTTGTTGGCTCAAGGCTAATTGCACCTCTCTTGGATCTCTTCTTGCATTCTCTCATTTGTTTGATTGAGCGTTCTTCAAGCGCACTAAATTTATTGTGTCTGTCGAGCCTTGCTCCTCGCCGAAACTCCTATAGGTCTCGGCGTCTGGCCGAAACCAACCTTCCACGGGACAACGAAGCGCCTCGTGTACGTCCGGGATGCTTTGGATTTTGCAAGGCCCTTGTTAGCGCGTTCTCCTGTTTGGCACAAAGCTACCAGGAAGTCTCCTCGATGGGTTGTACAAGCCTTGACCACATCTCTTAGCACCTCCCCAAACCACGGCATTGCCGTTATCATCAAGGGCGCCGCCGTGAGCATAGAACCAATGCTTTGCTCTGTCGAGCCAATCCGTTGTTCTTGGTGCGATACCCTTCGCTAGCGAGTCTGTTCCTCTTCTCCCATTTTGGTATTGCATGGCGGTAACCACGGGGCGAGTCGGTGGTGATAATTCTTCTTCGTGCATTCACTTATTCTTCTCACTCAAACTTTGACCTTCGTCCAAAGTCTTGTATTTCTAAGCATCCCGGTGATCTTGCAACTTTGGGTGCTTGTTGAAGTCGGCGTTCGATTCTTCTTGATATACTCCGTGTTGACTTTTTTTATAAGTGCGGAATCGACCGCCATCTTCTTGAGAGTGTAACTCTTCACCTTCTCTTCGGTCCCTTGGGGAAGGTGAATGTCTCCTTCACATCGTTCCAAAGCATGTTCTTCGTATCTTGAGGACTGATCCCATTTTGCTATGCTAATTGCCACGTGGTCCCTAACGTGGGCGCCGCATTAGAATTGAGCAGCCCAAGCGCCCAGGGTGCAAGAGGTCGGCGCCTCTCCGACCGGTGATAACATGTCTTGCCTTCTTCTTCTTGCTTGGACCTCGTGGCGTGATTATGCTGCGGTTGACCAATCTGAAAGCATGGTACAATCATGAGCAGGTCAAGATATTGGCTTAGCATGGTAGTGGAACCGACAATCATGAGCGTGGTGATTGTTACCTCATGGCCTCATCGTGCTCTCTGACCTCATCGTGCTCTGCTGACCTCATTGGCCTCGGTGGCGGGTGCAGCCTTCCGAATCTCATGACCATCACTTCCCATAATCAAACTTAACATAAATGTTTCTTCGTCCATCGTCGTTTCTTAGGCTAGAAGAAGCGAAAATTAACGAAAATAGATTTCATTTCATGTAAAGTGATGGTACTACTCTAAAGCAGCGTGGAAGGCGGTAGAGAGAGGATGGAATGGCGACAGAAGATGTTCCTAATGTAAATCGGCCAAATACTATCACGAGGTAATTTTGCTAGAGTTAAGAGGAAATCAAGTGATTGATGTTGTGACCTCATACTACAAACATGTGCACATGTAACTTTAAAATGATACTTATACATTAGAAAAAATTCATATGATACATATACATCTCGAAATGAACAAATAAAATGAAAAAATTCATATATTCTTAAGAATATATTTGTAATAAAAATAATGAATCATTCTTATTCCACACTAAAATGATTTTAAAAAAAAACCCCTGCAAGTTCAAGAAGCATGGATGTCAGGAGAGGAGGCGGGAGAAGCCTATGGACAGTGGTATGCGGAAGAAGACATTGACAACCAAGTCCATGATAAGCGAGCACGCCTCCTCATGGCTTCGCCTCTCAAATTATGCTGGGCGCTCTCGACATCCATGCATCTTGAACTTGCAGGGCACAAAAATCATTTAGTGTGAATAAGAATGATTCATTATTTTTATTACAAATATATTCTTAAGAATAAATTTTTTCATTTTATTTTGATGGGATCAAATCAAATTATATATAAGAGTTACAAAAAAGAAAATTAGGACAAGTTTAAGATCTTCAAACTTGTGGAATTTCTCTTTGTAACTCTCATATATAATGAATCTGAACTTAGAATAATTCACATGATACATATTCATTTGACATGATACATATACATTTCAAACTTCACATATACATAGAAATCTCACACATACATAGAAATCTCACATATACATAGAAACCGATCAATAAAAATAGAAATTTCAAAATTCACGAGAAATTAGAATAATTCACATGATACATATTCATTTCACATGATACATATTCATTTCAAACTTCACATATACATAGAAATCTCACACATACATAGAAATCTCACAATGTCATTCAAGCCTTTGAACAGAGACATGATCTAATGTCACGATATACAAGCTCATGAATAAGTATTTGAAGATTTGCCTAATAATGGCAAGTAAAGGGACATCACAACTAGCATAGTGCTCAAGTTGTCAATTTTGTATTGTTCTCAGATAACGGGTTGCCTTAAAGACCGTCCTCGTCACTAGGGACAAAGATCATTGACCAATTTGTGACAACATTACTTTAGTGAAAATGAAACAACTTTTCCAGCACTTGACAACTTAGAATAATTCACATGATACATATTCATTTGGCATGATACATATACATTTCAAACTTCACATATACATAGAAATCTCACACATACATAGAAATCTCACATATACATAGAAACTGATCAATAAAAATAGAAATTTCAAAATTCACCAGAAATTAGAATAATTCACATGATACATATTCATTTCAAACTTCACATATACATAGAAATCTCACACATACATAGAAATCTCACAATGTCATTCAAGCACTGAACAGAGACATGATCTAATGTCACGATATACAAGCTCATGAATAAGTATTTGAAGATTTGCCTAATAATGCAAGTAAAAGGGACATCACAACTAGCATAGTGCTCAAGTTGTCAATTTTGTATTGTTCTCAGATAACGGGTTGCCTTAAAGACCGTCCTCGTCACTAGGGACAAAGATCATTGACCAATTTGTGACAACATTACTTTAGTGAAAATGAAACAACTTTTCCAGCACTTGACAACTTAGAATAATTCACATGATACATATTCATTTGACATGATACATATACATTTCAAACTTCACATATACATAGAAATCTCACACATACATAGAAACTGATCAATAAAAATAGAAATTTCAAAATTCACCAGAAATTAGAATAATTCACATGATACATATTCATTTCACATGATACATATTCATTTCAAACTTCACATATACATAGAAATCTCACACATACATAGAAATCTCACAATGTCATTCAAGCCTTTGAGCAGAGACATGATCTAATGTCACGATATACAAGCTCATGAATAAGTATTTGAAGATTTGCCTAATAATGACAAGTAAAGGGACATCACAACTAGCATAGTGCTCAAGTTGTCAATTTTGTATTGTTCTCAGATAACGGGTTGCCTTAAAGACCGTCCTCGTCACTAGGGACAAAGATCATTGACCAATTTGTGACAACATTACTTTAGTGAAAATGAAACAACTTTTCCAGCACTTGACAACTTAGAATAATTCACATGATACATATTCATTTGACATGATACATATTCATTTCAAACTTCACATATACATAGAAATCTCACACATACATAGAAATCTCACAATGTCATTTAAGCACTGAACAGAGACATGATCTAATGTCACAAGTATACAAGCTCATGAATAAGTATTTGAAGATTTGCCTAATAATGACAAGTAAAAGGGACATCGGTATATATATATATATGCAAACAATCACTGCGACACAAGGAAATGATTCTAGTGACGGAAATATAAAGCAAACACAGGGGTGAGCCTATCCGAATGCAAAAAGAGCATACAACTTACTAGAACTTACTTCGAACTCACTTTGCAGCAGTTATTATGCATGAGCAGTAAAGATTCATAACACAAATATATATATCGAGAATCACTAGATACCAATTGATCTATACAACTAAATGTCAAGTGGAAAATTGTTGTTGTCACAAATGGTCTCAATACTGTTAATCTTCATCGAACAATAATCCCACTCTTGCAAGGTCCCCAAGCCTCAAAGACTAGCCCTTTGCAAGCTCTTGACAGATTAGCAATCACAGAGAAAGCGAAAACTTACAAAGCACCAATCTGTGCAAGGACATGTATAGAGACAACCACGACATCTCAAAGCGCAAGAACGCAACCAAAATCAATCACTCGGGCACCAATGAGGTAAAACCACATGGTTTGAGACCACCAAACCAAAACCAATCACTTTCGCACCAATGAGGTAAAACCACACTTTCACCATCTGTTAGTGACAAGTGATCTCATCAGATGAGGAGGGCACAAACCCTAGGGTTGGCCGAGGGGAACAATGGCGGAGGCAAGGCGCGGAGGCAAGGCTTGGAGGCGAGGGACGGCCAGTGGGGTCGTCGGAGGCGAGGAGCCAGCAGCAGTGGGGTCGTTGGAGGCGTCCGGTCGTCGAGGTCTTTGCAAACAAGCGAGGAGGAGATTGGGGAACAATGGCGGGAGCAGAAAAAATTGGGGAAGAGGAGGCGGGAGGGATTTATAGGTGCACCATTAGTCGGTTGGTGTATTCAGCGGGATCGATGTCTCACATCGATGCCGGTTGGATACTCCAACCGCATCGATGTGACATCGATCCCGATTGAATACACCAACCGGATCGATGGGTCACCTCGGCGAGGAGGGAGCCTAGGCACTATCGGTCGGTTGAAAACACCAGCGGGATGATGTTAAAAACTCAAAACAACTTAGCGCCCATACTAATCGACAAGAAATCTTCCTCCCCTTGGCTAGCGCGGCGCTTGAGTCTGTGAGCTCTCCGCCTAGTGAGGTCTCGGGTTCGAACCCTTTCGTGCCCCCTAGCCCTTCTTTTTCGTCTTTTCTTTTTTATTTTTTTTTTTTATTTGTTGTTTAACTCTTGTTTCATTAAATAATTTTTAAAAATGCTTTTACCACTTTAGATTCATTTAGTCTTTTTTAAGATTTCTTTTTTTGAATCTCTTGTTTAACTATTGTTTCATTAAATAATTTTTAAAAATGCTTTTACCACTTTAGATTCATTTAGCCTTTTTTAAGATTTCTTTTTTAAATCTCTTGTTTAACTATTGTTTCATTAAATAATTTGTAAAAATGTTTTGACCACTTTAAATTCATTTAGCCTTTTTTTAAAGATAGTCTTTACAATATTTTTTCCAACCATGTAATATAAATTAACATTATAGAAAATTGTAAGAAATAAAGTAATTTTGCACTCTTATAATTCCATTGCAAACTGTCACCTTGTTATATTAGTACAGAGGACTTTGAACAATATTGTTAGTCAAATATTAGTACAATTTGAGCAGAAAATCTGAGAAAACCACTAGAGGAATGAGAAACTAGTATGTTAGTAGTCTATTACACCAAAAGAAAGCAAAGCAATCCTTATTTGCTAACATACTTTGCTTTTACAAGTGATCCTTCATTATGATCGCGGCGTACGTAGGGAGATTCCTCTGTATCATTCAGGACACTAATGTCTACGTCCACCGTGAAAGGAGGCAACTCGTCGGTCGATTATACTCTTCTTCGTCCGTGGCGCCCTCAACTCAAACAATCCTTCTTTTACTGGAAGAACCACGTGGCGCCTTGGCGATCGCTCTTGCTAGTCTTCTCCTTACCTTTTTCGGTTTCTTTGTCATGTCCATCACATAGAATACTTGTGTCACATCATTAGCGAGCACGAACGGTTCGTCCCTATAGGCCACTTGCTTGAGGTCCACAGTTGTCATACCGTACTTATCGATATCCACGGCTGTCAGTTTGACCCATTGGCACCGAAACAGAGGGACTTTTAATGGCGTACTCCAGCTCCCAGATCTCCTCTATGAAACCATAGTAGGTGTCCATCTTTCCATTTTGTCCAAGGCATCTATACGGACGCCCTTTGTTTTGGTTAGTGCTCTTGTTATCTGGGTTGTCGTGTAAAATATGTACCCATTTATCTCATACCCTTGAAATGATATGATTGTTGTGGGCGGTCCTCGAGCCAAGAGTTTCAATTGTTCATCGTCTGTCTGCTTGCCCAACAGTTGCTTTTGTAACCAACTGCCGAAATGATCCATTTGCTCCACTGCGATCCACTTATCTGACTTCTCTGGGTATTGGGCGCGTAGACTCATCTCGTGATCATAGATATACTGAGCCACTACAGTTGCTTGTTTCAATACCGTGAAATGTGCTTGTTTAAATGCAAGTAGATCGTCGCTATAGGATTCTTTTCTCCCTAAAGTCCCTTTTCCCGTAGCCTCCCCTCATGGCGTGATCTGAGGACGCCAATCGGATTCAGATCATCCATGTAACTAACACAAAACTCGATCACCTCCTCTGTCTTGACACCTGCATAATGCGAATTATACAGGCGAGACCGATTCTGAATATACTTCTTTAGGATACCCATGTACCTCTCGAAAGGAACATATTGTGGAGGAACACAGGTCGAGAATTTCTATCTCTTTAACAATGTGGACCATGAGATGGACCATAATATCAAAGAAGGATGGAGGAAGATCATCTCAAGGCTAACGGACTATTGACCATGTCATCATGCAGATTAGATAACTTATTGACGATGACCTTCTGCGACACCGCGTTGAAGAACGAACACGACTTTATGATTGTCCCTCGTACCCAATCTGGCGGAATACCTCGCACCGCCACTAGGAACAAGCTGTGTCATCAACACATGACAATCATGGGATTTTATGTATGCGATTTTATTCTCTTTCATGTTTATGAGTCTCCTTATGTTCGAGGAGTATCCACAAGGACCTTCACCTTTGTTCAAGAACTTAATCATGTTTTTTCTCTTCCTTGCTCGAGTGTAGCTCATGGGGTGGAGGTAATGTTGTCCTTTCTCTCTTTTTCGGATGTAGGTCGTTCACGAGTCCCAATAGTGTAGGTCCTTTCGTGCTTGAAGTGTATCTTTTGACTTCTAGTACATATCTAGGAAACCTAGCAGGTTCACGCAGACATTCTTCGTGATATGCATGAAGTCCAATGAGTGGCGGACCTCTAAGTCTTTCCAGTAAGGTAAGTCCCAAAATATTGACTTCTTCTTCCAAATGGCCTTCGTGTGACCTTGTTCAGCCGGGACAGGTTTGCTACCAGGACCTTTTCCAAATACTACTTTCAGATCCTTTACCAAAGAAAATACAAGCGTCCCACTGCGATGCATGGGCTTCTTACGTTTCTCTTCTGTCCCATCAAAATTCTCACCCTTCCTCCGTAACGGGTCCTTCATATGGAGGAACCTACGGTGGCCCATGTACACAACCTTTCGAGAGTTTTTTAGGTACTTGCTGTCCGTATCCTCTAGCGGTGGATTCGGGCTTTATATCCTTTGATAGATAGGCCGATAGATTACCAAGTGCAGGCGATCGTTGATGGTTCACGAATAGCAATGCACGTAGAGTGAAGTGCTCTCTTTGTACTCATCCCATACCGTACACCATCGTTCCACAGTGTTACAGATCTTCAACCAACGGTTTGAGGTACACATCAATGTCGTTTCAGGTTGCTTGGCCTTGGATAAGCAATGGCATCATAATGTACTTCCGCTTCATACCGACCAAGGAGGAAGGTTGTAGATACATAGAGTCACGGGCCAAGTCTTTGTATTGCTTTGCTCATATCGCCGAACGGGTTCATCCCATCCGTACTCAACCCAAACCTTATGTTCCTTGCATCCTCGGCAAAGTCCGGGTATGTTCTATCGACTTTCCTCCTTTGGAGCCATCGACAAGGTGCCTTAGCCTTCCGTCGTCCTTACGGTCTTCCTTGTGCAGTAGCATCATCTGGGCATGCGCTTTGTTATAAATAAGCGCTTCAGCAGGGGATTACAGGAAATACCACACCACCTTAGCAGGAGGTCTCTTCTTCTTTGTTGCCCTCTACCTCACAGGTCATCACGCTGGTCTTATCTGCAAGTTTTGCACACGGACAAGCTTAGAATCCTCATACTCATTGCGATAAAGGATACAATCATTCGACATGCATGTATCTTACGTACCTCCAACCCCAAAGGCGGACAACTTGTTTGGCATCGTCGTAGTTTGGGCGTGTGTTCCCCTCTGGAAGTAACTTCTTTATGAGGCATAACAACTCGTCGAATCCTTATCGGACAATCCATTGGTCGCCTTCCATTGCATCGAGTTCTAGTGTGATACGCAACTTTTTATGGCCTGTCGGCGGTTTGGGTACAACGGTGTTCCGTGGTCCTCCATAGGTATTTGGAACTTTTCGTAATGTCTTTCATCGATGTATTCTCCTCTCCATCCGCGACATCTGGTCTAGGTCATCATCACCACACTCCCCAATGTATCTTGAAAGAACCGTGTTGACGGCGTCCGGGATATTGTTGTCGCCTCTTCTTCTTCACCGTCTTCTGTATAATCTCTTCTTCACCGTGCTTGGTCCAGCGGTATAGTTTGACATGAAACCTCTTGTGAGCAAATGAAAGTGAAGGTGGTTGGATTTTGGCCACTCCTTCTCATTCTTGCGATCTATGCATGGACTGACATATGTAGCAGACGTCGTGTGTGCATCGGCCATACGAAGAAAATCTTGCAAACCCGCAAGAACTCGAGGAGCCTCGATCCATGTACATCCATCGCCGGTCCATCTACATTATGTTACATCAAGATAAGCTGTTAGCTTATTTTCCAATAATGAATTGTTGAATCAAAACCTAAATATTAGCTAGATCCACACCTTCAATCCGAGCTAAATAATAATCCAAGCAAAATATAAACCCACACAACAAGTTTTTGCAACCTACAAAAAGAATTGGTCGATCGAGTCTGGATTCAAAATTAAGAACAAAATTCACGCGACTTTGTTTGCAAATTCTGTTGAAATTGTAACACCTAAAAATTTCTAAATTATTATTCAATCATTTATTTTTATTTTTTCTAAATCTCTAGCACTTAATTAATGATGTTTTCAAAAATAATTTCTTGATGGAAATTAAAACCAAAATTATACTAGAAGTAATTTTCTAAGTTTAAAATATTCCAAAGTATTTTTGAAAACTTTTCTCAAATATTGAACTCATTTTATATTTTCTATAAAGCCATTCATATTTACGATATTATTTTAATTAGCAAATGAATTTAAATTTCTTCTTTTCCACATAACCATTGCCATTTGAAGATCCCAAACTCCATGATTTCCATGCACCATTCTCCCCCAACTCGTGCAACCAAACCTCATCCTTCATCGATCGATGGAACTAAAACCTAAATTTAAGCTAGATCCACACATTAAATCGAGCTACATTATAATCCAAGCAAATTCTAAGCTTACACAACAAGTTTTTGTATCCTATTTGAAAAGATCAAGCTAGATCTCTACATTCATATTAATCTTTCATCAATCATGGGAAAAGATCAATTTTTTTTTCATAATTCAAGCAAAAAAGAGGCTCCATTTAACACCAAATGATGTGAGGAATGATGTTACTAACCTTAGTTACCTTGGTTTGCAGTAAAATGACCAAAATTTTGAAATTTGGGCAGCACCTCCCTCTACATTCATAATCTTTCATCAATCTCATGGGAAAAGATCAAATTTTCTTCATAATTCAAGCAAAAAAGTGGCTCCATTTAACACCAAATGAAGTGATGAATGATATTACTAACCTTAGCTACCTTGGTTGTGAGTAAAAATGACCAAAATTTTGAAATTTTGGGCAGCACCTCCCCTTCCTTCAAGCTCTTGGCCGAAGCTCCACTGTTCTTTTCGCGCATAGGAATGATCTGGGTCTTGCAGAGAGCGGGAGGAGGAAGAAGTTTAAATTGGGAGATCGATGCGGTTCAATACACGAACGTCTTGATGAATATCTCTTATCGATGCCGGTTCGTGTCACGCACCGGTACTAGTGAGACTCCGCTAAATAGTACCGGTTCAATACATGAACCGATCTTGATAGAGATCTCATCTGTGCCGGTTCGTGTATTGAACCGATCTTGATCTCCCGAACTTTCATGGCCGTTGAGCGGGACCGATCTAACTATCGGTCCGGTTAAATCTCAACCGTCTTGATGGGCGGTAGCAAAGGTCGATTCGTAGTAGTGTGTACGGCACAGTTTGCACAATAGTTTTTTATAAACTGAATAAGCTATAATGACATAGAAACTTACACATCTTGAGTCATTTGCTTACCATATTGCCGACGATTTGAGAGTCGAAGTTACAAGAAAAGGAGTAAGCTACTAAGGCCGAGACAACGCTACGGAGACAGTGTTTATACAGATTCGAGTCTAGCTACTTCATGGCTGATAATAATTCTAATTCTACTGTGTTTTGTACCACCGGGAATGTATTACATGGGGTGCTCATTGGTTGAAGAAAACAGGAGAGGGTGTAAGCGATCACAAAATGGTTGTTGTCTAATTTTACTCTCAGGTCTTATGTCTTCGCATCTCGCCCTCCTTGATGCCAATCCATTGCCCCTTTATAATTTCTCAGGAGATGGCAGTTCATGATGAACAGGAGGCTGCCAGCAGTTGTTGTCGATGAAGACGCCTTCTGGAGATAACGCACGTGGCGAAAGTCGGCTGTTGAGTCCTACTCCCTCTGGTCAGAAATATTTGGTTTTGGATATCGATATAATCCCTAATTAAAACTCAACTTTGACCACTAATTTTTATTATAATATATTTTAAAATCCAATAAAATTATAATACTATGAAAATACGTTGCAAGACGAATCTACATATGATTTTCATGCATCCAATCTAAATATTTAAAAAAATATCGATAGCTAAAGTTTTAAAATTTTAACTACATGTATCTCAAACCGATAAGTTTTTGTGAACCGGAGGGAGTAACTATCAGGTGGTTATTGTGAACGATTCCTCTAGATGGTTTCCTTGCCGCAAGCTCATTTCCCACGTGCTAATCTAGGGTAACAAAGCACCAGGTGGTTACAAGGGTCCATTCCAACGGATCTACCATTAGGGCGCGATGAGTCTAGAGCACTGGCTCTGCTCATCACGCCTTTTGTATCCTTGTACTATCTCTAGCATTATGTGTAATATTAATCAAGTTAATGTTGTTCTTAAGATTGCTACTTTTGCATATTTTTAAGCTTTTGGAATGTACTATTCATTATTAAGATATTATACGTAATTATTTGCTATTTTAACTTTATTGCTCATCAATTTATATATCAATTTGGATTGCAAATGACATTCATATGTGTTTCCACCACACTCATCTTAATGATACCTTCGCACTAGCATCCCCTCTATTTTTATGCTGCGTACGCCACTGGTCCATACAATGAACCTCCCACGTATTTATGTATGTATACGCATGTAGGGTTCATCGTACGGACCCTTATTTAGCTAACTGACTGGTATATTAATTGTAGGATGTTATATCCTCGTCACATGTCACATACAAATTGTCTAAATTTAGACCTGTATCTTGAGACCATAATTACTCATGTAGATCTTGATCAATCTACTCTTTTAATTATAATCTAGAATCAGCAAACTATATTTTCTTGTCCATGATACGTACATGATAGCTCTTTTCAGCCATTGTTTTATTATATATAATATATATATAAATGATAGAGCATTGGTTGGCCTGGGCATATATATTGTTATAGATTGAATTTGCTGATGCATCTATTTTCTCCAATTCATGTCTCATGGTGGAAAGTTTGGCACCACTTTTTGTTTAATTCATCAATGACCATAAACCACCCACAAATTGTATCTAGATTTAAATTTGGGCTCATGTACCAATTTGCTGTTATCAAGAGAGCAAAAGCGCAAAGATCTAAAAGGCTAGATCTAATATGTGTAACATATTTAATGCAAAGGCATACAATCTCTAAAGAAAAATGTACAAAAAAAAACACGAAATGATGGTGACAATATATAGGAATTCAGATCGAGAAAGAAGGATTTTAACTGTGAACTCCATATAGGATCTCTTAAGTAGAACTTCTGAAAAAGCAGTAAGATGATTCAGCCAGAAAAAAGGTACATAGGCATCAAACGTATAGTAGCTGCAATACCGTAGACGATCACAAGGCTTAAGAAAAATAGGAAAAATTGATTATTTGCTCTTATTTACTTATATTATTAATGATTTGCTTTGTGATATCTTACTAATATGTGGACTTTGGGATTACATTTCAATGAGACATATAGGGCAAATCATCAATTGCACTAACTAAAACGGGGCAAACTAGAGAGAGAGTTGTGATATGAAATATACTGAGATCCGAAAATTCAAGAGTTACTTAATTAATTTGAACAAACAAAATCAAAACGTATATTTCGACGTTGAATATATATGCATGCCACTGATATGTCCAGTAGTACTATACTACAGACCTACAGTACCATAAAGTAAAGCCAATGATTTATGTAATGTTTTTTCATAGACGAATTAAAGCATAATTGTGGTTTGCATCTCAAACTAAACATGTTATACTTTCGTGCCACGAACGATAAATCATATGTTGCAAATAGTTTTGAAAATGTTTTTACTCCAGCCTGAAGAGAAAGGGAAGCCTTGTATTGATTGCTGAGATCCCATGCAGAGATACAGACCACCAAGCAAGATCAACACACAAAAGAAGTACCAGTATAAATCAATGGGGGGAAAACTAAATGAAAAACACTAGTACTTGGGAAACATATGATCCATAACTAGTAGCTAGCTAGTTGCACGGTATTATGATCAACTATGCGATACTGTGGTGTACGCTGTTTTTACTGCTGTTTTCGTTTCGTTTTGCACATCTCATCGTGTGGATGTTAGCTTAGATAGACCTGTTCTCCAGGATCACCGAGAGGCTCGTCGTGCGCTGCCGCTTGAGCCCACCGCCCGCCGACCCCCCGGACTCCTCGGCGGCCGACGCCGTGCGCTCCATGACGGCGCGCAGCGCATCCTGGATGGATGAGACCGTGTGCTGCGGCGACATGGGCGCCTGCGTCGCCTCCTCCTGTTGCTCGTCCCCGCCCGTCCCCGCGCAGACGGCGCTGTCGTCCCCAGTGACGACGAGCACGTTCTTGACGCGGCCGCCGAGGGTGGTGATCTCGGCCTTGAGCGCGCGCAGGCGGAGCGTCTTGAGCGCGCGGATGAGGTCCGGCAGGAGGTCGGTGCGGTCGTCGCAGCAGAGCGACGCGCGCACGACGAGGCGGCCGTCCTCGTCGCTGGACGCGTCGACGGTGAGCTCGTCGGACTCGGTGGGCAGCGGGCACGCCTCCTCCGTGATCTCCGACGTCTGCCGCTTCAGCTCCTTGACGTGCTGGATCACCTCCGCCAGCAGCGAGGCCTTGTCCGTCTGCACGTACGTACGTACGCACGCACGCACGCACGAGACGACCAAAACCAATCACCACATGGAGTAAATCACAAGGAAAATGGTTAAATTAGTTGCTAATGGGATGGGAGAACGGGAGGAATGATGAGAGGGAGAGGACGGGGGTGTGCGCATGCAGGGCAAAAGGGGCCGTGCGTGCGTGCGTGCCGTGGCCTGCATGCCTCCGGGCGTGGGACTCACTCTCTCCTACTAGGAGCACAAACATCGCGTAATCAATACAAAATACTAGCGCATATGGCCGCTTGCTGCTGCCGTTGGTGGTGCTCGCATGCACGCTTCCACAAGCGATCTGTGTCCTTCCTTTTGGTGTTTAGTGGGGCATCTAACCATCACCATTCTCTGCATTCTTTTATACTTCTTCCGTTATCACGCCAACATGCGGTCAAATCCACCCTACTCTAGCTCGTGGGGTTTATATGTGCGGTGAGGTGAACCACTAGCTAGCAGCTAGAGGATCCGTGTTGGTATATATGTGATTATGAGTCGTCTAATCTTGCATCAACAAATCTAACCTTTCAAGAACAAGCATATATACATATATAGTAGTAAAAATGCAAGAGTAACCTTGCATATATTGCAGTTCTTGTCTGGAACGATTGGGCTAACATATTGAATAGAACTTCACTTTTGGTGTAACCAGGGGATCAAGCTCAGTGGCATAGGATCAGGGGCGGATCTACATGCAATTAGTGGGGTCAAATGACCCCAATGACTTTGCTAAAATCACATATAAATTTAATTGTATTCTATTAGTATATAAGCGTATATAGTATAAGTTCTGTAATGCGCATAGGATAACGTGGGCGGACGGGGAATTTGGAATAAGCTTGCAGAGGATCTGTGTCTCGGACCCTTGGGAGAAGGGCCGTAACCAGCAGGATCTCTCGAGATGGCCAGCTTTCTTTTTATCTTTTGCCGCTGCAGCTCTCTGAGTATCCGACACGAGCTCGCGTGTTTGTCTCTCCACGGAGAGGCCAGCAGTAACTCCCGCGTCGCAAGCTTTTTGTTTAATTCCTTCCCGGTACGTCTCTCTTCTCCGCGACAGCTAGGCGACTCCCCTCCCTCGCTCTCCCTGTCTCCTAGCTCAACGCTATACACACACTATCGGATGGACAGCCAACAATGGAGTTCGCGCGCGCGTGCATTGCATGGACGAATTTATGACTGTACCTTAGTTGTGTTGGGGAGAAGGTTGCGGAGTCGTGCAAGGTGCGCGTTGATGCGCTCGCGGCGACGGCGCTCGGCCTCGCTGTGGCTCTTGGACGCGGCCAGCGCCTTGGCGTCCATGATCTCCTGCGCGGTCATCCGGCCGAGGTCGCCGAACGGCGACGGCGCAAAGGGCGGCGGCATCATCATCCCGGCGATGTGGGAGCCGTGATGCCCCATGTAGAGCCCGCCGAGGCTGAGAGGGTCGGACGAGGAGGACGCGCCTCCCGAGTGGTCGTACGAGAACTGGAGCGCGCGCCGCGCGTAGAAGTCCGCAAAGAACTGTGGCGGCGGTGGCGGCTGCGGGGGCAGCGGAGGCAGCAGCGGGAAGAACGGGCCCTGACCGCCCCCTATGTTGTGGTGGTGGATCGCGCCGTGGATTGGCTGCGACGGATGCGCGGGGGCCACCGGCGGCCAGCACAGGATCGGGGGCGGCGCCATGGTCGCACTCGCGCTCCCCATGCTACTGCTAGCTTCGAACACCATGCCCGCAGCTTTTTGACCGCCACATACTTCCTGCTCCACCACTCCACTCGTCGCGCCACCGCAAGCCCTCGCGTGCTGCTCGAGCTCCTCCTCCTCTTCGTCGACGAGCACCCCGACTTCTTCATGGTGGTGGTGGTGGCGATCTCCATGGGCACCCATCTACCTTGAGGAGGAGCACACAACGCCCCAACCCGAATTGGATCTACTGATCCTAATATCTAGCTAAGCTGGTGACACGTTTGCGTAGTGAGATGGATGGATGCTTCTGCTGGTCTCTCTAGGGCTTCCTTTTGTATATGGGTGGCATGTGGCACCATGATGAACCTTTCGGCCTTTTTGTCTTTCCCTTATGATCTCGCCCGCGCTCGCAAGAATTATGGCGACCTCCCCCTGATTACACACAAAAAAAAAGGCTTCGCCTTTTCTCGCTGCTAGCTTCTCCCCGGCCGGCCGGGCTCTAGACCTGACCCCGACCTGGTAGCATTACTTGGCTGCCACGCCTTTCGATGGCCTTGTGGTGGCAAAGGCTAGTAGGGTAATATAATTACTAGGCTGGAGTAATGGAGACAGGAGGAGAAAGGGGTGTGGAAATGGAGCTGATGGTTCAGGCCTGGAAGAGGGCAAAAGGGCAGGGAAAGAAGGAAAGGCAAAAGATTGCATGGAACGAGAGAGGGACGAGAGCTTCCGTGTGTGTCTGTGTGGATGGATCTCTGAATGCATTGGTCAAGGCCCATGTTCTGCAGCACCCGTTCACTTTACCAATCCACGCCTCCCCCTCCTGCCTCCCCGAGAGACACAATCATTGTGTCTTGGAATACACTCCTCGCCTGTGGTTGGGTGCAGTAATGAGCAGATTATACAACAATCGATTTGTTACTCCTAGTCCTAGACCAGCTCAAGCTACGTGGGCGCAGGATTGAGCAAACAGGAAGGATCGATCTTCGATCCACGCAAACAGCATCCATGCAGGCTAACACCAGTGCTAATGCCACCACTCATTTACGCTACGGTTATCGAGTTCAAATCTTAGCCCATGATTAAGGGGCTATCTAGGCAGGTGGTCGCGGGGCAAATGAAACGGAATGAGATCTCCGGCCCGGCCGGCGCCATCATGCGTGCCAGGCCCCTGCGTCGACGACACGATCATGCCGGGCGCTGGGCGGAGGAGGGTTAACTTTTAGCGCGAAACGAGGCAAGGGGACAAGTGGAGCAGCTTCCTCCCCCCTGATACCGCATTCCTCCCCTCCCCTTCTCGTCCACGCCGCGCGCGTACGTCGGCGCAGTGCCTGTGGCTAAGCTGTGAGCGCACGGAGGAAGGCATCAGATCGACCAGGCAGCCTGCATGCATGAGTTCGTGGCCTTGGGCCATGTGCGTCATGCAACGTCGTTGATCGACTACGCGCGCGTGCGCGCTAGTCCCAGTTTCACAGGTTCGGAGTGGGAGAGACCGATCGATCGAGGCAAAATGACCGACGAGAGTTCATCATGGCATGGCTCCGCTGCATTCACTCCTCCCTTGTTTGAGCCCTTCTCGGCTCTCGCTTCTGTGCTTTCTCTTCGCGAGTACGTTCTGGCACTGTACTGTTGTGTGTGTATTTATGCTTCGCGCGTGTCGCCTCACGAAAAAGATCCAGCCGGCCGGACTACACTGTAGAGCTCCTTTTGCCTCCTCTGTGCTTTCCTTTGCGGAAATGGAAAGAGGGAGAGGACGAATTGAACTTTCAGACCGGAGCTCCGAAGTTTCTTTTGCAGAGGCGCAAAACCCTATATTAAGACCGATCCAATCCTAGAAAAATATATCCATATTGCACATGCAGCAGTGAAATTCGAACTCTAGCCTTAATTTAAGGGAATTGGTAGCGTTCGGACGTCCCATAGATTTTATGGTACATTTCATTCCTACTCCTCTCAATGCTCTCATCAACTGCTCCGCCCTTACCTAATATGTGAGCACCCTATCCGCTCACCGTCCTTTCTCCCTACTTTCTCTTCACACACCTCCTCCTCTTCTCTCTCTCTCTCTCTACACACAAATAGACTCTAGTAAGCTTTAGTTGGTTCAACCGCATCCACCTCCGACGAGCTCTAGTTCTTGCACGCCCTAGTCTTTCAAGTCCCCTCTCTCTCTCCCCCTCTTCATCGCCACCGGATCTTCTCCTCCTATATAGCACCTTCCCCCTCCTCAACATGTACCACTAGTGCCCCCCAATGCTAGATTCAGGCGAAGCCATCGTCCCCGAGCTCATCTGCAACCATATCCGATGTCCTTGAGCCTCGTCACTATCAGATCTAGCATGGACACCGCGGTGTATATCAGGTGGCACACTCGACGTGGCGCATCGACACGCCCACGTCTGGGTGAGCACGTCTCTGTTGAGCTTAGCTGCTCGCAGCACATGCCCCTCATCCCCTCATCCAGGTATGCTTTTGTTGTATAGGTTTCTCATATTTGTTTCAATATGCTTTTTCTCGTTGTTACATAAGTGTTTTTGTTTGTTGCATTTATTTCCCAAATCTTGTAGTAAGAAGTATTTTTTTTTTGCAGTAGAATTATCGATTTGTTGCATTAATTGTGGCATTTTCTTGTTGCATTAGTATCGTTGTATTGTTGCTACAAGTGTTGCAAATAGTTTACTGCAACCAAGGAATAATTTTATTACTCATGAATTGTTGTTTCACTTTCACAATTTTTTATTGCGAAAACATCAAATTTGGGCGTGCTGCTATGGGTGAGCGAATTTTTATCCTTTGCAAGGTGATGATTTGGTTTTGAATTCCTCTTTTTCATTTTTCTTAACATTGTAATCATAGTTACGCTTTATTGCACACTCAAATTCAAAATGTTGCATGAGTAAATGTCAATTGTTACACAGGAAACCCTTAAAATATTTTTGTTGCAATCCACTAGATTTTGTTACATTTCATCTTGTACTTATTGCAATCAGGCGTAATATGTTGTGCATGTTCAGGAAGGTGATATAGGGGTATGACTGTATGAGAGAACAGAGTAGCATGTTTGTGAAGATTCAAATGCAGACGGGACATACATGGGAAATCGTACATCGGACACCAAGTAGCTCCCTTAATTTAATCAAATGGTGCCAACTAGTTAGACTGAACATTACTTGTTTGGTCACACAAAATCATATCTTCATTCTCCTGGGGTAAGGAAAAATAGTTGAAACTGCAACTTGCAAAATTCATCTAGGGTACCCTGATAAAGTTATGATATTCTACTGTATATTTTCTTCGGTCATAGAAAAGGTATTCTAGACATTGGTGTCTCCAAAACGTAACTGGCACCTAATTTTTACTGTAAAATGTAACAAAATCGTGTTGATATGAAAACAATTTTTATCTTCTGAAAAACATAAAAAAATTTAGACAAATCTACCCATTTTTTTGCTATACAACAGATCTGATTTTCTTAGAAAGATCATCCTGTTTTCATTAATAGTACGAGGTTAAAGAATTTATATCGTATCCTATCCAGCTTATACAAAGACACTAGGAGGACAATATATTGTCATCATGTTAGAGGAATAGCTCACCTATCCTATGGGAATGGCAAGGGCTCAACAACGACGGGTACACACCACTTGCTTCTGTTCCTCGGCTATGGCAGAAGGGCACCCTTATCATTAAGGACTACATCCCTAGCATTGCTCAAGTACAAGAGGCCATCACAAGGACCTTACACTTCTTGTGACCCTCGTAGGCATTAGGGGAACTACAACTGAGGATAGAGGTCATTCAAGTTGGTATCCCTATCTAGTGGGTCCCACATGATAGGTGGGGCCTACTGACCTAAGAATATGCCTTCAACCCTGAGACCAACAATCAGACAACCTCACAATACAAATCGATACTTGAACAAAGAAAGCATAGATCAATGACTACTACCATCTATACAAATGACGATTGTACCCATCACTAGTACATATAGCTTATTGTTTGTAAAAGGGGTAATTTCATCGTTTTATAGCTCCAAGAACCTATAAATATCCTAATATAACCTCAATTGGGACTTGAGCTCTAGAGCGATAAAAATGTATATTCAAACCAGTGAGCTCACCAACAAGAGTAGAGCGATTCCCTCGGATTCTCGAATCTGTATAAAGCCTCATGTTATTTTTTGCTCTCGTGGACAATGACCCATTAGATGGCCGACATCCACCCCTCACTTGTATTTGGGTTTTATACCTATAACGTACATTGATCTTTTTAGATGACTAGATCAATGCCCGTGCGTTGCTACGAAAAATAAAATTGATAACAAAACATAAAGATCAAGCAATAAAAGAAAATTGTGCTACAAGATCAAACATCTATTTCTCCTAATTACAAAAGTTTTATGGTTTTTCTTGATGCAATTAAAACCAAATATATTATACGTAGCAATATATATTACCAATCTCAAAAATCAATCAATCATTTTTATCCTTTTTTGCAATTTATATTACCAGATCGCGTTCCTCTTCCTCTCGCCATGCCCGCAGCACACGCTGTGAAGTCCGCCTTCCTCACCGCCTACTTCGTCGCGCATGCCATGGCCGTATGGTCAGTCGCCTCGGAGAAAGAGAACACCGCCGCCACCCAGTCTTTGCACCTTCGCGTCTTTTGGATCGTCACTGCCCTCGGTGCCATGCATGCTCTTCTCCGCTTCGGCGGTGGTCCGCTGCGCCGACAGTTCGCTACTCTTCCCAGATGACCCTCTCGTTTTTACCGGCCTACCCGTCTCCATGTCTCTGGTGTACCTAGCCATCACTGGCTTCATCAGCCATGATGCTGGAGCCCATGAAGGTGAACCAGAAAACACCAGCACCGAGATGCCCTCCACGCCATGCGCTGCCGCGTCGTTCCTCTCTCTTGCGACGTTCAGCTGGATCAACCCGTTTATCTCCAAGGGGTATGACAATGACTCTCTCACCGCTGACGATATCCCACCGATGTCGCTAGGCAACCGCGCCGAAGCGTTGTACGCTTTGTTCACGTCCAACCGGCCCGCGCTGGGGTCACGGCACTTGTGGGCGTTGCGCTCTGGCTGTCCTTCTGGCCGCAGTTACTACTGACCACGACGCTCGGCCTCCTACACCTCACGGCCATGTACGTCGGTCCGTCACTTATTAATCAGTTCGTCGAGTTCATTCGCCGCGGCGGCATGATATGGGAGATCTTGAATGAATTCACTTGATTGATTCTATGAAAATTGTACAGCATATATAGAGTACAAAAGAAATGATTGGCCGGCTATTAATTGCCAACAATAATCAGGGATTTTGCTATAATAATCAGCCATATTTAGAGAGATATGGTGGTCAGAATCGTAAAAGAATAATTAGCTATAATGACCTGCTATTATTGGGGATATGACCGGGAGGGGGGCTAGGAAGAACGACGGACCGCTGCCACCAACTGTAAATTTATATTAGTAGAGATATTTTGAATTTTCTAGAAGTATTGAAAGGACCGAAGATGTCGCCTAGAGGGGGGTGAATAGGCGAATAAAAAATTTAGCAGCAGAAAGAAATTTCCCGAGATCCCAACCCGGACTATCCGAGCTTTATGTCCGGAGACTCCGGGTAACCCGGACTATCCGGTGTTTTTATACGGATACTCCGGAGTGCCCGGACTGTCCGAGGTAAAAGGCTGGATATTCCGGGTGAGTTAGCTCAAGATGAGATTTTCTAATCTCTTGACCTTTTGAACAAACTATTTTAATAGAAAGATGCTAAAGACAACCAGGTATTTGAACCAAGTATAGATCTAGAGCCAAACACAATAGAAAAGTAGATCGAGACTCTCCAAGATCTAAAAGACCACAAACCCTAGCAAGAACAAGGTGAAGAACACGAAGACAACGATTTTTACCCGAAGTTCGGATTCTTGAAGGGAATCCTATGTCTCCGTTGAGGAGGCACAAAGCCCGGGTCCCTCTTGACCACTTTCCTCCCGGTGTTGCACAAAGCACTCGTCGGACTTCACTTCTTGCCTCTTTCCTTTCGGATGCGAGGTTTGCCTTCACAAACTTCCGGGGCTCACCACACCAAGTCTTGGAGGTCTCGGTGACTCCTTGCCGTCTAGGAGCCCTTCAAACTCCAAGAGTAACAAATACGTCGCTAAATTGTTTTGGAGGATGAAACTTGTGCTCAAGAATGAAAGATGCAAGCTCAAGGCACTTTAATCCACTCCTTTCTCCCCAAAGATTCAAATCAAATCCAAGATTCAAGTGGGGGAAGGAGACTAGGGCTCAAGAGAGTGAGAGTGAGAGCTTGAAAGTTGAATGCTGCAATGAATGAGTGTCTAATGGGTAGATTTGGAGTAAGGGCTTAAATAGGGGCTCCAAAATCCAACCGTTATGAGAGAGCTGTGCCCAACCCGGACACTCCGGACATTTAACCCGGATACTCCGGGTTGGAGAGTTTTAGCTCTGACCGAAGGGGTTAATCCGGAGTGTTCGGACTTAAAACCCCGGATACTCCGGACTAACCCGGATACTCCGAACCATTTTACCCCGGAGTGTCCGGACTAAATGTTCGGATACTCCGGACTTACCAGAGAGGGCAACCGAGGGCACTAACCCGGAGTGTCCGGACTTAATGTCCGGATACTCCGGCCTGACCCACTCGGCTAGAAGTATCCTTTTAGACGAAATGCAATGATTTAAAAAACTTTTGCAATGCAATTTTCATTCTTTGAGCACAAATATATTCTAGAAGCGATTTTCCGACGTATCCCTCTTAATAGTACGGCTATCCTTAGACTCAAAAAAAATAGAAAATTTACAACTTATGTCTTGATACCATCTTTTCAAATTTTAAATATGGTGGGGATCTCCAATCGCTTTCTTCTACGGATATAGTCTTGATCTCTGCATGGATTCTCATTTAAAACATTAGTAATTTCAATTGTGATATCATTAATCACCAAAACTCCAAAGGGGCCTAGATGCACTTTCAGGTATACACCTACATAAATATTCACATAGATATTGTGGGCCAAATTTCACTGCACAGTGCCCATGGTTTACCATATTAATGCCGCCCGAAGTTAAGGCATGGCATGATCCTTGAGTAACGACCAGCGTTCGTGGTCAGAGGTCCAAATGTTCCGGCCCATGGCTCAATTCACGCATTCTTTTCGCAGGACTCGTCCTCATGTGCCCCCGGGCCGCCTCCGTGGCTCCGTCCATAGCCATAGGCAATGAACACACGAGCACATGGCCTACCTATGTGAGATGCTTGCAGCTGAGGACGGACGGCTGCACGTTACGACGCCGGCCGGGCGCGGGCCCGCCGTTGGCCTTGCCGGTATTTTTTTTTCGGCCGAAATTTGATGCCAAAGCGGGCAGGCTAATGCTAAGCCATCCACCCTGAATCCGTGAACACGTTCTTACGACGTACCAGGTCGAATCCATTCGCATTTACGCTTCCTTTAGTAAAACTAGTCATGTGTTCGTAGTTGCAATGAAAATTTAATTTACGATAAAATTTTCTTTGCGACAAAAGTCAAATAAAACTCATGTAAATATCACAGAGCTTTTAGAAAACAACGCATATGTTCTCTTTCGTGTTCGATTAGTTGGTGCCATCAAACTGACATAGACATTCAGATGTTACAAAACTTCTAAAAATATTTTCTTTAATGGTAATTGTGGTGAGAAGTTACACAGGATCCACGACGCTCGATAACTGATAGGTGGGACAAAGGATTTGTGGGACCACGTTGTCATTGATGTGACTAGAAAAAAGGAAGAGATAGTATAATTGAAGTGATGAGAGTGAAGAATGGACGATCATCATTAACTTCTAATTAGAAGTAGTAGAGTTGTCTTGCCAATCGATCGAACTGTTACCGCCGTGGACGAAAATTCCTTCGGCTAACCGTTCCGTCTGAACTAATCCGAACGCGCAGCCCACGGCGCAGGCGTTCGCCACAAAACTTCTACACATCCCAGTGTAGACGACGCGCGTCCTGCCGCGTGTGACGGAAGCAACGATCCGAGGGTGGGAGTAAATAAAAACCGAATTAGAAGATTCGGCCAAACCGCGCTGCCGCGCTGGTGTCACGTGACCTCCCCGTCCGACGCGCCGGCAGCAGAAACTTCTCCACTTGAATCCACCACAATTTTTTCTTTTCTTTTTCTTTTTCACGTACACAAGGCTTGGCTATCAGAAAGAAGCAGGAAGCAAGCTACTACCGACATTCGCGATGTCGCCTATCAGTGCATTCGTTCTTGCTGTCACACCGGACATCCTGAGAAGCTACACAACTGCGTAGTACTAGTACGTACATTAGAGGACCTGCATGCCTGGTCGGCCCCGGAACTAGCTAGCTATCGCCCAGACGTACATGAACAAGCTGCTTACCCTACTACAGAAAGATAAGCCGTATGTGTTTAATCAGAAACAGTTTTACTAGCGTGACTGTCTAAGTTACTAGAAATGCTAAGAACCGCCTATGATAAACTGATATATCACATACTGTTCTTAGTACAAATCGTCTGTGATATAACTATGTATTAGACCCGTTTGTGATATAACTACGTATGATAACACACACACTTATTATTTATATCGTTATAGGGTTTTTACCGTCGTACTTGTCACTTAAACAAAATCGAAAACTGTTATCCGCATCTTTCCTGAGCCCGTTGCCTCCTCCCCCGAGCACGCACGCCTCCTCCTTGATGCCTCAGACCAACACATAACGATAACTTAATCAACTCTATAATTAATGAAACTAGTCATGTGCTCGTGCGTTGCAACGGAAGCTCAATTTGTGACAAAAATTTATTTGTAAAAAGCACTAACCTTGTCTAAATAATATTGTTCGATTTGAATGTACAATAGTTGAATCTCAATTTGCAATAAAAAGTTTATTTGCAAAGAGCACTAACAGTGGCAAAGGTGGGTAATTTTGATGAAGTAGAGATAGAGAACCATTAAAATGATCCTGTTTCTGCATAAGTCTAGAGTGAAAATAGACTGCCTATGGCATTCTTATTTGGGGATACGGGTGAAGTGAAAGATAAATCAGAATATGACTATAACTTTGAGAACAAACTATGGATGAATTTGGATTTTACCTGGAATCAATCAACATTTGTTTTCACATATGCTAGAAGGTACTTAACATTCTGCTATGCCTATAATACACTTTTGTTTAAAATATTGTAATAGGTTGTCAAAACAAGTTCAACTTGATGTGTGTTTTTCTTATGATAAAATTTTCATAAAGTACAGTAGTCTATCACCTATGTAATAGAATATTTCTACGATAGTATTTTGGTTCAAACAAGCAAGACATTATTTAGTAATTGGATTTAAGATAAGCAAATATTAAGGATAATTCAACACACCAATAAAATATTTATGACTTATGAAGTTTACTTAGGCATATGAATATCTATAAACAAAGGATATTTTTAAGTGACAATACATTGAGAAAATATACGGTAGCACAAAATCAACAAGCATACATTGAGAAACAACATTATTTGCTAGATCAAGACAAAGAGACCTTAGTGCTCGAGGAGGAGTCGGCGATGGGCTCGACGAGGAGAAGGGCAGTACCGTTGGAATCAACTTGATCATCAATTATTACTTTGCTGTGGGGGCATTCCCCAAGAGAAATGTCCAAAGTTTGAATAGTATCATGTGACAGTTCCCTATAACTACCAACCAAGAATTGGCACAGATTATCACACACGGTTCTTGATACAAACCGTCTGTCATAGCCTATTATAATAGATGATTTTTGATACAATAGACTATCATAGGCGGTTTGTGTCAAGAACCATCTGTCATAAATATTTTATATTCGGTTCAGAAACCGTCTATGATGTGCCGTATTATTATTGGCAAATAATTGCAGACGGTTCTGTGATGATATTTGTAAACCGTCTATAATGAACTTTTCTATAGTAGTACATACAAAACGTTGGGGATGGCCGAATTAAATCAAAATGGAGACTAGCTCCCCTGATAAATAAGACCGAACTAACTTGTTTATGGCCGGAGATGCATAGCGTCTACCTATAGTCAAGGTTTCCAATTTTATTTTTAGATTATATCTTGGTGACGACTAAAATCCAAAATTTAGAGGAGATTTTGGAATTTTGGATAAAATCCAGACGAAATTTCTAAAATCATTGTAGGTTTGAAATCTCATCCCTGGCTGTTATTTTTAAAGTTTCGTCGGGATAGTCCTATGCATGTATCCGACTATCCGAGCGACGATCGAGTAGTGTCATCTCGTCCTGCAGGTAGGGATGGCAACGGGTACATACCCGTCGGGTATCGGCCACCCATACCCGTACCCGTCAGATGAAAAATCACCCGTTAATTTATCGCGTGCGACCACGGGTAGAACTTCTTCCCCATACCCATACCCGTCGGGTCCTTTTCACCCGGGTCACCCATACCCGTTAATTTAGTGAACACAATTTTAGCTAATAGCTCTTCACCGCGTTGATGAGTAAAGGAAGTAGAATCGAGAATGTAAGTAATGTTGCATCGGCCTATATATTGCTTCGGCAATGAAATTGGGTATCCGAATGTTGAGGAAAAAAAAAAGCTGCGGAAGACCATGATATTTTAGAATTAACCTAGCTTCAACGACTTCAAGAATCAAAGAATATCAATAATAGTTACCCGTGATTTTTTAGGACGGGAGCTTTAAAAACTTCAAGAACACTTTATTGATGATCCGAGATTGGAGACACTCTCTCTTGAATTGGAGATTTGGATTTTGGACTTTTGGAGTCTAGTTTTCGAGGCGGAATTGGAGATTTGGACTTTGGAGTCTAGTCGTCACTCATCAAGCCCGGGCACAGGCTTGGGCCGCTCCCACTTACACGGGTAAATGGGTAAAATGCACGGTGGAAGTACCCGTGCATCAGATTTCATACCCGATGGGTACGGGTTTTCTCCCATTAACGTACCCACGGGTATGATTATTGGACCATATTTGCACCCTAATGGAGTAAATACCCATCGGGTATCGGGTTTCGGGTACCCATTGCCATCCCTACCTGCAGGGCGGCCCACCGGTAATACAGCCGTACTTGGTGGTGACTGGTGAGATCTGGTTAGATCCCCGTTCGCTTCATCACTTTTATACTGGCCAAGTAGTCGAGTGCACCACCACCCACACACTGAACCACAACTCAAACAGGCATACGCGGATACGCCTCACACCACCTCCTCCTCCCGACACTCTCCCAGTCCTTCCTCCCCATTAACGTGCACTCGCGCTCCTCATCACAGCCAGCCGGCCTTCCCCGCCTCCGCCCTCTCCAACCACTTGTGCTACGGCCGGCGAGATCGAGGGCTGTGCAGTAGTGGTGTGTTGTACGGCCATCGACCTAGAGGTGTAGCTATAGCTATGGTCTGCTGCTCTCGAAGGGGAGAGAGGCCGGCGGCCGGCGGGCTGCTCGGGTCGTGGCTCCTCATCGCCGTCCTCGTCCACTCTTCATTCCTTGGCTCCACCGTCCTCTTGGCCGTCGACGCTGCTCGCACGTCCGCGTTCATGGCCATGGCGCCGCTACCGATGGTCCCCTCGCCGTCGGAAGCAGGCGCGGAGCTGGTGGGAGACAGCAAAAGGAGAGTGCCTACAGGTTCAAACCCTTTGCACAATAGATGAAGCGGAAAGCAATACCTTCAGGACGTGACATTCTGACATGTATGAGAAGAGCCGCATGTGGAAACTGCTCTCTTGGTGAGTGAGATTGTGTGTCTCTGAGAGAGAGAGAACGTTGGAGATCAACTTGCGATCGAGATCGACATTTGGCGCGGCTGCCGTAAGCGTCTGATTCTACTTCTTTTCTGCTCCGCATTTTTTACCTCTTTCTGTTGGTTAATCCGGGCCCGAGAAAGGAAGCTGAATGAGAAGGTTACTGGGTTGCGCATGCATTTGCTGTACGCTCTTCATGTTTTTAGCATGGCATGCTTGATGCTTCAAGAAAAAACATTCATGTACTACTGATTTGTTTTTCTTCGATTTCTTTTTCTTCACGACCAATAAATATATGTCCATTCTGAGCACCAGCTGTGTACATGTAACGTTAAGATCGAGTAGGAGGACTTCTATTCCAAGAGATTGTATGCTATACAATTTCGCTTCTTAAAAACAAACTGATCAACAATATGCATGGCTGTGTGTTGTTAACAGAATTGCGGCTCACTAGATTGTGTGGCGGTCTAGTCTTAGGATTGCGGCTCACTAGATTGTGTCATCTTTATTTTTGTCTTTTATCCATGGCTGTGTTGTTAATGAAGCTAAGTATCAAAGTTTTGATCTTCGATGTCTTGTCTTGGTATTAATATTAAGCTTCCTTTATCTAAAAAAAAAAAACAAACTGATCAACAATATGCATTGTTATGTAAGCATCTGCACCTGCCTAAATTGACTTGTCTGGCAGCAGCGAGTCCGTCAATGGCGGCCTATATTTTATCGGCCTCCGCCCACCTTGGTGCTGAAGTTTTACCACCGTGCAAGCTATACGGGTTTATACGACATTTTCAGCTGTTGACTTTTCTTGATGTGCTATTCCTACTCCTAGCTAGAATGAATGGATCGATGTCAGAGACATTGGAGAGGACCTCTTCGGTCTTCCGTGGAGATGAGGGAAGACCGGAAGAGGCTTTGTCTGTACGCCTGCAAAACTCGTTGTAGTACCAGTGTACCACACCATCCAGAACAGTCCAAAGCATGTGAAAGCTGGCCTAGATCGCTATGGCGCTACAAAAGCACAAGCCACGACGTCGCGATTTGCGACCAAGGGATTTAAGTCAAACATTTTAATTATAGATGGTTCAAATTAACACCCAAGTCCAGTTGCAAATTAAAAATGCGTCAGATTAAACGCATACAAGTTGCAAACTCCAGTGCAGATCGCGCGCAAGGCCGAAAACGGCGACCGATGCAGACATGGCTAGGGATTCAATAGCACAGTACCAATACACCGTGCACGTACTGCCATGCATAACATTGTAGATGCAGAGTATATTCCATCTTTCAACGTAGTAGTTCCTGAGCGATTTCAGATACTTCGATCTTCCTCTTCAGAATTAATTA
This sequence comes from Guadua angustifolia, assembly GCA_036346375.1. Classification (NCBI taxonomy): domain Eukaryota; kingdom Viridiplantae; phylum Streptophyta; class Magnoliopsida; order Poales; family Poaceae; genus Guadua; species Guadua angustifolia. Next base: position 15,648,228 of record CM070504.1, on the reverse strand, counting down.
GAGATTACTAGCTCACTACTCCATTCAACTTGGGATTTGCTCGTACGTATATTGTGGTATACTAGTAACTCTCTTTTGAGGTAAATATAGTAGTAACTTGATCCTTGTTTCAAGCGCATGCATAAGCATGAATCAATTCCGTTGTTGAAACGGAACCATTGATCATTGTGGGATTCATAGGCAAGTTCGGCATCTCCCGTTTGGAAGCGTACACTCTCGTGCATGCGGCCTGCCAGCTGCGAGCTGCATGCCTGCGAGCGAGAGAGCGTACGTGTGCGCCTGTGCGGTTGAACGCACAAGACGCCGGAAACGGTGCCCTCATGTTCTCCGCCCCTATATATACTAATCTGCACGAACCACAACCCTGTCTTTCGCCGATGGATATCGAGTACATCCTATTCATCCCTCCGCGCGCGATCGAGCTTAATTAGTTCAATCCAAGGTCAAAAATGAACTGCCGCCGTGCATGCATGCATATATATATATAGCGACACGTAGGTACGTACGTATATAGTATTACGCGCTTAGATGCCAGCCGGTACCGGGTATACATACGTACGCTTACTACTCGCCTTTCGTGAAGGTGCCAAGATTTGACCACGGTCTCGCGAGATGGACTAGTAACAATTAAACTAGAGCAGCTTTGTTTCCGCAGGCAGGGTCGGATTGGTAGAGGTCAGGTCGCATCGGGTTAAGCGTGACGTGCAGGTATTTCTTTCAGTATTTGGTGACTTATGTACAAAGGAAGGACATGCTAGCTATGCTTTACTTCAGTCGACATCGAGTCGCACATAAATCTGCAATCCAGGCCAGCTGCATAATAATTAACCAGATCAACTTAGTGTCCACTTTTGGGGCCGGTGTTAATGTCCTTGGCATACCCCTTCGAGATCAATGTATTTCTCTTCTCCTTAAAACGAACGACATAGCTTCTAGCTTAGTTTTTTTTTTTAAAAATAAAATGATATATGTCATTGTCGAGTCATAAGTAAATCTCAAATCCAGGGTAGCTACAATTAAAACACGTACGTCAAAAATAGTAATAAAAGGTTATGTAGGGGAAAGATAAAAAAAGGAAAAATAGTAATAAAAGGTTATCTTAAAATAGTAGAACTGACGTGTATTAAGGAAAAGAGGGAGTAATCCATACATAGTTTAGTTCAGTACGAGGCCAGGGGAAATAAATGTCATAGAAGTGCGGCCCTTAATTAAGCCGTGCGAAGCTTGGAAAGCTTCCTGGTCACGCAGCTCCAGAGATTCCACCAGTCTCTCCGTGGGCCGCGCGCGCGCGAGGAGGAGAGCGTCAGCAAGCGCCGACCAGTGCCTGGGGTCGCCACGGTTTTCCGGGCTTTGTTTATCGCTTCGAAGGCGTTGAATGTTTGCTGCCTCCATTAATGGTCACGTGATGTGGAAGCCACCCGCATTGGCTGCTCCCAGCTGCGCTGCTGGCTGCTGCTCGATCCATCGGTTAGCAGCGACCCCGAAAGGTCAATTTCACCGGGGCAATATATCTTATGCACACAGATTTTTCATATACACAACGTGCACACCAACTAACAAAAGTCATGAAAAATTCTGAAAAAATTGTAGATGTACTTCATAGATTACTCTACATATGTATAAAGTTTCAAGATCAAATTCATTATATATTAAGAGTTACAAAAAAGAGAAAATTCTGACAAGTTGATATATAATGAATTTGAATCTACAATTTTATACATAAGTAGAGTAATCTATGAAGCACATCTATAATTTTTTTCAGAATTTTTTGTGACTTTTGTTGTTAATGTGTGTAATAATAACCGGAAGCTGTGTGCGAGGATATGTTGCCATTTCATCGTGCTGGATATACTTTGGATTGGATTTGATCCCTCTCTGTTGTATCAGTAGCCACTTCCCGCTTGCGTCGGTCTTCTCGAGGGAGTTTTTCTACTAGATATATATATTTTTAAGCTCTCCCGGTATGCTAAATTTAATATGGGTTGTTCGTTCTTTTTAACTCAATAAATCAGATTAGTTAATATTTATTTATACTTTCTTCTATAGTAAATTAGTAGAAATATATTTAAAAAAATTAATTGTTAAATCTGATTTGTATTATCCATCTTATAATTCTGCTTCTCGTATAATATACTGTAAAATTTCTCTTTTTTTAATGTCCAATTCCTTTAGTTTTTTTTTTTTTTGAGAGTGCAGGCTGTGCAATAGGGGCGGATCGCGTGGCCCATCTAGCCCAAGCACCCTTGAACCCAACCCAGTGTATAAGCCTAACCTGGGTCACATAATTTTAGTGTGGTACAGACGATCTGTCTTGGCCCATCTCAACATTCAGAGGACAGGCGCACAACCGGCGTAGGCAGTAGGCGTAGGCCCACTACTGCCTACGCCTTGCGGACCGGGCACTCGTCCTGCCCGACACGGGACGGGACAGCATGGCGATGCGGCATTCAACACGACACGACTCCCCGCCGCGCCGATCCCTACCAAATCCTCCGCCCACCGCAAGCGCCGCCCAGCGATGGCCTCCAAACTCCCGCTCCCTCTCGTACTGCTCCCCTTCCTTCCGTTGTCTGCCTCATGGCCAGCGGCCGGCGACGACGTGGCGGTGGCGAGGTCGGCCTTCCCCATGGATGGCGACGTGGCGTGGGTGGTGCAGGTCAGCGACCTCCACATCAGCGCCTACCACCCGGATCGCGCAGCCGACCTCGCGCGCCTCCTCGGCCCCGCCCTGCGCGCCATCCGCCCCCACCTCCTCCTAGTCACCGGCGACATCACCGGTGCGCCATCTCCTCCTATCTCCCTGAATCTTAATTCGAGCTGTAAATCATTACCGTTTTCGTAATTTGTGCTCCCATAGTCCGTTTGATGTGCTCCCTAACCAGTAAGCGCACACGAATCGTTACCTTGCGCAGCAATTTTTCGTACTTGTATTGTGTGATAAGGAACAGGGCATTTGCTGATAAACACACAGTTTCAGTTACGATGTTAATATAAAGAGATTGATCAGCAGTATGGTTATATGTTGGAAGTATATACGAACTATCCTGTGCAAATGCCCCTTACAACAAATAGATGGGAGCTCGATTAGCTATGGACTGTGGTCAGGGCCGGACCTAGCATTTTGGGGCCTTGAACTAAATTTAAAATTAGATCCTCTTGGAAGGGTTAATTACCAGAACAAATGATCATGTTTCACTCTCCAAACTAGTGTATGACTTTGTAATCATCATATGTCTAGTTGTTGTAGTGTTATCATGAGTCTTTCCAATCCAGTAAATTTTTGTCGAGTCATTATAGAATCTAAGTAGGGCTTCAAAAAATTCAACTTATTAAAATTCCCTTCTACGAATGCAAAAACCATGTGAATACTCAACAAAATTCTATGTGCAACAATTGAATTACGGAAATAATATTGTTGTTTCACAATATTTAAAATATCAATTAGGCTCGTATTTTTCTTAAGAATATTTTTAAGTAAAAGTTTAGCACTAGAAAATGGAGAGAAGTAGGGAAGTAATGTGAATTGGTGGAAGTTTTTATGGAGAAGTGAATAAAAAGGGCTACTCACTTACTAGTTTATTACTGATACCAAGATTAAGCTTCACTAATTGAAGGAGGTTTAGTAGAAATGATCAAGGTCCAAAATTCCGGTGAAATTTCAGAAATTTTGACTGAGATTTTGGATTTCGGCTGTGGATGAGATTCCAAATCCTGGCCGAATAAAAAAAATGTGGGAAAAAAATCAAATTGCTACAGGAATTTCGGCAAATTTCATTGAAATTTTAGTAATTTTGATCGGATTTCAACTTTTTTGGACCGGATTTGGGTCGATATTTCTTAAGAATGTCATCTTCCATGAATTTTTTTTAGAAAAACTGATTTTTTGAGACGTTTTATAAAAATAATGGAAGCACTGTCAAATTTTTATAAAAATTTACAAGCTTGTTCATGCTCTGAAAAATTTATGGTACCATCTTTGCAGTCTACGATCATATAGAAAAATTTCCAAAATAATTGAACTTCATTTGTTATGTTTGAAAAATAAAAAACAGAAGGAACACAATTGACAGTAACAGTGTCAGAATTTTATAAATTCGCTCGAGTGTGATCATGATCCAAAATTTTTAGGAGAGCTTAAGTATTGCCTCAGCACCTTTCTCTAAAAGTTTTAAATTCTAAACCATTTTTGGTTGCTCAATCAAATCTATGAAAGCAATATATGTAGGGTGTGTTTGGCAGGAATTCAGCTTCTCTAGATTCATAAATCTGGTGAAGATGAAAATTCTAGCTTCACCAAATTCGTGAAGCTGAAGCTATGAGTACATTAAGAGTGTTTAGATAGACCATCTTGTTTACATTTTAGACCAAAAATATAAACTTAATTCACTTTATTTTAGCCTATAAGTTTCAGATTTAAGGAGAAACTGGAATCTGGAGCTCTACCAAACAGGCCCGTACTCAGCCAGGCTTTTATCAGGACAGTAGTATTGTCAGAATTTTTGAAAATTCCTTAGGCTTGATCATCATTTGAAAAATTTATGGGAACGTTAGTGATGCATAAGGATCTTTCACAAAAACTTTCAAAATTTTCTAACATGGTTTGAACCACTTTTAACTTGGTTGAAATTTGCTGATATTTCGGCAATTTCGGACGAAATCTCTGTCCAAAAAAATTCCGGATTTGAAAATTGCTTTTCCGATTTCGTAAAAAATGCCAAATCTCACTGAAATTTCAAATTTTGGTCGCCTCCAAGATATGATCCGAAAACAAAATTTGAAACCTTGGTATGATTGCAGCATGAACTTCCCCTGTAAGCTATGGTACGATCACAGTATAAACTTTCCATTACATTACTGTTCTTACATGCATATACATGTGTTAATGAAGTTCTCCAACTTAGGACATGATGGCACTAACAGGAAAGCAGTATCATGTTCTGTTGCTCGAAATGTATAGTGAAGAAAAATTACTCATGACATAACTTGAATGTAAGATAGGCAGATTGAATTCGTATTTTGGACATACGATAGCTAGTAAATCTTGGAGGGCGATGTATCTAATTAAAATGTGTGATAAAAAGACAAAGTGGTAAAATAACTGTAGCTCATGCTAGATATTCTGGCAATAATTTCCATTAGTTTGTATGAGGGAAAATGATTTCAAGGATAGGTGAATAAAGCATACTTAAAACATAATGAACTAGTCTAACATCCAGAAACTTATTGTAAACGGTATAAATCTTGGAACAACTGTAGGAGTTATTAGCACTATATTTTCAGAGAGCTAGGTTCAGTTTGCTTCATCTTGGCTAACTGTGTGAAGAATATGGTTCTGACGTTGGTGCATAGACCATTAAATTATCCGATTAGTAGCACATCCACTTAGGGATGAAAACGGAACGGAAACGGTCGGTAAATAGCTATTCCGTTTCCGTTTCCATATTTTTTACGGTGACGGAAACGGAATCGAAAACCTCAAAAATGGATACAGAAACGGATAGTGACGGAAACGGATGCAGAACGGAGCGGATACGGAAACGAAAGCGAAAAATTCCACAAGAACATAGTACATGATCTATCTAAACGTACCAACTTTGAATGAAAATGTAAAGGGGTGGAGAACAGGCAGCAAACAGAAAGGGGGAGAATAGGCAGTAAACTTACTTGAATGAAAGGCCTAGAGAAGAAAGCATTATATAGCATCAAAGACTGGGAACTAAAGGGCTGCTTGCTGAAAAAAGATCATTACAAGATAATCGAGTAATGGACCACTAGCTGAAGTTCATTAAGATGATATTTCCAGATCCCAGCAAGCGGAAAAGGATCAACAACAATGAATTGCAGTAATTTAAGTTTGCCTGCGACAAAAAGGTATACTCATTAGTTGAACAATTTCTAGTTCAATAACATCCAATTCAAATTACCTCCTATTTATAGCTACACCTGCCCTTTCTAGCCACTGAACCAGCATACATGTACCCCTAGATCTAACCCGTCAGAAAATTGATATAGTAGGCTCATTGAAATCAACTAACAGTAGACACAAACAACGTATTGGTTGTATAAATACAAAGGAAAGTATAGAGCAACAATGTAGTAGATTTAGTCCTGCAAGACTACAACTAGTCAGCCCTTAACCTAAATCTTAAGATACCCTATTACAAACATCAAAACATTGATATACACTAAGAAAATCTTCACCGAAACACTAACCTTCTAGGCTATTCATCTAGCTATTGAGCCTTCTACTAATTCTACACAGCTAGGCAATCAAATTGAAATATAAGGGAGGTGCCAAACCCTGGCAAAATCAGTTTAGCCTTCTGTAATTCTACACAGCTGGACAACTCAACAAGTGGTGTTGAAGTGGTTCTGAATTCTGATCCTTGGCTCAAATTCGGTCATACCAACAATACAAGCCCTAAGCTCCTAGATGGATTGACACAAATTGAATTTGAGTAGAAGAGAAAATACATGATGTGTAGATGCAATGCGATACAACTTCATTGGGTTATCTTTACTGTATATGGGGCACAACCGCACAAGGTACTTCCATCAAGTCAAATCCAAGCATATCCTGAGTAAAAAAATGAGGAAGTTTAGTAAAACAAAACTGCTAAAATAAGATTTTGAAACAAAAAATATTGTCAAATTAAGAGGACCATTTTGGCCAGCAAAACCAGTAGTGTATCAGTCATGCAGTCATGATCCCTCATTGGCTACAAGGGAAAACAATAGCTGAGATAGCCCCTAACATTGCTTCTTTAGTCTCTCGGCGTATTGCTAATCAGAGGACTGTGCGCCAAGCTCTTGAAAATGGGCAATGGATTGAAGATATTCATAGCTCTCTTTCTGTTCACGTCCTTGCTGATTTCCTGCACCTCAGTGATTTCTTGAGCAATGTGAACTTGCAGCCTGATGCCCCTGATCAACATTTTTGGAAACTTTCCAGCTCTGGTGTCTATTCAAGTAAATCGATCTATAATCGTTCTTTGTGGGTCCATCGGTTTTGCACCTTGGAAGCTAATTTGGAAATCTTGGGCTCCCTCTGCTGTAAGTTTTTATTTGGCTTCTTGTGCTAAATAGATCTGCCGGATCATGAGGCGTTTGGCGGCGTGGGCTGCCACACCCGAGTGCTGCGCCTCTTTGTGATCAATCTGAGGAGTGTATTCACATCTCCTAGTTTCTTGTGTTTTTACAAGACAAGTGTGGTTTTCTGCTTTTAGCAACCTCGGGCTCCATGATTTGGCGCCTCAACGATAAATCAACCTCTTTCTCCGGTGGTGGCTTCAGATAATCCAAAGAGTGGCCAAGCAATTTAGGAAAGGTCTTAACTCGCTAATCATCCTTGTCGCATGGGAAATTTGGAAACAGGAATGATTGTGTGTTCAACAATGCTTCCGGCGATGAGCTCTTTTGCATATGATAGAGGAGGAAAGAGCTATCTAGTGCGAGGCTGAGGCTATGAACCTAAAAAATTTGGTCTTGGGTTTGGTCTAGTTTTGTTTTTCCTTCCCGGTTTCAGTCTTGGGTTTGGTTTGTGGCTGTGTTTGCCTTGAGTTCTTGGGGGTTGGCCGCTGTTTAGTTTATCCCCCCTTGTTGGCCTTTGTAGGCCTTGTATTTCTTCTTCTTTTAATTAATGAAATGCAGTTCTCCTGCGTTTTCGAGAAAAAAAAAATGATCCCTCAGTTAAGTTCACCCAATGAACCTTATGGCATTAAGAAAATTCAATAGATTCATATTGTCCACATCCATCCTTCAGCTTTGTGTTCAATTCCTCAACTCTGAAGGCATGTGTGATAACCCGGGGGTTATCAGTTTAATTAAAGAATTAATTAAATATTAAAATGTGATTAGGCAAGATAATAAATTGTAAAGATTAGAGTGCCGTCAGTTCCGCAGTGAAAGGTATCGCTCATCGAGGTACCCGACCTATCCGGGACTTAAGCAGGCACTTCTTGCTAGTTTTCGGGTTTATCATTTGACGCTTTAGACTTACCTGGTACGGTATGCGGGTACCGTTAGTAAAAATAAGGGATAAGGACCATAATGCCCTTAGTATTGAGTTGCATGCACCAGCCAATTCACCCAAAAGCTTAAGCTGACAAGGAAAGGTGGGCAATTCACTTATACTTCAACACTCCCTCTCACGTATAGGCTGCCTTAGGCCTAGAACGTGGAATAGAAGTGGGCTGCAATTATTATTTTTTTAATTGCACCTACCGGGTCTTGAAATCGAGACCTCTTGGCTCTGATACTATATTGAGTTGCATGCACCAGCCAATTCACCCAAAAGCTTAAGCTGACGAGGAAAGGTGGGCAATTCACTTATACTTCATCACTTAGAACCCTTGGGGTGCAGTAAAAGGCCAAGGGCCATCTGGTAAAAAGACAGCCAGGGGAGTAAATAAAAGGAGGCCAGGGTATTGCCAGCCGAACCAGCCAACTAGAAGCCAGCCATTTCACCTCTGTCCCCCATTCCACACACACCAGCCAAGAACCAACAAGAGCAAGCTCAACCAAAGCAAGGAGAAGAGAAGAAGGGGGCCATCCAGAAGAAGGAGGTCAGGAGGAGATAGTTCTGAAGCCCGAAGGCAGCGCCATCTTCTTCCTCCCTTCATCAACATCATCCCCAACTGGCTCTACCTTCCACCCCAACCCTCAGATGCACCATGGCTATAGCTTTAGTAGTAGCTACAGTGCAGGTTTACATGGGCAGTGAGTAGATCAGGGCAGGAGGTAGCCAATGGGGTAGTGTAGGAGGTAGATCGGGTTGGGTCGTTTCCCTCATGGTCTCAGTAGTTGGGAAGCCCTAGTGTAGTATCTGTTCTTTCTTGAATAGATCAGCCACCCAACGTCATCATAGACCCCCACATTGCTAGTATAATCAATAATCTTCAAACAACAAATGCAAGAAATTGAAGGGTGGGTAGACCCTAGATAGCACCAGTGGAGGGGGGGGGGGAATGGCTGCGGGTGGTGATGGCGCCTCATGGAGGAGCGACAGCCAGGGGCTGTGCCGCCGTCAGCCAGAGGGGAGAGGAGGCTGACGGGGAAGCTCTGGTGGTCCTATGGCACAGTCTTGGCGGGAGAGAAACCACGCTAGGCCAAAGCCGAAGTCGGTAAGCCGTGCATGCGACGACTCGAAGCCAGTAGCGCCACAGAGGAGGGCGGTCGGTCGAGCAGGGAGAAGGCGCCGACGGTAGGAAGAAGTAGGGTAGGAGAGGCGGCACTGTGGAGAGCCAGGCGATGAGGCCGAATGGCCTTCGGCTAGAGAGGAAAAAGAGAGCCGGAGTAGGTGCAGGCCGGCACAAGGCCAGGCCATTCATCAGCCGAGTAGAGGAGAAGAGGCCGGCGAAAAGAGAAGAGCAACTGAAGCCTTGTTGGCTTCGGAAGAAAAGAGAGGTGGCCGAAGCTTCGGCCAAATCGGCCCAAGGCCTAAGAAAATGAGGATAGGTAGAGCAAAGAAAAGAGGGAAAGAAATAGGAAAGAAAAGAAAAGAAAGAAAGAAGAGAAAAGAAAGAAAAATAATTTGCATCGTGGACCGTGCTGATCCTATTGATCAAACGGCGGATCGCTTAAAAATCGTCAAGGTGAACTCATTAATTCGTGTCGATATAAAACTTGAACGACAGATCATAATCGGTTGGACACCAACTAAAACTAATTGATTATGACGGCCTAGTAATATTCTACTGTTTCAGGTCTCGACCTGAACCGCCCCGCCAATCAGAACCCATCTACGGGCGAGGCTGAACCGTCCAATTTTATTTCAGGCAAGATTCCTTGATCAGCTCTTATGAAATGATTTTTTAATGCTTTCATATAATTCATATATCATCACTGCATTAAAAATCTACTTTCAAAATGAAATGTTGAATTGGATGTGGATGTAAGGAGTGTGGTGAATGAATGATGAAAATGGAATGTGGTTTTTGGAAAGAATGGAATGGGAATGGTAATGTGGTATTGTGATTTTGAAAATGGTGGTATGTTGTTAAGGTGGTCCACGAATGGAGCCGTGGATTGGTTATTAGAAATAACTGTGGTGGGTAGAGGGCGCCGAGGAAAGAGGCGGGAGATATCCCATGCCGGTGGGGGCCCTCTACATAGGCTACACTTACACTCGAATAATGAGCCGTGTTCTCAGTATCAACCATAGCGGGATGGATCGCTGTCAGAAAAGGTTGTCCTAGGACAGTACTACGATCTCCACATTGGGTAAGTGTATTATAGCCTGGCTAGGGAGTACCGGATACCCAGTTTGACGGTGAATGGAAGTTATTGGGTGTGAAAAGTTGTGAAAGGAATGGTTGAGGGCGGTATATTTGAAGTCCAAAGGAGTACCACTGGGAATATTGGGGTACAACTGTAATTGCGAGTGACGAGAAGATACCCTTCTCGGAATACAGGGTTGGAGATGTAGTGCCGGATTAGCAATAAATGTTCTGGAGCCTCAGAGATGAGGCCGCTATGAGTAAAGTGATACGAACCTGCGCAAGGTCCAAAATCTTGAATTCAAGCCTGTCTCCTGGATTGGAGGCTACGAGTGATAGTAGTTGATATTCAATAATTAAAATTTCCAACCCTTAAATAAAACCAAAAACTTAAATTTTGATAAAAACATATTTGGAGGAAAGGATTGGATGGATGGAGAGAAAATCATCATGATACATCTGTTATATAATGCTTGCTGAGTACGTTGTACTCACTCTTGTATTTCCCCCTTTTCTAGGAGATCCTGATGGATCCGTGTATGTGGCTGAGGATGAAGCCTACTGCCAAGATCAGTTTCAGGGTTATCAGGATGATGACTTGGAGGGCTATTACTATACCGGCTACTATCAGGAGTACTAGGAGTTATTATAGGCCTTATTATGCTCCTATGAGGTATTTAATATGTGCAAGCAGTAGCCGTACTCTTTTGCTATACAGGGAAGCGTTGTAATATTCTGTAATGGATGTATAGCTCTGTGTGGCTTGCAATGAATATATTTTTATTCAGCCTCTAACTATTATTTTGCTGCAACACTCTGAACACGGCATAATAGCTGGTAAAGCATCGGATTCTCCGATATTTTACTGGCGGTTGTGCCGAGATTCGTGTAATTATCTTAGGATGATGACAACGTTATTTCGCTACTCTTGGCTAATTATACGGGTCGCCACAGCATGTTCCTTTTTAGCATCAAAGTTAGCAATGGTCCCTTTAAATCCTTAATTTGCTAGTTGATACAAACTACGCCAACTAATCACTTACTGAAGTATTCAACATGGATTTAGTATATTGTGGAACCAACAGATCAAATCCTAGAAACAACCACAACGCACACAACTCTGAAACTTAGAATGTATTCAGTACATTTTGACAAAAAAGGGATCTAACCCCAAAATGCCAAATGTGCAAGGCACCTAACCGCTGCAGGCCACCTCCAGGAGCACATCTTTATCGGTTGGCCTATGATATCCCAATCGGGATCTGCGATTTAGGCACCGTGGAACAGGGAGCAGAGGCCGTAAAACGCCGCAGAGGATTCAATGTACCTGCCACGAGCGATAATTTTGCCCGCTTTGTAGCAACGGACCATGAGTCGACAACCACTCCTCGCTGCGGGACACCACAACCCACCGCTCATCTTCGTCGACTGGGCCCACGAAATCCAAACCAGGAGCCGCTATTAGGGCAACGCGGATGGGGAAGCGGAGGCAGCGAGACTCGACGCGGAGTATGGGATGCAATGTACTTGCAGCTAGTGAACTAAGAATGTGGACGCTCTCCTCCTCTTCATCTTCCTCTTCGCGCCGCGGCGTCATCTCCCTGGGTGGTAGCAAGGGTCGAAATCCTAGAGCGCGGATCTCATGGCGATGATGCAGTGGCTTTCGCGTGGGATGATGGGCTTATGGGCCAGTAGGGAGGACGAGCTTGAGTAGTGGGCCAGTTTTCGGAATTTCCAGTTTCATTTATATGGAATTTTTGTTCCGTTTCCGTATCTGTCGGAACTGGCTCTTCCATTTCCGTTTCTAGCTAAATTTTTCAGTTTCCGTTTTCGGAAAAAGGCTTCCATTTCCGTTTTTCACCGGAACCGTCGGAAACTTTCCGTTCCGTTTTCAACCCTACATCCACTAGCAGCATAGAAGAAAGCTGCCTTGTTACAATAAAGGAGAGAACCCTAGTCACCTCAGAAACATGGAGGGCGTTACCGTGTATATATGGTTCGTTAAACTCAATAGAAAAGACAACTTGGATTTGATGGCAATTGGAATATTGGAAAGTTGAACTGATATCAAATTGTTGACCTATTGGAAGTTTTCTGTCAAATAATGTATTTTTTTTGTGTCCAATTATAAGAGCAAATTTTTTTTCCACACCGTTTCATGTGTACATGTGGATATGGTAGATAGAAAGCCCTGATAAGAATAATTAGGAAACGGATTAAGGACATGCATAGTTAATGTGATTGACCGCTGCAGCTGTTCTTATCGTTCTACGAACACTTCCATGATTATATTATAACTTCCATTTTTTTCCCTTGGCATGTTAATAAGATGCAAAGAATAGGAGAAAAACTACCTCAAGACAGGATGAAGACGAATGGATTACATACAAGAAAACTATTGATGCAATTGTTGGAAGAGGCGGTATTGATAAGAGCAGGATATTTGATATTAGAGGCAATCATGATACATATGGAGTTCCGTATAGAGGAGGAAAATTGGACTTCTTTTCAACTTACAGTGTTAACTCACAGCTTGACCGATTAAGCATCATCAGTAGCATCTTGCTTCAGGTACGCCTTGTCACTTCGTCAGCTCTCCTTGTTAAGAATCATAAACTTTATTCAAGGTAATGCTGTTCATCATTCTTGTGATAAATTCTCCTTGCTTATTTCAAGGTGTAAATTCTAACATATTTGCTGGCAGAGTTTACATGTTAAACATTGTTGACTAGTAATCTGACACTACAATAGAACCTTGCAAATGACTATGCGTAGAATGACCGAGCGCCTTTAATGACTATTTTGGTTAACTGGTACAAGAAAAACTAATGGCTCGATGTTAATATTATTCGTGTGAATAGAATTATAAAAAGTTGGGTTGCCTAGTCCAAAATCCAAGCACATGCAACTTCCAAGTTTCGAAGTCATGCTGATGAAACTTGTAGTACAACCAGGGGCGGATTCAGAAAAATAGGTTATTGGGGTCGTTGGGGTCATTACAATAACTTATAACTTATATATGCTTATATTCTAATAGAATACAATTAGATTTATATGTGATTTTAACAAAGTCATTGGGGTCATTTGACCCCACTAATTGCATGTAGATCCGCCCCTGAGTACAACATGCTCTCTGTTTTTTTTTCAGTGGCATACCGTATGATGTAGGTGGAACAATCTAGCTTTTACCACAGCAGACAGATTTCCATCAATATTAAGTGATAAAATATGGCGTGCATATAGAATTACAATTATGCGGAGTGCTATACTAATGTTTCTGACTCAGTTACAGGCTTAAAGTAGACAGTGATGAAACACAAGAAAAGCTAGTCTGCAGCACTTTGAAACAAATTCATTGGTGTGTATGAACTAACGACAGTAATTAATGACGAAACCAACTGACTCACAATATTTATACCTTGTAATTTAATCAGACACAATAACACTGGAGAGAAGTGTTTCAGTTTAATTGTCGAATGGCAGTTTTGAAATGGATTTCAGGGACTAGTTGTACCAATGCATTCTCATGGTTACACATCTATGCTAATTCCACTTACAATTCTGGAACTGAATTTAGTCCTAAAAGTTGCTGTAGGGAGATAGAAGTTATCTCTTCCTGGGCATAGATGATACAATGAGTGTTGGCATTCGTTTTCCTGCTAATTTATTTGGTCATCCTACTGATAAGAGGATAGAAGCAGTTAATTCAGAATTACAATACTGGACCAATCATTCCAATGTTCCAATTACAAAAATTGTTTTTGGACATTTCCCTATGTCATTCACTACTTCATCTGAAAAAGGACAGCGTTATGAAAGTGTGTTTGCAAGGCAGTCAATTTCAGCATACTTATGTGGCCATCTTCATGCAAAAGTTAGTAAGCAGCTTTGGAGATATCATGAAATGATAACAACAGAAGAGCGCTCTTCAAGCTTTTGGGAATGGGAGCTCGGAGACTGGAAAGAGTCCAGATTGATGAGGATTTTAGCAATAGATAGAGGCGCAGTCTCTTTCACAGACTACACATTAAAACAGGCATTCCAAACGTCCATCTTGATCACATATCCAACAGATTCAAGAAGTATGAATATATTGGAATCAAAGGAATGGTCGTTGAGAAATGATATAAATGTTCTTGTTTTCTCTGATCAAGTTATCATCAATGTGAGTGCAAGAGTTTTCGATTCTCATAATGAGTTTAAGGTAGTTGAAGAGATCCCTCTGCAACTTGTTACCAGCTCTTCTGCTCACAAATCTTTGTTCCATGCCAAATGGAACGCTGAAAACTACAGAAGTCCATCTCCTACTCGCTACTGGTTACAAGTGTTTGTGCTGGATTCTCATGGTGAGAAGACTTCAAGTGAGCGAAGACGATTTTCAGTCGAGGGTAAGATGGCAATTCCACCATGCCCGTGGCTCAACTATTTGGTATTTGAAGTCCAATGGGAAGACATGTATAAAGTTCTTCTGTGGAGTAATTTGGCCTTCGCAATTGTGCTCTTGTTCATACCCAAACTACTGTACTATTTTGTTAAGAAAAGTCCATCATACCAAAGGTGGACTGTGTCAGTATTAACATCGCCTATCCAGCAAAGAAAGGCTGGCTTTTGTTTGGTCTGGTTTTTAATGGAGGGTGCAAGGAGTAAACCGTTCTGGTTTTCTTTGGTCACATATGTTCTTTGGCTGATTGAAATGCCGTGGTTTTGGGGTCATGCAACATCTGAAAATGGAGAAATTGCTCGAATGTATTTATCTGGTTGGAGCGTGTCATCTCTCAGTGAGGGGTTGACGGGCCATAAACTGAGCAACCCAGATGTGCTGGTCATCACACTGCCCTTCCTGTACCTGGTGGCTGTCCCTGTAATAGTCCTTGTGTATGGCTTATTTGCAGAAAAGGCTGTTGCTTATTTGCGGCACAGCAGAAGAGCAGAAGACACAGCCGATCCAGCAAATATGACTTCTGAGTCGGCACGCTTGGTGCCAGGTTCTCCAGGGGTTCCAATGAACTTATCTGGTAAGAAGATCAAGTCTTTGGTGATAAAATTTTGTGGAGGCTGTATAAGGAGGGTACTCATACTTGCATGCTTGATGATTGCTGCGATACATTTGAAGGTGTTTTTCCCTATCTCCCCAGCCCTTTTAGCACCACCAGTTTTTCATACCTTAGCGTTAATGTACGTTTGCGTTCATGCAGCTTTCTTCAGTGCTAATGTCAGCTTATGGGGCAACACCGGTGGCCTTGTCTCCTCCATTAACATGGATGCCGCTGTTGTTATTAAGTGTTGCTGCCTATTGTACAATGCTCCCTGCAGATTAGAGCCTAGAGCTCAGAACCGTACATTCCCGAAGCAATTGTGTTGGGGGTACTGTTCTGTTTTTCTACTACGATACTAGAGCCTGATATGTGTTATCTTTTTACATCGACAAATTATTTAGATCGGTGCTAATGTTATATATAACCACCTTGAATTTCGAACTAGGTTTAGCCATGCTGCTGGCTGTAAAATTTTTTGGCTTAGGTTTAGCAACGCTGCTGGCTAGGGAGCGATGTTGATCGAGCCATGGTACTGGCAAAAACCCTATTATACTAAGTCGATGATTTTCCTTGCATTTCATAGTAGTCGCTCGATAGTCGTTTGTCGTGCGTTTAGAGCATTCCTTCGACTAAATGACTAATTATAGTTCCGGAGGACCATAAACTCTTGTAGAGACTATTCCTTTCTCTAGGCATCAACTGCATTGCTATTGCATAACATCAGTCTTTTATTAGAAGAACCATATTTTTAAAATAATTTTCAAATAAATGTCTATGTACTCCGTGAGCACACAATTTTATTGTAAGAGACCAAATACATGCTTTGTTTTATAAATTAGAAATACTAATTGGAAAACTAGTTTCTCTCTAAATTGCTGCAGACTACCACGCTGCGTTGCATTGACACACTGGCGCACAATTGCAGTAAAAAGAACAATTCAGAGAATAGCTAAAATATTTAATTGGAAGGTAGAAATAAATTTTAGCGGTAGCTCGTTTGGCTGAGCGCTTCGCTAGCGACTCGGCCTGCCCGCGTTCGACATCGTTCGGCGCGGGTGCGCGTAGAGACAGGTGCGTGCGCGTGAGTACGTGTGTGGGCGCGTGTGTGTAGAGTGTGTGCGTATGTACGTAGCTCGCCTGATGATTCTTTTTCTATACTGAATGGCAGAGCTTTTGCCCAAATTTCAAAAAAAAATAGCAAAATAGTTTTTTTTCCCAAAAATAATCCAATTAGGCCACGATTGCAAAAAGACCCTTAGATCAACTTATGCATAAAGACCCAACATTTTTAGGAAATTACATATAGGCCGAAACTTACCGGCACCGGTGAAGGATGACCAAACTTAACTGTAAGCACGCCCATGGTAAAAATACAAATAGTTACTAGAAGTAAAAATGGTCACCATCAACATCCATTCAATATTAAGGTGTACCTACCATTTTCACCTAAAATTATAATTCATGCCATCAATTTTGAAATGTCCAAAATGCCCAAAATGCTTAGGCGCTATTTGTTTAGGTTTAAGCTTTCTAACTTATAGCTTAAAGTCAGATTTTAAACTTAAACAACTTAAAAGCAATTGGTTTTTATATGTGGTAGAGGTGAGTAATTTACTGTAACTTTAGTGGCATTAGTCTAAGACTAACCATCAATAAGCTAAAAATATCTCTCTGGTGGCTTTTGATTTTTAGTTATATGGAGGCTTATTGCTTTTGAAAAAGCCCAGTTAAAAAGCCACCTATTTATTTAGGTCGGTGAAAAAGCTCAAAACAAACATGGCCTTAGTCGTGCACATAGGTGTCTAATTTCTAAGAATTACCTATAGAAAAGAAAATCATTTTTACATAACTAGTTTGGAAAAATTATCATCCATGCTATGAATTGGGAAAAGACCAACTTACCCTTTTTGCCAACTCACTACATGAGGTGGCAAGACTAGCTAACCACATATTTTTGTCTCAAAACAAAATGAAATGCTTTCAGATTTTCTCTACTACTTCTAATTAGGAGTTGGTGGCCGTCGTCCGTTCTCCTTCAGAACACCTGATCCGTTGGATCTGATATGAACGGCTAAGATGTTGCCGAGATATGCTTCGCTTAATTTGTATATGAAAGAAATTATACTTTATTATATGGTTTAGGATCCTTTCTACTCATATGTATCAACTTTTTTAGGATTCCATTACAACGAACGGGCTCCCTACTAGTCATAAACAAGATGACTCCAAGTTCTCAAGTTTTACCAAAATACCACGGATGATTTTACCATTTTAACCCTGAAGGTGTCCCACTTAGGTGGAATGTGCATGGCATGAGATGGCAAGGAGAGAAAGAGTTTTCCACCATTTTTTTAAGTACAAATATTTCAAAGCTGCTTGGTAGTTTATCATGGAAATTCATCTATAAATAGGGTACCATGAATATTCTAGAGATAGGTTGGCATTTGGCAAGGGTGAGCTCATCCCTTTTCTATTCTTCTTTCTTGAAAACCCTAATGCCATGGCTGCATAGGTGGGGATTGGTAAGGAAGGGGAAGGCAAGGAACAAGGAAGAGGAGATGGGGAAAAACTCAAAGCATTCATCATATAGGCATCATCCATCACTAGATCAAGCTTAAGTGATGCATATTCATGTTTTTAAATGTTGTGTGATTAATTAGTTGACGGAGATTTATCGATTCTACAATATGCGGATGACACAATTTTATTTTTGGAACACGATTTGGATAAGGCACGTAATTTGAAGTTATTACTTTGTGCATTTGAATTAATTTCGGGGCTAAAGATTAACTTCCATAAAAGTGAGCTAATCTGCTTTGGGGAGGCCCAAGGAGCACTAGAGCAATATATGGATTTGTTTGGATGTAAATGTCGAGGTTTGTTACCGACAATAATGAAAAGGGGGCTAAGCGTTGGATCGGAAACTCAATGGTAGCACAAGACGCACGATGTATACAGGTTCGGGCTCTCGCGGTGGAGATAATACCCTAGTCCTGTGCTCTGGAATTATATGTGGCTAGCTTATAGCTGATGATCTTGTATGTTATGGTGCCCCGTCCCCTCCCTTTATATAGCAGAGAAGGGCGATTACAATATAGAATCCCACTCGGATACGAAGTGGAGATGCATCTTCATATCTATCCCGAATCTATATTAGTTTGGATTACAATCTTCCCTTACTGAATACGACTCAGTTTCCTTGAATCAGGATCTATCCTAATCCTTCATACCTCGCCCGACCAGGTTACTACGGTCCGTGGCCGGCTTTGGTTGGGCCTCGCAGGTCTGCCTTGTGGGCCCCTGGGGTGTATATCCCCCACAGTAGCCCCCGAGTGCTTCGCGATCGAATGCCTTCCTGCGATCAAGTTTTCCCGAGTGCTTTTAGCCGAGTGCTTGTCGCTTGGCGAAGAGGTCACGAAGAACTCTATAAAGATTCTTTGTATGATTATTCCGAGCTGTCTCTGGCCTAGTTTACCAGCCCGACTCGTTATTAGCATGCTTTCTGTGCTCATCCGTACTCAGCCGAGTGGTTTAAACGTATCCGAGCGCATAACCCTTGGCTTCTTTACAGAGCGCATTTCATTTTGCCCGTCGGGTATATGCCGTTTCACACGAGCCTCGTTCCCTGCGGGCATTTATTTTTGTTAAGTCATCTTTATGGTATCTGACTTCGTTCTCTGAACGTAATCAGCCTGCGACCCAGCATGGGGCATACCATAAGAGGATGTTTTTCCTTGGGTGGTACCCATAATCCCGTGCATCACGGACTTTTGACCTTTGGCCCATCTTGGGATATACCATTTCCCAATTTATTTTATTTGGGCCATTAGCGATTGTGCATGTCATGCGTGCTCGCCGGCCCACCCTGAAGTGCTCCTTAGGGCGGCCTCAGGGCACGAGAAGGGGAACGCAATTTCCCGCTCGAGGCGAAATTTAGCATTGCTCCCTTTATCAGCATATAGTGAAAACGAAGTGTCTTTGTACTGTTCTTTTTCACCCCTTTGGTCCTCCAATTTTTTCCCTCGCGACCTCCGCCGCTAGGGTTAACCCCTAATCGCACGCGATCGCAAGGTTTCTCCGTTCGAGGATGTCGCCCCTTCTCCATAGCTGCTCACCCATCCGCCTCGCCAAGGATGGGCTACCTCGATCCTGACGGAAGGCGGTTGGAGGATTTAGTGAACAGCGGTGTTTTCGCCATTGGTGATGCTTTCGCCCGCCATGCATGGTGGTCTGCCCCACCCCGTCTTAGAAGAGGTGGTTGTCTTGAATCCTTCTTCATCGTGGGCTAGGTCTTGACATCTCCCTTTTTTCGCGGCATTCTTGAATTTTATGGGATCGAACTAACTCACCTCAACCCCAACTCCATTCTTCAAATCGCCGCCTTTGTTAATCTCTGCGAGGCCTTCCTTGGCATCCGTCCCCACTTCAATCTTTTTCGCCATCTTTTCCTTCTTAAGCCTTTTCCCAACAAGAATTCCCCCAAAGTGGTCGGGGGTGCCGGATTCCAGCTGAGGGACGGCATGAAAAAACCTTACTTTAACATTCCCTTCAAGACCTCGAATAAGGGCACCAAGAGTGGTTCTACTGTGCCAATCCCGAGCCTTCATTGCCCCCTTTTTCTGGGAAGCCACCCAAGCCTTCTCCTGACTGGACATCGCTCCCCAAAGATGATGGGATGGACCAAGTGATCGATCTCATGGAGCTGATTGCTGAGTTGAAGGAAAATGGGCTCACCGGTATATCTATTATCGCCAACTTCTGTATCTGCCGGATTCAGCCCCTCAAGGACCGAGTTCATTTGGGGTATGAATACGAGGGCTCCGATGATCCCACGCGAGAGGTTTCCGAAGCAATTACCTCGGCAGTGTTTTCCTGTCGTGTTTCTGATTTCTTTGCTCCAAATGAAAGGATTGTCGTTCCCAGGAACCCAAGACCTTCTACGAAGCTGAATCCAGCGCCTCCGGTAAAAGAATCTTCACTGCCTTCTGACATTGGTTCTTCTAACTTCAGTTTGAATCTTGATGCGGATGTGCTTTCGTATTTTCAGGATCGTGAGGCCTTCTTTTCGATCTTGCCGCTACGAATTTCCCGTTCATAAGAGTGATAAGCGAAACTTCCCCGCCAGTGCTCCTTCTGCAGCCCCAAGCGCAAAGCGAAGCAAGACGAGTGCGCCCGGTGATGATCCCGCCAGGAAGGGAAAGGCTCCGATTGTTCGCAAAACCAAGCAGAGGCAGTCGGATAAGGGTGTACCCCCGATTGGAGGTCCAAGATCGGGATCCTTGATCATGCGACCTCCTCCCTCGACTTCTTCTTCTTCAAGCCAGCCGATGGGACCTGAGGTGCTTAAACCCTCAGCCCCATTTTCAATAAAAAGTGTGCCTTCACCCGCGGTTCCGACTGGAGTTCCCTCGTCCGCCATGCAAGATGCACCTGCGGGGGCTCCTACTGGCAGTCCTTCCACTCGGAGTGGTTTAAAGTACAAGATAACAAGATCCAACAGGTTAGACTTCCTTGTTGGTCTTTCCTCACTCCCCCGGGTCATGGCCTGATCGTTTCTTCTTGCAGGGATCCTGTTGATGAAGTTCTCCATGAGATGCCACCCCTGGAGCCTCTAACAGCCGTTGGCGAAGACAACGCTGACGTGGTAGGAGTTGAGGCGCTGACGTGGCTCCTGTTCCCGGCACCTCTCCGGAACCAGTCGGGGCAATGCCTCCAACAGCCCTTGAGGGCTCGGGTGACGAGTGCTGCTTGGAGCCGAGTGATTCTTTACCGCCTTCCCTTCTTGAGTCGACTGCCCGCGCCGCGTCCCCCGCCGACGCTACTGCTCCTTTGCCGTCTGGAGACCCTTCCACCTCCCCTCGCCAATCACCACCGCGCGTCAAAATTCCTCCACCTGCCCGCCCGAAATCTCCGGTGCGGGCGGCGTTTACTGACGACGAAGGTGACCTGGTCCTTTTGGATGGCGAGATTGAGGGTCAGAACTGGGAGTCATTCTTTGACGCTGCTCGCGAGTGTTGTCACCTTGGCAAGGTGAGATATCTTCACCGCGCTTTCTTCGAGAATCCTCTTTTTTCCTTTGGAACTTGACATTTAATTTACCATCTTCAGCGTCTGTCATCTTTTGCCAAAGACTGGAACTTCCTTCTCCAAAAATTATTCCCGAGGATGAAGATGAGGAAGGATTATGCTGAGGAAGTTGAGCAGATTCGCACTGAGTTTGAAGCGGAGCTCACACGCACCCGTGTGGAGAACCGAGAGGAACTGGAAGGGCTTCGAAGTCGCATCCAAATCCTCGAGGCAGAGAAATTAAATTTGACCAATCTTTCTTACGATAATTCCTTCACCCGAATGCTTTGAGCCTTGATTTTACTCTTCATCTTCTAATGCTCCGGTCTTTATTCATGTTTTGTCAGACCTCCGGGAGAAGCTCGAATCATCTCTCTCCCAAAATGAAAAACTAAAGAAGGCCGAAGAGGATGCCAAAAAACAAGTAGCCAATCTGACAAGAGAATTGGAAGGTGCACTTTCGGTCTTATCTTCTGTCTCGTTGTCCTACTTTTTCGCGGTTTCGTGATTACCCGACTGGTATCCTGTAGTGCATCGTGTCAACTCGCAAGCTCAGTACCGGGCTCTTGATGATAAGATCAAAAGTACCGAAGCAAGAGTCAATCGTCTTCAATTGGGTTACGAAAGGATCTTTGCGAATCACAGGTCTGGCAAGCCGGCACGATGGCGTCCCTATGATGCTGATATCACGATTCTGAAGCTGGAAGAAGCCCCCAAGAAGCTGACCGCGCACTTGGAGGACATCGCAACCACGAGCGCCTGCCAGGTGCTGGCGATCACTAAGTCCCTGTATCCGCGAGTGGAACTCGAGGCTATCAAGGAGGGATTTGCCCGCACTGTTGATGACGATCGCGCGATTGCCCTTATGGATGAAGTCAAGGGCACTGCTTCTGTTTTGGTTAAAAATCTGGACCTAGGTCCTGTATAGTCCTCTGCTTGCACTGAACTTGTCTCATGTTTTTGCTGTTTCTTCGGGATAACCGTTCTGATGTTTGAAAAAACTTCCTCTGGACCTGAATCTGTTTTTACGGGAACGCTTAGCCGCTGCCTTAATGTATTTCGCTAACCCTCGGCCCATTTAGGTAGCAAATCCAGCGCCTTGGCCCGTTTTTTGGAGTCTTTGATCATCATGACATCTGACATTCCTCGGAAGATGTGCGATGTTACGTTCGACGCACCCGGAAGGTGAACCGTTCCCGCCTCCATGCCAGGCGTCGCCTCGAGCCGGCGGATGCCTTTCTCCAGGCGCTGTCTCATTATAAGGGTGTACTTGGCCTCGGACTTGGCGATTTGCAGCGCACTACCGCTCTCGCCAGCTCGTTCTTCTTCGTCTCTTCAGGAACTTCTTCTTGTTTCTTTGGAACGCTCATCTGTTAGCTTTTCTTTTTTGCTTGATTTCTTTGCTTTTCGTACTTGCGGTTGATCGTTCGTCTTCTTGCAGGTTCCTTCCTTCTTCCTCATGGATTCTCCCTCTTCGTCTGAGGATCTTTCTCCATTGCCTCTTCCTCCGGAATCTCCCGGTCCGCCGGTCGAGCCATGGATTGAGAACCTGCTCTTCGGCTTTGGAGATGACGAACCCGCGACGCCTGAAGACGATCTGGCCGAGCTCTGGGCTGCCGCTGACCTTGCCCTGGCGGAGACTGCGGAAAAGGAGGCCGTCGCCCGGGACGCCGCTGCCGTTGACATCCTGATCGGGGCCTTTCCTAGGCTCGTCAGAGCTAGGGATGCCCTCATTGCGGCCGTCGGCCGTGCACGCCGGGAGTAGTTGTCGACGATCGGGATCGCCAACCGCAGAAAATGAGGTAGGGGTCAGTGAGAAATGGGACCACAACTGCGCTTTGCTCGAACAGAGGAATGAGGTCGAGGAGGTCTATGGTCGGAGCTAGGAGACAACGGACAAGACCGAGGATTATACTGGTTCGAGCCCCTGAGAAGGTAATAGCTCTACTCCAGTCACCTTGCGGTGGTGATTCACGCTATTTGTGTGTACAAGAGGATTCTGACTCAAGCTCGGCGATGCTAAGACTAGACTTGAACTTCGAGTGTGTGTCTTATTTGGGTTGTTCTGTCCCCCTAAGTGTTTACAAAGCTTGATCTTATACACATTCTTCTTGCAGCGTTAAGGAGTAACCCTCGGATCGTGGCCTTCATGCACATTGACGTGCGGTGGTAACCGTTCGATCACGCCCCGCGCGCTGCATTACTCCATGATCCCACGTTTAGTAGCGCCAAGTGATGGCGTGCGGGATCCAAGGGCGTTATCGACCTTGAATCATCCGAGCTCGGTCGCGGGGACCCGAGCTCGGAGTTACTGCGCCCTAGGTCGGCGGCCTCGAGTTTAATCAAGTTTGGATCGAGGCCTTAGAGCTAGGGGGGATTGATGTCTGTGACCAACCAAGGGTTGCCGGCCCCGACAGCTAGCCCCGAGGCTCAAGGTCGTAGAAGGAGTACCAGGGACGGCCTCGAGCCTCACCCAGCAGTCATTGGCGACAACCCTTGCAAGGTCTTGGAACTTTGTTCGAGGTCGGCGGAGATCGCAAAGTGAAACCCCAGTGAGACATCTGGCGACCTTTGAGACTTCATGATCGTCGATCCTCCGAGATCGAGGAGACATGGGTGTCGGGCCCCTCAAGTCGCGGCGTTGCCGATCGTTGGAGGCCGTGTCACCGAAGTCCTGAGGCCCGCCGACCAAGATCGTGCTGATGGCGAGACCGCGGTTCCCAGTCACGGAGGCGACCACGACAGCGGAGGCACTCCGATGACCCGCTTGCGAACTTCCGGCCCGGGGATACAATGTTCCACCCCGGGGTTGGGTCGGATCTGCTTGCTGCGGCAACTCCGCCACGAAGTGGCGAAACCCGACTACGGAGGTCGGGACGGCTTCTGCTTGCTTAGTACCTCTGGCAGGGGTCCGACCCGTCGGCCGATGTGGAAAGATCGAACGCCGCCGACACGTCGTCCGTAGGCCGGACAAGGTGTGCGGCGGTGATTGAAAACCCAGCTCACGGGGACTGGGCGAAGGTTTTGAGATCAACACGGCTCGTCTTGGCGAAATGAATGAGGAGTTCTCCGGTAGCGTCGTCGGCACCCGACTCCGTGAGGTAGGAGCTTTCCTTATATGTCTGTAATATGTTAAGTTGTGTGTTCTTGACAACTTCTTACGAGATCACTTTCCTTGTTTTCAAAGCGATTAGTAGCGTGACCGAGGGCTTCAAGGTCTCAACGAGCACGCCGGCGTGCTCGCGAGATCTTGAACGCCATGGAAGAGGGAGACCGAAGCGCCCGAGCTCTCTTAGCGACCATCGAGGCCGGCGCGAGAACTCGAGCGGATCAGCAGGGAGCTCAACGATCTGCGTCGCCGCGATGGTGGTCTTTGGAGGTGTCCCATGCCACCGAGCTCGAGAGGACGAGATCCTCGGCGTGAGCATGGGTTCAAGCAAAACACGGCCTTCGGCGACCAAAGCGCTTCGAGGCCCATAATGCGAGGCGCACCAAGGTCGAGCTGCTGGAGAAGGCCGCCGCGAGCGAAACTTCTTCAGACTCGGCGCTCGAGACCCTCGCGCCAGGTCGAGGCCCTCGAAGGCGGCGAGAACAAGCGCCGCCCCGCCCAGCGCTGGCGACGAAGCGTGCCAAGGTCGTGGTACTCGAGAAGCCGCCAAGGAGCAAACCACCGCTTCTGACCCGGCGCTCGCCCGGCAGCGTGCCATGGTCGGCGTTGGAGAGGGCTGTTGCCGAGCTATCATCTTCAACCAAGGCGTCTCGAGCTAGAGGCCAAAGTCGCGAAATGGAGGAGAAGCTTGGGCGTGCCAGCAGGCGGCGAGACCGCCTGGCCCAACTCAACGACGGCGTCGCCGAGCTACGGGCGCAACCAAGGAGGCCCTCTGCGACAAACCGAAGCCTCGACGCTGCGGACCAGAGTCGCCGAGCTCGAGCAAGAGAAGCTTGCGCGTGAGATGGAGGATCTGTAGCTCAAACATCCTCGATCCTGTAAAAACATTTGATGCTATCAACAGGTTTAGCTCGACCACTGGGGGGTGAACGTAAAGCTCGTGATACCCAGACTAAGGGGCGAATGCGAAGGTCGTGCTCGAAGAAAAATTACAGAGATGCTCATAATAAAGAAAAAAGACATGAATGGTAGAAATCGGAGAATATCCTGTTATTGAAGTTTTAAAGGTATAGAGATTACACATAAAACTTGCGAAGTTGATCTATGTTCCACGAGCTAGAGAGCTCTCTGCCATCGGGCATCGCTAGCCGGTAAGCCCCCGTGCGATCTGTTTAAACGACTCTATAGGGGCCCTCCACATGAGGATAACTTGTTGGTGTTGGGCGATACCGAATCCGTCTCGGGGCTAAGTCCCCAACAAGGAGCTTCCTAGGTCGTCCGGCCGAGACGCATGTCTGCGAAGAGCTTGCAGTGCGCTGATCGTCGTGCGATGCCACGGCATCTTACTTCTTCGCGAGGGCAAGGTCAAGAGACCGTTCTTGCTCGAAGTCGGCGTGGTCGACCAAGTGACCTGGCGGAGCCAGCGTTACCTCCGGAGGCGGGGCGGCCGATACCAAACACGAGTGAAAGGGTGTGGACCTGTTGCTCGGTATTTGTAATGTCTGAATAGACCATAAGGCGGTGGGAAGTTCGTCCACCAGTCTTGCCAGTAGCGTTTGAGCTCATCTGCCAACTCGCCTTTTGGCGCCTTGGATGATCTGTCGGTTGGCGCTTCTGCCGCTCCGTTGCTCGAGGATGAGCCACCGGCGAAGCACATTTTGGTGCCCATGTCTTCGCAAAATTCTGGAACAATTCCTTTGTATGGCGAGTACCATTGTCGGTGATAATTTCGCATGGGACCCCATACCGGTGACCACGGACAAGCGGAAGCGAATGGCGGCTCGGCGGTGATGGTGAAACCGGTTCGACCTCAATCCACTTGGTGAAGGTGTCGCTGACCACGACGAAATTTTTCCCCGGTTGCACTGGGAAAGGGGCGAGATATCGGCCCCGGTCGAAAAGGCGAGCAAGTGGAATAGTCGAAGGCGTGGGCGGTGGTGCATTTTACGGCGTGAAACCGACATGCTCGGCGAGTTCGGACAATATCCCGAGCATCTGTAATGCCGTCGGCGATAATACCCCATCTGGAAGGCCTTGCCGACCATAAATCTGTCTGAAGAGTCGCCCCACGAGACACGAGTGGATGTCGTTGAGTAGGTACTTAGCCTCCTCCGTGGAGATGCACCGAGTCGAGGATCTGGGAGACATTCCGTCTGTAGAGTTTGCCATCCACGAGCTTGTACAAGCTTGCTCGGCGCAATCACGCTACATTAGCGGTCGGGCGGCGAGTCGCCCGTGCGAGAAGCGTGTATGGGCTCGGCCCATGCGGAATACCTTTCACCACGGCAAGCACGACCTCTCGATCGGAGATAAGCCAGACCATCGGCGTCTCGAGGATGGCGTCGGGGGTATCTCCTCGTCGGAAGAGCCGAGCTTGGAGAGAAAGTCGGTATTTGGAATTGTCCTTCCTAGGGACATGCACGAGCTCAAGTTCTGGAACCACTTCTTCATCTTGCGAACCTCGCCGAGATACCTTGCCATTGCATCCCCGAGCATTGATAGTCCTTGTTGTCTTGGTTGATGGCGGTTGGAGTCTCCTTCACGACCAACCGTCGACGCCCAGGACTTGCGGGCTCGTAAGCTCGCCAAGAGAGCTTCATATTCGCCACGTTATTGGTCGCAGAAACCCAAAGCGAACCACATACCTCAAGCTGAGTGCGCGTGGTAAGGATAAGTATCGGCCCGAGCATTTGAAAGACCTCGAGCCGTTGAAGAACATGATCGAGGCTTCTCTTCCTCGGCCTCGAGCTCGGCGTTGTGGCGTCTGTTCGACCACGAAGTCGGCGAGCACTTGTGACTTGATAGGCTGTTAAGACCACGACACGGATATCAACGCCGCCCGATTCCATGGCCCATTTGGCTATCGCGCGCCACCTTACGGATTCGCGCAGATGTCACCGGCGGAAAGTTGCTCGGGGCGACCACGGAATGCGCTGGAAATAATGTCGAAGCTTGCGCGAGGCCATGAAGAAGCGTCTGGCGGTTTACGCACTTGCGTATGCGCTCCTTTGGGCGTGTAAGACCTCGTGACATAATAAATCGGATCTTCTTTGTGCCCCGTTCGGCAACTAGGGCGGCACTTACGGCTTAGGCGGTGGGCTGCAAGGTAGAGCGACAACCTCTCGCCAGTGCGGAGTTATAAGGAGGGTGGGGATTACAGATATACCTTGACTCGTCGAAAGACGGCGTATACGGAGTCCATTCAAAGCCCCGTGCTTGCGAGGTCTTAAGAATGGGAGACCTCGCTCGCCCGAGCCTCGAAATGAATCTGCTTGAGGCGGCCATGCGGCCGGTGAGGCTTTGCACTTGCTTGATCGAGGTCGGGGCTCCATCTTCTCGATGGCCTCGATCTTCTCGAGTTCGGACCAACCCCGAGCCCCCAATCATGTAGCCAAGGACCTTCCACGATGCCCGCCAAACACACACTTCTCGGGGTTAAGCTTGATTTTGTACTGTTCGGGTTTGCAAATGTTTCTTCAAGGTCGCAGACGTGGTCGCTCCGGAGGGCTTTTGACGATGATGTCATCTCGTAAACCTCGAGGTTTTGCCCAATCTGCTGCTCGAAAGTCTTGGTCATTAGGCGCTGGAATGTTGCCCCGCATTACGCGCAGACCAAATGATATGGTCGTGTAGCAATAAGTGCGAACGGGTGATGAAGGCGATCTTGCTCTCGTCGTCGACCGCCCGACTTGATCTGGTGGTAGCGAATAAGCATCAAGCTTAGCATCTTGGCGTTGGCGGTGGAGTCGGCGATCCGGTCGATCTTGTGAAGGAAGTTGTCCCAGGCGGGCGAGTTCAACCCGTATGATCGGCGACATTCTCCACTTGCCACCCTTCTTACGCGACGATGGCCGGGTTGGCGACCACTCGAGAGTAGTCGATCTCGCGGATGAAGCCGGCCTTGAGGAGCTTATCAAGGTTTTCCTTGATGGCGCGACCTTCTCCGGAGAAGCGGCGATTTTGGCGCCTGAGTCTAGAAGGTTCGACACGTAACTTGTGCTCGATCACCTCCCTCGGAGCGCCAGCATATCTGCGGGCTCCCAGCGAATATACCTTTGTTGGCGCGAAGGAAGGTGGCGAGCTCGAGTTCCTATTTGGGACTCACCTCGGTAGAGGCGTGGACACACGATCGTGTCGCCTTCCTCGGCGGACGGCCTTTGTTGCCCTGGGCTGAATCGCCGCTCTCGGGCGTTCTTCTCCGTCACCTCTGGACCTCGGCGAGGTAGCATGCGGCGCGCGGGACCTTAGTCTCGCAGCCATGTGCGCTGCAGTCACCGTGTCTGATAATGATGCCGTTGGGACACAGGAGCTTCATGCCGATGATCGTAATGATTGGCCGCCATAAACTTGATGAGGGCAGGTCTTAGAGAATAGCGTTATGCGGAGGTCGCCTCAACCACCTCAAAGGTGATCATTTCGATCGGAAGTTGTCAGAGCGCCCGAAGGTGACGGGCAAGACCACCCGCCCCAAGGGAGTAGTCGAGCTCGAGGCGATTCGAAGAAGGGGATGGCGATGCTTTTGATCTTTGACCGGGGAATCTGCATCCGGTCAAGTGCTTCCGCCTGCAGCAAATTAAGAGAACTATCTCCGTCGACCATGACACGCCCGGACCCCTTTGTATTGCTAATGGTGGGGTCACGATAAAGGTGTCTTTAAGTCTCGAGGCCATACCTTGTAAGGCATCCTCCGGGAGAAAAGGTGATGGTGGCCCGGCCCACTTGCAATCTTGTTCGATGGGCTTTCAGTTGACGATAGATGGTCAGGCGTGACCTTAATCTCGCGCTGGGTGGTAGGTCGCCGAGCCACCGAAGATGGCGTCAATTCGGCGCTTCGCCTGTTGGAATTCAGTCGAGGTCGCCGTGCTCGACCGGCGTTCACCCTTCGAGTTTGGTCGTCATCCTTCGAGAACACGGGCATCTCACCACGCCCGTCATAGAAGGCTTCAAGCTTTCCTTGCCAAGCCTGCGCAGACCGCAGTCGTGGCCGCGTATACTGTGAAACAGCGAAATTCGCCTCGTCGTACCACGCCGCCGCCGGCCCCCTGCGGCATAACATCGGTCCTCGAGTCGAGCCGCGGCCTTCTTCTGGGGTGGGCCTGCGCTGGCGAGGCGGAGACCGACCTTGGCGAGGTCGGGTCCGTCCGAGTCGATCCGGACCTCGAGGACCTCGCTGGCCCGTCCGTGAGACGATGACCAGCAGCGAGACCTCCGCGGTCCTGCGGTCACGCTTCCACTTCTTAGCGGGCGTCTTGGTGGCGCCCTTGGAATTGGGCGGGCGGCCTCGAGTGGTTCGAGACCAAGCTTACCTTGGTAATGTCGCGCTTCGGCGGACGGTGTCGTCGCGTCGCGTACTACGTTCCGCCATGCGGAACGGTTTATTAACGCCGAGCCTTGTCGTGATCTCGAGGTCTTGATGGCGCCGTCGCGAACGCCGAATTTGAAGGCCTTGATGCTTCGCCGAGATGCTCGAGAATCAAGTTCCTCGTGCGGATAAACCACCGCACAAAATCACGAAGAGGCTCGCTCTTGCCCTGGATGACGCGATCCAGGTCCTTCTCCCTCCCTGGCCGCTCGTAACAACTCTGGAAGTTGGGCGGGCGCTTCTGGATTTGGCGCCACGACACGAAGGCAAGACTTACGGTTGAAGAGCGAGGTTAAGGCGGCGCCGTCGAGAATGGTCGGGAGATAGTTGGCCATGACCAGCTCGTCACCTCCGCCGCCAAAATGGCGGTCGAGTAGATGAGACGAGAACTCTTGAGTTCTTGGTCGTCGAAGCGCTTCGATCAAGCGGGCTTGAACCGAAGCGAGCGGCGTCTGCTGACGAAGGTCGTCGAATACGCCACGCATACCGTAAGCGGGGCGGGTGCCGCCGGAAGCGTCGTGACCAGCGAGATCTCCATCGCTGTTCGACTCAAGCTCGGGCTTTCTTGGCGACCGATCTTGGCGAGATCGGTCATGGTGCCGAAGCACGGAGTCGCTGGGAGGTATCGCGGCGCTCTGTCGCGACAGCGCCTAAGCGGAATGTCGAGGAAAGTCGCGACTTCTTTGTCGATTGGCGTGGAGCTCGTGTGGCTCGCCTCGCGTCAACCCTACTCGGGTTAGTAGCCGCGGGACAGCGATCGGTGGCGTCGGTCTCGCCGAGGTGTTCTTAGAGACAAGCGCTTCTCGCCTCGGCGGCAAGCGGCAGATGCGCTGTGATGGCGTGATGAGTTATCGCCGCTTCTCGGGGAAGGGTCCTGGCGGTGACCGGTGCTGCGGAGGAATGACCTCGATTGCGGCCGCGATCGAGTTCTTCGGCCAAGGTCGGCGAAGAGCTCGATTTTGCCCTATCGGGATCTGCCATGATCCGGGCGATAGCTGAAGGCGCTCCCGAGGAGGCCTCTCTGGTCCTCCGTCGGGCGCGGTTATGGCTTTGATTGATCGCGGCGTGGACCATCAAGCGAGCATCCTCGGGGTTTGTGGGTCGCGACCCTCTGCGCCAGCGTCCTCACGAGAAATATACAGCGTCTTGCTTTCGCGCGGTGGCGGGGAAAGCGAAATAGGGATCGCGGGCCGGACTCGCGTCCGATCCCACGCTTGAAGAGTGTCGTCGATGGAAACGCCATGCTCCTAAGACCTTGGAGTTTTCTGCGAATGAACAAAGCAATCGGCCCCACGGTGGGCGCCGGTTGTCGACGATCGGGATCGCCAACCGCAGAAAATGAGGTAGGGGTCGATGAAAATGGGACCACTGGCTGCGCTTTGCTCGAGCAGAGGAATGAGGTCGAGGAGGTCTATGGTCGGAGCTAGGAGACAGCGGATGAGACCGAGGATTATCTTGGTTCGAGCCCCGAGAAGGTAATAGCTCTACTCCGGTCACCTGCGGTGGTGATTCACGCTATTTGTGTGTACAAGAGAGGATTCTGCTCAAGCAGCGATGCTAAGACTAGACTTGAACTTCGAGTGTGTGTCTTATTTGGGTTATTCTGTCCCCTAAGTGTTTACAAAGCTTGATCTTATACACATTCTTCTTGCAGCGTTAAGGAGTAATTCTCGGATCGTGGCCTTCATGCACATTGACGGTACGGTGGTAACTGTTCCGATCCCTTGTAGCGCTCAAGCATTACTCCATGATCCCACGTTTAGTAGCGCCAAGTGATGGCGTGCGGGATCAAGGGGCGTTATCGACCTTGAATCATCGAGCTCGGTCGCGGGGACCCGAGCTCGGAGTTACGCGCCCTAGGTCGGCGGCCTCGAGTTTAATCCGAGTTTTGATCAAGGCCTTCGAGCTAGGGGCGGTTGATTGTCTGTTGACCAACCAAGGGTTGCGGCCCCGACACCGATGAAGGAGCCAAGAAGATAATCCTTGACCCATCCAACTCTGCCCGAGCGGCTCGATCGGGGCGGACCTCACCCCCAAATAGGAAGAGCGCTCGTCACCTTTCTTGAACCAGCGGGACATCTTCACGTGGAAACCATCCGATATGCTGGCGTTCCCGGAGAGGTGATCGAGCACTCTTTGAGCGTTGACGAAGGCCAAGCCCATCAAGCAACGGCTCAGAAGATTTGCTCGGGACGAAAAAAGCCATTGGGAAGAAATCACAAAGCTCTTAGCGGCAGGATTCATAAAAAAGTGTACCATCGTGGTGGCGAACCCGGTGCTTGTTCGCAAGAAGAATAAAAGTTGGCGCATGTGCGTTGATTATACCGATCTCAACAAGGCTTGCGAAAAGATCCTTCGGTTTGCCTCGCTATAGACCAAGTGGTAGATTCAGCGGTAGTGTGAACTCTGAGCTTCTTGGATGCCTACTCGGGATATCACGGATCGGGCTAAAGAAGAAGATTGCATAAAGACTTCGTTCATCACTCCATTTGGCGCGTTCGCTATGTTCGATGCCGTTCGGTTGAAAACGCTAAGCGCAACTTATCAGCGATCTGGCGATGTTTTCATTCCCGGATCGGGCATAGCGTGGAAGCATCGTCGATGGCGTCGTCGTCAAGACTTCGGGCAAGAGGACCTCATATCGACTTGGCGGAAACTTTTGAAAGCCTAGAGCTTATAAAATGAAGCTAAATCGAGAAAAATGCGTTTTTGGAGTCCGTCGGAAAGTTACTCGGGTTTATTGTGTCTGGCGTGGCATCGAGGCAAACCAGAGAAGATCAATGCAATCCTGAAAATGAAACCTCGGCCCGTCGGAAGGGCGTCGAAGCTCACCGGGTGCATGGTGGCACTTTCGTGATTCATCTCTCGGCTAGGATCTCGAGAATGCCTTTTTCAAACTTCTAAAAAGTAGGGTAACTTTCGATGGACCTCGAGGCACAAGAAGCTTTGAAGAGCTGAAAACATTCCTATCATCCCCATCTTTGGTCCCACCAATGCGAAGAACCCTTTTGCTCTACATTGCGCCCGACTCATGTAGTCGTGGCGCAATCGTTCTTGAGCGGAAGGAGGAGGCACCTGAGGAAAATCCAATGACGGTTTATTTTCGTCGTGGTATTGGGAGAATCAAGGTCGCTACCCACAGTGCAAAAACTCTTGTCTGTTGTGTTACTCGCCTCGCGCAAGCTCAAGCGATACTTCAAGAACATTCAATTGCGGTGGTCACCACTTTCCCGCTTGGGACATACTCCTGTCGGGAGGCCACCGGGAGGATCGCAAAATGGGTGGTCGAGCTCGGGGCCTTTGAAATCTCTTCGGGCATGACGGCAATAAAATCTCAAATACTTGCCGACTTCACGCCGAGTGGGGCGAGTTGCAAACTCCGGCGACTCTTGAAGAAGCGGAATCTTGGACAATGTATTTGACGGCTCCCTCATGCTCAATGGAGCAGGAGCCGGTGTGGTTCTCATCTCTCCAACAGGTGAGCGCCTGAAGTACATCCTTCAGATCCACTTCCCGGCATCAAACAATGCCGCCGAGTATGAGGCACTCATCCATGGGCTTCACATCGCGATATCCCTCGGTGTCCGTGACTAACTATTGGCGACTCCATCTTGGTAATTGTCGGTACAAAAGGAGTGGTCGTGTGTTGAAGATAACATGGCAGCTTATTGCCAAGAAGTGCGGAATCTAGAAGGCAAGTTTGACGGGCTGAAACTCATCCACGTGCTTCGACGAGACAATGAAGCGGCGAGATTTAGGCGGCAAGGCTAGGATCCACTCGGGCGGCGATCACCGGTGGTGTGTTTGTCGAAGAACTCCACAAGCCCTCAATAAGGCCAAAGCAGGAACAGGTCAAGTCAGAAGAAACATCTACAGAAGAGGAGGTCCTGGTCATCAACGCAGATTGGACAGCTCCTTTCCTCAATTATCTATTGAAGGACGAACTTCCAGAAGATCGGACGGAGGCGGAACGCATCTCACGGCGCAGCAAGAGCTACGTGATAGTAGGCGAAGAATTGTTCCGAAAAAGCACCTCTGGAGTCCTAAGACGATGCATATCAGAGCTAGAAGGAAGAAGCCTACTCAGAGAAATCCACTCGGGAATCTGTGGGCACCATGCAGCGTCAAGCACTCTAGTGGGCAAGGCATATCGACAAGGTTTTTTTTGACCGACTGCTGTGATTGATGCAGAGGACATCGTCCGAACCTGTGAAGGGTGCCAATTTTTTGCCCGCCAAATACACGTGCCCGCCCAGAAGCTGCAGACAATTCCGATCTCTTGGCCATTCGCCGTCTGGGGGCTCGACATGGTTGGCCCATTGAAGAAAGCTCAAGGTGGCTTCACTCATCTCTTTGTTGCCGTGGACAAATTCACCAAGTGGATAGAGGCAAAACCAGTGGCCACAATCACAGCGGCCAAGGCCAAAGAATTCTTTCAAGAAATTGTCGTACGATTCGGCGTACCAAACAGGATCATCACGGACAATGGAACCCAATTCCGAGGGGAAGAATTTCAAGATTGGTGTGACGAGCTTGGCATCAAAATTTAGCCGCCTCCGTGGCTCATCCAAAGAACAGCGGTCGGGTAGAAAGAACAAGCGGCATGGTATTGCAAGGCCTAAAGCGCGCATCTTCGATCGA
Organism: Guadua angustifolia; assembly: GCA_036346375.1. Taxonomy (NCBI): domain Eukaryota; kingdom Viridiplantae; phylum Streptophyta; class Magnoliopsida; order Poales; family Poaceae; genus Guadua; species Guadua angustifolia. Next base: position 15,613,797 of record CM070504.1, on the reverse strand, counting down.
CTCAAACCGTCGCCACCCGATGGGTAAAAGAATTGCCTTGGTACTCTGGGGCTAGAACTACCCCAGCCAGAACAGCAAGGCGATCACCTTTTTTCCTGGTCTATGGCTCAGAAGCGGTTCTACCCACCGAATTGACCTTCGGATCCCCTCGGGTCCGGAGTTTCAAGGAGACAGAGTCAGAGGAAAGCAGAATGGAGGACATTGATCGATTGGAGGAAGTTAGAGAGGTTGCTGCGGTCCAGTCGGCCAAATACCTTCAGGCCCTGCGCCGCTATCATGACCGAAACGTCCAAAGCCGAGCATTCTCCAAAGGCGATTTAGTCCTAATAAAGAGTCAGAAGCACGAGCACAAGCTATCTCCAAATTGGGAGGGACCCTACATTGTTGACAAAGTAACGCGCCCAGGGGCCTACAGGCTTAAGCGAGAAGACGGCGCCATCATCAGTAACTCATGGAACATAGAGCAGCTACGTCGTTTTTATTCTTAGAAGTGCTTTATGAATGTTTTCTTTTTCCTAGACTTGCTACTCAATTGTTATACAATTAAGCAGTAAGTCGGGGGCTACACCTAACAGTGTTGCGCATGCGCAACTCTGCTGAAAAAATTATTTGTTTCAAAGAATACCATGCGTCAGAGATTTATTCTAATTGACTTGCTACTCAATTGCTACTCAATTAAGCAGTAAGTCGGGGGCTACACCTAATAGTGTTGCACATGTGCAACCCCGCGTGCAAACCAATGTCTACCTCTTTCTTGTGATTGCAACTAAGATCCGAATGCTCTAAACTTCCGATGGTGAAACCCCAAACGAAAAAAGTCTAGTTACCAACCGAAAAAGCACGATCGAGGGAAAAGGCCAGGCGCCAACTCGCGATGCTCGTGGGCTAGACTAATCGGACGAGGTGTTCAAGCATAAGGAAGGATGAAAGCAACTCGGGGAAGTCAAAAAGATCTAAACAAGAAAAGTAGCAACGGAAGTAACATTACCAAAAGTCCAGCATTGTCCAGAGATCATAGAAGATATACACAACGAAAGTACTATCTAAACGTCTCTCGCAAGAAGCAAAAGTGCTACTTTCTTTGCAAATATAAAAACTACTGTCGGGGGCCGGGCAACCCTTGGTTGGTCGTGAAGGGAGACTCCCAGCTCGTCATCAACCAGTACAACAAGGACTATCAATGCTCGGGGGATGCAATGGCAAGGTATCTCGGCGAGGTTCGCAAGATGGAGAAGTGGTTCCAGAACTTGGAGCTCAGGCATGTCCCTAGGAAGGACAATTCAGCCAGCCGACTTTCTCTCCAAGCTCGGCTCTTCCGACGAGGAGATACCCCCGACGTCATCCTCGAGACGGCGGCGGCTCCGTCTATCTCCGATCGGGAGGTCGTGCTTCTTTGTGGTGAAAGGTATTCCGCATGGGCGAGCCCATACGGCTTCTGACGCACGGGCAACTCGCCGCCCGACCCCGCCAATGAAGCGTGATTAAGCGTCGAGCAAGCTTGTACAAGCTTCGTGGATGGCAAACTCTCTGAGCGAGCGTCTCGGCATCGACTCGGTGCATCTCCACGGAGGAGGGTAAGTACCTACTCAACGACATCCACTCGGGTCTCGTAGGGCGACTCTTCGTCTGGGGCGATGGTCGGCAAGGCCTTCCGTATGGGGTATTCTTGGCGGCGGCATTACGGGATGCTCGGGATATTGTCCGAACTCGCCGAGCATATCGGTTTCACGCCGAAAAATGCACCACCGCCTACGCCCTTCGGACTATTCCACTTGCGGGCCTTTCTCGACCGGAAATTTGGATATCCTCGACCCCTTTCCCGTGCAACCGGGGAAAAATTCTGTTCGTGGTATCGACACCTTCACCAAGTGGATTGAGGTGAACCGGTTTCGACCATCAACGCCTTTTGCCGTTCGCTTTTTCCGCTTGTCCGTGGTCACGGTATGGGGTCCCATGCGAATTATCGCGACAATGGTACTCGGTTTACGATGAATTGTTCGAGAATTTTGCGAAGACATGGGCACCAAAATGTGCTTCGCCGGTGGCTCATCCTCGAGCAACGGAGCGGCAGAGCGCCAACGAGACAGATCGTCCAAGGCGTCAAAAAGCGAGTTGAGATGAGCTCAAACGCTACTGACAAGACTGGGTGAACGAACTTCCCACCGTCTTATGGTCTATTCGTACCACGATCGGAGAACAACGAGGTCCACACCTTTCACTCGTGTTTGTCTTGAAGCCGTCCTGCCTCCGGAGGTAACGCCTGGCTCCGCCAGGTCGACAGTCGACCACGTCGACTTCGAGCAAACGGTCTCTTGACCTTGCCCTCGCGGAAGAAGTAAGATGCCGTGCATCGCTACGATCGGCAGATTACACCGCAAGCTCTTCGCAGACATGCGTCTCGGTAAGATCGACCTAGGAAGCTCCTTGTTGGGGACTTAGCCACGAGGCGGATTCGGTATCGTCCAACACCAACAAGTTATCCCGGTGGGAGGGCCCTATAGAGTCGTTTCAGCAGATCGCACGGGCTTACGGCTAGCGATGCCCGATGGTGAGAGAGCTCTCTAGCTCGTGGAACATAGATCAACTTCGCAAGTTTTATGTGTAATCTCTATACCTTTAAAACTTCAATAACAGGATATTCTCCGATTTCTACCATTCATGTCTTTTTTCTTTATTATGAGCATCTCTGTAATTTTTCTTGAGCACGACCTTCAGATTCGCCCTTAGTGCAGGTATCACGAGCTTTACGTTCACCCCCCAGTGGTCGAGCTAAACCTGTTGATAGCATCAAATGTTTTTACAGGATCGAGGATGTTTGAGCTACAGATCCTCCATCTCACGCGCAAGCTTCTCTTGCTCGAGCTCGGCGACTCTGGTCCGCAGCGTCGAGGCTTCGGTTTGCTGCAGGAGGGCCTCCTTGGTTGCGTCCGTAGCTCGGCGACGCTCGTCGTTGAGTAGGGCCAGGGCGGTCTTCGCCGCCCTGCTGGCACGCCCAAGCTTCTCCTCCAGCCCCGCGACTTTGGCCTCTAGCTTGGGAGACGCCTTGGTTGAAGATGATAGCTCGGCAACAGCCCTCTCCAACGCCTCGACCTTGGCACGCTCGTCGGCGAGCGCCGTGGCCGTAGCGGTGGTTTGCTCCTTAGCGGCTTCCTCGAGTACCACGACCTTGGCACGCTCGTCAGCATGCGCCTGGGCCGCGGCGGCGGCTTGTTCCTCAGCAGCCTTCTCGAGGGCCTCGACCCTGGCGCGGAGGGTCTCGGCGCCGAGTTCGAAGAAGTTCGCTCATGGCGGCCTTCTCCAGCTTCGACCTTGGTGCGCTCTGCATTAAGGGCCTCGGCGCTTTAGTCGCCGAAGCGCTTCGTGCTGTTGCGCCTTGAACCCATGCTCGCGCCGGAGGATCTGGTCCTCTCGAGCTCGGTGGCATGGGACACCTCAGCGCCACCATCGTGCGGCGACGCAGATCGTTGAGCTCCCGGTTGATCCGCTCGAGTTCCTGCGCGTCGGCCTCGATGGTCGCGCAGAGCCTGGAGCGCTCGGTCTCCCTCTCTTCCATGGCGTTCAAGATCTGGCGGAGCACGTCGGCGTGCTCGTTGAGACCTTGAAGCCCTCGGGTCACGTTGCCAATCGCCTTGAAAACAAGGAAAGTGATCTGGTAAGAAGTTGTCAAGAACACACAACTTAACATATTACAGGACATATAAGGAAAGCTCCTACCTCACGGAGTCGTTTGTCGGCAGCTACTGGAGAACTCCTCATTCAGCTCGTCAAGACGAGCTGTGTTGATCTCAAAACCTTCGCCCAGGTCCCCGTGAGCTGGGCCTTCTTCAATCACCGCCGGCACACCTTGTCCGGGGCCTACGGACGACGTGCCGGCGGCGGCTCGGGATCTTTCCACATCGGCTGACGGGTCGGACCCCCCGGCCAGAGGTACGGCAGCGGTAGCTTCGGGCCCGACCTCCGTAGTCGGGGTTCCGGCCAGCTCGGTGGCGGGAGTTGCCGCAGCAGCGGCATCCGACCCAACCCCTGGGGGTGGAACATTGTATCCCCCGGGGGCTGGAAGTTCGCAAGCCGGGTCATCGGAGTGCCTCCCGTTGTCGTGGTCGCTCTCCGTGGCCTGGGGAACCGCGGTCTCGCCATCAGGCACGATCTTGGTCGGCGGGGCCTCAGGGACTTCGGTGACACGGCCTCCAACGATCGGCAACGCCGCGACTTGAGGGGCCCGGACACCCATGTCTCCCTCGATCTCGGGAGGATCGGCGATCGCGAGGGCACTGTCTCGCGGTCTTTGTAATCCTCGTGATCGCGGGTTGGGGAGTCCACCTCGTCCAGGGCTATCGGGGCCTTGGCGAACTCCCGACAGGCCCGGCTCGAGGCCCGGCAAGCGCGCGCTTTGACCCAAAGACGGCCGGGGGCGGCATGTAGGCGTCTGCCTCCTCCTCGGACTCGGACTATACCAACAACGAGCATTGTTAGAGTGGGCAAGCTCGGGTCTCGAGCGCTCGAGGTCTGCAATCAAGGATAGGCACTAAGACAGAAAAACACAAGGGGATGGAGCAGGTTGCATAGCTAGGGTCTTACCTGGGTCGGTGGCCTCTGCCTCGTTGATGGCCGGCGATGATCCTGTTGCCCCGAGCTTGGGGGGGCACTCCACTTCCTTCCTCTGGTCTGGGGAGGCGAAGCTCGCGATGAGCCCACACCGCCTGCCATGGCCATGCCAGATGATCGACCTTGATCACCCCGACAAAGGGGAGCTCGATGGTCTGCGGCGGCGTCACGCGCTTCTTCTTTGCCAAGGAAAGAAACTTTGTTAGGCCAGAAGCCAAGGGCACGAGCTGGGAACTTGGCTATGATCGTCTTTACCATGACGCGGTCACCCCATTCGATTTGGGGCCTCTTCGTCTCCGTGATCGGCTCGGTTGGGAGTCTCTTCTTCCCTTCTTGCTCCTGCTCTCGTCGGGCAAGGAGGCGATCTCATTTGTCTCCCACAACTCTTGATGATCCTACAAGCAAGCACGGGTCGAGCAAAGATATACAAATGTTCGGATGAGGCTATAGGTCGGGAAGGCTTGCCTCGGGCTTTAAATGTCGCAAGGCGTTCTTGAGACCAGTTGTCAAGAGTATACTCATCGCCGATTTCGAACATTTCAAAGCATCTCGCCGCGACCTCAGATTCTTATCGCCGCACGAACAAGGGCCATCGAGGAGGAAGAAGTGCGAACTCAAGCAAAAACCTTGGGGTGAAGACCTTACGGATGAACTCTCGGGTCGAATCGTCGCGTCCCTTGATCTGGGAGAAGCGGGTGTAACCTCCTCCGTAGGGGAGACACCCGATTCAGAAAGTCGTTCGCGATCGCTGACCGGTGAGGCACGCGCGGGCGCAAATGTGGATGGCGGCGATGGCCTGCGTCGGCGTCGAGGTCCTCGGTCTCTGGGGTCTCTTTCTTCCCGAGTGGCGGCTCCCTCAGATCGCGACCTCCGTTCTCCCCCTTCTTGAGGTAGAACCAGCGCTCGACCATGGACCAAGAGAGTCCCGGTGATCTTGGGCAAGGCCCACTTGAGCCCGGACCGCTGGGAAATCTGAGCACCCGACCACGAGTTCCTTCCCGGAGCGGAGAGAGAGAAGCGGAAGAAGAGCGAGGGGTGGGAAGAATCCCGGGAACCCCTCGCATAGATGGGAGAAGACGGCTAGGGTGAGGGCGGAATTGGGTACCAAGTTGATCAATTCAATTTGGCGTTGTCGAGGGCGTCGGCCAGAATTCGCTCTCCGGGTCCGCGGCCAAGAGGGAATGATGCTCGGTGCGAGCGATCTCGTGCCTCGAGGATGAGGTTCGGTCTCGCCAAGGCAGCCGCCAGTCACTCGATCCAATGACCCCGTGGCCTCGAGCTCCTTCATCCTCGCGGCCGACAAGGTGCTTTTCCCCGGCTTGGCCATGGCGAAACGTCGTGTGGAGATGGAAAGCGATGCCTTTCGGGTGAGAAGGCTTGGGAGGAGGCGCGAAATTTTCAAGCCGATGATCCAAAGCTCGGGGTCTTCCACGGCGCTTTTGGGATATAACCTCCTCTGGCGCCTCAAAAGGCGCTACTGGCATGATTAGGCGGGCGCAATTAAGGCTGGGCGGTGGACTCGGCGCTGCAGTGTCCGCCACTTGTTGGCATCCGTACACGCCGGAGAGATCAAAGGTCGCGGATGTCTCACAGGGGTTTCACTTTGCGATCTCCGCCGACCTCGAACAAGGTTCCAAGACCTTGCAAGGGTTCTTGCCAATGACTGTTGGGTGAGGCTCGAGGCCGTCCTTGGTACTCCTTCTACGACCTTGAGCCTCGGGGGCTAGCTGTCGGGGCGGGCAACCCTTGGTTGGTCAGCAGACAATCAACCGGCCCCTAGCTCGGAAGGCCTCGATCAAAAACTCGGATTAAACTCGAGGCCGCTCGACCTAGGGCGCGGTAACTCCGAGCTCGGGGTCCCCGCGACCTGGAGCTCGGGATGATTCAAGGTCGATAACGTTCCCTTGGATCCCGGGCACGTCATCACTTGGCAGTTACGGAAACGTGGGATCATGGAGTAATCTTGGTAGGCAAGTGGATCGGAATGGTTACCACCGCCGTCAATGTGCATGAAGGCCACGATCGAGAATTACTCCCTTAACGTTGCAAGAAGAATGTGTATAAGATGAAGCTTTGTAAACACTTAGGGGGACAGAACAACCCAATAAGACACACACTCGAGTTCAAGTCTAGTCTTAGCATCGTCAAGCTTGAGCTGTAATCCTCTCTTGTACACACAAATAGCAGGAATCACCACCGCAAGGTGACTGGAGTAGAGCTATTACCTTCTCAGGGGCTCGAACCAGTATAATCCTCGGTCTCGTCCGTTGTCTCCTAGCTCCGACCATAGACCTCCTCGACCTCATTCCTCTGTTCGAGCAAAGCGCAGTTGTGGTCCCATTTCTCACTGACCCCTACCTCATTTTCTGCGGTTGGCGATCCCGATCGTCGACATCGGGTTTTAGGCTTACCCTGGTCTGCTTCTTCGCCGGTACGTCTCCTTCGTCTTCCTGATGTGCGGCGGCCTACCGGATCCTCTCTCGGTCTTCTGCCGCCTCCCGAGCCTCGGCCATCTCACAGCTTTCTCGGTCGCATACGAACGACTGCTTGACATCACCGCGTACGGAGATGATGCCCTTCAGCCCTGGCATTTTCAAGACGAGATAAGTATAGTGTGGCACAGCCATGAATCTGGCCAGACCAGGTCTTCCCAAGATGGCGTGGTATGCCGTCTGAAAATCGGCCACTTCAAAGTTGAGGTACTCGGTCCGGAAGTTCTCCTTGGTTCCGAACGTGACTGGCAAGGTGATTTGCCCGAGTGGTACCGACGAGGTTCCCGGGATTACTCCATGGAAAGGTGATGAACCCCGCTTTAGTTCGGAACGGGGAATCTTCATGTCGTCAAAAGTCTTGGAGAAGAGAACATTGAGTCCACTGCCTCCGTCGACCAGCACCCTCTTGAGTTTGACATTGCGCACCACCGGGTCCAATACTAGCGGGAATCTTCCGGGATAGGGGATGTGATCCGGATGATCTGAACGGTCGAAGGTAATGGTAGCCTCGGACCATCGAAGATACCGGGAGTCGGCATGATGGCGTTAGACGTCTCGGCCGTGAGTTTTGCTTCCGCTTTGACTCGTAAGCCATTGAGCCTCCGTAGATGTAATTGAGCTCGTTCCATCTTTTGATATTCACCCTCATCATCTTCTTGCTTTTCTTATCTTCTTCTTTTCCTTCGCCTCTGGCTGGTCGTTTCTGGATTCCTTGGCAAACCTTCTCAAAGTGAAGCAATCTTTTGCAAAGATGTTTGCCTTTTGGGTGAAAAAGGGCGATACCTTCCATTATCGTGTTGTAGTCCTCGGTGCGCTATGCGCGATGCGGTCTTGCTTGGTTGCGTACCATCGTTTCTTGAGCTTCCGCTTCCTGTCGCGTTGTCTTGATGAGTCGGCGTAATCCCTTTTATCTTTTTGTCGTGGGCGATCATCCTGCCGCTCGGCCAGTGCATCTGAAGCCGTCGCGTAACGGTCCGCCAGCTCGAACATCTCCCTCACGGTGGACGGCGGCTTTCGAGACATCTTCTTGATCAAATCGGGGTCGTTGACGCCCTTCTGGAACGTTGCGATGACTGCGGCCTCCGATATGTCCCTGATCGTATTCTTCTTCTGCATGAAGCGCCAATGAATTCGGCGTCTCATTCTTTCTTGGCGGAGTGATACAGTCCCATTGTGTTCCGTGTCGCTCATAAGTGCCCCGAAGTTGGTCATGAATTGCTCACAGAGGTCTTCCCAGAATCTATGGAATTCGGCCGAGTCCCGTAAGCCATGCTTGGGCTGAGGAAGTGAGCATGACTGGGAGATAATTAGCCATCACATTGTGGTCGCCCCCGGCAGCCATGATCGCCAGGGAGTAAACTTGGAGCCAAGCTTCTGGATCTCTTTCTCCGTCAAACTTGGTGATGCTCTTTGGGTTGAATCCTTCGGGCCAGACCACTCGGCGGAGGCGAGGGGTGAAAACCCGGATGCCTTCAATGGGGCCGTCGTTGCGCCTTCGTGGAGAACGTCGACAAGGTGATCTAGCTCGGCGGTCTTCGTTTTCTCCTCTGTTATGGCGGGGATTCCGGCGATCGTCCCAATCGTCGTGGCCGACGCCAAAACGTTCGTAGTCATCTCTGCGCCTGCGGCGCTCTTCATCTTCCTGGTCACGCCGTCTGTCGTTTAAATCCATGCGAAGGTCTCGGTTGATGCTATGCCGAGCATCTTCCCCTCGTTGAATTTCTCGCCTAGGACGACTGCGAGCCGTGTTGCTACTAGCAGCCTGTGAGTTAAGGCGTCGAGTACGAGATGGCTCCTTCTCCCTTGGTTCCTCCTGGTGTTGCTGAATTGCTGCCGCCGCCACCATAGCCTGAACTTGGGCTACGATCGGAGCAGCAGGGCTGTCGGGACCGAGTAGTGGTCCTAAAGTATCCAGGAGTGTCTTGGAGGCGACAATGTTCTGCTGAGGAGTTTGGAAAACCGATTGGTTTCCCATCCTCGTCTGCAAGATTTCTTCATTGACATTGCGGCCTCTGTTCTGGAGAAGTTTTGCGCGGCCTTCTTGCCGCTGGCGCTCTTCTTCCGCAGCGTTTGCTGCGTCTTTCTGTTGCTGAGACTCCGTTCGCAAGTCTTCGATCACGAAAACGCTGCGGAGGCTCTGGAAATTGTCCGATTCATCTTCTGATTCGAAGGAACAAGAAGATGCGGAGTACTGACCTTCAAGTCCGAGTGGTTTTCTGGGGTATTTAACCACTCGGGATTCGCAATTAGCCGTCTTCATCTCCAGACGGGGTTCAGAACTTTGGCTTACCGTCCAAGGACAGATGGCCATGCCTGCTCCCGATCCGAGTGATTGTTCGACTAAGGGAACCTCAGAATTACTTCCAAATTGGAACTGATCCGAATCCGAAAGGGAAAGATGGCCAAGAGCGTCGGTAATGAAATCCAAACTTCCGAAGCGAAACGCCTGGGCCGGCGAAAAGGTGGCCATACCTTTGGTGAAGATCGCCATCGAGCTTACCAAATTTGATCTTAGCGCAGCCCCTACCTGGCGCGCCAACTGTCGAGGTTTGTTACCGACAATAATGAAAAAGGGGGCTAAGCGCTGGATCGGAAGCTCAATGGTAGCACAAGACGCACGATGTATACAGGTTCGGGCTCTCGCGGTGGAGATAATACCCTAGTCCTGTGCTCTGGAATTATATGTGGCTAGCTTATAGCTGATGATCTTGTATGTTATGGTGCCCCGTCCCCTCCCTTTATATAGTAGAGAAGGGCGATTACAATATAGAATCCCACTCGGATACGAAGTGGAGATTGCATCTTCATATCTATCCCGAATCTATATTAGTTTGGATTACAATCTTCCCTTACTGAATACGACTCAGTTTCCTTGAATCAGGATCTATCCTAATCCTTCATACCTCGCCCAGCCCAGGTTACTTCTGGTCCCGTGGCCCGGCCTGGTTGGGCCTCGCAGGTCTGCCTTGTGGGCCCCTGGGGTGTATATCCCCCACAGTAAACAAGGGGAATTTCCTTTGCAATATTTAGGAATTCCTATCCATTATAAAAAATTGCGAAATTCAGATTGAAAAAGGGTAGAAGAGCGTTTTGAAAAGCGCCTCAGCAGTTGGAAGGGAAAGCATCTTTCAATTGGAGGTAGGCTAACTCTTATAAATTCAATACTAAGCAGTCTCCCAATGTATATGATGTCCTTTTTTGAGATACCTAAAGGTGTTCTTAGGAAAATTGATTATTTCAGATCTCGTTTTTTCTGGCAAGGCGATGAGGGTAAAAGAAAATATCGTCTTGTAAAATGGGATATTGTATGTCAACCCAAACAACAAGGGGGGCTGGGAATTCTTGATCTCAATGTTATGAACATTGCTCTTTTGAGTAAATGGTTGTTCAAGCTTTTAACAAAAGATGGTATGTGGCAGCAGCTTCTTAGAAATAAGTATCTTCATTCTAAACCATTAGTACAAGTTGAGTGGAAACCAGGAGACTCGCATTTTTGGTCTTCTTTGATGAAGGTAAAGGGAGATTTCCTTCGGTTTGGCACGTTCAGGATTAATAATGGCCTCCAGGTTCGTTTCTGGGAAGACACCTGGCTTGGACACAGCGCGTTAAAAGATCAATACCCTGGGTTATGTAGTATTATACGAAAGAAATACATCACTATTGCTGAAGTTTTTATGAATGGTTACCAACCAAACATTGTTTGGAGACGAGCATTGGTTGGTGTTAAGTTAACGGCGTGGACTGATTTGCTCTCACGTATTGTTAACTTACAGTTGACACAGAATGCTGATGAATTTTATTGGAATCTGAGTCCATCTCGACAATTCTCAGTGAAGTCACATTATTTGGCGCTGATTAGATGTGATGTCCCTAATTTTAATAGGAGATTATGGAAGTTAAAAGCCCCTTTAAAAATCAAAGTATTTCTGTGGTACCTTCGAAGGGGGGTTCTTCTGACTAAGGACAATTTGGCAAAACGTAATTGGCAAGGTAGTACAAAGTGTTGCTTTTGTCACGAAATGGAGACAATTAGGCACCTGTTTTTTCATTGCCGTTTTGCTCGTATGGTCTGGGGTTTTCTGTATCTAGCTTTTGGTATTGAAAGACCAACTAGCGCAGCTCATATGTTTGGGAGTTGGCTGGCATCTTTTGACAAGGATATCAAAAATATCGTGTTGCTTGGTGCTGCAACCATCTGTTGGTCCCTATGGTTACACAGAAATGAAATTGTGTTTGACAGGAAATCAACCTCATTCCCTTTGCAGGTTATTTTGGCTACGCACCATTGGCTGCGTACATGGGCTGTTCTGCAGAAGCTGGAATTGCGAACTATTTTGGTACAGGCTTCGCAACGATTGATGTGGGTGGCCATGGCTTTCTTCTCCCAGGCTTCTGGATGGCGGTCTAACCTGCGGATTACTTACTCTTAGAGAGGGTGTTTTGAGAGGGTGTTTTAATTTGGCTTTTGGGTTGTGTTCTTCTTTATTTTTTATTTTTTGGGCTGTGTGCTTCTTGCTAAGCAGAGGCCGGAAGAAGTTTTAAGGACTTGTATCTTCTCGATGTAATGTCTTTGAAATTAATAAAAGCTTCCTTTATCGAAAAAAAAAGTGTTCTTGAAATGTTTGATCTATGTGTTGCCCTGGAAACTAGTATGCATAGGTTATACGTGTGTATTGCTCTCAGATTCTTAATCATCATTGAGCTAGATGCTAAGGTCATTATTGAGGTTATCAAGTCATAAAGTCGAGTCCAGTCGCTACATGACTAACTTGTTGACTTGCGCAACTAGTCAACCGACTAATTGTGACTAGGCAGCAGGCATATTGTTATGGTAGCAAGACTATTTTCCACCACCAAGACTATTGTTTATTCACCAATGCCTTCTCACTTCCCAGTCATCGCTATCCCACTCTCCATCTGCATACTTTATCGATTCACAGTACTGTATATTCTCCAAGAGACTCGCTATCCCATTCCCTAAATCTAGAGAGCGGAGAGAGACTCGCTATCCGGCAGGCCGTTGTGCTGTCCAGTTCGCGCGACTGCATAGAAGTCTTCAGCTCGAGAGGAGGGAGGAGGTGGAAGCAAGGTGGTGGCGTGGCGCGGCTTCCTCTTCCTCGGCAACTGAGCGAGGCTTCCTCTTCCGCGGCACGGCTTCGTCTCCCCTGGTGCGGCTTCTTCTCCCCTGGTGCAGCTTCTTCTCCCCCGGCGCTCATGTGCTCATCCTTAGATCCGACGATCTACCCCGACACCGGCGACCACGAGCTCAGGCTCCTCCTGCAAGGTGAGCCCCCGTTGCGATTTGCCCTTGCCTCTTCCATATTCTTGCAGATCTGGCCATGTAGATGTATTTGTGCTTGAGCATTTGTGATCTGATTCACCTGCTGTTCTTCATTCCTAGCAACAAAATGCCATCTTTGTTTAGGGATGAAAAATGGCATCCTGTAATTTTACATCTTCGTTCCCAGCACCTGAGCCGGATTCAGGTTCTGGGAGATCACACTCAATGATTCCTCAAAATTTTACATGAATGCCAATGTTGATCAAATAATTAGGGATCTGGTAAGTTTAGTAATGGAAATTGAAAGATCTAGCACTCGGATGGAAATTGGCGCAAAATATGGGACGGGGGTACTGGTAGAAAGCTTCAACTGTAGGCACGTCAACTTCAGTTGCACACAACGAGTAGTGGATCTGAAAGGCTGCTTTGTTCATGTTTAATATTGCTTAGAGGCATGTATGGAATAGAATCTCAATTTTTACTAGGTAACCTTGAGATGAGACAGTGTGACTGTGTGAGGGTAAAAAGAACACTTCACCGGACATTTATACATAGGCAAATGTAATACACAGACATGCAATTCAAGAAATTAATTTCAAGTAGAGTTTCAGAAAAATAACAGTGAGTAATGAAGAAAAAAAAGGAAAAGTTGATTGTTGCATTAGATGATTGACAGGTTTCCCGCATTACCTTCTTGTGGAACAAGTTAAGAGTTTGGTCAGATGATAGCTGCTTGAACTCTGACACTTGATATGGTTGCTCTGTGCACAAGCTTGCAATTTCAACTTGTTGTGTGGAAATTATGATTCTGCTTCGTTTATTGTTGTCAGGGAAGTATCTTTTGATACAATCCCACTCCTCTTTTGTGGGTAGGTCATTAATCACAACCAGATCACTCTGGCCAGTATATTTTTCATCGAACGCATCAACCAAATCACTTAGATGTTCATGCAGTCAATGATGCTAGATTGATGTGATCCTGCTCTATGCTTTATCGTTAATTTGTGTTGAGATCAACTCAGTGATGCTAGTAGATGGATAAAGATTCTAGCTAGTTGCTGCTAATCTTTGGAAACAGAGCACTTTCATTTTTTATCGGTATTTATTTATGCTGTGTTTTAGCGTACTATTTACTTGCATATAGATGGATAAAGAATTGAAGAAATTTAGTGAAGTGCATGCTTGGACAATTAATCGTATAGAGAAAATCTCATGTGATATTAAGAACATAGTGTACGATAATTTTTCTTCTTGCTCATGCGAAAGCACAAATGAACTCAACCGACTCTTACTTGAGATCGAGCACACTGCTCGCTACCTTAATGAACTTGCCATACAATCGGAAGACTTGGTGGGAACAGATGGTGTCGATCCACCTGAAGAAGAAGACACTTCGTCCAGTGTAGACGAGCAGTTGCGCCCATACGACTACGAGATCGATGATTCGGGTAAACTTGATGATCATCAATTTAGAGAGGATGAAAGTATCGAGTCCAGTGACCGGTGGTATTCATGTTATGCTTTTAAGACCTATTATTGTTCAGTATATTAAGACGTGTCCTACTTTTACATGTGTTGTTATGCATTGCTTAATGAAGCAATGAAGTATATTAAGACATATTAATGTTCACTATATTAAGACGTGTTACACATATTTACTTTTACATGTGTTGTTACATATATCTACTTTTATAGCTTGTACAATATAGATGACTTCTACACTCGTCTGTTGAGTGAGGGGGGGGGGAGTGAAATACGTTGGGATGGAAGCCCAATTGGGGAGCAATCTGCTCCAGTTGACCATTCTAGTCCCCAGCTGAGAGCTTATAATAAAAGGTCAAATTTTTTTTGAAGAATGAAGACAATATGTTGGTATCGGCATGGCTTAATATTAGTTTGGATCCAGTGCAAGGGACCCAATAAACTCGTGCTACATATTAGATTAGAATACATGATTATTTCCACGAGAACAAAAATTTCTTTTCGAAATGTAGTTAGAATTCACTTATGCACCGATGGTCATCCATTTAAGAACATGTCAACAAATTTTACGGATGTTATGACCGCATTGAGTGTAGAAGGCAAAGTGGGATAACTGAGTAGGATAAGGTTGGTCCATATCCCTTTTTTTCATTATAGTTTCATATGATGTGTCTATGTTAATAAAGTACCTGTGTTTCCGTAGATTGTCCATGCTAAAACTTTGTGCCAAGAATAAAAAGGGTGATTATTTGCATACTTGCATTGCTAGAACGTATTACAACACCATCCAAAGTGGACTGATCATTTATTTCAGAAAAAACAGAAGACATCATCTAATGCTTCTCTGGGTAGTTCTAGTTCTGTCAATTCTGTTAGCTCTAATGCAAGTCATTTTCATGAAGATGCTCCTACTGCATAAGTTGATGTGCTTAGAAGGCTAACTGGTAGGAAGGCCGAGAAAGAGCGATTATGCCGCGGTAAAGCTTCAGTTGAGAGTGGTGCGACAGGTTCACTCTATATGGAAGCATTAGAAAACTTTAGGAAAGAGATGAAAGAAATGGAGATTATGAAAGAGCAGAAGAAGGAAGAGCAGTATGAACGAACATTTGCGCAAGAACAGGAGAGAATTGCTCAATAGAAAGAAAAGATTGAGATAAGAAAAAATGAGTTTGAATTAAAGAGAATGTTCGGAGAAGAGAGAACTATGAGCGTTGACACTAATCGTTTGAGTGGACCATAACAACAATACTATCTGTCTTTGTAGAATGATATCATCGTTCGAAGATGTAATAGGTCCGGTTGAACATTAGTTATGATGTATGAACTAATTTGTTAGAATCTTTTGTGCTAGTGAACCATGCTACGCTAGAATATGGGCCTGTTTGGTTGCCTGCATGTATACAAATTTGCATCTATAGATGCAGCTTCTAGCTTTTTTGTGTGTTTGGTTACTTGCATGTTGCTCGGAGTCTGTATGAGCTGATGCAAGATTCCTCCTCTAGCTTGCATCACCGGAAACGTGGAAATCGGCCGTATGAGCAGAGCTAGGCTCCAGCTGAGCTGCATGCACACTGACACCAGCATGATATCAGCGCTTTCAATTCGATTTTCATCTAAATTTTTGCTATATCTTTTGATTAGTATCTTCGATCACTGAACCGATTTCACCTATGTGTTTCTGACATTTTTTCGAACAAAACTAGACCACACTTGTCATATAAATTTCAAAAGATTAAAATTTTCATTTTTGGATTTTTGATTTCCTATTGTTTGTTTTTAAAATTTTTATTTTTGTTTTAAAATTTATTGATTTTCTAGTATTTGTTTTTAATTTGTTTCATCCATCTCTTAAAATTGTCTCCCCACTTCTCTTCTAGTGCAACCAACCAAACAACATCTCTACGTAGCCTGTTTACTCTCATACAACCAACCAAACAACATCCTCTTGCATTCACTCAACCTGGCTCCTACCAGCCTGGCTGAGCTCATACAGTCTGGCTGAGCTCATACAGTCTGGCTGAGCTGAGAAGGCAACCAAACAGGCCCTATATGTATGCACTATTTTGGATTTAAATTTCTCGCATTCAAACATAGCCATTCGAATTTACCCGTTACAACGTAGTCATCACAATAAATTTAAATTTTAAATTCCTGCATTCAAATATAGCCGTTTGAATTTACCAATAAAAAAACAGTTGCTGTTATGACAGTTATATGGAATATGATTGGAATATAGGAGAGAAAATAAAGAGTATAATATGGAGAGTGCTGTTGGAGAGGGGGGAGATATAGAGAGGTATTTTTTTGAAGAGTTCTCCAAATATATCTTTTGAAGAGTGGATTTTGAAGAGTGCTGTTGAAGATGCTCTAAAGCTACCAGCTGTAGCGCTCTCTCCATTGAAACATCCCTCCCATTCTCTCTCTTCCTAAAGAAGCAGCCATCGAATAGCTCACTCTATGTGTCTCTTCAGATCTGCTCAGCTCTAGCACCTCTCCTAATCTCCTCACTTCACCATCGACCCTAGAAAGCCTCTCTTCTATTCTCCCACTCCCACCTCCTAACAACTTACCCATCTGACAGCGGGCCATCCCTGCACAAGTTGGATGCCCAACCAAGGGGGACTAGTCATCCCTGTTGCCTCACGGTACAGAATTCGGATTCGCGGTTTGCTATTTTTTCTTCTAATTATCATTGCGAATACAAATTCTATACCCTAAACCGGTTCGAGTTTTACAGCGAATCTGATAACTATGGTACAAACAGCGCAAATAGAAGTACCTCCCTCATTTTCTAGAACTACACTTTACACACACGGAACTGGATGTTTACCATGGCTGGTTATTGTAAGATTGCTGAATTCTGTAGAAACATACAGGAAGCAAGAAAAAAAATGACGAAAATGGCATTTTGTGGCCTAATTGCATTCTTTGTTCCTTCTAGGAAACAACCGCACAACCGAGGCCGACGTTCACGCGCGCCCGTTTGCCGGTGCCGGTGGCTACACTGCTCCCTATCAGCTTTTGCCTACCCCATGGCCTTTGTCCATCATTGTTGGGTTGCGGCCTGCGCCATCGTCAGAGAGAGCGAGAGAGCATGGGTGTGAGGAATGGAGGGGTAGTTAGGTATTGGACTTGAGAAATGGAGGAGAACGGACCTTGGCGATTGGGAGAGGGAGTGGGTGGGACAGACTAAAGTGAAGTTGAAGGTTAAAATACGTATTTTTGAGCCCACTTAATAGTATATACATCTCATATACATACTATACATTGAGTTTTTTTTTTTGCCAAAACAATGGGTGTACATTTGTACACCTATGTCTCTATACTACATCCGCCCATGTTCTCCTTGATGATGTTGGTGATCTCGTCATAGATGTCATCGAGATGTTCCTGGGTAGGCACGTGCGTGATGCCAAGGATGTTGACAATGGTGATGGGCACGTTGGAGATGCCCTTTTCCACTCCCGGCGATCTCCGCGGTAGCAGCAGTGATGGCGTCTGCGGTCCTAGCCTCGGAAGTTGCCACCACACGGCTATTGTTGTACTCAAGCTGTAGGATGGGCGAGTCGGAGAAGGGGTTGTCCTGAGGTCCGCGGTGAAGTGACATGAAATTGAAATTAGAGGGTGGGCTTAAAGAAGTAAAGCTAAATTTAGATAAACGTAGTATTATGCTCTTTTGCAATATAAATTTATACATGAATAGCAAAGTAAAAAATAAATAAAATAAAGGTACATCACTCACGAAAAATACATTTCCAAAGCATACAAATATGCTTTCATTCCGGATTCGCTACCGAGTGCGAGAGGCAGATGCAACGCCGCTCCGGGCTGGCTTCTGAAGGGGCGGGACAACCGGACAAGCTCCCAGCACGGAAGGCAAGGGAATTTGCACGCTGCTGCGAAGCGCTTCGTCGCGGCTTCCAACGTCAGTGCGTTATGCGCCGCGCAGAGAGCGTTTCATTGGCCAATACATACGATCAGTTGCCATGGGACGGGACGGGACGGGACTCTCACTCTTCAAATTTGACGGAAGTCTTGAATTGGATGGCCAGGTTGGGCTGATATTTCGGGCCTAATCAGGTTGGGGATGGGAAGGCGGCCGAAAGGCAACGGCCCACCCCTACTGGGCTCACATTGCAAGAAGAAGGAGAAATCCCCTCAGATTTAGCCCCCGTAGCTTGGCTTGACTTCGGCCTACCCAAAGGAAGATTAGGGGTGGTCAGGGGTAGCTGATGAAAATTTGTGTTTTCCAGACCCAACCAGAACCTGATCTAATAACAACATTCGTATATGAAAAAGGCTTTGAGAGTCTATGTTCACAGCGGTACAATTCCAAGTTTACTAGATCAATGCCCGTGCGTTGCTACGAAAAATAAAATTAATAACAAAATATAAAGGTCAAGCAATAAAAGAAAATTGTGCTACAAGATCAAACATCTATTTCTCTCGATTACAAAAGTTTTTATGGTTTCTTCTCCGGTATAAATTAAAACCAAATATATTGTACGTAGTAATATATATTACCAATCTCAAAAATCAATCAATCAATCATTTTTATCCCTTTTTGCAATTTGTATTACCAACTCGTGTTCCTCTTCCTCTCGCCATACCCGCAACACGCGCTCCTCGGCGCCGTCGACCTCGTTTTCTTCGTCGCCTCGCTCGTTCTCGTCATCCACCGCCTTCGTAGGGGCGACACGGGGCTTCCCCCGAGCATAAGGCGTTGCTGCCGAAGCCACCGCCATTTCAGACCACTGGTTGCTACGCGGTCGCGCTTGGGGCGTCCGCCATCTTCGCCACGACGTCCACCGTCCTCCTTGCGCTCGCGTTCTTCCTCCTGCCGAGCACGCCATGGCACGCTGTGGAGTCTGCCTTCCTCGCTGTCCACTTCGTCGCACACGCCATGGTCGTGTGGTCAGTCATATCGGAGAAAGGGGACACCGCCGCCATCCAATCTTTGCACCTTCGCGTCTTCTGCATCGCTACCACCCTTGGCGCCACGCTCTTCTCCGCTTTGGCGGTGGTCCGCTACACTGATGGTTCGTTGCTCTTCCCAAATGACCCTCTCACCTTTGCCGGCCTACTCGTCTCCATGCCTCTAGCGTACTTAGCCATCACTGGCTTTACCGGCTATGACGTCGGAGCTCATGAAGGTGAGCCAGAAAACACCAGCGTCGAGGCGCCCGCCACGCCGTGCGTCGCCGCGTCGTTCCTCTCTCTCGCGACGTTCAGCTGGATCAACTTGTTTATCTCCGAGGGGTATGCCAATGACTCTCTCACCGCCGATGACGTCCCACCGGTGTCGCCAGGCAACCGCGCCGAAGAGTCGTACACTTTGTTCACGTCCAACTGGACGGCGCTGGGGTCACGACACTCGGTGGGCGTCGCGCTCTAGTTGTCCTTCTGACCGCAGTTACTACTGACCGCAGCGCTCGGCCTCCTGCGCCTCGCGGCCATGTATGTCGGTCTATCACTTATTGATTAGTTCGTCGAGTTCATTCGCCACGGCGGCACGACATAGCAGATCTTGAATGAATTCTCTTGATTGATTCTATGAAAACTGTACATCATATATAGAGTACAAAAGGAATGATTGGCCGGCTATTAATTACCAGCAATAATCAATGATTTTGTTATCATAATCAGCCATAATTAGAGAGATATGGCTGGCTGTAAATTAGAAAAGAATAATTAGTTATAATGACCGGCCATTATTGGAGATATGGCAGGAGAGGGCTAAGAAGAACGGACCGCTGCCACTAACTGCAAATTTATGTTAGTAGAGATATGGCCTTTGGCTATCCCAGTGTAAATCCACAACTCCTGTGAAAAGAGAAATCAACGAAAGGGCAATTCGAATTTTCGCATGTTAGTAGTGGCATATGTTGAAGGCTAAAATTTGTAGCGACCTATCTCAAAATTGGTAACCCTACGGTGGTATGTATCTAAATAACCCTAATGCATATGTAACTCCATGTATCTTATCTTTCTTTTCGAAACCACTATATAGATATCAGTTCTGCTGTATACTGTTCTGCAACTTGCAACAGTACATAACAAGAAAAAGAGTCCCTATTATTGCATCAATTGTTCCATCAGTGGGGCTTAGCTTTCCACGAGCTGAAGACTGAAGACAGCTCAAAGCCACCATCAAAATCAGCATAATTGAGCAAGCTCAGGCTGCCGTGATATCATAATGATATGCTATACTATATCGACAGCTTCTTTACAAACTGGATGGGGGCAGAGGATTTAATAAGGTACAGCAGTAGCACCCCAGGAGGACAGGCCAGGACCAGAGAATCATGGCCAATGCAATAGGATTACATCATAAAAGAGGCTTTCTTTCTTCATCAAACCTGGCTATAAACAAAGAACAAACCGCACGTACCAACCATACAAGCTAAAACCTCATATAAAATACAACAAACACATGAACATTCCCTACCTCTGCACAAATAAATCTGAAAGTTAACCAAAAGAAAGAAAAGGCAAAGGGGATAAAAGACAAAACAAATAAACGATCCTCCACATCTCCACTCAGACTAACTTTACCATTCTCTATTTTCTTTTGAACAATTGTTCATACCTCAGAAGCTGGCATCATGATTCAGCTTTGTGCAGCTTTGGAAGGGCTAATGATTGCTACAACCACCACATCATAACAGCCAGCAATGCTGGAACAACACAAAAGGGGAGACTTGCTTCCGGCCCACTGGCAAAATGAGCAGAACCTCCCTTAAAACCAGCCATTATCATGCAAAGGTACCGTCACCAATCCAGTACTTTGGATCGTTCCAATCGACTCACCGAAGCCAATCCACTAAAACCATATCAAGCTGTGGTAATCTGCAAACCATAATTGTTTCAGGACGTCATTGTTTTTAAACAGCCATAGTAATGCAGCTATCTGAAAGCAGTTTAAGGAAGATATGATGTCGACAACATACGGACCGTTTTAGTAGTTAGTATTCAGTACCATCCTAAAGTAGGAATCCTTATCTATGAGCTTGCTTTTGCATATTGGATTCACTTAATGTTTTCATGCTGGCTACCTTTTTCTTCAGAAAAAAAGTTCACAGCAGTACACTGTACACATAAAGCTTTTTGACAACTATGTGCTAATCGGTTTCTTCTTCGTAACAGTATCACTCATCCATTGCAAGGCAATAAAGAAAAGAAAATTGCAGGGACAGAAAATTACCATATACAATACGTAGATCCATCTGCTATGCTGAATTTGCAGCAACAGCGTCGCTGGCATTCTTAACGTGAAGTTCGACATTCCGAAGCTCGCGAAGATGCTGTAAGATCTCTTGAAGAAGGTACATGCCCTTGTCTCCTTTCTTGAGGGATTTGATGCAATGCCTTAGGAAC
The DNA here is from genome assembly GCA_036346375.1 of Guadua angustifolia. NCBI lineage: Eukaryota > Viridiplantae > Streptophyta > Magnoliopsida > Poales > Poaceae > Guadua > Guadua angustifolia. The sequence goes on along the minus strand of CM070504.1, from coordinate 15,592,560 downwards.
TCCTTGTCTGCCTCTAGTGCTTGCAGTCTCTCATACACATGATAAACCTCCTCTATTATTGCCAGTCTCTCTTGCTCTTTTGCAAACACAGAAACCGGTTTCATCGAATAATCAGTTTCTGCGTCCCCTACCCTTCCAGATGGCATCTGGTCACAGTTCTCATCACCAACGGCACCAAAGAGAGGCAGAAGCCTCTTCACCCCGCAAATAGAATTTCTACCTTCAAACTTAGCCTTGTCAACGGTGAGACCATTCTCCTGAGAATGAAGACCGTCGGCCGACAGCTCATAATCATCCGAGGAATGAGCAGCAGCTGCGTTGGTGTCGTTGATTTCATCATCTTCCAATGTGAAGAGCCTCTCCTCCAGTGTCTTGAGCTCCTCCAAGATGGACAGCCTCTCCATCTCAAAGTACGTCAAGGAATCATCCAGAGCCACTAGGTGCCTAGTGTTTTCTTGACCTGTCCTGGGGCTAAGAGCAGCATCTGACGAGCCCTGAAGATTGCTGCCGTTCGGAGAATCTCCCAGCTCGCAGTAGTCATCCGAGTGCTCGTCACTGTCCTCACCACCGGATGACACAGAAGTGCCATTGCCATTGGGGCTATGCCCATTGCTATTGGCCTTGAAGCTTGCCATTCTCCTCCTCTCCTTGTCCTCGTAGTGTAGCACCTTCTGCTTAGACAGCTCCAGGTCCCTCTCCAGCTCCTGCTTCTCCCTCTCCCTCTTGGTGACCAGCTCGTTCAGCAGCTGCAGCGCCTCCTGGTCGTACTCCGACTGCTCCTCCATCATTCTTTGGTACTGCAGCGCCTCCATCTGCATTGCCGCCTTCTCTTCCTGCAGCCTGTTGATCATTGCCATCGTCTGGTTGGTCGCGATGGCGGCGGCGTTCCTCTCCTCCTCAAGCTCCGCGTACAATGCGCTGAGCGCCTTTCGCTCCGCTTGCAGCGCCGATTTCAGCTGATCAATAGTGGAAGGTTCGCTGCACTCGATCTCGCTTGCTACACTTCCATCCAAGGATAAGGACAGTGACCGTTTCCTCTCAAGCAAGAGCTTTTTGTCCGAGCTTTGTGTAGCAACACTGTACATCGGTGTCTCAGGTGCCTTGTCTTCCTCGACCTCGCTCCGTTCATTTGGTAAGTGGTCTAGTCTCTGGCTAGCCGTCACCTTCTCCTGTTCAGATTCACTTCGTTCTGATCCAAACGTAATAAGTAAATTAAGCGCGCAGTCATTTTGAACACATCTCGATGGGGGGTCAAGTTTATGTGAGAGTACTACTCAATCATTGTACTAACCTTGTTCTGTTGGGGCTGTTTCATGGAGGGTTTCCAATGGCAATGGCTGACCATCTGCGTATGCCAATGGAGCAACCGGCTCCTCAAGCTCCACCGATTCTTGAAACGGCACGACATGGTCATCTTGCTCCCGTTCGCATATCTCGCTTCCGATTGAAACCTCACAGTTAGTCTCCACCTCTGCCGATTTGTTCTCGTTTTCAGGAACTGCTTCAGTGACTGAAACCAAACCAAAACCATGAGATGGGCTACTAATTGACTAGAATAGGACAGAATGGGTAGAGATGCCAATGAAGAGCATACCATGAGGCACAACGATGTCGTCTTCTTCAGCTGTGTAATCTCCAATTTCAACAGTATCTTCAAGAACCACCTCATCATCTTGGGGAATGGAACTCTCATCAGGATCAGATGGGCTCATCACAGTCTCTGCACAAGGGATGGGGACAACCGAGTCCTCCTCAATCACGTCAGCCGCCGTCGCAATCGAAGAATCCAACACCCTCTTCTCCTCCAGAACCACTCCAATATCAAGATCCCTCGAGTTGTGCTCATAATCGATATGATTCGTGTCATCCTCCTCCTCGCCGTCATCACAACGCAAACCCGAATCATCCGCAATTGTCATCTCATCAAGTGCGACCACCGGCACCAACCGATCGTCCTCGGGCGTGGTCTCTTCGCCCTGAGCTATGACTTCCAAGGATTCGTCCTCGACAGCAGCTACCTTTTCTTTTTGTTCTTGGGCTTCCACCTCGTTCTGCTGCTCCTGCTGTTCTACCTCTTCCTGCTCATCTTCTTCCTCTTCGTGCTCCTCTTGAGCCAGTAGAACATAACCTTGGTCTCCTTCTTCTTCGGCTGCCTTCTCCTCCACATGGCCTTCCCCTGAATCCTGTATCTCGCGCAAAGAAATCTCAAGGACAGCGTTGCAGCAAGAACACGCCGCAGTGCCCTTCTGTCCTGCATCGTTTCCCCTCTGCTTCCAAGAAGACAGGCAGCCCTCGCACATGTAGCCGGCCTCGGCGAGCCGCCGATGATGGAGGCAGTACCCCATCCCTGAGATCTCCGCCGCGTGGGCGCCGCAGAGGACACTCCGCAGCCACCGCGCTCCACCCGCCGCCTCACCATCCTCCGCCTCGAATAGGCGGTCCACGCGGGAGCAGAGGAGGCACGGCGGCCTGACCCCGAAGTAGGCCGCGAACCGGGCGATGGCGTAGGCGAAGAGCCCGTCGATCAGCAGCAGCGCGATGAGGATCCACTCCACGACCGCGTACGCCAGCGCGGACGTGACCTTGTGCGTCCTCCTGTGGAGCACCGCCGCGAACTTGCTCGCCGCCGACGCCGGCATGGCTCCAGCGCCGCGCTCTCCTGGTCTGGACCCCTACGGCCGCAGCATGAAAACCGCAATTTCTGCGTTGGTCTCGACGTGCTTGGAATCAAAGCTGGCAAGCGAGACCAGAGGACGAAAATATCAAGTACTATGTGGAACGCTTGCAAGTTGCAACTTTGCAAAGGCAGGGAGAATGAATGAGATGGCAGGGCTGGGCTGGGTCGAGCTGGCTGGATGAGTTGTTTTGAAGCTTCTCGCTTTCACCTTTCGAGGGAGAAAGGTCGGGCCATTGGACCCCATGAGAGCTCGCCATGATTTTTTCACGCTTGAATGGAGGGGAAAGGACGGGGTTAGGGTTCTTTAGTCTCCCTCGCTGTTGCCGCCAATGCGTACGTACGTGCCGGGTGAATTGCCAATGCCGCACCGGCCTAGACGACAAGACGGCATGTCTCTGCGTAGTGGTGAGCACGACTTGGCTGGCAAGGCCTGACCGTGCAGTCCGGAGGATTTGTCTCTCGGGTAACTAAGGTTGGTGAAGACTTAAGAGGCAGGGCTTTATGGAGATGCAATGGTCGCTTGTCCACAGGTGGCAACACAGCTCTAATTTGCCAGGTTATAGTCGCCCATTGCAAAATGGTTCGGAATGACAGGAGAGGCTTGGTTTGGCTTTTTAACATCTCGGCGTCAGTAGATAGAATCCATTGCTCTTCGTACTCGTACACTCGTTAGGAGACGGTGCATCGCCAAAGAGACGTGGCTTGCTTTATTTTTGTGTCGTAATCGAAATCCACGTCGCGAAATACCAGTAGAGATTCACATCTTGAATATGTTCCACTCATCTAACTCGCTTTGTTGATCGGAAGAGAGAGAATCACAATTCCTCAGTAAAAACTCCGCATCCCTTGCATCTGTCGTACAAGCTAAATCCAGCTGATCATAGAGGATGGAGGCCGGCCGTTTCAGAACCAACTAGGTTCCATGAATGCATATGCAGGGCCGTCAACACAATGGGATCCACATCCTTCGCCACGCAGTAGGCTTTCAATGGCTCTCTCGTGCTGCGCTACATATTACCCCTACGTACTAGAACTAATTTGATTATATGCATTTCCAGGAACAGTTGCGCGGCAACGAAGGTGCTAACGTTAGCCTAAGATCGGCGGGGAACGCATCCATTCGCTAGAAAACACGCCCAAGTACCGAACCCGTTGTGGAGCAACAACAGTATCAGTGGAAAAAGTTCTCGTTCAGAAGCACTCAGTTTAGACAGGTACTAGGACTGTGTCGTTAACGCCAAGGATTAGAAAAGGCCAGGCCAGGGAAGGGAGACGTAAACTAGCCAGGGGACATGGAGATGCTGCGCGAATAGGAGCGGGAAGTGGCTGCTGTTGGGAACGAACGACGCATCCATTGTGGAGTATCATTGATCGGGGCCAGCCAAAAAGATAGTCCGGCTTGAATCAAAATTTCTTTGAGCGAGGCTCGAATCAAAATTTCTTTGATTACAATAGTTAATAGGTTTAAAATTAAGATAAATCTATTTCGAACAAAAATAAGTTTAATACGGTTTGGCTCGATAGCAGCTCGTTAACTCGAATTTGAAATAACCATTTAAACGATAAATAAAATAATTTTATATTGAATTAGGTTAATTTTTGAAAAAAAATCTCTATAATAACTCGGGGGTGTCTAGTGAGAATATGAGTGTTTTTTTTGCTAAATAGCACTTAAATTTTGAGCCTTCGTATCTAGATCCAATGGATGAAATCAATTTGTTCACTTTCCTCCTATTTGAGTATTATTTTATCAAGGAATACATATTTTTTTTGTATTAGATGAGGAACATTATTCTATTTTGTATAGCTGTCGAATATCTAAATATGGGATATGGACATATGCCATAAACTCAAGGATCACGCCACATATATTACTACAAGCATTTGAAAACTCCGGATATCGCGGGCCCAGGCCGATGGGATAAGATATCCACAGGGGGAAATCCCCATGCAAGGAAGGACCCAATCGTGTTCTTGATACAAGGAAATCTACTTGAATACGTCTGACCCCTACGGAAGTTTGGATATGCTACGGAGATCATAACAGCGATGGACTCCTCATTGACTACGATCCGGTAGATCTAACCGACTACGAATCGACCAAGGCTACTGTCGGCGTACTATACACCGGGGTACCCTCTTCGCCGCACAAAAGCGTGCGTGGCCCACGTGGCGACCGACAGCGGTGGGTGTTTACACCCGCCCACGTAACGTCGATCCACGTGGGCGCGGCGAAGCAGGGCGACCACGCCGCCGCTCGCCGGCGCCACTCACGTGGCGGTTCGGCGGCGGTTATGAAGGCCACCACCACCGGTGCCGGTCCACGGCGCGCGGGCGGCAGTGGGCGACCACGCCGCTTCACCGGCGCCCACCCACGTGGCATGCGGGCGAGCACACCTCGCTTGCTCACCGCCATGCAAAAGGGTGGAATGCGGTGGCTTCATCTGAAGTTTCTTCGCCGCAGTCTGCGTGTCGAGAGAGACTTCATTGCACCGTGCATGTCGGTCCCAAGGAATTCTGCTACAAGCCGTTCCTCGACGCCTCACCTACTGCCTCGAGAGGTCACATTCCGGAAGAACCGAAGCGAAGGCATGCGCTGGCATTAATTAGCGCCAAGGAACGGACAACACGATAAAGGTGTAATAAATGCATGTAAGATAAACATGATGGCATCCCTCCTCTATCTGACTCGTGTAAGCCCGGGCATATAAGGGCACTTGAGAGCATACGATGGAGGGGGGGAAAGAAGAGAGAGGGTAGACTCAACAGAAGAGCTGGTCACCAACAAGCTCTGTAACCAAGGCCAAAATACTGAATCCAAGATCAAGCAGGAAGTAAGGCTGTTACCCTTCTTCATGGGGGTCTGAACCTGGGTAAAATCGTGTGTTCATCTGGATTTTAGACTTTAGAACTCGTTAGTGTGAGAGGTGCTGGGGTTTCCATCTGTTAAGGTTCGCCGGCTACCAAAGACACCCCCTACCGAACCAAACCCGGTCTGTAGATTTGGGCCTGTCGGTTGAAATACACTGACAGCTACCCCGACTATATAAGGACGAGAATAGACGTCACCAGGAAGGAAGAAACTCTCAATCTACAGCCATCCAGAGCTAGATAAGCAAGAAGACTTCTGAGCAGAATATCCCTTAGCCATAGCTTAGCCACTCCTAAGTTCATTTTCCTTGTAATTAGAACTAGGTATCCTGTTCTGTACTCTATTCATCAACCTCATACATCATTCATACAGGAGTAAGGTATTACTCCCTTAGGAGGTTCGGACCTATTTATATTGTGTGCCCCCGATTATGTGTTTGACTCCGTGTATCTCGAAGGTATCCGAAATATAAGTTTATTGTCGATCACTAACCTTCGACAATAGCCTTTTTACATCAATTATATACTAGTTTTACATAAATTAAATCATGTAAAAATGATATGACAATTTGTAAAAAAAGGCACTATTCTTTTCCGGCCTTTTGTACACCAATTATATACTAGTTTTACACAAATTAAATTTTATAGAAAATAATATGAGAAATTGTAAGAAAAACAAAATGGACCATAAAGAACACAATAATAAAAGATGTGGATCACAAAGTCAAATATTGATAAAGTCAAAATAATAAAGCACAATGTGAATCACAAAGCATATCTAATAGACAAAAATAGTTACTCATAAATAAAAAACACTAATAACAAATAGACAAAATAAAATTAAGTACCTATAAAAAAACCATTCAGATGCCATTTAGCAATTCCACGACAACTCCCTAGCTCCGTAGCCGACCCTATTATTGAGGGTGGATTTTTCGTCCCGGAGTTTCCACAATTGAAAAAAAATTTGACCTTCGGTCGGGATGGTTTGTGAATTCTAAACAGTTAGGACATATACAATGGGTATTAATTGCTGACCCTAAAAATTGCCACATAGACAAAAGCTGACGTGGAGGGGAGAGATGGGAAGGAGAGAGAAACAGCGTTGTTTCATGAAACAACGACTCTTGGCGCGGGGATAAAAAAACAGCAATGCTAGAGCCGTCTGTTGGAGAGCCAACCGGCCCTAGCGTCTCTTACCATAAAAGAGGCGCATGCAGAAAATTAATTATCAGATATTTAATGAAGAGACAGTTTTAGAGACAACATTTTGTATACGAACTAACTCTTACTGACGTGAACTGTCTAGAAGATTGACACGACAACTAAACCAAGCAAGATAGTAGTAATTACCACCCAAAGGGCGGGCGGGACCAACCGAGGAAAGAGACGCGGCGGCTCATGGGGGACCGGGCTGGGAGGTGGGTGTTGATCGCGCGGCGCCTCCACCCGCCACCGACCCAACCGCGCTTTCGGCTTCGCCTTTGATCGCAACGCGCGTCCTTTTTCCAATGCCCGTTCGCTCCAACGGCGGCGTCTGCGTCTCCTCCCCACTGTGGGCCGTCCGCCCGGCCGCCCGTTTGCACCGGCCACCGCGCCATCGTTTCCCCGGCTTTGTAGCCAGCTCTGGGGACTCCCGGTGTAGGCTATGGAGCGTTGGAAGCGGCAATCATACGGAACGAAACTGCTGTGCGGGCAAGCGAGTGCATGTACGTGCGCCGTTGTAATGTTTACATGAAACATGGCCACAACGATTCTCCGAAAGTGGCAGGTAACGTAGAGGCGGCAGAGTAGGATAAGGATCGAGGATCACTTGAAGCAGAAACTTGGGAGTGGAGCATAAAGAGCGTGGCTAGAAATATGCTGCTAGAGACTAGAGGTGTACAAACGTTTGTTATATTAGAAGAGGTAGAAGGATTGGCTGCAACAAGAAATGTAATTGATTCTACCCATTAGATAAAGAGAGAATGGTCGAGAATCATGGTCTCTTTTGAAACCGTAGATATTAGATTAGACTATGAGGAGGTACCTGTAATTGATCCTCCTCCAACCTCACATTATACTATTCTTTAGGAACTGTTTGGTTTGCGGCCCAAATGAGCCAAGCCAGATTGATGACAATAAGTCGGGAAATGACAACTTAAACCCCGAGAGCAACATCCGTATATGGTATAACCATGATTGATGACAACGTTCCAACTCATATTCTCACGAAGAGATTAATTTTGTTGTTATTAGAAGTAGTGCAAAACAAAGGTTTCTTGTGCATCCATAAATGATACAACCATTTCCCTCGGTTTCTTCCCGTGTACAAAGCATGTCTTTGCAGCTTGCAGGCTCTGAAAACCACTAGAAAATTTTTCGCGGCGTAACATGTCGCGACGTGTTATTTTTCAGAGAAAAAATTTTTTTTTTTTTCGACGGTGCTTTATTTTTTAAATTGTCAAAATAATGAGCGAAACGGCTGAAAGAACACAATTTTTTTTCACGGCGTAACACGACGCGCGTGTCGTTTTTCGTAGAAAAAATTTTTTTTTTTTCGGTGGCATTTTATTTTTAAAATCGTCAAAATAATGAGCGGAACAGCTGAAAGAACACAAAATTTTTCGCTGCGTAACACGCCACGCGTGCCGTTTTTTCGTAGAAAAATTTTCTTTTTTTTGCGGCAGTGTTTTATTTTTTAAATCGTCGAAATAATGAGCGGAACTGCTGAAAGACACAAATACGCCGCGCGAACGAGGAAAAAAATAGAGAGATAGAGCTGTAGAAATATCTCTTTTGACGAATTAATTGGAAAATATTGGAGACTGTCGACGATCCGGGGTAGGGTCCCTCGCCGAGCTTACTTGTTGAATGAGGGATCAACCTAAGGCCCCTTTTACGCAAGGGTGCTTGGCGTCGAGAGTATGCCGAGCAACGAAATAAGGTATGCGAGGCAGATCGGAAGGCACAGAGGGTCGATTTTAGTGGTTCGGGCCTCTCGGTGGAGATAACAACCCTCGTCGATGAGATTTCACTAGTATGCGAAGGTGTGTTACAATGCGCTTGCTCGGGGCCCTTAGAGATCCTATGAACTGCGGCGAGCTCAGGCGTGAATGTGTGTGTTCTGAAGAGTCCCCACCTCATCCTTCGGAGGAGGGGGTATTTATAGAGAGTTACAGGGGACAAATCATTAATTACAGGGGGCGCATCATTGTGGAGGGCGTATGCAGGACAGCGCCGCGCCACCCGCCGGGTACTACGCGACGTGGGAACAGTGGCCGCAAACCAGGGCAGTGCGGACCGTGACAGCGCGGATCCCGGGCGTGCGATCCTGGAGCCGCTACGCATTTAATGCCACGTCGCCTTGTCGCGGCCCCCCGAGCTGGCTTGCTCGGGGCCGGGGTGCACGAAGGTCGGGACGGCGTACGCCATCCGGGCAAGATCTTGGTCGGTTGGCGCCGGGCTTCGATGGTCGTCTTGGTACAGTGCTTCCAATCCCCGACAGCTAGCCCCCGAGGCTAAAGGGAGAAAAGGCCCTGAAGGGGCCTCCGCCTTAAGCCTCTAGACTTCTAACGAGAGGGGTTGGCGTCATGCAGTGGAAAGCTACCGCAGCCGAAGCTTCCTAGCTCGGGGCGAGGGAACCCCGAGTTTAAAAATCACACGGTACACGAGCAACTATGCTCGGTGTGAAAACTTTACGGCGAAAAGCTGCCGCAGCATCCGAGCTATCACGCTTTGGGAAAAAGAGATCTCGCAACGGCAGAAAACCCGTCGCGGCATCCGGGCAACTAGTCTCGGGAATAGGCGCGCTCCAGCGAGATCGGGCATGCTCGGTCGAAGTTGGGGCCAAATAGTACTTGCGAGTGGAGCGTGGGAAAAATTGCAGCGGTTCCTTCTTCATGAAGCGTCGCGGCGTGGCTCTGGCAGCTTTTTGGGGACTGCGCCTTGCCAGGCCCGCTTCGGGAACCGAACCGCCACGCATTGGCAATCGACCGTTTTCCTTCGCCCCTTCGGCTTCTCGCCTCCATGTAACCGTTGGGGACGCTTCGGAAGGCCTTTTTATCCTTCACCTTCATCTCTCGCGACAGGTACTCTGCCGCAATTTCCTTACTTCCAAACTTCCTTGCTTCCAAACTTTTCTTCTCTATTCCGGCGCTTCACCTTTCTGAGTCCCCCATGGCGCGATTTGGTGTGAGCAAGGTCGCGGTGGAGAGGCTCAGGGTACTGCAAGATTACGGGTACCTGGACCCCCACACCTGGAGAACTCCGGCCGGCCGGTGAAGAGGCTCCGGCGCCGCGTGACGACGAGATAGTCTCGTGCGAGCTCTACACTGTCAACGGGCTCCGGGTGCCCGAGAGCGAGTTTCTGGAGGGTGTGCTCGAGCAATGCCGTTGCGAGGTCACCCATCTGAACCCCAACTCCATTCTTGTCTTGAACATCTTTGCCCACCTTTGCGAGGGCTTCGTGGGCGTCCTTCCCACGCCAAGCCTTTTCTTCCATTTCTACAATCTCTTCCGAACCGGCGGCCCTTCCCCCACTGGCGCCCTATATTTTCGCCTGAGGCCCATTCGCCCGTACGATTTTCCCATTTTCACTCTTAAGGACTCGTCATGGGTGGGGTGACCATTGGTTCTACTCGCTGAAGTCGCGGGAGCTCTGCGCTACACTGTGAGGCGGCGCCAAGCACCAAGACGCCGCGCCCGCCGGCTGGCCTCGAAGAGGAGCGGATCCTGATGACGATCCACGAGCTCACGAACATGGGGCTGAACGGGCGGGACATCGTCCGCGACTTCCTCCGGAACCGGATATCTCCGCTGAGGCAGAGAGAGCACCCCTTTTTCAAGATCGGCGGGTGGGACGACTTCACCCGCGAAGGCAAATCCTGTAAGCTCTCATGACTCGCGGCAATTTTGCTTTGTATATGCTGTGTGAGCCCGTGCTGACTTCCTCGTGCAACATGGTGACAGCCCCGGGCTTCGACTGGGTGGAGAAGAGGGTCGCCGAGATGTTCGGGACCCTGAAGGGCAAGGAGCTTTTGCGCGACCGCCAAGTACCGAAGAACGTGCTTGATCGGTGCGAGGTGGTAAGCCTCCTCAGCCATTTATGCTCGGGAAAACATCTGAGCTTTACCGAGCACTTGCGCACGGGAACCACGCCCGAGCTTTTCTTGACGACATTCCGTTTTCCTTTGGCAGGAAAAGGACGCCCTGGAGTTGGGCGTGGCCGAGCTCAAGTCCAAGGCGGGCAGTAGCGGTGTGCTCCTCCCCGCGGCCAAGGCCAAGAAAGGGAAGGGCAAAAGGCCGGCGCCGCCACCCGCGAGCACCCGGGCGTCAAAGAGGCATGCGACAGCGCCAGGGGATCCCCCGAAGCGGCACTTGGAGTACGCCGATCGGAAGGAGGTAAGCCGCCTGAGGCTTTGGCTGAAGAATTACAGCCTGGCAGTTCAAATCGAGCAAATCGAGGCGGAGGGGAGATTGATCGAGGGGATGGTGCAGGCCAAGCAGGACGCATTGTCGAGGGAGCTCGAGGATGTGAGGGATCAACGTGCTTGAGCCGCAAAAGCCCGGGAGTTCGGGATCATCGGTCGAACACAGCCCCCCGCGTCGAAACCCGGGCGGCCGAGAAAGACGCTGGTGGGGGTCGACATGGAAGAGGTCGAGCCCCGGCTAGCGAAGATCACCAGTCGTCGAGAAGGAGAAGGTTGTTGGTGGTCGCTGGCGGTGAACCCGACCGCGACCGACGACGAAGGCCAGGCCAAGGGTGAGCTTCAATACTTGCTTTGCCCTAGCCTTTTGATTTTGCGCGTTTCGACCCGAGCTAGCCCCCACCCAGCTGACGTGGGCGACGCAGATCGTAGGTTTATCCCGGACTGCCGGAAAATGGCTCATGAGCTCCTTGGCCCCGTCTTGGCGGGGATACTCTCAGATGCCGCCGACATCGTGATGTCCGAGGGCGTGGCGACGGTGGAGAAGTTCGTCGCCGACGACCAAGGCGGAGCGGGGCTCTTGGCTCCCCCGGGCACGGCGGACGTGCAAGGGGGAGAGGTGGTCGAGCTTCAAGATTTGGGCGAAAAACCTACCCGAGAAGACTTGGAGCCCCCGAGCGAACAGCATGCTCGGGATGACCTTTTGCTGCCACCAGGCGAAGAACATGCCGCGGAAGACAGCGAAGAAACTCCGAGCGTGGGGTTTGCTCAGGAGGGAAGTGGGGCGCTTCAGGGCGAACCTCACGATCAGGGGGGTGCCTCGTCGTCCTCGAGCGACCCGTCTTCTTTCCAGACTCGGGCTTGGCGCCCCGCCGAAGCCGAAGATATTCGGTGGCGGCGATCTTCGAGCGATCTGAGAAAGCGCGGCGCACTAACGTTGCTTTCGGGTAAGGGTACTTTGTCGCTGCAGTAGCTTTTCTTCTTTAGATCTGGGGGGGTCTTGCTTAGATTTTTTCTGCCTGCAGCTTCTTCAGAAGACCTTGGACGACTTCGAAGAGGTGTTGACCGTCCCCAACACCGTGAACCGCTTTTCTGAAAGCGGCTGGTCGAGAATTTGGAGGAGAAAGTGGGTGACCTCAAGCAGGTGGTAACTTTGCTCGAGCAAAGATGCCGTGAGGCGGATCGCGGTGTCACCGAGTCCAAAGGGCGGATCCTCGAGCTCGAGCGAGAGCTCGAACAGGAGAGGTCGGGCTTTCGCCAGTCCAAGGAAGACGCTGCCGCTGCTGAGAAGAGGGTGCTTGCGCTCGAGCAAGAGCTGGAGCGATTGAAGCAAGCCGCCATCCTGTCAGAGAAGGATCTTGCCCTTAGCCGGGACAAGGTCCGTGGTCTTGAGAAGGAGCTTCAACAGGGGAAGGAGCATGCCCGGACCCTCGAGACCAAGGTGGCTGAACTTGAGGGGTCCGGCCAGGCCAAGGAAGAGCTAGAGCGGTGGAAGCAGAATGCTCGCTTGCTGGAGAAAAATCTGGCCCTTAGCCGGGGGAAGGTTCTTGGGCTCGAGCAAGATTTCAAACGAGAGAGACAACGTGCTCGGACCCTCGAAACCAGGGTGGCCAACCTGGAGCAGGCAGCGCGAACGGCCACCGTCCTCGCCGACCAAGACAAAGAAGAGGTCGAGCAGCTCCGCGAAGGTCGCGAAGCCCGGCGGAAGGTGATCGATCTCGAGGCCAAGGTCGCCGACTATAGGCAGAAACTTTCCGCAGCACTTAGGGGAGCGACGCCTGGCGCATAGGGCTGTATACTTTTTTCTTTTTGCTTTGGAAAACTTTTGGCTCAAATGTTGTTGTTCTGTAATGATATTCTCTTGATCCCTTTCTTGCTTTTTCTGCGAAAGGTAGCTGCGAGATAGATGTGATGGAGGTTAGATCGACGTATGGGCAACATAGGCCCGGAGTGAGTTGAAAAAGGAATGGCTTTGCGTAAGTAGACAATGCTTGAAATGAAGCGATGTTTCCAGGCAAGCTGCGACTTAGCGACGAAACATGCTAGCGCGACAGCTCCGTACTTATCCAGCCCCCGCTGCGAATAAAGCTCGTGCACCTGAGTTGCGGGCACGAGTTTGTTCGCAGGAGAGATGAGGAAAAACGCGCGCTGCCCCCCCGACCAAGCAACGGCCTGCCCGAGCGACAAGCGTAGGTTAGGTCGGTGGAGAGAAAATAAGCGTGCCTTAAAACGCCTTGACACTTAGGACGCACACCCCTGAGTTGCGGGTGTGGTCGCGTGAAGGGAGAGCGCACGATTGATGGACATGGCGTGTGGCGATCAATACGCGCAAGCCGAGCTAAAGCTCGGACCGACCGAAGGGGTGCCTGTTTGCGACTTGTATCGCGCAGCGGATAGCTACTGCGGACCAAGGTCGGTTTATGAAGACTGGGGCCTTTGGTGGTGAACTTTTAGTGGCTGGGTGTTTGTCGCGACACCTTGTGCCATGACACGTGCGCAGGCCGATTTCTGCAGAGTGAAAAAGCTTGAGCGGAATAAAGATGTATTGCTCCAAAAGTAAGGCCATAGAATTTACAACATAATGTAAAATGGGATTATGAGCTTAGACATGGAACTTGCGCAGCTGGTCGATGTTCCATGAATTGGGGAGCATGCGGCCGTCCTCCATTGCAAGACAGACAGCCCCCGGGCGTGGCGCCGAAACGACCGTGAATGGTCATTCCCATTTGGGGGAGAGCTTGTTGGCCTTCGACGTGTCCTGAATTCAGCGTAGAACGAGGTCGCCAATTTGCAAAGCGCTGAGGCGGATCGACTTAGCGGCATGTTCTTGTGCAGGCTTGTCGGTAGCGGTGATCGGAGTCATGCCTTCTGCTGGTCTCTTCGGCGAGATCGAGGTCAAGGCGACGCTCACGACCTTGGTGGATGTCGTCGGCCAAATGCACTCTTGGGGATCCGAGCACGATTTCGGCGGGTAGGACGGCCTCGGCGCCATACACGAGCTGGAATGGCGTTTCGCCTGTAGCCCGGCTTGCGGTGGTGCGCACGGACCAAAGGACGGAAGGGAGCTCGTCCACCCATGACCCGCCTTGCCGGGAGAGGTCTTTGAAGACCCTTTTTCTTGATCCCTTGGAGTATTTGGCCGTTTGCTCTTCGGTACGCTCCATTGCTCGTGGATGGGCTCTGAAGCGAAGCGGATCTTTGTTCGATGTCTTGCGATGGGCACAGAGCAGATTCACTCGTGAACTGAGTGCCATTGTCCGTGATGAGGCGATTGGGAACCCCAAAGCGCGTCACGACGTTATTGCGAAAAAATCTTCTGGCTGCTTGAGCCGAAATGGTTGAGACTGGCTCGGCCTCGATCCACTTAGAAAAAGTGTCGATGGCGACGAGCAAGAATTTACAACCCTTTCGACCGCGTGGGAAAGGGCCGAGAATGTCGACCCCTGTGTCGAGAATGGCCATGAGTGGGATGGTCTGCGGTAGCGTATCTTTGGTGAGTGGGACTTCTGGCGTGGAACGGCATGCACGACAAGTCGCCACGATCGCCCGGCGTCGTCTAGCGCCATATTAATAGTATCCGGTAGGAATGCCTTGCTCACGAGCGTCCGGAAGGACGAGTGAGCCCCGCACATTCCTTCATGGATATCTCTGAGAAGGAATTCGCCTTCTTCTCGAGATATGCACTTGGAGAGGACTCCAAGTGCTCCTTTGCGGTATAAGGCGCCCTCTACGAGCTTGTAGAGAGATGCGCCTTCTTTGCAAGGGCAACGCTTCTTCCTCGGGCAATATCCCGTGGGCGAGGTACTGGATGAATGGCGCCATCCAATCTGCACCTTGCTCGAGGAAGGAGACGTTACCGCACGTCTCTTTTGCCTCCTCTACAGAGGGAATGGAGGGCTTGTGCAGATGCTCAACGAGCGCCCCAGGTGGGGCGGGCAACTGCGAGGAACCGACCTTGGACAGTTGGTCGGCCAGGGAATTGTCCTTCCTGGGGATGTAGAGTACTTCGAAATTTCTAAAGTACTTCTCCATCTTCCTCACTTCAACCAAGTAAAGCGCCATTGAGTGATCGGAACACTGATACTCCTTATTTACTTGGTTGACGACCAGCTGTGAATCGCCCTTCACGGTCAGTCGCTGGACTCCGAGCTCCCTGCACGCTCGTAGCCCGGCCAAGAGGCCTTCATACTCCGCTGCGTTGTTGGTCGCCGCGAAGTGTAATTGGATAACGTATTGCAGGCGATCCCCTTGAGGGGACACCAGTACTACGCCAGCCCCCGAGCGCTCGTAAGCTCGGGAGCCGTCGAAGTACATGGTCCAGCGGCCGTCCCGAGATTCTTGAGATTCAGTGGCGGGCTGGGCGGGGTTCGTCCATTCCGCCACGAAATCTGCCAAGATCTGGGACTTGATTGCCGTGCGGGCAGAGAAGTGTAAGTCGAACTCCGCGAGTTCCATGGCCCACTTCGCTGTCCGGCCGCTGGCGTCTGCATTTCTTAGGATCTCCCTAAGCGGAAAGCTGGTCGGGACGACGACCTTGTGGGCTTGGAAGTAGTGGCGTAACTTCCTGGAAGCCATGAGCAGAGAGTACAAGAGTTTCTGGACCTCGGGGTAACGCTCCTTTGGTCGAGGCAACACTTACGACGACGTAGTATCTTTGACGCTGGGTCCTTCCCCGCTCTACCACCCGATGCAGCGCTTACGGCTGAGGGGTGTCATTGCGAGGTAAAGTAAGGCGGCTCCCCGACCTTGGCGTGGCCAAGATTGGGGCCGGACAGTCTCGCTTTAGCTCTCGAAGGACCGGTTAGCTTATTTCGTCGACGAAGCCCTCATACTGCGTGAGCGCCTTAAAGAAAGCGCGGCAGCGCTTCATCGACAGGAAATGAAGCGGCTAAGGGCTGCCATACGTCCGGTCAAGGTTTGGACCTCCTTTACGGAGCCCGGAGGGCGCATCCTTTCGATGGCCTCGATTTTCTCTGGGTTAGCACCGATGCCCCGAGGCCCGATGACATACCCGAGTACTTTGCCAGCTTTTACCCCAAAAACACATTTCTCGGGATTGAGCTTTATTCTATGTCTACGAAGATTACAAAAGGTTTCCTCAAGGTCGGATACATGTCCGGAGGGAATTTTACTCTTAACTACGATATCATCTACATATACCTCCGTGTTTCGCCTATCCGGTCTGAAAGGTCTTCGCATCGGTATTTGGAAGGTCGCCGGCTGCTCCGCAGTAGAAGGACATGGTCGTAGCGTAACGTGCGAACGGGTGATGAAGGAAGTCTTCTCCTCGTCCCCGGGGAACAAGCTGATCTGGTGATAACCTGAATAGGCATCCAAAAAACTCATTACCTGGGATTCCGCCGTTGCGTCGACCAGTTGATCAATGCGCGGCAGCGGGAAGTTGTCCTTCGGGCAGGCGGCGTTCAGGCCAGTGTGGTCGACACACATGTGCCACTTGCCCCCCTTCTTCTTCACGATGACTGGATTTGCCAGCCACTCCGAGTGCTCGACTTCCCTGACGAAGCCGGCCTTGAGGAGTTTGTCGAGCTCCTCCCGGATGATTGCCTGCTTCTCCGGGGAAAAGCGCCTAAGCTTCTGGCGCACGGGTTTTTTGTCAGACCGAACGGCTAGCCTGTGCTCAATCACTTCCCTTAGGACCCCGGGCATGTCGGACGGTTCCCAAGCGAACACGTCCGCGCTCCCCCGGAGGAAAGTGATGAGCTCGAGTTCCTATTTGGGGTCTAAGGAAGACCCCAGGTGGACGACCTTGGTCGGGTCGGCCTCGTCCAAAGGGACCGACTTGGTTTCTCCTCCGGGTTGGAGGGTAACTTTTGGTCGAGAATGCGCCGGTGCTTGGTCGTGGCCGCGTTGGGGCAGCTGCCCGACCATGTCGAGCGCCTTCTCGTCGCAATTCAAGGCCGCCCTATGGTCGCCTTTAACAGTGACGACGCCCTTGGGCCCGGGGACCTTCAGGCACTGGTATGCATGATGCGTGGCGGCCATGAACTTGGATAGGGCCGGCCTGCCAAGGATGGCATTGTAAGCTGACTTGAAGTCGACGACTTCGAAGTTGATCAGCTCGGTCCGAAAGTTGGTCGAACTCCCGAGCGTCACGGGCAAAGCAATCTGGCCCAGGGGCTTGATCGAAGTGCCCGGGACGATCCCGAAAACGGACAATGATGCTTTTGATCTTGAGCGAGGAACCCGCATCTCGCCGGGACCGGCAGATATGAGGTCGAGAGCTACCGCCGACAAGGACTCGACCGACCTTAGCATTCTTGATGGTCAGACTTACGACATGAGGGAGCCTGGAACTGGTCATTCCAAGGGGATGATCCTCCTTGGAGAAAGTGAGGGGCTGCTCGGACCACCAGAAATTGAGCAGGTGGTTTGCCGTGAGTAATGTGGCAGACCTCCCGCGCCGCCTCCTTGAGGTCCCTGCGGGACTTGTATGCCGAGGAGCCCCCGAATATAACGGCGATGTGGTTTTGGGGCTCCTGGTATCCCATGTCGTCGTCGTCCTCCGCTGGGCCCTTGCCCTTGCCGTTATCCGCCTGTCCTGAGAGCGTGGGCATGGGACCCTCACCGTCGTAGAATTTCTCTAGGCGATATGCCCATGTTCGGCAATTGTGGAGGTCATGACCCGCCGCTTGATGATACGGGCAGAATCGGACACCCGGAGGGGCGCCCCGCTACTCGCACTCTTGGCCGCCGCGACCTTGGTCGTCACGCCCCCGATCATCGCGGTCTTGGTCGTTGCGCCGTGGTCGTGGCCGGGCTTGGTCACCATCGGGCTTCCGACCCCGCGGGACACGCGGCGGACGTCGATCGATGGCGGCGACCGTGCCCGGCGCACCCGGCCTTTTCTTCTTTTTGGCCTTTTTATCGGTCGAGCCCGAGCGTTTCTTGCTCGAGGAGCCTTCAGGCCTGGCTGAGGCGGCAGCTTGCCTTCGTCGATCATCTTCTTCCATTGTACGGCCTCGTCGGCGTTTGCGTACCGGTCGGCCATACGGAAAAGCTCGTTGGCCGTTAGGTTAGGATGGATCTCCAGATCTTGTGTGAAGCGAACGTCGCGGACCCCGAATTTGAAAGCCCGGACGACCGCCTCGTCCGAGATGCTCGGGATGGAGTTTCTCACTTTGATGAACCTCTGGACAAAGTGGCGCAGGGTCTCCTTGTCCGTCTGGATCAGCCGCTCCAAATCTCGCTCATTGCCCGGGCGAGTGTAGCAGCTCTGAAAGTTCACGCGGAGAGTTGTCTCCACGAGCGGATCGAGCCCTATTTCTGGTTGAAAAGCCACGTCCTCGCCGAGCCATCGAGGACCGTGGGGAGGTAATTGGCCATGACCCTCTTATCTCCCCCGGCCGCTACAATGGCGGTGGAGTATATCGAGAGTAACTCATCCGGGTTCTGGGTCCCGTTGAAACGCTCAATGTGGCCGGGCTTGAATTTGCTTGGCCACACCACCTCGCGGAGAGACGCCGAGAAGGCCCGACACCCGAAAACCGGGCCGCCATGGCGACCCCCACGGGAGTGGGTATCGCGTCGGTCGGGGCCCAGTCGGTCCCTCGCGCACGGCTTGATACGGAGAACACGCCTTGGCGCGGGCGCCTTGAGGAAGAGCACTCGGAAGGCTCGCGAGCGGCTGGGGAGCGCCCCCGAGCCCGCGAGTCTGTCCGGGAACTGCTCCGGGCATCCTCACGGAACCGCTCTTGCTTCCCGAGGCCCACCCGAGCAGGACTTCGGGGGGCATCGTGACGGGAGCGAACAGGGGAAGGGTGTTTGTGGTCTCGGGAAACAACCTGGGGTCCTTGGGCCCCAGACGGCCCTGGGAGGCCTATGTCGACGGCAAGATTTTCCAGATTCTCGGCCACCAGCGCCCCCATGGCCACCAGGTCCGCCTGGCTGGAGTAGTTTTGGAGGCCGCGCACGACCGTCGCAATGGCGCGGAGGCGCTCGGCGCTCTGGGGAGCGACGGGAGGCGACCTTGGAAGGCGGCCGCGCACGTGCTCCGGGGAGCGGTATTCGCTGGGATCTTCACGAGACCGATCTCCAGCCCCGGCGCCCGCTCCCCCGCTAGGCTGGCGGTGGGTGATCACCGGGTTCCCGCCCGGGGACAACTCCGGGCGGTCCTCACCAGCATTGTGCTGGCGTGGGGGAGAAGCTTCGAGGGACTGACGCCCGCCTTGGTCGTCCTCCCTCCCCGCCATGTTGACGCTGCGGGAACACCAAGACTGCGCGGACGACACCGGGGTGGTGTCGTACGCCGTGTTCCCTTGGCGGAGCTCGAGGCGGTCGGGTGTCCCCCGGCCACCACGGAGGTTGCCATATTCCTCCTCGCGAGCGAGGGTATTTGACTGCGAGCGGAGGAATCGCTCTCGCACCGCGGCCACCGGGGAAAGACTCCCGGTTCCAGTGTGGCCTTCTGGGTTGGCCGCACCGCCCACGCCATCGCTGGCGTAGTATTCATCGCCGTCCTCCACGTCGTCGAAGATGCAAAGGTCTTGATTGTCTTACGAATTCGGCATCCTAAGGGATTCCTTGCAGAAGGACTTCAGTCGATCCCCACGGACGGCGCCAACTGTCGACGATCCGGGGTAGGGTCCCCCGCCGAGCTTACTTGTTGAATGAGGATCAATCTAAGGCCCTTTTTCGCAAGGGTGCGCGTCGAGAGTATGCCGAGCAACGAAATAAGGTATGCGAGCGATCGGAAGGCACAGGGGGTCGATTTTAGCTGGTTCGGGTCTCTCTCGGTGGAGATAACAACCTTACGTCTAGTAGATTTCACTCGTATGCGAAGGTGTGTTACAATGCGCTTGCTCGGGGCCCTTAGAGATCCTAAGGAACCTGCGAGCGAGCTCTGTGCGTGAATGTGTGTGTTATAGCGAGTCCCACCTCAGTCGGAGGAGGGGTATTTATAGAAGTTCTGAGGACAAATCATTAATTACGTGGCGCATCACCGTGAGGGCGTGGTGGCAGCGCCGCGCCACCCACCGGGTACTACGCGACGTGGGCACAGTGGCCGCAAACCAGGGCAGTGCGGACCGTGATAGCGCGGATCCCGGGCGTGCGATCCTGGAGCCGCTACGCATTTAATGCCACGTCGCCTTGTCGCGCCCCCGAAAGCTGCTTGTTTTCGGGCCGGGTGCGAAGGTCGGGACGGCGTACACCATCCGGGCAAGATCTTGGTCGGTTGGCGCCGGTCTTCGATGGTCGTCTTGGTACAGTGCTTCCAATCCCCGACAGAGACCGAGCTGGAGAACCGCGGCAGGGAAAAAGTCTAGAGGAAAAAGGGTGAAAAATTAAAAATTTCTTTTTTTTTGCGGCGTTTTATTTTTTAAATCGTCGAAATAATGAGCGAAACGGCTGCAAGAACACAATTTTTTTTCACGGCGTAACACGCCGCGCGTGTCGCTTTTCGTAGAAAAAAATTCTTTTTTTTCAGTGGCATTTTATTTTTTGAATCGTCGAAATAATGAGCGGAACGGCTGGAAGAACACAAAATTTTTCGCGGCGTAACACACCGCGCGAACGGGAAAAAAATAGAGAGATAGAGCTGTAGAAATATCTCTTTCGACAAACTATTTGGAAAATATTGGAGACCGAGCTTAAGAACCACGGCGGGGAAAAAGTCTAGAGGAAAAAAGGTAAAAAATTATTAGAGATGACAACCTTCTTTTGCCGAGTCTAACACTCTACGCGTTCACCGAATAATAATACATGTTTAAAAAAATATCAGAAATCGGGATGGGAAATCGAGGTGGGAAAAAAGTCTAGAGATAGAACTGCACACATATTTCTAGTGACGAAAACATTTTTTCCCGGGAAAAACAGAGAAAGGACCTAGACGTAAGGAGCAAGGACCTGAATGTTACGTTTTTGGACTTGTCCGTTATCCTAAAAAATTAGAAAAGGGCTTATTTGCGATTTGAATTTAGCGGGAGGTCCTTTTCGTAAAATGGCGCACGAGAGACCCGAACGTGATTTTAGAGGAAAAAATCTTTCTCTCACAAACAATCGCGAAGGGCCTATTCGCAATTTATAAAAGAACCTAAACGCAAATTTTTTTTGAGCCGAGCCGGCTCAAAACGCTCTGGTGACCGGAACTCTTCCAGATTTAGAAGGAGTATTATTATTATTATGACTCTGTTTGAGAGAGCTCTGAAACTTATAGGCTAAAATAAAGTGAATTAAGTTTATATTTTTAGTTTAAATTGTAAACAAGATGATCTACCTAAACACTCTTAATGTACCCACAGCTCCAACTCTATAAATTTCTGGAGCTAGAAACACCCTGCTTCATCAACTCCACAGATTTTGGTGGAGCTGGAGCTGTCCGAAACACCCCCTATATATACCGACTCATCAAGTACATCTCGTGTAGAGGATTGAGCCATAGCTCTGTTGGTAAGTGCAGCCGTCCTGCACGTTGTCCATCCGTATTTGAACCGGGTGTTTACTAAAAAAACGAGTACACATATATGCGTCAATTGATATATTGGAATGATTTGTGTCCAGACGTTTAAAATTTTCGAACGCGTTGCAACATTTGTTTTTTACGCGTGCAACATTTTGTTACAACACGTACAATATTTTCCTTCGACAAACAGTGAAATACGTTACAGTAAACGGATGTTGCAAGCGTTCAAAAAAAATATTGCACGCGTCGGTAAAAAATGTTGCAAACGTAGGAAAAAAAATGTTGCAAGAGACGTCCGATAGGATGAACAGTAATCATCGTCCGAGCGCTAATTTCTCCCTTGATATATATGTGGATTATATATGTCTATCTTTTATAAAAAAAAAATAGTAACTCAACCAACCAAACCGAAATCTAATTTTTTTTTACTAAAACATGATCCCAGTGCTTTCCAACCTGGTACTAACCGAGTCGAATCATGTAACCGAAAACCACCCGTAATGGAACAAAACAAAACAAAACTGCAACGCCGAAGCAACGCCAGCCTGTCTCCTTAATTTGTTACTCCTTTCTCTTTCTCTCTCAAATATATATACTTTTCAGAGTAGAAATAATGTACAGAAAATAAAAAATATGAAACCGGCAACTGAACTGGCAAACCAATGAAGCTGTAGCCTGACCGGTTCGATGTCCGGTCCAGTGTTTGGTAACTGTGCCCAGACAGCGAACACCGTCTATGAGCAAGATCTACGTGGTGCACTTGCCAAATTAGAGCCCCGCGCCAGCTAAGACATATTCTATATGAAAGAGTGAAAAGAAAGGAGAAAGAAAAGAGCTGACTCTTATTTTGTAGCTAATCTTGTACGAGAGCATATGTTGATTATTTATATATATAAAAAAAAAGTAGTTATTACATAATATCTAAAAACAATTTATTAGAGCCAGTTATTACATAAATTAACTTTTAATTTTTTATTAGTTGATAGTGAACTCTACTATTGTACTTACCCTAACAACTACTACAGCAAACGCCAACCCGTCCGCCACCGAAAATACACCGCACCACCCGCCCGAATCAGGCCAGCAGCACGCCCGCCCGATCCGCCCGCGACCTGCCTTCCGCCGTTCCTCCGCCCCTCCGTCCGCGGCGGTCTGCGCTGACGCCCGCCGCGGCGTCTCCTCACCATCTCCCGCAGACCCGCACCCACCCGACTCGGTCATCCCTCTCCAAGTTCCCAACTTTTCTTGCCCCGAGAGCCTTGGGGATGAACCGGATCCCGTCCATCTCGTTGCGGCGCGACGCGGCCGAGGCGGACGCTGCGGCGCTCGAGCGGTGGGCGCGGGCCTTCTGCGTCATCCGCTTCGACCTGGAGCGCGGGCAGCTGGTGGAGGCCTGCTACCCGCCCACCGCGCTGGCCCCCGCCGGCCTCGACCGCCTCGTCGCCTTCTCCTCCTTCCCCGACTCCATGTCCCACCACCTCCCGCGCCACCGCTCCTCCGTCCACGACTCGCTCTTCTCCTTCCGCGTCCCGGACCCCTCCGCCGCTGGCTCCCGCCGTGGCTTCCTCTACGGCTTCGTCTTCAACCGCCAGCGCCAGGACGAACGCCTCCCCCGAGGCGGCGAGCAGAAATCTGTCGTCATACTCTCCCACGCGCCCTACTCGTCGCTGTTTCGCCTGCTGCTGCAGATCCTCGGCCCCCTCTGCTTCGACATCGGCCCCACCGCGCTGTCCATGGTGGCGTCGCACGTCGCCGCTTGGCCCGCGCCGGCGCCGGGCCGCCCCATGGAGCTCCCCATCGGCAGCGCCGCGCTGCGGGTGCACCTCCCGCCCGCAGCCGACGACCCCGGCCCGCTGCCCGCGCTGCTGCCGGCGAACCCCTCGGTTCCGTACGGTCTCTTCCACGATGCCGACCTGTTCGCCGCGTTCCGCGGCCTGCTCCTCCACCTATGGACGCTCTGGGAGCTCATGGTGGTTGGCGAGCCCTTACTGGTCGTCGCGCCATCGCCACCTCAGTGCTCGGAGGCTGTGGCTGGGCTCGTTAGCCTTGTTGCTCCGCTCTTGTATAGTGTGGACTTCAGGCCGTACTTTACTATCCATGATCCGGATTTCGCTCGCCTGAATGCGCTTGCAGAAGGCGAGGTGTTCCCGCCGATGGTGCTTGGCGTGACCAACTTGTTTTTCTTGAAGAGTCTCAAGAGTATTCCCAATGTTGTGTCTGTGGGAAGCCCAAATCCAAATTCCACTAGGGTGCTCCCAGTGGGTGGCCAATCACCAGCACCAGCGAATGGAATCAATGGGACACCCGGGAAGCTCAAGCTTGACAAACTTGCCATCAACAAATTCTCTCCCACCAGCCTATTGAATTCCATCAAGTTGAGAAGAGAAGGTCCTCTTTCCCTCATGGCAGAGCATAAGGAGGCGCTATGGAGTACGAATGTGCCAACCACAAAGCCTGATACTTCTGTTCTAAATAGGCTTCTCGATGCGGGTGTGTCACCGAGGATTGAGGAGTCCATGTCAGTTGTCAACAATGAGATATTGCGACGACATTTTTTGGAGCTAACAACCAACTTCCTTGCACCTTTTGGGCCGTATCTGAGAACTACCACACCACTGGATGGGAGTTCTCCTTTCGTTGATCCACCGTTACTACCTCCATTTCATGCAGATGAGTTTGTTAGTGGTTTGGCTGCTAGAGGCCCAGGGAAATTTTTGTCCAAAAGGATGAGGTCCAGTTGGTTGGACCTATACAGGTGAGCTATAAGTATATTTGTTCGGTGAAACATTTTAGTAATTTCTTCTTTGAACTTCTTGGAATAATGATTAAGCATGAGCTACCTTTCTCATTCTTGTTTCACCACTGATTTCTAACAGGAAATTCCTGGAAGGCCCCAACTTCATGCCTTGGTTTCGGCAAAGACGTGCTGCTGCAGAGCAGGAACAGCAGAGGCTCTGGAGGCAGGCTCGCATGAATGTTGGCATTGAAAAGCTAATGTCAAAGATGTCCGAATTGGAGAGGATTGATTCTTTCAATGCTATTGAGCGGTATCTTCTCAGGGAGATGGAGGTATCTTTGTTTTTGGTCCTTTCTTAAGTAATCACTTGCAATTTTTTTTACAAAAATATGTAGCATGTTTTGATATTTGTTAACATAGCATTGCATATCCAGACATTTATTTTGCAATTTATTGTGGAAATTTTAGTCAGATAATCCTTAATGTTAATGGTTGTATGCTGTTATAACAAAGATAAGCCCAGAAACAAGAATAACCCACCTATCAAAATATAGTGCATAACTAAGACTAATACTCAGCTGTTTAACTCACACCTTTTGTTTGATGGGGAATGCCTAAATCATACTTAGACTCAAATTCCTATAGGTGAGACAAGAGGTAACCTGATATATATTTCATCCCATGTTACTTAGTTGGCTTCCTTAGTTTGGTTGAATTATCCTTTCCTCTCTTGACAATTGACATGATTCATGAACTTTAGGAAGTAAAAGTTTAAAGTGATCTGTTGCAATAATTATTTAAGAATTATTTTGTACTTTAATTTTCAGCAGCACGGGCTGAAATGTCCTAATACTCAGCAGCTCTCTTAGAAAAAGATTTATGAATTGCTGGGATTTGACACAACCGTAAAATGAGCATGAGTGAAGTTCTTCCATTTATACCAGGATCACTGTTAATAAGTCATGTCATATGCACAATCGCCTGCAACAAATACCAATTAGGCTCCTGCTCGGTAATGTACACCAATTTGTACTTAGTGGGCTATATTTTGTGCTAGCTTCCTCTGTTCTGAATTTGCCATGTGATCAACTACAGGAGTGTTGCACATGAAAATCATTATTTCAGTGATTTAGCATTTAGTGATTTGAACTTCTTATTTTGGCCAGTTGGCGCTTGTGTTTTTGCATTAGACAGCCTATTTGAATTAAAGATTAACCATATTACTAGGTTTTTAGTATGAACTGCTCTAGTATATGAACCAGGTTTGAGTTTAACGAATCCTAGGCTTTGTGCATTTGGTTTGTTTTGACTTTAAATTTATGAGCTAAAAATTGAAGTATCTGTTGTGAATGTCATCTTGCAAGAAAATAAATCTAAAACGTGATGTACCATAATTAAAAGTTCAGGTTATGAAGTCCTAGAAAATTAGTGTAATGTGTTTCCATTGGGATTTCTTCTGTCTTCATCTTGTGAATAACCACCCCTCTGTACTAGCAGTGTTGGATTGTCTTTTAATAAAGAAAAAAAAGTACTGTAGCTGAAATGGAATCTTCAAGCTACCAATAACCATCCTTCAGTTATAACTTATAAGACCTGTTTGGTGTTAGTCTGCCATCCCCTCCCTCCAGGACTTCATAGACTGAAGGGACACATGCACTTGAACTATTGAAGATTTCCATCCCATATAGGAGTAATTTTTTCTTTTCTGTCTGCCGGACCCTCAAGAAGTTTGATTCATTGTAATGACTAGCTTCAATAATCATTATATTTGTCAGACGGAGTTTACTGGTACTTGAGAACTAATAAGAGATACTTGTGACTGTCTCTATGTTTGTCTTTTAAGATCCACACGGGCATGTTGGGTTAATGCTTAATGCCTATTCTGCTGTATGGTGAATTCATTTGTATCTTCTTCCATATTGCATGCCAAAGGATAACATTCTCTAATGGCTAAAATCATATAACCAACTTCGTGGGTATACTTCATCCTCTCATTAAAACTAACACTGATAAACTAAACAGTAGGATGAAGTTTCCATATGTATATTGGTTAATTGATTAACTATGTGTATTCTATACCCCAAATATTTTTGGATGGACCCATTTCCTTTTTTATGTTTTTTGATATCCAAATTCCAGAGTTAGTTTTGAGTTTTTTCCTGACTGACTTCACATTGATCAGTGGGGTTTTACACCAATTAAGGTTTTGAGTCTTGTCTTGTAGCTCTCTTCCATCGGTTACGCCAGCAACTAGAGTTTATCGCATTAAGAATGGCTGTGGCACCTTTTTAATGATATTTTGTAATTTGTACGGTGAAATGTTTCAGCATATAGAGACTGAGGAAGGAAATCTTTTATAGTTGGCTTGCTAAACATACCTATTCTGCTTCTCGATCATCTATGTTTTGTGGGCGTTATCCTGTGAAGGTACTAACTTTATTTTCAATCTTCACCCTCCAGAATTCTGGAGTAGGTACTGCAGAATCAATAGCAACATGTCAGAAATTGAAGGAAGACCTCCAAGCGGCATTTAGTGTACTCCCAAAGGACATGCAGCAGCTCCTGCTCTCCAACCCTAAAAGAGCTGTGCTTCTTCAAGGTAGCCAAGAAAAAGTCCCAGGGTTCAGTGGCATTGTCTCCCAGACAAGTTTGTAGCAGTTTTTCTTTTTCTCTGTAACATTACTACTGCGATTTTTTTATCGCACATATAGTCCAAAATTCACTCATTTTTTATACTTAGTCGCTGGGTTGACTCACAATGTTCAGACCTCTCTCTCTCTCTCAAAATGTATATTTCCAGTCTCCAAATTTATTAGTTTTTGTAAATGAGCAACAATACTGCATGATAGCTAAAACTTTTTTTTCCATCTGCAGAAAATGTACAACTAAAAAAAATCTGTATTTTGCATTATACAACTAAAAAAAATCCCTATTTTACATGTTATAACAGCTTTCTTTGAAAAAAACATTGCATAACAGCATTGCGCATCTTCCATTGAACATAGACAAGGCCATTCATATTGAGAATCTTAACAAGTGATGTTAATGGCTATTCATTTTCATGGTCTTTTAGCTTGAAGTCGATTCGTCATATTTCATGCTTGGCTATTTTTGTCTTTTAACTTCAGGGATGGATCCATAAATCTTCAGCTTTGGAATCCAATGCTGAGTACTCAAAAAAATCCCCTTAATTGTTTACCAAACTTTTCTGGCTCATCCATGTTGATGTATCATTGCTGTCTCAGTATCTTCTACTGGAAAGCAATTATGCTAAACTGCAGGGTCATCATGATAGGCTCAGTGCTCCTTGGCAGCATACTTTTTTTTCCCATTGGAAATGTATAATTTATAGTGCTAGTGTTTCAGATCCTAATTATTTTTGCATATATTGTACAAATTTGTAGTATAAGAAGTTTAGAATCAGCTAAGAAAGACTCAGGTGAAAATTTGTTGTGAAGCCTGTATTCATGTGGATCTAGCTTTCAACAGCGTCGAACACATTACGAGAGATGTCGAATGGGGGCTGGTTGCTCTGTTATATGCATGCTAATGGGCCAAGTATATTTCTCATTTTGGTTCACCTTCATATTTTTCGAGTTCTATGTCATGCTCGTTATAGCAATCCTAGGAATGTTACTTTTGATTCCTTGTTGCCGCAGCTACTCTGTATCCATTGGAGTTTTGATCTGTACTTAGTTCTGTGGACATGCAAAGCTAATCCAACCCTAGTTGGTCAGTATCTTCTTGTTACATGTAAAATACTCAGCCTGCTGTATTTGTGTGTACACTCTACGTTTGTTGAAGGTTCGAAGATGCTGAGCTCATAATCCATCAACGCTTCAACAACTGATCTGTTAAGCCTGGTTGTACGAGTTAAATTTGCTGACATATACGGTGGAAACTACATAGGGCTGGAGATCCAGAATTAGAAAATGGGTACTCGATGAGCGCTTGCCAAAATCCACATCTACATAAAAGAATCGTCGGCACGGAATGTCAGCGAACAAGTAGTTAACAGACAAGTGACAGCATGGACTCGTCAAAGATCTGGCACATCCAAGCAGCACAAATCATGCATGTATGAGACCGGGAAAGGCATACGTGAGACCAAGAGCAACAAGATTAAAAAAATAGAACGGCACATCGAGCAGGTAAGTGTTCACTTCAGGCAGAGGAGTTAAGCAATCATATTAACTAGGCAACACCTCCAATGAAAACCACTTTTACCGTAAAAACTTTGTGAAATCCACGTGTATAAGTTTTAAAAAATTCTCAAAAAGTTATCATATGTAGGTTAGGTGAGCTTCTACAATCCTGAAAAATTTGAAGACTAAACTCAATCACATTTGAAATATATGAAAAAGACAAACAGCGAAATAAATAGTTCTAAACAGTGCAAAATTCACTATTCAAGCTGAATTTGTTTTTTTATATCTTTCAAATGCGATTGAGTTTGGTTCTTAAATTTTGCAGAATTGTAGAAACTCACCTCCCCTATGTATGTTAATTTTTGAGAATTTTTCAAAACTTGTACACGTGGGTTTCACGTAGTTTTTACGGTAAGAGTGGTTTTCACTTATCTGTTGCCTATTAACTAAGATAACCCAAGCGCTCAAGTGATCAATCAAGGTTCAGCATATAGCAGGAAGTCAGGAACTATACAAAGATTAAAAAAAACATCATACTAATCAGGTAAATGTTCATTACAGTGATCCAACCAGAAGACTTGAGCTACCATATTGAGTTGAATTTCTTAAGGATTGCCATCAATACAACCCTAAGCGTTCGAGTTCAACATCAAGCTGGAACTTCGCATTGAGACAAAGTCTGGTATACTCTGATAAGACCTTAAGGCAATTGATTCGTTGATATAGTATACCCCTTCTTTTGCCTAAGCTGAACAGGTTGGACAAAATCCGTCAAAACAAAGAATAAACAAAAGATTCATCAGGATTCAGGAGAGCTATAATAGATATGTTATCAGCTACTGATAGTAGAGATCTTTTTGAGCATACATATCTCAGAGACTATTTTTTTACATGAGAAGAATTTTTTTACATGAGCAGGGGCTTTAATGCTGTAGACAGCACACAATACACGCCACAAATCTAAAGCAGGCGTAAAACATAAAAATGAAACCTGCAACTGTAAACTCCATTAAGGCCTACTTGTATTAATCTCCTGTGAGCTCCAGCCCTTGTATTTTTCTATCTCCTGTGAACTCCAGCCCTTGTATTTTTCTATCTTTATTTTGTTCTGGAACTTGTAAAATGTTGCTTGAAGCTCCACCTGTATGTACTATATTGAACCAGCTTGAGGATGCTAAGATTAGCTTGGATGGAACTCAAGTACATTTTCCCCATCAATGGAGTTGTGTCCTGTTTTTTTTCTCATGCCAAGTGTCTTGCTTTATCAATAGAGATGAAGCTCTACAGTACGGTAAAAGATAGTGCAACATTATCTCATAGCCTCTAACCAGAATTGTGATAATGCTCACAACATTTAGGAATATAAGCTGAAACTTGGTTCACATGTTTAGAAATGTGGGTACTTGTACTCCTACCGCTAAGCAAGACATCTAGCTCTAATATTTGATTGGCTTCAGTCCTACTGCAGTCATCTTTAATTGTAGTATTAGTTAGTGAAGTGACATTTTATACTTGGATGCCAACAAACAACACCGATAGCACAAATTATTTTTATTTATGAGTTGCACAAATTGTTATTATTTATGAGTTATTGGTATTTCCATACTGCTTTTACGCCTATACATACAAGTCATGTTTCATCGCTAATATTTCATTAACATACTTACTAGGTGTTCCTTGCTAATGTTTGCATTTATTGACTGAACACATTGATGTCTAGAATACCAGAATACCGATATACCTATTTTGTAGATTTTTGTAGAGGAGACAATGGAACATAATAGTTGAATAATTCAGAGAAGAAGCCCACACATGCTGGTCATGGCAAGTAATAGGAGACAGAGGTTGAAAGATAAGGGAGCTATAAATTATTAATGTTTTCTACAACAGAATTATGATGTTGCTGCAAAAATGCAGGTTCTGAAAGAAGGTTCTAAATGCAATCCACATTGCATCTCCAAAAATAATTGAGGCTATATAAAATGTCTACAAGGATTATGTTAAGAAGATTAGATTTGATGACCTCATGCCAATGGTAGTGTGTAGTCAGTTGGTCAGAATTTTAGAAGTTTAGCAATATTCTTATACATTTG
The DNA here is from genome assembly GCA_036346375.1 of Guadua angustifolia. Classification (NCBI taxonomy): domain Eukaryota; kingdom Viridiplantae; phylum Streptophyta; class Magnoliopsida; order Poales; family Poaceae; genus Guadua; species Guadua angustifolia. Next base: position 15,562,206 of record CM070504.1, on the reverse strand, counting down.
TCAAATATCTCATATAGATTCTTGTGATTTGTGGTTAGATTTAGACCCAATTTGTAATAGCGGCATTTGTAATAAACATTCCTGTACCTCAATTTTTTTGTGAATATGTTAAAACATTGATTCAAATTCTCTTAAATGTGCTTCAAACTCTCTTAAACTTATTGGAAACGTTATGAAATGTCACTAAACTCAGTGAAACTGGTTTGAAACTATTTGAAACACGATGAAACTCTCTAAAACTTGTTTTGAAATGTGATGAAATATTCTTGAAATCTGCTGAAACTTAAGTGGAACTCTCTAAAATCTACTTTGAAATATAATGAAACCTATTGAAACTTGAGTGAAACTTGAACCTAAAATATGGCCGAACATAAAACTTTGTAAAACTTCCTTGTAACTCTATGAATGCGACAAAACTCCCTAAAATTTGCTTGAAACTAGGGTTAACAAAACCACCGAAAACCGCGGTTTTCGACCTTACCGCTCTGGTTCGAAATCCAAAACTGCTCGGTAAACCGTTCTAATTAAAAAAAATTAAAAATTTTGAAAAAATTTATGTGTGTGGTTTTTCGTGAAAATCACTCAAAAACCGTTTTCAAAGAACATTCAAATGGTCGGGTTGGTTTTTCGTGAAAACCGAATGGTTTTTCGAGAAAAACGGCGGTTTTCGATTTTTTTTCAATTTTTTTTATTTTTCAACCCTTTAGTTTTTTACGATTTTTGACCGGTTTTTCGAGCGATTTTTGCGAAAACCGTACCGATTTACGTGGTACGGTTTTGTTAACCCTGCTTGAAACTCTCTAAAACATGATGGAACAATTTGAATCCTACTTTTAATGTGATGAAATTTTCTTCAAGCCTGTTGAATATTGAGTGAAACATAAATGCAAAAATTGGTTGCAGCATGAAACTCTATGAAGGATGTTTGTAACTCCGTGAAACCTGATAAAACTTAGTAAAACTTGCTCAAAACTCTCTGAAACGTGATGTAACTCTGAAACCTACTGAAACATGAGATGAACTATCTAAAACATACTTTGAAACATGATGAAACCTTTTTTGAAACAAGTTTAAACTTGATTGAAATATGAACTCAAAACTTGATGAAGCATGAAACTCTTTGAAACTTGCTTGTAACTCTATAAAACGTGATGAAACTCTCTCAAGCTTTGAAGCATGATGAAATCTTCTTGAAGGTGCTAAAACTTGAGTGAAACTCTCATAAAGCTACTTTGAAATGTGATGAAGCCTTCTAAAACTTAGTCAAACATGGACTAAAACTTGGCTGAACCATGAAACTATCTGAAACTTATTTGTAACTCTATGAAATGTGACCAAACTCAATGAAACTTGCTTGAGACTCTCTGAAACTTAAGTGAAACTCTTTGAAACCTACTTTAAAACGTGATGAAACCTTCTTAAAACATGAAAAACTTGAGTGAAACATGAAACATGGATGAAACTTGCGGTATCATTGGAATCATTTCCCTAAAACTAGCTAATTTCCAATCACTTGGTGTGTGTGTCTTGTATGTGATTTTTGTTTTTGCAAATTCTTAAGTGGTGATTTACCTTTCTTTGTACCTGGAGACCAAGTCAACTCATGCTTGATTCTTCTTTGAAATATATAACACTTATGAAATCTTCAAATTTTTAGATTCAAAACTTTGACACATGCCTAAAACCTTCTTAAGTATATTGGAAACCTAACAAGTTGAAATACTAAAACCTGAAACTATCTAAAACATGCTTGGAACTTAAATCCTAAAATCTAAGAACTTGCCCAAGAGTTGAAACCTGGAAATTGTAACACGTATGGAACTCGTCATAACATGCCTGAAACATAAATTCTAAAATAAAAAAACATACCAAACTGTCGATGTTCCAGACCTAGGGTCTTTAGATCGAGCTTATGAATTAAAATGGCTACACGCTTCTAGAGAAACAAGATTATCAAAAGAGAGATCAGAGATTGCTTCTTATTAGCCAAGTGGCTTAACAGAATACATATTGCTACAGAGTTTATGTACAATTCCTTTCTTTCCTCTCTCTTTGTTATGACGGTACAAATGGTCTCCCTAGTTATACAGAATAAAGAGGCGCAGTTGTATTTCAAAAAGGTGTTGTACGGCTGAAAGGTATCTTTTTGCCAAGTGGTGCCTTCTCGCCAAAGGGGACCTTTTCAAGATTACTTTTGAGTAGTTATTTGTATCTGTCAAGAAAAAACTGTCCACAAGATACTCGTGTGTAGAGTTAACTACCTGCCCCAACCAGTATCTGGTCAAGGACGACTAGTATGAGGCAAAGTAGAGGACACGTCAACAAATTGGTCAGAACCGTAACCAAGTAACTGACTGTGGGCCTTATTCTTTTTATGAGCTTTTCTTTATAAGTTGCAGGCCTATCAATAGAGTATAGCCTTTAATAGTTGCAGGCCCAAAAAGAGTATGACCTTTAATCCTCATCACAATCGCTTATGAATCTTGCTAAAACAGTGAAACCTGAAGTTTGTTGAAACATAAACCCCAAAGTCTGAAGCTTTGAACGAGACTTTAAATGCCACACATTTGAGATCTCATCACTCAAAAATCCAAATCTAACCATTTATGCCAAATTTGAGCTTATCGCTATACAATTGACTCAATCATAAAGTTCAATGACGGATTCCAGCTCAAAATGAGGTTGGGCAACTCTTCTAAGCATGCCCAAACACTGGTGTCAGGAGCTTCGTGTTAGGCCCGCGGGTTTCTCCTTACCAAGACTCGGATGTTTTCTCAGTGCAAGGTTCTTTTATTTTCTATCCAAGAGTCTACATCTATGATTTCTTCTTGTCAGACTATTTATCTTATTGTACTTTCTTTCCTTCTTTAATACATGGCAGAGCTCCTACCGTTCTATCTTTCAAAAAACAATCATAAAGTTCAAAGCATGTGCATTCACCTCATATTTTTATAGACTAAGAAGACTAAAACATGAACTAAACAAGTACAGACATGTGCTTTACCAGCTCATAATGGTTAGGAGACACATCACAGAGAATTAACAAATATCTACATTGCAATTCACTCCACGCTGGCATTTGATTCCTAGGGGGACTGGGATTCACCACCTAACTTGTGTCTAACACCCGCGCGCTCCATGTGTTTACCTACTGTTCTTCTTCTGTATCCGCACAGTGGCACTTACGGTATATAACCTTCAGCTGCACATACATGGCCACTCTGTCGCTCAGTGTCCGCCGTCCGGCTGCTGGAGTGGAACTGTCAAACACTTGATCGGATTTGTAGGTAGCAACAACCGATGGCGCCTTGTCAGGGACAGGAGGAAGCGCCGTGCTCCGGCCCGGCCCTCATTGTCGGCGCCACCGGCTACATCGGCCGTTTCGTCGCCGAGGCCTGCCTGGACAGCGGTCGCAGGACCTTCGTCCTCGTCCGCCCCGGGAACGATTGCTCGCTTCTTCTTTCAGATTTCCTTTCTTCCGCCCGGAAGGACCCCGTGGTCGGCCGCTTTACTTCCAGAACGGGTCGGGCCAAGCGGGCCTTCCTAAGTTCCAGCCCGGATTCCTCGCCCGTGGAACGAAGCGCCGTTCTACTCAAGAGGGCGAGGCCGACGCCGGTGTACGAAGGACCCCCATCGCCAACCGCAAGAAGGAGACTCGAGCCGAACGACTCGAGGTCGACGAGGAGGCCATCGCCTCATCCATATTCGCGCCACGCTGTCTTAACGGCAAAGCGATCGCCAACGATTTCTCGGAACGCTGCGGTCCTCTCGTGGAGGGAGCACCCTTCTTCGAGATCCGTGGGTCCGACGATGCTACCCGCGAGGGCACGCCTAGTAAGTCTTTTGTCTCAGAACTGCTTATGACACCCTTCGATCCTCTCTTGATGTACCGCTGTTCCGCAGCGGCCGAAGAATCTTGGGTCTCCGCCAGATGGTCGAGATGTTTGGGAAGCTAGCGACGAAAGTACGCCATCGCAACCCCGCCCCGAAGAATGTACTCCGCCGAAGGACGAGGTAGGTCATCCGACCAAGCGCCGAGTCTTATACCCACGAGCCCCTTCTCGAGCCCCGCCCGCACGCAGCCCATCAGAGTTATGGACACGGCCAGAGAATGCCCACGGGCCGGGGGCAAGAAGGGAAGAAGCGACTTCCACCGGCCGGACTAAGCCGAACGGAGGCGAAGAAGCGCCATGTCGAGTGGGGAGACTGAGGCTATGGTAAGGGCCCTTCGGTCGAGCCCCGAGCTTGTGTTTTCCCGCGCCTTTGCCGCTTTGACGAAGTTTCCTTGTGTAGCAGCAGAGTGCCGCCGCCGCCAGTCTTTGAGTACACCCCGAGCCTCGAGCCCGATCCTCGCCATGGCGGGTGACGCGGAGCCGGTTTCGACCCCGAGACCTCAGTCGCGAGGACGCCGCAAACGTGACATCCCTCAACATCGAGGCAAGAAGACCTTCGACGACCTTCGACGAGGAGGAGATCGTGACCTGTAAGCCTCGGCATCCCGCTCGCCGCCGCCTTTCGACTCTTCGCTTAGTGTATGCTTTTGATCGCAGACTCGAGCACCGAGCTCAAACTTGCCCGCTTTGACGATGGTCGCTGTCCAGTATAGTCCGAGTCCGAGGAGGAGAACGCCGAAGCTGGTACCACGCCGCGATCGTCGCGGACACGCGACTTTTCGCCAGCCTTGGTCGGTGAGTTCTACCAAGGGCTCGACGACTCGTCTGAAGAAAACGAGCCCATGGCCGCCGCTGACTACGACACGGGCGAGGCCCACGGCGCAGAGCGTCGCCGACGGCTTCCCGACGCCCGTGAGGGAGGATACTCAGGCCTTGAGGCCACGATTGAAGTGGCCTCCAAGACCCCACCACCACGATCGCCCCGGCGCCGAGGTCCGCGACCACGGTCATCGGGCGATCGGCCGCAGAAGCTCCACGACTCTCTCACCGCGGATCGCAGCCGAAGGCCGAGGTCAGCGGCACCCTGTGCCACGGAGGTCGGGAATACCGAGGCGGATCCGCCGCCATCCCTTGGCGCCGAGACGAGGGACCCCGACCGTGGAGATCGGGGGTGGCTCGCCGCTATGTCCTCCCCGTCGGGCGCCTCAACCCACCGGAGGAGGCAATGATAACTGCCGCCTCGGCGGGACTCGAGTCCCGCCCAAGCGCCATCTCGGTGGTCGTGGTCGATCCCGGCCACGGCGTGGCCGACGAGGAGGAGGAGATCCTCGCGATCGTGATTGACGACCGTGAGGACTTCACCACAAGACGCCTGGAGGGGTGACTCGGCGAGGTGAGGGTCTTCCCACGACTTCAGAGCTCGCAGCTTGACTTCCTTGTCCCTCTCACTTTTGGGCCATCCTTTCGTCAGGAAGGTGATCGATCAGGCCTCTCGAGGGTTACAAGGCCTCCGAGAGTATGCCGTCAGGCCGGGGGTCTCCCTCGACGCAAAGGGAGGCGCTGGAGGTTGAGCGCGTCCCGGCTGCAGGCACCATTGAGGTCGAGCAGGGGGAGCCTTTGTGTAAGGCCCAAGAGCTCGATGATCTACGCCGACGATGAGGGCGCAGGAGATAGTCCACGCTGAAGAGCTCGAGCGACCAGGTCTCCAACGCGACTTCGTGTTAGGGTCGGGAGCAGAGCGCGCGACGCTCAGCCACGGCGCCGAGGCCGAGCGGGCAAGATCAAGGCTCGAGAAGGCTTCCATGAGGCGCTTACTCCCGAGCTCAAGGCCAAAATACTCCAACCAAGAGGAACTTGGGAGCGCCAACAAGACACTTGAAACCGAAAGGTGCCAAGGTCAAGGACTGGAGAGGGCCGCCATGAGGTGCACATTCTAGACGAGGGCGCCCCCGAGCTCGAGGCCAAAATCCTTGAGCTTGAGGGGAAGCTCGAACGCAAGCAAAGAAGGCGCCGAGGTCGAACGCGCTAAAGTCGAGGCGCCGAGAAGGTTCCCGCGAGGTCGCTTGGGCCCGGGACTAAGGTCCCTGCTCAAGAAAAGCTCGAGCGCCGGTAAAGCAACAAGAATGCCCTGCCCAAATTTTGAAGATTTAACGACGCCGAGCCGTGGATGCTTCCCAAAGAAGCCCTCCACCTGTGGTGAGATCGCAACCTCAAGGCAAGAGTGGCTCACTGAGCAGAAAAGCTACCCATGAGATGGCCAATTCAGAAGGAAACATCAAAGAGCGCGGAATGTACTAACAAAAGTGGTTTGTTTTGTGTACAAAGAAACCTCGTCCCTATTGTAAACCGTAGCTTGGGGATACTTGAAGTCTTCCTTGCTTTGCTTATTGGTCGCTCCTGTTCTCTAGGTCGTGGCGCCGATAGGGTAGCCTTACCCAGCCTTCTGGGTCCGAGGTCGAGCGACGCGTGCCTCTGCACAAGACTTAAACATGGACGAGAGGCCACGACCGCAAAGTGGAGGAACACCCGAATGGTAGAAGGGCATGAAGCGGTCATCGTTAGTGCTCGAACGGTCCTTGCGACCATGCATATCGCCGACGGCTAAAGCGGCGAGGTTCTCACCGAGTCCCGAGCACAGTGGAAGAGCTAGATTATGCACGAGGTTCGGCTTACGCTTAGCCTGCTCACGGGCGGTGAACGCCAAACCCAAGGCCGCTAGACCAGAGCTTAATGTGTTCAAGACGAGGGTCGTGGTTCGAGAAAAAACAAACGAGGAACCGCTCAAAAGAAATAGCAAGAATATCACGAAGCAGACATAGAAAATGAAAGATCACTTTATTGAAATGTGAGGCATAGGGTTTACACATAAAACTTCCGGTCGATCTATATTCCACGAGCTAGAGAGCTCTTCGCTGCCGGCATCGCTAGCCAGAAGCCCTCGTGCGATCCGTTGAAACAACTCTATAGGGGCCTCCCATCTGCGGGATAACTTGTTGGTGCCGACGAGCTCAATCCGCCCAGGCTAAGTCCCCAACAAGGAGCTTCCTAGGTCGCATCGACCGAGACGCATGTCTCGCGAAGAGTTTGCGTGTAGTGCGCTGATCGAGCAAAGGCACGGCATCTTACTTCTTCGCGAGGGTGAGGTCGAGAGACCGTCAAGGCTGGAAGTCGATTTGGTCGACTGCCGACCTCGGCAGAGCCCGCAACAGGACTCGGAGGCGTGACGGCTTCGCACTTAACACGAGCCGAAGGGTGTGGACCCCGTGGCTCGCTTGTTGTGGTACGAATAGACCATAGGACGGGAAGTTCGCCCACCCTGTGCCTTGCCAGATCGGTCGAGCTCATCTCGCAACTCGCTTTGACGCCTCGAACGACGGTTCGCTGCTGTTCACCGCTTCCGCTGTTCGGGTGAGCCACAAGCGTTAAGCAATTTTAATGCCGAGTTCTCACAAAACTCCCGAACAACTCGCCGTAAACCGAGTACCGCTGTCGCGATAATCTTGCATGGAACCCCGCACTGTGACCACGAACAAGCGAAAAATGAACCCCGCCCGAAAGCAGCTATGGTCGAGACCGCTCATTTCTATCCACTTGGTGAAGGTGTCGACAATGATTTAACGTAAACTTCTTCCTCCGGCCGCTTGAGGAAAAGGACCGAGGATGTCCAAATTTCTGTGTCGAGAAGGGCCACGCGAGCGGATGGTCTCGAGCGCGAGGCGGGTTGATGCGATTTCCGGGCGTGGAATTGGCAGTGCTCGGCAAAGTGACGATATCACGAGCATCCCGGCGCCGAGGGCCAATAGTACCCCATGCGAAGGCCTTCCACCATTGTCCTCAGACGAAGAGTGCGCCCACGAGGCCCGAGTGAATGTCATGCAAGAGGGTACTTACCTCCTCCGTGGAGATGCACCGCGTCAGATGCTTAAACATTGCGCTCAGAAGCTCTCCTCGACAAGCGCAGTATGCATCGCCCGGGCGCTGATCCGCCTCCGGCAGGTCGGGTAAGGTGTCGCCCAGCAAGGAAATCGTGGATGGCCTCGCCCAGAGGGTGTACCACCATGGCGAAGCGCGACCTCTTGGTCGGAGATTGACGGGCCGCTAGTGTCTCCGTGATGACGCCGGTGGGACTTCGCTGCCGGAGGAGCCAAGCTTGGAGAGGAGTCCGCGCCGAGTTGTCCTTCCCGGGATGTGTTTGAGCTCCAAGTTCCGAACTACTCTCCATCTTATGCGCCGGCGAGGTACTTTGTCATCGAAGTTCCCGAGCACCGGTAGTCCTTGTTGAACCGATTGATGACGAGCCGAGTCGCCTTCACGCATCAGCGGCGATTCCCAAGGCCTTGCAAGCTCGAAGCCGCCAAAAGAGCTTCAGATTCCGCCACATTGTTGGTCGCCGAGAAGGCAAAACGAATTACGACTTCGCTTTGTCGCCGCTGGGTGAGGATAAGGATCCCACTTCGAGCGCTGAAGGATCTCGAGCCGTCAAGAACATGACCCAGGCTTTTCGCTCGACCAAGCTCGGAGCGGCTCGCGACGCTCGCCGACCACTAAGTCGGCGAAAGCACTTATGCGATTTTATGGTCGCGCGCCACGACTCGGACGCCGAACGCCGCCAGCCCATGGCCCACTTGGCGATTCGCGCGCCGCCTCCGGTTCTCAGATGTCCCCGAGCGGAAGTTGCTCGACGCACCACGGAGTGTGCCCGAAATAGTGCCGAGCTTGCGCTGGCCATGAGGAGAGCATATAATGCCTTCAGACCAAGGGTAGCGCCTTCGGGCCGCAAGACCTCGCCGCATAATAAATGGGTGTCATTGAGCCCCTGCTCGCTACCAAGACGCAAGCACTAACAAAGATGGGGGGTGGCCGCGAGGTATAGCAAGAATCTCACCAAAGTTGTGGCGCTAGTAAGGAGGGGTGGGGACGACAGTATGCCTTCAGTCGCCGAAGGATCGCTGGCCTCCGAGTCCACTGAAGCCCCCGTGCTTGCGCAAGGTTTGGAAGAATGGGAGCCCGCGCCGCCGAGCCTCGAGATGAATCTATCGAGGGCGCCATGCGCCGCTGAGGCTTTGCACCGCTGATCGAGGCCGGGTGCCATCTTTTCGATCGCCGATCTTCTCCGGTTTGGTCCAACCCCAGAGCCCCGATCATGTAGCCGAAAGCACCTTATCGGACGCCGCGCCAACACGCACTTCGGGTTGAGCTTGATCTTGTGCCTGCTCAGTTGGCGAAGGTCTCCTCGAGGTCGCGAACGTGGTCGCCTCGCAGGCTTTTGACGATGATGTCGCCCACATAGACCTCAAGGTTCCGCCCGATCCGAGCTCGAAAGTCTTGGTCATCGACGTTGAAAAGTGGCCTCGCGATTGCGCAGTAACCAAATGACATGGTCAGATAGCAATAGGTGTCAAACGGCGTGATGAAGGAGGTCTTGCTTTTCGCCCGACCGCCACTTGATCCGTGGTACCCCGAGTAAGCATCCAAGAAGCTCAAGATCTTAGCATTCGCGGTGGAGTCCACGATCCGTCGATGCGCTGAAGCGAGAAATTGTCCTTCGCAAGCCGAAGTTCAACCCCGATGGTCGACGACATTCTCCACTTTCCTCCTTTTTCTCAAGACGATGACCGGTTGGCCACCCACTCGAGAAGTTGATCTCACGAATGAAGCCGCCTTCAAGAGCTTGTCGAGGTTCTTCTTGATGATCGCGATTTTCTCCGGAGAGAAACGACGCAGTTTTTGGCGCATTGTGTCGGAGCCGATCCCACCGCAGCTTTGTGCTCAATCACCTCCTCGACGCCGCATATCTCAAGGGCTCCTGCGTAATATACCCTTGTTGGCGCGAAGGAAGGTGACGAGCTCGAAGTTCCTATTGGGGACTCACCATCGGAGACGGACACACTCGGTCGGGTCGCTGGCCGAGCGCACATGCCTTCGCTGTCTCGCTTAGGTCAGACGCCGCTTCCGGCGCGCGCGTTTCGCTGCTCTCCTCGATCACTGGCTGGGCAAAGATGTTCGCAAGGGCCAAGGCCTTGGTCTCACACCATGCGCCGCTTGTAGGTCGCCCGCGACGATGATGACACCGCTAGCTGTGTAACTTCATGCATCGATGGCTATAATGGTTGGTACCATGAATTTGACCAAGGCAGTCGCCCGAGGATGGCGCTAGGACGGAGGTCACCTCGACCACTTCGAAGGTGATCAACTCGTGCGAAGTTGTCGAGCCACCGAAGGTGACCGGCAAGACAACCTCGCCCTAAGGGGGTGGTCGAACTCCCGGGACTATCCCAAGAACAGATGGTGATGCTCTTGACTTTCGATCGGGAATCAGATCCGGCCGAGCGCCTCGCCGCAGAAGTTAAGAGAGCTGCCGCCATCGACCATGACGCGACCGACCGTGGTGTTGCCGATGGTCCGGGTCACGCACCAAGGCGGTCTTTAGGTCTCGAGCCATACCGAGAGCATCCTCCGGGAGAAGGTGATGGTGGCACCGCCCACTTGTAGGGTCTGCTTTGGCTTTCAGCGGGCGCACTGGTAGATGGTACGCACGCGGCCTTGACTCAAGGCCGATCGGTAGGCCGACGAGCCACCGAAGATGACGCCGATCCGCGCCGCTTTGCCGAACTCCTGTGTCGAGGTCGCTGCCCCGCCTGCGCTTAAGATTCACCCGGCTTGGCTGGTCGTCATCCTTCGGAGCATGGGCATCTCACTCGCCCATCGAGAAGGCGCCTAGCTTATTCTCGCCAAGCCCCGCAGTTCAGAGATCGTGGGCCGCCGCCTGTGGAAAAGATGAACTTTGTTTCATTAAACCTCAGCGCCGACCCGGCCGCCGAAAGCACGGTTGCCGGGACCGCACGCTGTCTTCCCCGCTGGGCCGGTTCTTCGCTCGTGCGGTCGGGTCGGCCTTGGCGAGGCTTAGAGTCCTCCCGAGCTTGGCCTCGACTCGAGGACCTCGCACCGCCATCCGCCGAGACGATCACTGCGAGCCCTCCGCCACCTTCGCGATCGCGCTTCTTGGTGGTGGCGCTTTGGTCGGCGCCGAGTTGGACTCCGCCGCTCGCTTGGTTTAGACCAAGCTTACCTTGGTCGAAGTCGCTTCAGCCGACGGCATCGCTCGCGTCACAGCACCGCTTCCGCCATGCGAAAAGTTTGTTGACGCTGAGCCTCGAGGTGATCTCTGTGTCTTCGTGAGACGTCGATCACGACTTTAACTTGAAGGCCTTGATGACGCCTCATCGTAAATGCTCGATCGTTCTTTCAGCGGATGAATCGCCGCACAAAGTCGCAAGAAGCGGCTCGTTTCTTCCCCGATGACACGATCAGTGTCTTTCTCCCCCGCCGCCAGAATAACTCCGAAGTTGGAGCGGCGGGCGCTCGATCGGGCGCCACGACCAAGGAGCCAAAGCTTCGATTAAAGAGCCGTGTCCTAGCGCCCCGCCCGCATCGCCGGAGGTAGTTTGCCATTACGAAGCTCGCCTCCACCGCCAGATAGCGGTCGAATAGATGGACAGAACTCGCCAGGTTCTTGGTCCCGCTGAAGCGCCGACACAGCGGCTTGAACCGAGCCGCCATCGCGACGCGACGAAGTCGCCGCCGAGTACGCCATGCACCAGAGGTCGACAAAGACGCCGGTCATGGTCATTGCCGATAAGATCCTCGCCGCCGCCGGACCGAGTCGAGGTTTCGCGTTCGACTTCCGCCGGAACGCACCATGGTGCCGAGCACGGAATCACCCGCTGGTAACGCAGCGGTCTCTGCACCGCGGCGCTCGGGCGAACGCCCCGGAGAGGTCCGCAGACCGCCGCCAGCGACGGAGCGGCCCGCCTCGGCCTCGTCTCCGCTGGCGCGGTGCGTGGGACGCCACAGGCCTGCTGGAAGTTTCGCCCCGAGCGCTGTTCGGGGCTAACTCGCAGCAGAGGCGCCCGACGCGATCGATGGCGCGACGTGTTGTCATTTCTCGGGAGCGGGTCCTCGAAAGTGTTGACTTTGATGTCGCGGAGGTGCCACCTTGCCGCAGCTCGATCGAAGTTCTCGCTAGGGCTCGCCAAAGAGCTCCGACTCGCCCTATCGTGGTTGGCTATGACCCGGCGAGAGCGCGAGGCGCCCCCTGGGGGAGCCTGTGGCCTGAAGATGTGCCGCTTTCTTTGGGCTCTCTCACGGAGAGCCGTTATGGCTTGGTTGATGGCAACCGCACCATCCGGCGAAGCGCTTTTCCGGTTCGCGGATCAAGGTCACCCGTGATCTCTCAATGCCTTGCCCGCCCGCCACCGTAACATGCCGCCGAGCGACGGCGTAAGGGCGTGAACAGGACACGGAGTCGAGTCCGCTCTCAAGAAAATTGCCGATGAAGGGCGCCATGCTCCCGAGTCTTGGTGTCGCTCTCGCGAAGAGCAAAACACCTGCCCCACTTGGCATACTCACCGCCGACGATCGGATCGCCAACCGCAAAAAGAGGTAGGGTCGAGAGTTTATGGGACCCGAGCCGCTTTTTTTACTCGAACGGCGAAGAAAATCGACGGGCGATGGCTCGAGCAAGGCGACAACGAGCACGAGACAAGAGTTTATATCGTTCGAGCCCCGTGAAGGTAATAGTTTATCCAGCCGCCGCGCGGTGATTCTTGTTATATGGGTGTACAGAGCAAAGGTTTACAACTTAAGACAAGAATGGTGATTCCTAACTCGAGTCAGCCAGTGTGTTGTGTTGTCCTCGCCCCTCCGAGCTCACGATCCTTGGTCTTTATACTTCCTTTGTATGCAACGGCCGAGCAAACCTCGAAAGGGGCCTGCACCTTGAGGGTCGGCAAGAATCGCCTCGAACTTATGCGCGACTCGAGTCACCCCCACGACCCGCCTTCCGCAACCATCACCAAATGCCTCGATCCGAAATCCTAGAGCGGACCAGGCTTCAGCGAGACCCCGCCGAGCTCGAAGTCGAGAGTGCCGAGCTCGTGCGCCAAGGCCAGTGGTCGAGCGCCCAAAGGCACCTGTGTCATGGCTGGGCCTTCCGAGCATGGGAATTGCTGACCACACCCGGCTGGTCAAGGGTACCCAACTCGCCAAAGTTATATCCGACCCGGCGCGCGCGGCCACAGTCGACGCGCTCCGGCAGAAAGGCGCCGCCGTCGTCGAGGTAAACCGGATTTTAAAAAAAAAAAAAACCGTAATGTACAGATATGTGTATGCGCCTCTAAAATGCACTGGCGGTGTCGTGTGTCAGGGCTGTGTCAACGGACGAGAGGCCAGGAAGTCGGTCGAGACGGCGCTGCGCGCGCACGGCGTCGAGGTTGTGATCTCGGTGATGGGCGGGGCCAACATTGTCGATCAGCTCGGCCTCATCGAGGCCATCCGAGCTGCCGGCACGGTGAAAGTGCGCGAATGTTTCATGTTTTCATGAAGTTTACTCCTCTCCTCATACATGTCTGTGTGACACGTAAAGTGATCTGTGCGTGCGTGCACTCTGTATTACGCAGAGGTTTCTGCCGTCGGAGTTCGGGCACGACGTAGACCGGGCGCGGCCGGTGGGGGCGGGGCTAGGTTTCTACGAGGAGAAGCGTCAGGTGCGGCGGGCGACGGAAGCGTCGGGCGTGCCGTACACCTACATCTGCTGCAACTCCATCGCCGGCTGGCCCTACTTCGATAACATGCACCCGTCGGAGGTGCCGCCGCCGCTCGACCGCTTCCAGATCTACGGCGACGGCACCGTCAGAGGTACAACGTACAAGTACATACGGTTTGATTTTTACCTTTGCTCATGCTTACGGCGTAATGCAATGCTGGTGTTCCTACCCAGCTTTCTTCGTGGCTGGAAGTGACATTGGAAAGTTCACGATCAAGGCTGCCTACGACGCCCGGAGCATCAACAAGATTGTTCACTTCCGTCCCGCTTGTAATCTCTTGAGCACGAACGAGATGGCGTCCCTGTGGGAGAGTAAGATTGGCCGGACGCTGCCACGCGTGACGCTTAGCAAGGAGGACTTGCTCGCCATGGCTGCAGGTCTGGACAATAAAACCACGTCATATGGCCTACTCCAGTGTGACCATGCCATGCCCCTAGCTTATGATTTATGCCTGCATCTAATCAAATGCAGAGAACGTCATCCCGGGGAGCATAGTCGCTTCACTGACGCATGACATCTTTATAAACGGCTGCCAGACGAATTACTACATCGATGGGTCAACAGACATAGAAATATCCAGCCTTTACCCTGACATTCCCTTCAGAACTATAGACGAATGCTTCGACGACTACGTTCATGGCCTCAATCTAGAGGAAGGAGCTAAAGAGAACAAGAACAGCGCACCCACGGTGGAGAGATTGGCATTGCCGCCTACCTGTGCTTAGGTCCAGACAAGTACAAGCCTGCAACATTTGCCTTCCCCTGTTTTACTGCTCAATGTATCGTCATGTATGATTGCTCGAATGGTTTTGTTTTTCGTTCTTTCAGGTACTGCAGTTTGCATTCGACTTTTGATTGTTGTACCAAAGCAAGCGTGTATGGCCTTTGCAATCTTTCCTGTGCTGTTTTCTTTTGTTAAACCTGGTTGGCTGATTAACTTGTTCCCTGTCTTGTATGCGAGTTTGAATTTTCTGCAATTTTACGACAGAAGTGGCAATTTGCAACCTAAGGGCAAAGGTAGTTGTATGATTCTAGTGAAATACTCAATCCGGTCACAAATAGTCGTTGTTTTGGACATTGCCATGGTCTTCAAAACACAATTTTGACCACTAATTTTTATTATAATATATTTATAAAATCCAATAAAATTATAAGATTATGAAAATACTTTTCGAGATAAATCTATACATATGATTTTTATGTATCCAATTTAAATATTTAAAAAGATATTAACAGTAAAAGTTTTAAAATTTTGATTGAATCTAAATCTAAAACGACAACTATTTGTGATAAGAGGGAGTAGGCAAATTGAAATGATTATATCCATTGGCTATTGCACATCTCCATTCTTTCCCTAGTAGAAAGTTATGTCAAATTGTACTATGCATATGTTTGCACTAGTCCTAGTTCGCAAAAATTATTACAGACATAGTCTAATTTATCAACTAGACAATTTAAAATAGATTAGACCTTTTATCAACTGGAACATTTCTCTCATCTAAGCCACATTGAGTCGTTAGATTGGACCTGGAGAATGAAAAGTAGAAGGCCACTTTTGAACAATCGTCACATACAAAAGCAAGACAGGGAAGTAGCTGAAATGTGTGTGGCGTTATGGCACACGCCATTAAAACTAGCATGTTGGAAGAAACACGCGTTCTTGAACAATCGTCGTTACTTGCAAGCATAGCTCTCTAAGAAAGGGTGAATGTTCACCTGGAACCACAACATCGTCTCGATATCCAACAGTTACGAAGCAGTTCTTATCCTATTCAATTTAATTTAGGACCGTTTGTTTAATTTTTGATTCTGAATTCCAGCCTCAGAAGCAGAATAAAAAACAAATAGCTTAGAGAAATAGCTTCATATGTGTTTTTGGATTCCAGCTTTTAGAGAAATAGTTTATCTACAACCACAATCCAGAATTAGCTTTTAGAGAATCCAAAGCAAAAACAATCAGTCCCTTAGTGTACATATGTGATGTCAAGGAGAGCTATCTGTTGCAACAACTAAGCCAAACAATGGTTACAGGATATCCTTTCTAAAGGGCCAGCAGGATACTTTAGGGAGGTGAACAGGAGCCAAATAAAAACTTCGCCTCTAAAAGTATCCAAGCCTCTCTTCTGAAAAGCCAACAAAAAAGAACAATAAATCCAGTATTATCAAAAAAGTATTTTAGTCACTTTCACTAAAGCACCAACGAAAGTGCTAAGTCAAGCAATACTGGATAGATATCCAAAGCTCTAAGAAAATAGTAAAAACAACACGATCTCAAAGACAAGAACTTAGATAACCTTTGATCAGCTGAGAATCTTGATCTATTCTTGCCCGTAGGGTATTAACGATCAACGCGATCTTTGATCAAATCCACCACACGCCTAACAAGCTAAATCAAGGCACAATCAACTCCCAAAATAAAAAAACGCAATCTGTTGAGGACTTTCTTCTTGCTATAGCAGATCGGTTTAAGATCAAGAACTTAGAAAAAGAAGTTGCTGAGACCTAGATGATTGATATGTGTTCCAAAGATACACCATCTATCAATCACTCATCCTTAGTTCAAGATCAAACAAGAAGGATAAAAAAAAAGAACCAAAAGAGTGAAGAAGGAGATGATTGCAAACAAGACAAAACAATAACTTGAATGTAAGCACAAACATGAACAATATTATTGCGTTGGAACTTTTTATATATCTTGGAAGGATGATTTACAAAGTTTCACAATCAGGTGGGCAAAAGCTAAGAGAGCATCATGATACCAAAATCTTTCATAAGACACACAAGGAGAAGCACTCCTCCCCCTCTATTTATATCACTCTAGGAGTAATCCTCACCCTTAGATGATCTTCTTAAAACTCAAGAAACCTCATCAAGGATGTAGATTCTCTCCCACTCATACATGAGCTAATCCGAAACCTAATAACATCACGGGTTTTGACCATACCCTTTAAGAAGATAGTTTTAGCTTCCTTGACCGTTTTGGATCTAGACTCCTCCTTGAGCCTAGTCCCGCCCATGCCGTTGCCTACCACATCCTTCACTTTAGTCCCTTGTCTTCCTGGCTCGCATCCACTTCTTAGCCTTAGTCATTTTCCAGCATCCCTTGACCATTCTAAACCTCAACTCTCATAGCCTAGTCTGGGTTTTGCCTTCACCTCACCATGACCTAGCCCCGAGTCCTTCAACCAACATAGATAAGAAACCATCACATAATAGTGTCCAAAATCATATTAGAAGATCCCACCTTGGAACATATAGTATGTGACCACTCTTGGTTGTGATCACTCAAAACCACTCTTAACTGGGACCTCTTAAAACCACTCGTACAAAGGTCTAGACCAGTCACTGAGAGGTCACGACCACTAAGAGGTCACGAGGTCTAGACTACTCTCACACTGATCTAGATCACTCTCATAAAGGTTCTTAGAGGTCTAAGCTACTCTCATAGTAATCACAACCACTCCCAAAGAGGTCCTTAGAGGTTTAAACCATTCCTACAGTGGTCTCAACCACTCCCATAGAGGTTCTCAGAGATCTAAACTACTCTCACAGTGGTCTAGACCACTCCCACAGTAGTCATGACTATTCTAGAGAACAACCTCTCTAGTGAATGACCTCTCTAGGGACAACCTTCCTAGTGAATACAAAGCCCACGACCACTCAAACAAAATTGATTAAAGTCAAAGTAAGCTCAAATTAAACTCAAATCTGAGCACCAAAAGCTCAAAATACAGTCAATTACATATCACAAACATAAGTAGACCATCACATATTCACTCACTTTCTGCTTTAGAGATATAGAACTAGAGAACTCAAGCCACTTGAGAGAGAAAGAGCGTTACAGAGTAAGAATGAGATGTTTGTCCCCCATGGGGCTCTTTATATATAGGTGGGGTGGCTATTTCTCATCCTACCCCCTAATATTTACAAAAAGATGAGGATAAATAGGCATATTCTTTTATTAGTTCATTCATGAGCTTGTCCTAAAGCCCACAACACATTTCTAGTAGCTTAAGGGTTGGACATTCCCACAACACTATGATTTTACATCCAATTTTTTTTAAAAAAAAGCCGCTAGCATTTAGTGTGTATTTAGTATTAGCTCTGGATATCAGCTTCTCAATGGGAGCTCATGGAGCTAAACTAAACAGCCCTGGCTCCCGCAACCGGAGCTCTACCGAATGCCTCTTGCTCCCTTGCGTGAGAATCAAAATTGCTAAGGAGCGCTTCTCGGTTTTGAACCACGAGCAAGAATCAGCACCCGAGTCGCTCCCACAAGAATCCCTTCCCAAGCCCCTTCGATGCGTGAGAATCAAAATTGCTAAGTCCCCGCCTCGACCCCTTCAACCACCGCAAGAATCAGCACCGAGTTTGTTGCACCGCCTCTTCGCCTTGACCCCTTCGAGCCCGTGTCAGCCCCTTCGCGCCGCTGTCGTCCCCACCTCGACCCCTTCACACCACCGTCCCCACCGTCGCTTGGCCCGAGTTTGTTGCGCCGCCTCCTCGCCTTGATCCCTTGAAGCCATCGTCCCCACCGTCGCTCGGCCGAGCCCGTCATGCCATCATCCCCTTCGCGCCGCCATCTCCACAGTCGCTCGATCCAGGCTGCTGTGTCATTGCCCCGACTAACTCAGCGCCTGGATGAGCCCACGACGCACGCTGAGCGCCTGGAGCGCCCGACAAGTGCCTGGAGTTGCCAACCACCGCCGCCACCTGGAGAGCCCCGACAAGTGTCTAGAGCCACCGATCGCTGTCGCCGAGGTATGGCTTGAAGACTCAGATCTTCCCTCTCTGTTCTCTTTCTCTTCCCTCTTTCAAGAATCTGGAGACAACCAGTTAGCCAAACACTTTCAGAAACTGTTCCTAATTCCTCGTAAAATCAGAATCAGAAGGAGCCGAGTAGAATCAGGAAGAAGTAGGAGCTAGAGCACTACCGTATGGCCCTTAGATTCTCGGAGCATGCGGGATCTGAAGCTGAAAATGAACTGCGCACACAGAGCGACCGGTGGGTTGATTCTTGTGGGAAGTTGCCAACCCAAACAAAATTGCCCACTGAAGTTGGTGGTAATTATTTGTAGAATGACTTGCGCTCTCATCCTCTCCCCACCTCGACCCCAAGCGTGTACCCATTCTCTCCTGAGCTACGCATCTGGTTGAGGTGGGCATGAGACGACTCCCAAGCCATGGCGATGCCATCTGCAACCACGGCAAACTCCCTGGGTGACCACGGTGATGACCACTGACTGCTATTGACCTCGGCCCTCACCTATGCATGTCCTCCCGTCTAGGCATGGTGCCGCCACCTGCCTCCCCTAAAACCTAATTATGTTACTGTTCTCTTTCTCTTCACATCAGCCTCATCTATGAAATCATCTTGACTACCACTGGCGACGCTATTCCATCTGGTTGTAGCCCCATATTTGTGCCCAAATCTGTTGTTTTTATTTGTTTTGGTCCGGGTATGATGGGAGAGTAGGCTGTTATAGGAGGGAAAGAGGGGATGGTTGGTGCCAAGATCTTGGATTTTAGGAGGGAATGAATGATTTCTTGTAGAATGCATGATTAACGAGAGCAATGAGGCAGAGCGTGCGGAGGCAACGATCCAGAGGGGGTAGGGCGCGCGGAAGCGATGACCGGGGTGACGTAGCAAGCGAAAGCAAGAAGCGATGACCGGGTGAGGACGAAGCAAGCGAGAGCGACGAGGCAGAGCACACGGAGGCAACGACCGGGCAAGGGCGCCGTGCGAGAGCAACGAACGATAGGACAGAGCAAACGAGAGCAAGAGGCGAAAGACAACACTGGATCAAAGTGGGAGAGATCTAGAAGCGACCGAAACGGGGACGGGTTGAGGCACTCGGTGGGCCGCAGGCCATGACTGGTGATGGGTCATCGGCAAGAGGAACGCACGCAAGACGTGGATGCCTCTGCTTGGTGCAACGACAGACGCACGTACGGAGGAGCCGCGAGGAGGCTGCAAATCTTTGTGGCATATGATAGTTAGTACAATCACATTCGATTCATCTTGCGCTGTGATTACTCGTGCTTTCTATTACTTGTATATGAGTTATGTGCAAATCAATTTGTTCTCTTTGTACCATCAGTTCATATGCATAACTCATTGATATAACATCTTCATGGATGCATCATTACCTCACAGTAGTATATATGACATGGTCTGTGCTCTACTTGAATTAATGTGTAGATGGCAGCAAACACAAAGTTTTTGGTATTTGGCTCTTTATTCTTGCAATTTTTTGTTGATGCCTCAAGGGTCAAACATATTATGATCTTAGAACACCATGCATGGTTTACATGATATATGTCTTATGGTTGGCAAAGGTTTGTAATGTTGTTACTCCCAACTGACATGGTTGTGTTGTTCGCTATCACTAATCAGGATATATTCTATTGCCCTGAGCTTGTTGCTTGCGAGAGTTAGCTTGGTGCTCCTGGAACTACATGTTAATCCTCACTTGTATTTCTGCAGGACTTGCTGCCTCATCTGAGCAACTTGATAAGAGTGCTACAAGGCTGCTGCAATGGCCGTGCTATTCCTGCTAAACATCTTTTAAGCAATGGTTCTTACACATCTACAGTACCACCAAAATAGGCATGCAACTTTCAAATGGAACATAGTATGCCAATGGCAACGGCGTGCATGCACAGTGCTTCAGTAGGTGGCCCAAGGATTTGCACCCTTCTACTTTTTTACAGTTCCTTTTGCATCTATTTTGTCATGGCTGGTCAACTATCATGATAGCTCAAGGAAGAAAAAGTTCTTGTGCTCGATGTGGACTGTGCAGGCCAGGGATGGCGCTCCTTGGGTGCTTTTTAGCGAAGGAACCGAGTTGGATCTCTTTGAAGGCATGAGAGAGTGGTTTGCTTGGTCCTGACCCTTTCTGTTAAGCCAAGAGAACAGAAATGGGTAAGGAGAGTTTCCATGTTGTATATCTTAAAAGAAGAAAATGCCGAAAGCTTTGATTGTTCTTATTTAAAATAGATTTTGAGTGAATTCTAAAGCTGGTGCTGAAAATGATGCGATAGAAGAGAGAATTTCCGTGTTAGGTAATCTGTATTTGGACACAGTTCTTGTGCTTTTGCACAAATAGGCTAATGCTTTGCATGATTTTACCAGTCTGCCTTGTTATTTTGCATGATGATCAGTGAGTGCGCCATAATTCTGGAGCCTAAAACTTGATGTATGACGTGTGCTTTTCCAGGAAAAGTTCCGAGTCGTTCACTAACTTGGGCTATGAGTTACCGTCTTGTTTTCTTGCCGTCGTTTGGTATAGTTCCGCCAAATGACCGACGCCTCGACTAAATTTCAGCTCAAGTTGAAATAGCTTTGGGTTGCCCTAGTCCTTTGTTCCTGTTTATTTGATCGTGTTTCTAAACCCATGCATAGTTTTAGTCTGCTATAAGCACATGACATGTCATAGTTAAATCGGGAAAAGTGGTCCATATAAGCGCACTTTGATTTTGGAGAAGAGATGACATTGCATGAAAAAAAAAAAACGAAGACTATGGGTAACTAGGTCAAATTAATTTCCCAGAAAAGAAAGAGATACGATACTCCTATCATTTATATATATACATATGATCTTGAAAAAAAAAACTCCATAAATTTGAGTACAATATAAAAGAGTAATACACAAATACAATTGAAGTGTTGCAACTAGGAGTAGCATGGTCTATTTGCCTCTAATCTTGTCTCTTACAGTTTGGAGAGCTAACCTGCTAGCCAAACACTTTTCTGAGGCAGCTCAAGATTATCTGAGAATTGGATTATCAGAGAATCAGGAGAAGCTGGAAAATAAGAATCTAGAGCTCACCAAATAGGCCCTCAGATGTTGAAGGGAGATCCTCAACTCTATTAACGTTTAAGATATTCAACAAAACTTTGATGCTATAACTGAGAATAAATAACTACATGTACCTCAAGCAATCACGTCTGCATTGCCCTGGCATCATGATGTATATATTGGCGTTAGTTGGGTGCACCATCAGGTTGTTGAGGGTTGGCCGCCACCGCTTGACGCCTCTGACGCTCTCGCATGTACAGGACAGTTACAAGGCAAGCAAAGAGCGTCAATATTGCTGCGTTCCCTTCATCCATAAGAACATCCTCCACCCATTCCTCAACTACAGGATATATCTCCGGCAATGAATCAATAAAATGAACCTGAAATTTAGAATGATTTAGCTGCGCACTGCAGGTAGACAATGGTGTTGACAATAAAGCATGATGGGAATACCCAATATGACAGGCAAAGCACGATGGTGATACAAAATGTGGGATGCACAGAAAAAACTAAAAGCGAGCACTAATCATCAGGTGACTAGACTATACAATATACAGCGCGTCAAGATGCACAGCACGAACCAGCATCACACTGTTCACGTATTGAATTGAGCTTAAACAAATCCAGCGTCACACATGAAAGAGCAATTAACTTCAGGTATCGGTAGTGAGAAGTAGAGGTGGTAAAAATCACAAGCTTAGCATCATCAAACCGAAGGCTAGCCTGTTTGAATCAGTGCGTTCAACAAGTTAGCCCGCCGAAAGCAATTCAAGCTGATTCTAACAGTTTTGAACTGATATTTTTGTTGTAACTTGTAAATATGATATTTCAAATTCAAAATGCAGGAATAATCGGCTAACGGGCTAAGCTTCCTAATCGGTTTTGTTTGCGAGAGGCTGGCGTTTATTGCATATCAGCTACCATTTGGAATTGGCTGGGAACCAAGATACCAATAGTTTGAAATTGGCTGGGAATTTTTTTTAAAATAATATTATTTTTTTAAGAAATTGCGACATTAATACTCGGTTTAAAAAAATTGCAAAAATAATATACCTTCGCCAAACGGTTTGGTGAAAATACTATTTTCGCCAAACGATTTGGTGAAAATAGGTTAATCCTGCGGTTTAAATGCTAATCATCGAGATGACCTTATTTTCGCCAAACAGTGTGGCGAAAATAGGTATTTTCACCACACCATTTAGCGAAAATAGCTAAAATAGTTATTTTAAAATAGTTATTTTCGCCAAATGGTGTGGCGCCACACCATTTGGCAAAAATAGTAAAACGTCCATAAATGAAAGCTTCGCATAGAGTCCAAGATCACCTAAATCGGAGTTCGGAGTAAAAAGTTACGGACGTTTTACTATTTTTGCCAAATGGTGTGGCAAAAATACCTATTCGCCACACCATTTGGCGAAAATAGCTATTTTCGCCACACCATTTGGCGAAAATAGTATTCGCCAAACGGTGTGACCAAAATAGCGAAAATACTATTTTCGCCACACCATCCGCGAAAATAGGCTAATCTAGGTGATAACGGTTCAAAACGAGTATTAACGCCAGATTAACCTATTTTCGCCAAACGGTTTGGCGAAGGTATATTATTTTTGCAATTTTTTTAAACCGAGTATTAATGTCGCAATTTCTAAAAAAAATATATTATTTAAAAAAAATTCGGCTGGGAACTAAGCCGGTGGGAATTGGCCCATCAAAGAGTACTCAAATAATAGATGCTTCGAAGGCAACAATTACCGAATGAGTTAGCCAACTTGAAATGGACTACATGCGAACTACACAAATACTAGGATGATACACATAGAAAATAATGTCTTACCAAAAAACTGCCAGCATAGTTCTTCCTTATCCATAAACTTGTTAGTGCAAGCATGACAGGAAGCTTAGCTGCTGGATCCACCTCAACAGCCTGATCATAATATCTTTTTGCCAAGTGCAAATCAAAGGGAAGTCCATGACCATGCTCATGCATGTACCCAAGGTTAAACATGGCTTGAGCATTAGACTGTGATTGAGCATGCATATATGCCTCCGCTGCACGCTCATAGTCCCTGCCTACGCCCTGTAAAAAAAAGATCCAATATGTGATGTCAGCGATGGTAGTCTCTTAGAGAGCAGTCTCCCTAGTATCTCTGAAGTACACAAGTACATTTAGGAGCCACTTTTTATCCAGCTATATAAATAGTTTCCTTTGAAAAAAATTGCCTCATAAAACATGACAGTTGGTTCATCTCAAAAGACATTTCGTTAAAATTGAAGGTTTATATTGATGCCATCTGGCAGTGAACATATATTCCATATTCTATTTGAAATTCATAACACCAAAATGAAGTATTTTCTAATCATATTTTCAGTCATATTTTATAAATCTATATTTTCAGTCATATTTTATAAATCTGCAATGGTCATACTGGCAGAAAAACAAAAACCGAGGATCATGCCTCCAACATAAAATGCTAGAATCCCTAAAACATATAGTGTTTGATGTGAATTTGTTGAAGGTATTTTAGCAAAAAGTTCAAGAAAAGATTTCAGAATTTCTCATATGTCATAAACAAGGAAATGTGTTATAGCAACTCAGAGGACAGTTACACATACCCGGCCATAGTAGTAGGCATCGCCAATCAACAAAGCAGCATGTTCATTACCCTGCTCCGAAGCTTGCCACCACAAAGCATGCGCATGGAGATGTCTTTCCATATCTGTACAGTAGCCAGATTCTCCCATGCAAATACTTTCGTCACCATACCTATCAAGAATCCAGGCGGCATTGCTTTGTGCAACCTCATATCCAAGATCTGCCATTCTAGAATACAAGAGTAATGCTTTCCCTATGTCACCTTTTAAATAAGATTCCAGAGCCCATCTAGATAGCGAGTTCCAGGGCCCCCTCTCAGCAACAGACTTGTACAGCACTGTTGCCTGAAATAAGAAAGATCATATGAACGATTCAGTTGTTTTGTTTAAAAATGTAAATTCAATTGCTTTATGTTTCCCTATTGTATCATAACAAATTAGTACCATTGAAACAAACCAATCGTAGTCCTAAAAATAATTTTATCTGCAGTTCAACCTCTTCTATCTTTCTCTATAGGAACAAGGAAGAGCTTGATCTGCCAGAGTAGAGGATTTCCTATCAAGTCTTGTAATTAAATATATACTTCAGCACTGTTTGTCATTTCTAGTGTAATTAAATATATACTTCAGCACTGTGCGCTATAATCTAAAGATATATGTACTGTTACTAGCATAAGTCATAAGATAAACATGTAAGAAATGCATGGGCTTTTTCCCATAAAAAAAGTTAGTGCAAGGGCCATATTGCTAGCTTGTGACCTTTTGCGAATACACTCAACAGATATTAAGAGAAAAAGGAGGGGGGAAATGTGCATGTGAGCAGAAGCGGGCTGACAGGTGCATCATGAGGGCATGCAATATCCATGCATGGACACTGTTTTAAATAACAAGCTGTACTGCCACTGTAGCAGACAGGGAATCGCAGGTGCCATGTAATATCTGCTATAACATCTCTGTACAACTGCAGGCTTGCACCGTTCTGGCAAAAAGTGGGCAGCTATAGCATGGAGCATGCAGCAGAACTCGGGACAAATACAATTCAAGTTTTCTTATGAGTCATTTATGGACAACTTTTAACCATATTAAATTATGGATTTTTTTACCTTCCAAGACTCGAGATGCGCACACTAATAGTCCTAACCCAAAGCAAAGTGGCAAATAAGTTACAAATCAGAATATCAGATTCTCTGCATGGAGAAAAAAGAGGAATGAACATAATCTTAGTTAGCCATCTTCGTTGGGGGATGAAGATTGAAGAATGGAATAGCTATCTTCGTCTTTATGTTTTGACGTCATCACGTCATTTATATCTATCATGTAAGCATATTGGCTTTAAAATTTGAATGTCTTACTTTAAGCTTGATCTTTAACTGAAGTTGTTTTCCAATTTTAGCCAAACCTGTTGTATCCGCTGTATTGTTGCTACACACTTTCACACATACACAATACACTTCCACAGTTCCACTACACACTGTATAAGCATTGTGCGTGACAATAACTGGAAGAAAATAGTTGCAATGGAGCCATCGAATTTGTACCCTCAGGAATGCTAGAATCAATCAAGGAAGTTCGCCAAGATATTTCAAAATTGGATATGATGAATTCAGATCAAATCAGTGTTTGAAAATTAAATTTGGAAATTGACTCTCGTTATCTACAATCGAACAAACTTTTGAACTTTACTCACGAGAGCATCCTAGGTACTATGGTGATCTAATTACACACTGCTCATGGGAGAACCCAATTCCTATATACCGATGATACTCTGATCACAGCATGCTCGTGGTAGCATCCTATATACTGGTGATAATGGACAGTTTCATTAGACAATTAAAGCAACAAAAAAAATTATTATTACCATATGAAGATTCCTCTTAAGACCAATGCCTTTCTGGAACAGCTTTGCCACTTGATAAATAGCTTTCGGTTGCCCGGCATTAACTGCACGAAGAAAGTAATTGCATGCTGTCATCACATTCCTCTTTACACCAATACCCTTGAGATACAACACACCAAGGTTATAATATCCCCCATGTTCCTTATTCTCAGCTGCAATCTCAAAATATTCCTTTGCCTACAACAACAATTAAAAAAACCATGTAAGTTCATGTTTATGAGCATTTAGATTATTACAATGCAGAACTGCACAGTTGAAAACAGGAAACAAGTGAAATATCTAATTTCATAACTTGCGTTATTTTAATTAGTCAAGCAAATTATATTAATATATTTAAAAATTCATCGGTCTCTGTATTTATTAATAACTGAGAGTGCAGAACAGAACATTTGTTACTCGAATTCTTCTCCATCAGCAACTAGATGTGCTGCTAAACAATCTCTAATAGTTAATACTACCCTAGTTAACAGGGGAATACTTGCTAACAGAGCTCTGTTAGAAAAGACTGCAGTCATAATTTCATTTAAAATTGATGTGATTCTAAATTATCCTTGTAACTTCCTCATAAATGTTTCCTAATTTAGGCTCAGTAACTCAGTAGCTGTACTAATATGGGAATTATTGCTAAATGCTAATGGCTATAGTATATGGCAGTTGGAAGTCATGCACTGATCAAATGCGTTCACTGCACTTCTCCATGGCAACAAGATCAATTGTGAACCTGTGGGTCAAGATGCTATAAGACACATATTTGAGTTCATGTCTAATATAATATATGTCTAACGTTACTATTTACCAAAAAAACCTATAGAATTTCGAAAAGGCTGGCCGCCTACCAGTTTCCTTATCAGGCCACAAAGATAGCAACGGACATAGTGAAATTGTAGCCATGGAATACATTTAGTTATTTCAAGCTTTCTATTATCTAGGCCTTATGTCCTACTACAAACTTGCAACTGTATTCCAAAATTATAATACATAATACTTACTTTCGTCAAGTTTTTCTTCTCCACCCCGTAGCCTTTGACATAGAGATAACCCAGTCCATTGTAAGCTGAGTATTGTTGCTGCTTTGCTGCAAGTGTCAACCACTTGTACGCTTCAGTGTAGTTCCTTCCCACTCCAGCACCTCTAGCATAGATCTCTCCCAGGAGCTCCATTGCCCGTGTGTCGCCTTTCTCCACAGCCTTTGAGAACCAATGATATGCTTTGCCATAATCTCGTCTGAGTCCTCGCAGTCCATAGTAATACAGAAGCCCTAATTTGTACATTGCAAAAGCATTGCCTCGTTGTGCCTGGTACTCTGTGATTTGAAAATCTTCATCATCCTCACCACGAGACTTCCTCAAGGCCTCCTTGTTTTCTTCAGTCCCACTGTGTAGCCGGACTGGTTCAATCACTGGTGGCTCCTTTGAGATCAAGGAGCTTGTCAGAGCAGCCTCTGCAAGTTCAGCATATAATGTGACTGATTCTTCGTACATCTGCAATAGCAAATTGTTAAGTAAATAAAAAATCCCAATGTTGGCAATAGCATTGAGCCAAACTTAACCTAGTGTCCCCGGTAATCTAAAAAGAAACCACATTATAATTATTAAGTCCAAATCATTTATGTAGTGTAGATCACTATTAAAAGTGACAGAAGCAATGCAAAGATAAAAATGTAACGTATCAAACAACAGCTAAATGTGGGCATTGTCGAGATCCGAATATACAAATCCGACCTCTATATATATTGCACTAGTCCAAGATGACGCTAGTACACATAGTAATAACATAGATGAAATATCAACTCCATACATAGAAGAAAATAATAAACAACTAGATTTGATAGATAAATAGATAGTGTGATGACCGTATGGTCGACTTTACATTTATTATGCCTCTCAGGGCTTTATTCACTAAATAAGATAAGTTGCAGCGGAACGGAAACTTCAATAGACAACCCATCAATCTGCCACAAGCAATTGACAAGGCTTAAATCCTAATAACCTGCCTCCCTGTGATACTTCTCCAGAGTTGGTGTTGACTCCAATTCTCCAACTAATTGATTATTATTACAAGAGTGAGCACTTCAAGTACTAAACAAGTTGTGCATAGAATGCAAGTCTAGTATAACTATATGCAAGGCTTCTTCCAAAGAAACGCAGACATGGCTTCTTTTGAACTAAGTGACATTTGCAATTGAATACAATTATAGATTAAAACGACAGCAAAACAAATCATAGTAATAATAAGATGTTCAGATATTTTCCAAGTTAAACCAAACTGATCTAGCACCCAGTCTCCTTCCCATGTTTTATTTTATAAAAACTAACCCTTGTGAGATTCCGAGTATTGTCCATAACTAGGGACATGGCTATTCGAAAAGATTTTACACTTTATAAAGGTTATACACTTTATCTATAAAATATGATCAATCTTATAATGTCGGCCATAACACATACACCCATCGACATGCAATTAAGAAGATCATAGTAAAACCCTTCGAAAACTCTATCGAAACACAGATAGGGGTGGGCATTCGGTTTTTTCATTTTGATCGGTTCGGTTTTTTCGGTTTTAAAATAATTCGGTTTTTGGAAACTAACAACCAAATTTTTCGAACCAAAATAAAAAACCGAATCGAATTAACCGAAATATTTCGGTTCAGTTAATTCGGTTTTTCAGTTAACCGAAATACAAATAAACACTAGGTAAATTAGGTTTAGTCCTTCTCATATTGCAACATAGAGTATGGATAAATCCACACAATATTTATAGATCATTACAATATAAGCATAATAGAACATATGAATATAAAAACATAATCATAAATGTATTAGAACATAAGAATTGTTTAGTGGCTTTAGGAAGAATATTATAAAAGTAGTATTGTACATGGGCTATTCGGTTTTCGGTTTTTGGAAGTGAAAAACCGAATTATACCAAAACAAAAACCGAACCAAAAACCGAAATAATCGGTTAATTCGGTTTCGGTTTCGGTTTAAAAATGCCCACCCCAAAACACAGACCCTCCCGATAAGCCTAGTCTCACTATTCCACCCTCACACGGAGCAGGAGAATAGGATGGACTCATCGCTAGACTAGGAATAATAACAGTTTAAGATGTGGAGCCACTGTAGCACTCATCTTCCCCGACCTTGCACACAGCTTAGTTTACCACCTAATGTACCATATGTTAAGACTCAATAACTTACTGAGTTAGGTCTGTCCTATTATAGACATGTAGGTATGATTAGCCCAGTTTAATAGCTTACAAGGTTAAGTCCTTAACTGATCGAGGCAAGACTTCCAATATACTTGTCCAAATCAGCCATATCACTTTGATTCACACAGAATCATACCAAGCCAATATCACACTAACCCAACTAAGCTCATAACCTTTTGCCACTTGCCTCAATCTAAATCATTTACCACCTCCAGTTGATTATCGTGCAACACATGCCATCAACATCATCGTTTGACAACATGTCACACTCTTTTCATAAATATGTTCCATAGACAATTAATCATATTTGAATTTGCACTTCAAAATAATATTGAGAACCCGCTGCATGGCTAAGCATACTAAACACATTCTAAACCAATCCATGTTGGTGATATATTGGCGACCAACTAATAATTATTCATCCTAAGGTCATGAATGGTCATTGCATAGCAAAGACAAGGTAGGTATACTTCAATAGGTTGAACGGACTTAATCGGAGTTCGTATGAAGGAGAACGGGCTCTCAGAAGATTTATCGAACAAATAAATACTAAAAATTTAGAGAAAAAAGAATATTCCAAGAATATTCCTATGAGAGAGTATAGCATTAAGGGTGCAATCAAATCGGATATATGCCAACCGACCGATTGGATTTGTTCGGTTCGGATTCATCTAGTCGTGTTGGATAGTTGTCGATTTGGCATCAATTTCAGATAGTTGGTTTTGGATTCGACGTTAGATTTGAGAGATCACTATCCATCGGATCGGGATATTTCGATTATATTTTCAGATAATTGAGTTGAATAATTTTCGGATAATAAAGTCGAATAATTTTCAGATAATTGAGTCGAATAATTTTCGAATAATTGAGTCGAATAATTTTCGGATATTCAGAAATTTTCGACCCATATTTTAGAGGCTTTAATTGGGCCCAACCAAATAGCCCAAGCTAAGCTCTCCCTCCATGGCTCCACCCTCCTACCGTCGTCCCATCCACCACCCCACCGGCCAGTACCTGCTGCCACCAGAGCTTGACATGTAAGAATATACTTCCACTTGCCTATATGAATACCTTTTTTTTGGCAAAACATAAAGGAATATTTGATACTTTTGGAACTTGGTTGGACTATTCGATAAAATAACTTATTAAATTATGATAATCCTTTTGCATGTTGAACTCATACGGTCGATTACTCGTTGCTATATGTGTTACATGCAGTATCTGTTTTTGTGCCATATCCAACAAAAAATATTCGGCACTGTATTAATTCCGCTCAGTATTCACTTCGAATTCGTGACTGATATTATCCACGTCATATTTGTATCCAACTCTAAGTCCGACAAAAAATATGGTTTAGGATAACCGATTGCACCCCTACTAACAAATCGGCCATGTGAATATTCTGAATTTCTTTTTAATTTTTGGAATTTCATAAATTACCCTGAGACTGACGTATGGACCCTTGGTCTATGGGCCAAGTCAACATACATAGTGCACAATCTACGGTGAACTCGGTGCGCATGACACAGAGATGGGAGTCTGGGTTGAAGATGATGAACAGTGTCTGACAAGTGGGCCCCACTGTCGTGACCGACACAAAGACTTGCGCTTGACGCAATGGGTTAGGTGCAAGTGCAAGATAGGCCGCACAACGCATGAGATGGGCTGGATCATAAAACTAGGCCGGCAAACCTGGGTTCCAGCCCGAAAGGGATTTACATTATTTAATTTAGTTTTTCTTTTTAGAAAATACAGAAAATGCAAAAGAGCTCAAATAAAATAGCAAATGCACTCGAAAAATTCCCCAAAAATCTAGAAAATACTTCAAAGCACAAAGAACACAAATAAAATAATTTTAATAATTGTTCACTTGAGCATCAATCATATTAAATCATTTTTTATTCATGAAGTCCCATATTAAGCTTTTAATTAGAATATAAAATGGTGAAAAATTAGAATGTAAAATGGTGAAAACTTTTAGAGGGGCTAAACTACTCAAAAAGATTTTCAAAGAGGCAAAAAAAAGTGGGATGTTACAGGCATGTAGATAGCTTGGGATCCATCTGTACAATATGCTAAAACTCGGATGGGTTCAAGCAAGTTGGGGTGACTAGGGCTTCCAATACCTAAATTCATATAATCCTAACTTCCTCTCGTTCTCCCTCAAATCCATAGATTCCTCCTAATGATAAGAGCTCCGATAACATTGGGAGAGTTTTTTGAGCAAGGTACCAGTCATTGAAGGGTGTAAAAGGAAGAGGCAAGGATTGTGCAGTGCTTTCTAAAGCCTAGTCGGATTTTTGGAGGAAAATTTTTTGGGATTGGAGGGGAGACTAAGGACAAGGATGCAACAAGGGATTTCAACAAATGAAATCGAATCAAGAGGTGTTGAGTTTGGGTGATCCATCCGTTACTAACCTTGGGATTAGAGAGTCTCATGACAACCATAAAGGTCTAAGCTTGTATATATAGCCACTAGATGGGCCAATATGATATATGGGCTATGGGCCTTAACACTCCCGCAAACTCAAAGCGGGTTCAAAGCATTGAGTTTGAGCAAATGAAGTCGATGTTGCTCTCTAGTCTCATGCTTTTGTGAAGAAATCTGCAACTTGCAATTCGGATGGCACATATTTGAGAGCAATTGTTTTCGATGACAAGTGAGATCGAGTAAAAGAGGCATCCACACCAATATGCTTTGTAAGTTCATGCTTCACGTAATCATTGGCAACTGGATGGCGCCAGATATCACAAAAAGAGGTGTGGGAGCATCACAGAAACACCAAAATCTGCTAGCAACCAACGGCCATATAATCTCGGTTGTAGTGGCAAGTGCTCAAGTTCTGCTTCAGATTAGACCGAGAGATTTGGACTGCTTCTTGGACTTCCATGTAAGGAGAAGAGCCAAGAAGGATACAATAACCCATGATGGAGCGACGATCAAATTCGGATCACTCACCCAAGTGGAGTCCGAGTAAGCATGAAGATGCAGGGCTATCATGAGCATAGAATGGACATTGGGATGAAGTGTCCCGTAAGTACCACAAAGACATGAAGCAAATGTCCATAGTGAACCAAGTAGGAGCCACAAACCGATTTAGGATATGAATCGCATGAGCATTGTCGGTCTAGTAAAAGGAGATAGACCGACGACCCACAATGTGCCGATATCGAGCGGGTCCGAAAGAGGTGTACCATCGGTAGAGGCGAAGTGGACATGAAGATCCATAGGAGTTGCAACCGCTCGATTATCCATAATGCCGTAACAAGCAATAAGATCTTGTGTGTAATGAGACCGAGAAATATAATAGCCTTTTGAAGAATGTCAAACCTCAATTCCGAGGAAATAGCTAAGGGTCCCAAATCGACATCCAAATTGCTTACTAAGTTGCTTCTTCACCTCAAACATGGTCCGTGATCATCCTCGTAATTAACATATCATCAACACACGTATAGCTAAAGTACGGCCACGTGAAGAGAGATAAATAAACATATCATCAACATATCATGGTCACTTGGTGAAAAACCAAAGATGCGTGACATCGAGACAAAACGCTGAAACCAAGCACGAGGAGCCTGTTTAAGGCCATACAGGGCACGCCGAAGACGACAGACATGTCCCAAAGGAGCGTCAACACCTGGTGGTGGTTGCATATAAACTTCCTCATGCAAATCACCATGAAGAAAAGCATTCTTGACATCCATCTGAGAAATAGTCCAAGAACGGATAGCAGCCACTGAAATAAGTGTTCGGACAGTAGTCATGTGAGCAACAGGCGCAAAGGTCTCTTCATAATCTTGACCTTTGGTTTGTCAAACCCTCTAGCAACTGCACGAGCTTTATATCTCTCAATAGTCCCATCGACTTGGTCTTAATTTTGAATACCCACTTGCATGTGATAGGAACCGCATAAGATGGTAATAAAACAAACTCCCAAGTTCTCGCCCTATCCAAAGCAAAGAAGTTCTTCGTACATAGCCGCCATTCCTAATATGAGAGGCTTCCTGATAAGTGGAGGGTTCAGCCGTGATAGCACCCACACGAGGATAACCAAATCTGTCAGGAGGCTCAATTGTAGTACGATCTCGCAAATTATACCGTGAACCATCATTACCTGCTGGTGGCACATCATTACCTGCTGGTAGCTCATCAGAAATGTTAGAATCATCAATAAGGGGAGCATTAGGACTGGCCGAAGAAGGAGAATCCAAAGAGGATGGTTCTGGTGGAGGACGACGAGAATAAACATGTTTGATTGGTGGTTTGGTTGGTATAGGAGGATGAGAGGGAGATATATCATGAATATGTGGGTTAGGAACAGCATCACTGGAAGGAATAGAAGGTGGTGTAGGAACAGCATCACTGGAAGGAATAGAAGGTGGTGTAGGAACAGCATCATTGGAAATAATAGGAGGTAAGAACAAGAAACTAGTGGGCTCGGTGGTGGCGGGGGAAGTATGAGTGGAGGGGTTGTAAAAGAAAGGACAATCAGGGGGGATGCTCCTTGGGGACAACCAGGAAACAGTAGAAACTGTGGAGGTTAATGAAGGAGAATTTTTTTAGTATGAAGCAGGGGGACAAGAAAACTAGAGTTATATGGGAGGTGGTTAATATTTATGGACCAGCTCGATATCAGAGAAAGGCTGATTTCTTATTACAGCTGCAACACAAAATAGAGAGTTGTGAGGTTCCATTGATCATGGGAGGGGACTACAACCTTATCAGGTCTCCTTCTGAGAAAACATCCGCAGAAAACTACACATAAGATGGATATGTTTAACTCATTCATAACTGATTGTGAACTGAGAAAGTTGTTTAGAGGAGGTAATAAATATACATGGACGAATAAGCAAGAAAATCCAATTATGAGTGCAGCTGACACAGTGTTGGTTACTGTTGATTGGGAAGAGTTGTATCCCCTAACACTAACAGTCAGGATTCTCACTAGGGTGGGATCTGATCATATCCCTATTCTGGTGGACATACATCAAGAAAACAGAGTAAGAGCTAAGTATTTTAGGTTTGAGCCCACTTGATTGACGCATGAAGATTTCTGCAAAGCAGTCACTACAAAATGGCCAAAAAGAAAATACACAGATATTTTAGACCATTGGCGGGAGATGATTAGGTTGTTGAGAAGACTTATGAAAGGCTGGGGCATAGAATTAGGTGCAGAAAGGAAAAAAGAGAGGAAACTGTGGACTATGCTACTCAGATACTTTAGAAAACTGGCGTATCAGTATCGGATACCATATCGGATACTTATCCATATCTGATACGGTCTTCTCTGGTACTTTTCCAATACCTCTCAACTATAATACCTCTACCAACTCAAAAGGAAACACTGGAATCATTTATTTCCATCCCGCAGTCCTTTCTCACTCCCTACACCGCCCCTGCTCCTCTCTTCCCCTAGGCTCACACGCCGACATTCCTCTCCACTTGTAAACGGTGGCGCGCAGCACCCCTCTTCCTACCAGCGTGACAACACCACTAGTCTTCACACACGATGAGTTCTCTCACTAGTACTCTTCTTCTCTCTTGATTGTGGTAGTGTGGTATACTCACAGACAGCCAGCAGTAGCCAAAAGCTGGTGAGGCCAACAGCAGCTAGGAGGGAAAACATGGCTGTGGCTGGCAGGAATAGAAGCGCACAATTGTGAAGACGTTTGGGGGCAGCAATAGACTAGATGCCCTAAGCCACTTGCTATAGGCTAATGGGTCTTCGAGATGATCTAGCTCATTTGTTTCTTTATTTTCTTCGTTATTGTCTCTTTTATGTCTATTCTGTGTATGATATACCATATGTCATGTTTGTCTATTATTTTATTTTTATTATATAAAAACACACGTATCGCCATATCAGTGTTTTTGGGGAAATGGCGTATCGCAATATCGGCAAAGCATGTATCTGTATCGGTATTGGTGCATCCAGGCTTAGGTTGTGGATGAAAAACTGCAAGAGATTGATGCAAAAGCTGATGAAACCAGGTTAACAGAAGTGGAATGGGAGGAAAGATGTAAAATAGAAGAAAAGTTGGAAGAGATATTTATAAATGAAGAGATTTTTTTTGGCAAAGATAGGTGGAGAAAAATGGTTACTACAAGGGGTGCAAATACAAGTTTCTTTCATGGGATTGCTAATGGAAGAAAAAGGAAATGTTATATTCTCTTTGGAAGCAGATGGAACAAGGAGTTGTTGAAAGAGTTGTTTGGAATATTTCCAATTAGACTGAGTGATGAAGAGAGTGAAGAGTTGTAAAACCTTTTACTATGGAAGAATTAGAGTTAGCATGAAAGAGATGAGAACTAACACAGCACCTGGTCCAGAGGGTCTTCCAGTAGGGTTCTACACAGTGTTACTTGGACACAGACACATGATTTGAAATCCAACTTGGATTCGGGTGTCCGATTCGGCAAAAATCGGACAAATGTGTTGGAATCCGACCCAGATTCGAGGTGTCCAATTCGGCAAATTATTTTGGACACAGGTGTCCAAGTAACACTGATTCTACTTCTACAAGACTTTTTGGCCACATGTGAAAAGTTGTCGAAAGAAATGTTAGATATGCTGTACAAAAAAGAATTAAACCTACACAGATTGAATTATGGGGTTATTTCTTTAATTCCCAAGTTGAAAGATGCCAATACAATAAAGCAATATAGACCCATATGCCTCATTATTCGATATACTGTCTAAAGTTGCAGCAAACAGGCTAACTAGAGTGGCTTAACACATTAACAGATTATTATCCATCTCAAACTGCATTTATACCTGGGAGATTTATCCTTGAAGGAGTGGTAATATTACATGAGGTGTTACATGAGTTGAAGAAGAGCAAGCATACTGGGGAACTGGGAATAGTACTGAAGCTAGATTTTGAAAAGGCCAACAATAAAGTAAATTAGAGTTTCTTATATGAAGTAATCAAATTGAAATGTTTTCAAGAGTTATGGATAAATTGGGTGAGACAATTGGTAGAAGGGAGGAGAGTTAATGTTAATTTGAATGCAGATAGAGGTGATTATTTTAGAACATACAAGAGACTAAGGCAAGGGGACCACTTGCCACCTCTCCTGTACAATTTAGTAGGAGATGCACTGCCAGTAATGTTAAACTCCGCAAAAGAAAAAAGGCACATTAAAGGCTTGGTGCCCCATTGGGTAGAAGGGGGGTTGACACACTCACAGTACGCAGACGATAGTGTTTTTTTCTTTCTTTTTTTTTTTGGGTTGGGGGTGGGGGTGGGGAGGCGCAAATGGACGATCAGTTAGAATTGGAGTTGATAAAGCAGAACAAGTTAGAATTGTTGATATGTTCAATTGCAAAATTGGAGAGTTGCCACTAAAGTATCTTGGGATTCTAATCAGTGACACAAAACTTACCATATCAGACTTTAATCTCCTCGTACAGGTGGAAAAGAGACTGGGAACTTGGAAATGTGGGAGTTTGTCATGAGGGAAATCTATCCTGTTAAATTCATGTTTGAGCAATGTCCCATCATATACCATAGGATTTTATTTTATTTACTCCCAGAAGGAATACACCAGAAGTTGGATATGATTAGAGCCAGATTCTACTGGCAGGGACTGAGTAAGAAAAAGAAATACCACATGATGAGATGAGGGGCAATGTGTAAACCCAAGGGCCTTGGAGGAATCAGTTTTATGGACTGCAGAATCATGGATGCCTGTCTATTGATGAAATGGATCTTTAAACTAGAAAATGGGGACAAAAGTCCTTGTTGTGAGCTGCTTAGAAATAAATATCTAGGTGACAAGAGTTTCTTCCAGTATGAAAAAAGAGGGATCTCAGTTTTGGAAAGGTCTACACAAGATTAAAGATTGTTTTGATAGAGCAGTTGAGTACCAGGTTGGATATGGTAGGAAAATTGAGAAAGGTCTACACAAGATTAAAGATTGTTTTGATAGAGCAGTTGAGTACCAGGTTGGATATGGTAGGAAAATTGATTTTTGGCAAGACACTTTGTTTGGCAACTGTTCTTTGAAAATAAAATTTCACAAAATTTATAGATACTGTGAACAACAAAATGCATCCGAGAGATATTTGTTTAGGAGGTGCACATGTCACATGTGTCAAATTTTAGGAGAAGCTTTGGTAAGGAAGAAGTGGAGGAATGGGGAAGTTTACAAGAGATATTAGAGAAACTTGTTTTGAAAGGTGAGCCTGACAAGGTAGAGTGGGTGTTGGAAAAATCAGGTTTGTTCTCTACAAGTTCATTGTACAGGAACATGACAAATGGAGATGTGGTGAACATTAAAATGAGAGAAATATGGAAAGCTAAGATTCCATTACAGATTAAAATTTTCCTGTGGATGCTCTATCATGATAGAATTCCTTCTGCTGAGCACCTTAAGCACCAAAACTGGTAAGTTCAGCTAAATTGTAAGCTATGTGGTGAAATCAGTCTTCTGAACACATAATGTTTGGTTGAGGGTTAGTAATATGTGTGGGGTAAGGTTTGTTAGGAGATGCTCTGAATTGGAATAGAAGTCCAAAAGGCTTGCAAGATTTCTGGGATATTGCACTGGAAAGGGGCAGGAGTGAATCTAGGAAAGATATGATTGTGTTTTTAGGAGCTGTATGTTGGTCTCTGTGGTTAATCGGGAATGATTTTGTGTTTAGAAATATGATCTTAACCTCACCTGATGTGGCGATTCTAAAAATCTTATCACATTTACAGAGATGGAGGATTTTGGAGCGGTGAGGAAAGCAATCCAGGCTGGAAAAGTCAATGCTTGAAATCAGATCAAGATTTGCAGAGGTCCAGGTGGAGGAAAAAGAAGCAAGCAGAGTAGCTGTGGACAACAATCCCTCAAGTTTCCTACCTGACCATAAGAATTTAGCTTGTTTTGATGTAGTTCAGATCTGTTAAGCTAATCTGGATTCTGTTCTGTTGTTTTTCTCTTACTTCGCAAACTTTAGCCTTATGGTTTATCTGGAACCCTGTTGCTTTCAATCAAGGCTGGACCAAAAATGGATCTTTGGTCTAAAAAAGGTAAAAAAATGTAACAGACTACCAACAAATTATATCTGGATCAAATTCAATCAAAGCACCAAATTTGAGCAATTCATGTGTTTCAATGAAGTTCTGATCAAGCCATTAACTGCAGATTGCACAATAAATGAATGACCAAAGGAATAACATAACTCAGCAGGAAGCTACATGAACAGAGATTAATGCCATATTTTTCCAAACAAGAGGAAAAGACTACCATGTTTCTTTCATTTCATGCAAACGGAATGCAACCATTGTCAAGATAACAGCAAAATGGAAACAAAACCATCGTCAAGATAACAGCGCAATGGACATCCACTGTCAGGATACAAGATAGAAAGGTATAGGTTTCTCATAGAATGAACATAGACATGAAATACAAGCTACAGACTGGATTAGTGTAAAACTAATCCTACCATTATTACTGCATCGAAACAGTAAAACTGTATACGTATAGTATGGATCAGGGCATTAGAGAGCTGAGCAGTTGAAAAAACTGCATAATTAAATTCCTTTCATACCACCAAATTTCATCAACTTGATTCATGTTGCTTAGATAACTTCCAACTTCCAAGTTGCATTGGACTGCCAGATAATGCACAGGTCACAGAAATACATTATCTCTAAATAAATACTGTAGGCCTTGCCACTACAGCTCCTCCGGAGATGATAAGGGGGAAATTCAAATTAAATATAACATCATGTCCGTACACAAATTGCCACAACAGTGTAAGTAATAATCAAAATCATGCTGAAGAAACTGGGAAGGAGTGGGGAGTGGCTTCTTGTACAAAAATTAATATAGGGTACCACTAAAATTTTAATAAAACTAGCCAGCAACTACAAAAATTCTGAAATCCAGAATCAAAAAACCTTGTGGAACGAAAATTTCAATTGTTTTTGCTACTGCCAAACACTAAACTTAGCTATTTGAGGTCAAAACCTCCCCAATCCAATACAAACGAGCTAACTAACCTCACAGAAATCACTCAATCAGGGAACCCCCATTAGATTGTGCAAATTGTATTGAGTAAGTAAAACAAATAAACAATCGAATCACCTCACCTCCTGGCGGTAGTATGCGTAGGCGAGGGCCATCTTAGACTGTAGGTCTCCTGCGTCAGCGGCGAATTTGTGCAGCAGGAACGCGCGCGAGCGGGACGCCGGGCGCGTCATCCCGGCGCCGGAGAGGAACGCGAGCGCGGACTGCGCGCCCGGGTGTCCCCCCGCGGCCGCAGCCTCAATCTGCGCGGCGGCGGTGGCGAAAGCGGCATCGTCCCCCGAGGAGGCCGCGGAGAGCATCGCGCGGGTGCCCGCGACGAAGAGCGCATCGGACGGCGAGTCTGGCTCATCGCCCGAGGGAGACGGGCTGGTGGGGTCGAGGAGAGGGACCCAGGAGGACGGGGAGATGAGGGGATCGGTCGCGGGGGAGTCTTCGGCGAATTCGTCCCACTCGTCGGCGTCGGCGTCGGTGTCGGCGGAGGGGAGGGAAGGGTGCGCACCTGAGGCGTCCTTGAGGAAGTCGTCCCCGGAGAGGACCAATACGAAGGGTCGCACGGCGGCGGCGCGGGGGAGGACGGCGGTGACGGCTACGGCAGTGAGTAGGAGGAGATGGGCCAGATGGCGGTGGAGGACGCGATCCATCGGAGAAGACACCGGCGAGGCAGCGAGATCCCCCCTCTTCTGCAGCGAGTCGGGGGAGTTGGGAATTAGCAGATGAGAACCGTTTGACTGACAGGTGGGGCGGTTGAGGGGGAAAAATTGCAAAAATACCATTATTAAAAAGTGGCTTCGCGTAAAATACCACTCCTCTCTCACTAACATATGGGTCCATTCTGTGCCTATGACAGTGGGCCTGAGTGGTATTTACGCGGAGCCACTTTTTAATAATAGTAAATACGCAAATCCCCCGTTGAGGGGCGGTCGAATGATGAACGTTTTTGGCGGTGACACGGAGATCGGGCCCGTGGTTGAGATTGAGACGTGTACCGTGTGTAACGTGGGACGTTGGGCTTCAAGTGGGTCTGTTTTGGAACATAGAATTTTCGTAGAACTTTTTGCTGAAATTTTATTATTTTTAATAAAAAGATCAAGTAAAAAGGAATTTTTTAAAAAAAATTACAGAAATAATATGTTGAAAAAAACTATAGAAATACCCGTCTGTCGCAATTTGGAATTGACATACGTCTCTGTCGCAATTCCAATTTGCAACAGAGACTTAGTCACCCTCTTCAAATCAAAAAAATTTTGAAAAAATTTGTAATAATTCAGCTTAGATAATTTTTTACTAATTCATTGATTTAGAATTTGCAAAAAAATATGTCTAATCATTGATAAATATTATAAGATATTGACGAGGCAATTAGATGGAATTTTTTTAAATAATATATTTTTGTAAAAAATTACGTAAATAATATGTCGAAAAAAAAAAATTACGTAAATACCCTATAGTCGCAATTCCAAATTAACATACATCTTTGTCTCAATAGTTTCATAGATTCATAAGAAATTGAATTGCGACTCAAATCAATTGAATTTTTAAAAATTTTGTAATAATTCGCTTAGATAATTTTTTACTAATTCATTGATTTAGAATTTGCAAAAAAATATATCTAATCATCGATAAATATTATAAGATATTGGACAAGGGCAATTAGATGTATTATTTTGTTTTGCTATCGATAAATATGAAAAGCAATACGCTTAGTGTTAACGCCACTACACCATGCCACACTTTTGCCAACACATGGTACAATCGGCAAAAGGAACATTCTCGACATTTAAAACTGCTTCTGGCAAAAGTTTAGCCGATTTAACAAAACAAGAAGCGGTAGAAATGGCTTAGGCTTTTTCCGACAGATGAAATTTTTCCGACAGATAAATTGATGGCAAGATGTAAGTTTTGGTTTACGCTTTTAATCTTTGCCAACAGTTGGTGTTTTGCCGACAAGAAAAGCTTTGTCGACAGATGAAATCTTTGCCGACAGATAAATTGATGGCAAAGATCTAAGTTTTGCCGACAGCTTGGTTTTTGTCGACAAGAAAGCTTTCTGCCGATGATGAAATCTTTGTCGACAGATAAATTGATGGCAAAGGTGCCATCACACATGACATACAAATTAAATATGCAATATATACATGCAAATAGTTACACAATTCCACATTATCCACAATTGAATTGACATACACACTTGTACATGCAAATAGTGCCATACATATCATTTCTAACCATAAATGTATATGCTTTCTACACTACTTTCTTCTTTGCACAAAAGGTTGCCACTTCAAAAACTTGTAGCACCCCCAACTATACAAAAGTTACTACTCGTAAACTTATCACCTTGTACCTATGTACCTACCATGATGAAGAAAAGGAATAATCAAGAAAAATAGCGTAAAATTAGTGTTAGGTAGCTAAGCTATAAGTAATCTCAAATATGTGACAAAATCGGATAAATGAATAAAAAGTTATGCCACAATAAGATTTGGACATGATGGAAGGTTTGAGTAGTACATTAAAATTTAGAAACAACTCAAGTACTAAATTGTGTAGGATGTTAATAAGTCCAGCTCCTTTGCTAGCTATATATGATTCCATTCCAAAGCGATTTTCAAACATATGCACACATACATTAAACAACCCAATTCTCGCTTTTGTTTATAGCAAATTAAATAGGTATGTTTACAAAGCACCAATCAAATAATGCATCTTCACTGTTTACTAAAGACATGAATGATGAAAGGAAGCATCTAGGTACATATAGCTTTTGATCAAGTATGCACTTTTGATTGTGAGTACAACATGTTAACATCCAAGAAATATTCCATAGTTCTATCTCGACACGATTGGTCCGTAACAAGTTTGTGTTTGTACTTACGAAAATGTGAAATGCAAGCTAAAAAGCATATGATCACTTGAGAATATTGTTTGACACAAAACCGTTTAACATAAACATGCACAGATTGCATATTATGGGCATGGTGTGAACAGAAACAAGGGAAAGTAATAATAGCCTATCAAGATTTCTTCCACAATTTTTCGGCACACGGATTTGTCTTTGCAGAGTCACTGACCTAAGTTACATACTTGATCGACAGGAGTTGTCCGGGCGAGAAGACTCTTGAGGCTTGGAATTCTAAAATGAGCAACTAATGTTTCATATGGTAATTGATCCCAAAACGGTCATAGTTTCAAAATGAGGAATAGCTACCCTTTGTCAAAGGAAAAATAGGTGCTTCTATGCGCCTCCCATCAATACAAGTTGATATGCATAGAAGCACCTCTCTGATATCAATTATCATGCACAATGATGAAAGAATCATTTATCAAAGAATAGCGAATTAGAAGTTGACAAATGTTGGTTCACCACTTTACATAGGAAATTATCCTCGGCTCTGTTATTCAAGTCTTACTAGCTCTCAAATTCAAAATTAATATATATATATATATGCCTGGATCATCGATTTTTTAAGGAGGCAAGTTTTGAAATGATTCACCATCCTATATAATTAACCGCACGGTTGGATAATAAAAAAGTGAAGAAATAGATGTAAACTTTGTTTCCTTTGTCTCGAAAGTTAATTGTACAAAAATCAGTTTTATTTTCTTTCATTGCTTTCTCCAACATCTTAATGTTCCACGATGCTAGACAACAAGATCGGTCAATCAATTTAGACTTTTATTTCCATTAGTTTGTCTCTTTCAGGATCAGCACACAAGAACCATAGAATTAGGTTCTATCTAAAATGTGTCATCAATCACTAGTACTTTGGCGGCAAAAAGTCATGATATTGTAATGTAGTCGACTATATATTCGTAATATTGGTTCATGTAAAGATACTAGTGGACAATCGCTCAAAGATACAACCTATATTGTATTCGCTTCAGCTTTGGAGTGGACATGAAAAGCAACGCTACCGAGCTTTTTTGCCGGTGAATGGGTTCAAGAACAATTTTCATTCACCGCAATCAACGGTTTAACAGGAGCATTTGCTGCAAAGACAAATAAACTATGTGGCTATGTGCCCATAAAATCATCTATGAACTGCAAAACAACATCCTCGAAAAATAGTGGTCTTTCAGGTCAAGGAACGCAACACACATGAATGGAAAGGAGCACCACCATTTCAGTGAATGACAGACATGCATACATCCATTACAATATCAACCAAAGAAGAACTAGAAAGATGGTTGTCAAAAGTTGTAAACCTTAGTACATTTAAGTAGAATTGTATAGGTTCAGATACTCTTGTATAATTACACTAGTGCCATATTGTGGTCACATAGGCACTGCAGAGGCAAAAGAGTTCACTTAAAACCCTTGGAACTTCTTTTTGTAACTAAGTACCTAACAAAGAGAAGAATTTTGCCTTTTAGAAAATGTGAAATA
Organism: Guadua angustifolia; assembly: GCA_036346375.1. NCBI lineage: Eukaryota > Viridiplantae > Streptophyta > Magnoliopsida > Poales > Poaceae > Guadua > Guadua angustifolia. The sequence continues at coordinate 15,518,798 of CM070504.1, read as the reverse complement.
ATATGAAACAAGCATGAAAATACAATTTGGATTGCCAACAAAATAATAATACCAAATTTCGAGGTACTTTTGATCGCTCAAGACTTCTTATCATCTTTGATCTACAATAAGTTGGTATGACGTTGAGGTGATAGGCCAAAAATTCATTAGAAATATGGATGTATGCTAAGGTCTTACTCTATCATGTGGCCACGCCGATGCATCTCCCACGAGCATCTCCAACGGACTTTAAGGCTCCATATGGACGAGGTAGAATGGCATCCCTCATAAAAACATGATTGACAACCACCTCACAGATTGAATGCCAAGAGCAGTTCCCCCACAATAGATGATGGATTTGTTGTTTGAATTGTTCCCTTAGCCACAGGGAAGATTATAGGGTCTTACAACATTATAAAGTATCACATCCCTTCCACCCTAGAGCATTATGTATTAAAGTTCAAAGACAAGTTAGTAATTACATTCAAAGACATAAGGCAAAGTATTGAGGGTTCAACATATAAGGTAAACTACTATGGGTTCAACAATTACCTCTTCTCGTTGTTCCTCCGAAAGACCACACTATGCCTAGTCATCACAACATCATTTAGGTGAGTGTTCTCCATTTCATCCCCAAAGATGTGACCCATTATCATCATCATGGTTTTCGGTTGTTCAACAAGACTAGCTCCACTATGCAAGTTCTAAACAAGGACAACAATTGAACAATTACTTCATTGAAAAGAAAGTCAAAACAAAAAGGATGAGCAATTTACCACTTGAGCTGAATTATTAGATCCATTTGGAGTCTTGTGAGCACTTTGATGTAGCTGAATCAACATATCAAGTTTTTGTTGAAGAGTGTCCAACCGATTTTCAAGAGCTTCCACTTTCTTATCGATTGTCGACGTGCTTCAATTTCCATTTGAACCCTTGTTGATGTGCATTTTTGGCCCCGTGCATGTCCAAGTCACAGTGTTGGTCCCAAACCTAGAACACGAATATATCCATTCTTCTCTCGCCCACAAACATGGAAAAAGCATCACCATCCCCTATACTCTTCTCTATGAGTTCAGATGATCTCTAATAGCATCTTTAAATGTGTTCTGCAGAAATTAAAATATTATAAGATATTGCACGAGTGAAATTAGATGGAATTTTATAACATACAATTGTTGTTTCACTCCTTTGTGAGGTACTCCATTCTTATGTGTGTGTGTTTTGATAAACAATTCATCTCTGCGTGGGGGCGCCCTAGCTCTTCACATCGCATTTCATTCAATAGTTTTATGCAACTACACAAAATCTAGAGAGGATTAAAGAGGACAAGAAGGATGCATACCATTTCATTACCAACACGTGCATGACTCTTACTTCCGGTTGTGTGGTTTTGTGTCACTTTGACCGATTTGCTTTTCCCTCTCATTGAACGAGCCTATCATCAAGTATTCCGAGTGTTTATTGATTCGTATATAGTTTAAGGAGATAGGGCGATTGTTGCTTAAATGCTTCGGAGACCTCCAATGATTAATTAGCCACTTCCAATCGCCCTCATGCACTCTTTCATCACATAATGCAATCAGTTCTTCATCTTCCATATCATCATCATACACCTTCTTTAAATCTGATTTGAACTCCTTCCATTTTGGTACTTGTCCTCATAAACCAGTTGAAAGCACTTGTGTCTATATCCCAATAGATTTGCACAACACATATGCAATAAGTTAGCAATGATCACAAACCTAAATAGCTATGTTTGCAACTTATTTCACTACCGAGCATCATCCATAGCTTATATTTTTTCGTGGACAAACCTTCCCGCAATCATCATGTGCAATCGGAAAGCCCTTTGTTCTCACAAGTGCTCCAATAAAGTTAGCAAATTCAGTGCTTGAAGGACCACAGGGCTGACCATATTCATTGATCTCTACTTTGAGTTTTGGCTTATTTTATCTTGCAAATATATCAGCCTTTTTAGTTGGTCCTCTAACATTTTTCTTTTCTTGTACACGCAGCTCTGCAAAATAGAACGTATCTTAAAAAATCATCAATAAAAATACAAGCAAATCAGGAGTTAGTTAGCAATAAAAATACAAGTGTTCATTCCAACTGCTACAATAAACTCACAAACATACCTTCATCACTTGCGCTCTTCCACTCCTTGGTTGTGGATCGGCATGTGCATCACTCCCATTCCTTGTTAGAGATCAACACGTGCGTAACTCCCACTCCTCGGTTGTACATCGGCCACGCAACACTTAATCTTGAGCTTGATCGTAAGTTGTGCCGCATTGTAGCTTCACTTTCCATTCCATTTTTTCTTGCATTGTAGCATTACTTTCCACTCTCTTTCTCTTTTTATTTGGTTGTTGTTGTGAGGATACTTCTTGTCCAAGCTCCCGAAGTCGCAAAGATTGTATCTTCTGCTTTGAAAAGTTTCTACAACCGGGGTAGAGTTCTTGGCCAGCATCATCTACCAACCGGGGTAGAGTTCTTAGCCAGCATCATCTACCAACTTGTAAAATGATTCCATATCCTCATTGTGCTGCCCTCATTCCTTCTAAGTCCCCGTGTCATCCAAACCCCTGCTAAGTCCGAAGTAAATCAAATGTCATCTTCTTCATTTGACTTTCTACCTCTACCCTATCAACTGATGGTCATTTGCAAAAAACTAGAGCTCGGTTCTCCATGATTCACCAGTCCTGTACCCTTCATAAATCCTCACATATCAAGTGCTCGCGTACTACATCGCCAACTCTCCAACAACAATTTACAAACCTTGCAAGGACACAATATCTTGTTTCCTTTAGCAGAATTACTAAAAGCAAACCTAAAAACCGCCAACTCCTTTTATATACTCATCGGTTTGCTAGGCATATCCATCCATGTTTTATCCATGATGCACCTTTTACAAAACCTAGATAGCAAAACAAACACCTCGCACGTCTCATGTTTGCACATTCCAACAAAGAACCGAAGTTTACAATAAGAAAAAAGGACCATACCAATCATCGCTCAATGGTCGATGAAGATGACAAGGTTTTCTCTGGTCCTTCAACCCTTGGTGCTCTTCTCTCGCCTCACATGTACCTCAATAAATTCAAAATTCTAAAATGCAATTGTATGTTGATTGCTAGCTTCTATAGCTGTGGAGTACATGGTGGTATTATATGGAATTATGGATGGATTAGTGGATTACGATGCATGCAAAGTAGAAGTGCATGGATTTTTTATTTGTGGTGTTGCTCATACAGCAGGAAACACGATGTATCTTGACATATAGAGCCACTAATGAGCTTTTAATGGTGATTTAACTAAATTGGGAAATGTCATTAACTGTGGATCGCATTAGTATTCACAACTTAAGAAAAGACAAGTACTACAAAGAACTAATAGTAAATAGTGCTTTAGGACAACTATTTTCATTATTCCTCGATGCAAAATGGACAATGACCGAGAAATTCGTTTGAATGCCCGTGATTCGATATAGCAGAGGATATTTGGAAGTTGTTACTAAAAGCTCAAATGCTTGGGAACAAATTGATGAAGCTAAGAGTCAAATTCTTTGGAATATCAAGAACTGACATAAAGACAAGTGAATTTCTGAGCTTCTACAAAGACCACAACCATACACAGCTTTGATTATGGAACAATAGTGCTACCTTGAAATGTAAGATCTTTCTCGTTTTTTTAATCAAAGACAAGTTTGCACATGCAAAGAACTTGTTCATGATGGGGATGACACACATACATATGGCATCTCTTTCTTGAATGTTGATTTTAATAAGAATTTCGGGCACATCTAGATATTGTTTCTATTCGATCCAAAAAATATCGAGCGTAAACACTTGTCACCGAATCGTTAACCAAAAGCACCTAATATTTTCCAAAGACGAACTAACCAACACAGTAATGTAATGGACTATTTAATTCCAATAAGACTTTCATGATTTCGAAAATCGCAAGTGACGGTGTGTGTTAGGATAGTCAAACCTGAAACAATGGGTATCCAAGGTTTCATTATGAATGATCTACCTATATGAATCAAGACTTAAGACAATCATTTTTTCTTCTCCCGCTTTTTGTCTTAAACACAATTCACATACATGCCCTTTGCCAACAAGTAATCCCTTCTTTAATTCCAATTCATAGTCATGTATACACAAGTAGCGAGGTGACTTGCCAACAAGTTGCAAGATCACATCATTTTCCTAAGAGGAAGATCACTCACAAAGAAGGAATCCCTTTATTGAAAGAGCCGACAACAAAAATTCAAGGAAAGAGGGTATCTATAGCCTCTCAGAGTATCCGAAGCTATTTCACGTGTGCAAATCAAAGAACTCTGAAAAACATCACCATACAATTAAAAAAGGTGAAAAGTGCCAAACTAAAGCAAAGAAGCCAAATGACACGGATAAGAAATTCCAATCAAGGAAATATCTTCTTCAGAAGATGAAACCACGCCTACACATTGGACATGTCATCTAAAGAAAATCAAGCAAGGCACATATCAACTCATGACAAATCACTTTGAGATGCTAGTTTCAATTTCAACGTTAATCACTCAGCTTTAATATGTCCGGTAATCAATAGTTTAGATCATCTCACGTAAATATTTTTTTCCATGTGTAAGAATGAAAAGAATAAATGAACAACCTACAGCTTTGATGGAAATGTTCAATTGAGTATGTTGATTCTTTGAATGCTCAAGGAAATTGAGTTGCGTAATCTCATGCAAAGATGAGGAAAAAATGCAATCATACCTACTGTTGATTGGAAGAACTCTATGTCTAAAGCTATAAATATTTAAGCTATAATGTCAGTAGAAATTGGGAGCTAAACACATTCTTAAAAACTACAATAGCTAAATACATTTTAAAAATTTTGTAATATGGAGTTTTAGATAATTTTTTCACTAATTCATTGATTTAGAATTTGAAAAAAAAATATATCTAATCATATCTATGCAAGGCCACAACATTGACTCGAGTATTTGCAAAGTGTAGTACAAGCACTACATTTACAGACAAATGATACATACCCTTAAGTTCATACATGTGCTTGATCGCAATGTATTCAACATATGATCCGTTAATTACACTTACATTGGGACAGGATGAATTGACCATGCCATATGAATTGATGAAAAGATTAAGGGAAAAAGATAATCAAATAACTCGATATATGCTACATGCACACCTTGTGCAAGCAATTCTTTTCGCTCTCCCAATTGAATATAACTCGAGCACAAGCAAGATTAAGAGAAAGTTGCCATGTACCTCTAATTTTTTATGTTTAGCATGCAACCCAGATTACACAATAAAACACCACTTAGCAATTGGTTTTGTTGTGAGAACTTTCTTCTCGACTACATATTCTGAAACTCTAGGTATCATCCAGATATCAAATGAAAACAACTAAGGAAAACAGACACAGGGAAGTGATGAAGTATCTCCTTATCATCTCACCGACAACCATATAGTAAAAAGCACCTCCTTGAACAAACAAGATAATTTTTCCATTTCTTGCACATGAACCCCAGATGCAACCATTTCTTAGGTATCAAGAGGTAAATCTACCGAATTAATAAGAATCCAAAAGGTGTTGCCTATCAAGGAAATCCCCAAGTCCCGTAACAAAGAATGAAAAGATACTAAAAACAACCTTAAATCCCTTAGAAGCAACCATTTATCCTATCAGTCTCACATCTACACATAAAACCCCAACCACATGGTGATCGTTCTTCCCATATTTCAACATATTGCATGACCCTATTTGTTGAGTCCCATGTCATAAAGTGTTACCTTGCACATTAATCTTAGACAACATTAAATCATCGTGCGACTTGCACAAGGAACCTCGACAAGTGATGATACATAGAATCATTAGTGTTTATCAAACAATCGAACTCTTCTATGGAGTTACAACAAATATGTAAACACCATAGTTTAGACAACACATTAAACCAGACATGAAAGTGAATTGCGCATGTAATCGAATCAACATTTTTTTTTAAAAAAGAATCACAAATCATAATTCCATACTTTCAAATTGCATCTCGTAAGGGGCACAAAATTTCAACTTGGAGAATCACAGCTCACATGATCCAATTAATCACTTCATTACTGTGAACAAGGAATCACCTAAAACTAATGTGAAGTGGTGAATTTCGATTGATTGATTCCACCCTTTTGCCTATCCTTTTATTGAGATTGTTGTTTCATGTGCAACCGGCTAAGGCTCCTAGATTCCAAAAGGTTACGAGCATCATATGAATGATAGTGGTTATTATAATGAGTGCAGAAGGCACCAAGTTGAAAATACTATATCAAGTTATCAACTCACACAATGAAAATGCAAGCTTACACACACCTTGCTTCATTAATCGATAAATATTATAAGATATTGGACAAGGGCAATTAGAATGATGGTATCACCGCATTAGGTTATCGATACCATATAGCCCAAGAGCCCACACATGACACAATCAAGCACTTTCGACATCATTGAAAACATCATGCAAAGCTAACCAACATCGGTGAAAACATCATTCATGCGGATCGTGAAGTCCATGGAGATACTCGATCTAGCTAGCTCCAATCGATCAACACTCGGACTACAAAATTTCACTAAGTTTGATGTTCGCCTGTCGATCAACACTGCACCACAAAACTTACTCTGCTGGGGAGACTCATTGTTAGGGAGGGGAGCGCGGCCACCGGAACCGCCGGCTTGGGAGGGCGGAGAGGAGCGCCGACCGGGAGAAGATGTCGCCTGCTGGGGGAGGGCCGAGAGGAGGGGAGCGCCACTGGGAAGAAGCCACCGAGGAGTCGGGAGGGAGCGCCAGCCGGGACCGCTGGCCGGAGGAGAGGCTGCCGCCGGGTCACGGTCGGGGTGTGGTCGTGGGGAGCAACGGTGGTGATGGTGACCTCGCCTGCAGGGCGGTGGCGAGGGCGCGAGAAGCAGGACGCACACTGGGGAGAGCGCACAAGCAATATGTATTATTTTTGTTTTGCTATCGATAAATAAACCAAAACAATTGTTGGCTAGTGTTAACGTAAGTAACATCGGACTACATCAAGATTCTTATATAGAAAGCAATGTTTTTTGAAAATGCGGTATGTCGTAAGAGAATGAAGGTGCTACTGGATTGAAGATGTTGTAAACACTAATCTACTTATTTGAAGATGAATGTTTTTTCTGGCATTCAGTTAGAACCAGTGAGGTAAATACAATCAAATCATTTGTTATTTCAGTTTCATGGTATGATGATACTTTACCTAAATGGAAGGCTTGTGTCTAGTGACGAGGGCAACCTATGAAATATAATGTATGTACGTAAGAAATGTTTAACTCTATATATTTATTTGACATATTTGAGATTTACCATCATACAATTTTCAATGTAGATTTAAGATGTGACGATGATGTCCCATTTGTTTATTTTGATACGATATTTTTTCTCCATACTAATTTTTTGTGAAGGGCTCCAAGAGTATGGTACGAGAGTGATAGGATTATAAGGCCTTACGAGCATTGCAGTCAAAGTTTCCATGTTTCATGTGAAGTGACGATATTTCATTGCCGCTCGGATGTCACAAAGCGAGGGTGGGAGATGGAGATTACAGAGAAGACGATTCTAAAATGAGAAGTTACTGAGGAAAATGAGGTAGGACGCATTATTACAACTTAAAACTAGAAGGAGCATAACTTCACGCCTACTGAGTGCATCGAGGCCACTTCCCCTTCGCCCATGCCTCTTGTGGGGCTTCTCGTGCACGACGTGCCCTCTCTCGCTTCCTCTCTCTCTCGGCCTCCTTCTCATCGGCATCCTTCCTATGTGCCTCCTCGCGTGCGGCGTCACGCTGCTCTTGAAGCTACCGTCTGAACTCCTCATCCCGGTTGGCTTGATCGAGGAGCCTTTGGTCTTCGGGATCGATCTCCTCGTCAAACCACTGCTCAAATTCACACAATGGTGGAGGCGACTGCACGAAATATATATTAGCAAAGTGTCATGTAGAAATATTACAAAACATGTATGATTGTTACCAGCTGGCGCATTCTCAGGCTCTTCTCCAGCGGGTCGAAGGCGTAGTTGCGGCACATCCAATACCTCCTCTTCCAAGTTGTGACTTCCCAGCGGACAAGCCTGCAAGGATTTCCACACAAACACATCAGTGGGACGGCCCCATCAGGTACGAAGAGGACCTGGTACGCGATGTTACGCGGCCAGCCCGAAATACCTCCCTCTTCCTTTGCTTTCCTCTTCCTCTTAGCACTTGCACGCCTTGGAATTCTTTTGTCCCTCTCTTTTTTTCTCTTCTCCTTCCCTTCTCTCTTATTTTCTCTCTTCTCTCGTTTATGCATTTAATCTTGGTCTCGCTCGATGACAAGGAAGGCAAGCGGGTGGTATAAAGGGCAGGTATCACCCTTATATAGGGTTGGGCGCGCTGCATCTGTCGTCCACCAACAACCGAGTTATTATGAAACGTGCGTGCTGTCACATCGCACTTTCAAAGCTGATAGCAGCGTGCTGTCACATTAGTCTGACAAAGCTGAGAACAGCGTGCTGTCACATCGCACTGCCAAAGCTGAGAGAAGCGTGTTGTCACATCGTACTGCCAAAAGCTGATAGCGCAGTGTTGTCACATCAATCTGAAAAAGGTGATACCAGCGTGCTGTCACATCGCATTGCCAAAGCTGAGAGAAGCGTGCTGTCACATCGCACTGCCAAAAGCTGATAGCAGCGTGCTGTCACATAACTCTGACAAAGCTGAAAAAGCGGTCGCGGAGTGTTGTCACTTCACTGTAAGGTCTAGTGCTGGATATTTTAATACAAGGCAATAACAATCAATTATATGGAAAACATCTCAGACGAAAGCCAAATATCACGGGAATAGCTTGAAAACACTCATAGAGCCATCCCCAACTAATGCATAAAGAATGGTTGAAATATCCCACAAAGCGCGGTCGCAAACTAGAAGCCAAAACAGGACGCAAAACGCATACAACTTAAACCACTAAAGCGTTTTCGGCAGTCTATAAAATACCTTAGACAAATGCAAGAATTATAAAGAATGGCCCAGTGACACCCTCCGTAAGGTATACTACCATAATCTATAAAAATATATTATTTATAACTTGCTTTGCATACGAATCCAATCACAATAAAAACCCTAAGTGATCACAAGCTGTAGCAAATCTATATCACTCAAGGTTTTCGGCAACTCGTATAACAACTCGTGTAAAAGCAAATTTTGAGGGAATTGATTCAGAAACGCACTTTAGTATATGGACAACCAAGTTATAGAAAAGTATCCAAATTTCGACTTGCTTATCATGTAAAAATTGATAGCGCAAGCACCCTAAACGATAATATTGCTGGGGTTGTATTATATGAATATTTAAGTTTACGAGCTTTAACGAAAGTACCTGCAACACAGGAATCACCATATAATCATGTAGTAGCAACCAAGAGCCATAGATTTCGAACGAACAAATTGGATGAACTGATATCGTAATAGAACATAACGTAAGGAAATAAAGTACCATTCATGAATTTGCTACATAATGTGAGAAAGAAATTATGTACAACACATCTAGTATGAAAGAAAACACCTAACTATGACGCGGTGCTACTCCTCGGGTGGTCCCAGGCTTCCTACGGCGCTGCACATGCCCAGAGGGATACATCACCGGTTAGGGACTGTCATGGGTACTCCTAGCAGTCGCATCAGGCCGGAGGAGTAGCGAAGACGTCGGGCGACGGTGGCTCGGACCGGCGACGGCGCGAGCCACGAGGGCTAAGGACCGCACTCCGCTGGTCGCTACGGCGGATCTACGAAGAAGTCCAAGTCGACGTCGCCGAGTAGAGAGAACTCAGCAGAGGTGCTCGCGCTCTGCCTCCGTGCCGGATAGGTCATTGTTGATAAAGTTTTCTTGTTAGTACATTACATAACATTAAGATCATAAAGATGAAAAGAGACACAGCGGTATACCGCATCATAGGGGAGTACGGTGCGGAGGGCTGCCAACCAGATCCCCCTGGGACGTGAGGAGGGGGGCCGCGTGCGTGTGTGGTGTGGGAGTTGTGGTTCTGCGGCGTGTCGACTCGTCTGCAACGGAGGCACGCCCATGAACTCAGACGACGCCGTTGCCCCTAGGCCTCCTGCATGACGTAAGTTGGACGATGCGGAGGGCCCTCTGGCGTACACACTGCAACGGCCCTCTGAGCACCTCCATCGCGACCTCGACCCTATCCCCCTAGCCTAGTCATGCGATCGCAAGGCCCACCTCGCCTATGGTCTCCCTAGCAAGGTCGCTCGCACACCTAATTGAAATGCCACTTAGTTCGTACAATTACAGTAACGATACATTGCAAGGATTGTGGAAGAATTACTGGCCGATCGGTGAAACGCTGAGTCCGGCTGGGTGGGGTAGGTGTCCGCAACAGAGGCTCGTGCCTCGGAGGTGAGTCAACGACGCGCACAACCCGAACGCTGTGCGTGGTGCGTATCACCGGATGTACTCGCCAGACGTCGTGCGGGGTCGACGGGCATCCTCCTCGTGAACGCCCACCAACGCTGCGCCCATCGCCGAGCATGAGGGATCATACGTGCCGCCAACTAGCGGCACCAATGTACTTTGCGTGACCCCGCATGAGAACACGAGCAATGACGTTAGTACCGCAAACATGAAAAAATGCAATGAAATAGACATGGAAGAGCACTTACATGTGCACGTGTGGTGGGACCACCTCACCGGTGGGGACGGGAAGACCGTGGATGCCGAATCGCCTCATCACGCGTGCACGGCAGACGCCTCGACGTACACGCCGAAAACAAGATGGCGCCGTAGAACCAAAAGGCGGTGTCACGGTGCACTGCAAGGAGAGGCCGTGAGTCGCTTCACACCGCTACCACCGGGAGGTAAGGACGCCAGATGACGTGATCATCTGTCACCGGTCGAACATCGCCACGCATTTCGGTACGGCGTGTGACGTCACAGGCGCGTACATCGGCTACAAAAAAATGTAATGGTAAAGTTAGAGAAAATAATTTAAAAATAATTGAAATAATTGCATTACTCATGGTAAAGATCATTTTACTAACCCGTCGGCGGCACCACAACGTCCCCATGGTAGGACGGTCGATGTCATCCCCAGGGGCGTGGTAGAACTCAGCTCCATAGGGTGCTAGATTGATGTGTGGTCACCGATCCGAACCTCTCAAAGACCACAAACAAGCGAAGAGGACAACCCCGTGAGAATGGACCACTCCCCCACACGACGACAACCGTCGCAAAGGCCCCAAGACGTCGCGAACCAAAGACATCTCCTCCATCTCGGCGTCCCACACTAGTCAGCGAGATCTCCTCCATCTCCGTGCGTCTGCGATCGACTTCAACAGATCGATCAAATGCTTGTCGACGGTGTGGGTCCATTAAGAGGTGGAGCTGAACAAATATAAACTTAATTCACAGCCACAACAGCTCGCCAAGTGGCGAGCTCTCCCGACAACATAGTCCCCGCTCCCGTGCCATCCTCTGCTACAAAAAGTAATGGTCGGTTTCACAACTTCGAGATATAATGAAATAAAATTTACATAAAGTTAATGTCACTTACGAAATCAGACGACCACTTCGCGTCGGACCGTGCTTGTTACCGAAAGGTGTGTAGTCCTTGTCACCGGCAAAGACGTCCACGAACGGGCTAGGAGCTCCGCCCGCCACTCCGGTGGACGCCTCAGCACTACTGCGCCCGGTGCAAGGTAGGCCTGCGGGTAGGTCACGCCCTCCAAGCAGGGCGCCATCTCACCGCACGGAGGTGAAAGGTGTGCGTGTCCGGCGCCACGATCTACCAAAGTGGTAAGCATGCTCGTCATACGGAACCTCCTAGAGGCACCGCGCCCGCCCTCAAGATCACCATCTGATCATCTCCACCATCCGTGCTATGGCGTGAGCTCTGCAGCTCTCACCTAGAGGAAGACATTTTCACAACTATTAGTTGACATGAACAAGATTTAGTAAGGAAGTCTGCGAAAAGTTCACGAACTCAGGAACCCATCGGGTCGACCCGCCATGCCCTCATCGGGTCCGCAAGTGAAGGGCACCACCGAGCGGTGCCTCCCCTTCGAGGTGGCAAGGTGGCTAACCGACTTGATGAGTCGCGTCGACCACTGGGTCTAGCAACTCGTACTCCATCGCCATACCTGCAATTGAATAAAACAATATTAGTACAAAATTAAATGAACAATTCAACTGATGCAGTGATTACAAATATAATTTGAATAACCACACTTTACAGTGCAAAAACGATAACAACTGGAATGCGATAATGACACATCAAATGAACATACAAATTTGAACCAAATAGAATTCGGTAATAATACACCCAACATCCATACAGGCATTACACATCATATGAACATACAAATTCGAACCAAATAGAATTCGATAATCATATGACATATCACATTGACATGCGACCTAACAATTACATAAACGGAGCCCGTACAACAATTTCACGGCCTTTGAACTGTTGGGCAATACTTGAAAGAGTGTCCCATCTCTTTACAAATGGAGCATTTCTTCGTACGATGCCCGCTTTCTGCAGTGTCCATGTCATTCCTTATACGTCTTGTTTGTTGTCGCCCTATGCCCTTGAGCCTGCTGACATCAAGAACCTACCGTGTATCCTCCCATCTCTGATGCTCTGTGAACAAACCCACCACTCGAAAGCCGTATATTTCTTTGTTCCAGGTTGTCGTCACCGCTTCTTTGCTGAAAAAGTGCGACAAGAATATACCTGGGTCCATACGAATTGTCGAGCACGCAGCCATTACGTGCGAGCATGACTTGTGTAGCAACGCAGGCTTGTTGCAGGTGCATACACATGTTTGTCGATGTAGAACGCATTCGTGAGCAACTTTACGCCGGTTCGCCCCACGTCCTGCTTTCTCTTTGCATAGTACCTCGAAACGAAGCTTCCTCGTACCCATTTTCAATGCTCTATGCATCTCCCCCTTTTTCCCTTTCTCCTCCATGTATGTACAGATCACCTCCGAGTATTTCACATCAGGATTACTCATGCGGGCTATCGACCTAGCATGACGATCCACAAAGTACTTCGCAACACCATGAAGAACACCCTCCACTATAGCAACAAGAGGGAGGGTCTCATCCTCGATGACCCAGTTGTAAACTTCACCAAGTTAGTCGTCATAACCCCATACCGAACTATCAAGATCGTAGCAATGCCCATTTCTGCCTAGGCTCATGCTCTATCCATTCGGAGAAGCATTTTGTCGATCTTCCATTCCTCCGGACCAAGTGCGGAGGGTCTGTGGGTAAGACTTCCAGTCCTACTAGGGGCTTCCTCTGTGCTAGGAATCGGCCTCTTCGTTGCCTCTGTGGTATGCCTTGATGTCAGCTCGTCCAACTTCTTCCACAAAGGCATCAAACTTTCTCTGTTGGGTCCGGTCGCACAACCTCTTAAAAAGCTTCAGAAGGTCCTTGTTCTTAAACCGCTTGTAAAAATTAGCACACATGTGCCGCTTTGCACCACCTACTCGTGATATCGTGCCATGGATGTGTTTCTTCTACACCTTTCAAGAATCGCACGACCGCCTTCAATGTACCGGGGTGCCGATCGTATAACACAGACTGTATACCGATCCACAATTCCAGCTTTCACGTTCCTCATAAACCAGAGCCAGATGTAAGATCGAGGATGCCGACTAGAGGGGGGTGAATAGGTGGCTTTTAAAAATTATTTATTTTTCTACGATTAATTAAAATCTCGCATAAGAACCCTTATGTCAAAACCTATATGATAATAAATGCGGAAGTGATAAACTAAGGTTTTGACAATTAAGACTAAGTCAACTAGGCTCACTAAGTGCACTAGCTAATTATGTCTCTAACAAGAATATGCAAGAATAAAGACAAGTAATCAATCAACTTAATTCTACGAATGTAAATTGCTTGAATATAAATAACGAATACAATGTAAGCACAAGAGACACAATACTTTTTACTGTAGTATTCGGAGACTTGCCGGTCTCCCCTAGTCCACGTTAAGGCAAGCCCAATTCTTGGACCGGCTCCACAATGAGCACTCGCCTTAATTCCACTAGTGGGATTTTTCACCCCTTCGGGTAGGCTTAACTCGAACCTTCACAAACTCGCCGGGGCTTCTCACAATTCCTTCGAGAGCTCCCGCGCACGACGCTCTACGCCGTTTAGGAGGCGGCAACCTCCAAGAGTAATAAGCCGAGTCTCCGCTCGAGCTTCACCTAGCACAACACATGCGCTTCCGGTGATCACCTAGTGCAACACATGCACCTAGGCTCCTCCTCAAGTGCAACACATACACAAGAGATCTCAACCCACTCCTAATTGCAACACATGCAATTAGTCTCACTCTTAGCTCAAAATCAACTTGCGGGAATGCAACACATGCAAACCACCTCCCAAATACTTACACAAGAGCCAATACACAAATGAGAGCTTCAACACATGAACCACCTCACCCAAAATGCTCAATCAACCAGCAAATGCCCCACATGGCCTCCTTTTATAGCCTCACAAAGAAAACTAGCCGTTGTGAGGCAAAACGGACATTAAAAGTGTTGAAACTAGCCATTGCTACAGTACCCATGGTACTATCAAGAGTAAAAACAATGGTACTACCGCACCTACTATTTCAGCACGCATTTACGGAAAAATGGTCATAACTTTTGACTCCGAACTCCGATTTATGTGATCTTGGACTCTATGCGAATCTTATCACGAGGGCTACAATATCTACTCATTTTTAAGATTTAAACAACCATAGATATTTTCCATAATCACAAAAACAAAGACTCTAATGTAGTCATTCAAGTCTAACTTTGATTTTCTCGAAATCTCTCACATAGACTTGATCAAAAGCATGACTACAAGCTAGCAAGGGTCAACAAACTTGAACCATGTGATGATCAACTCTTGATCAAAATAATTTACAAAATACATTTGCAAATACTATTCACATGTTTTCAAAGAACCGCATGTAAACTCCAAATCCAACTTGCTTAAACATCCTCATTTTGCAACACATGCAAAACCTAGCTCCATGCAAAACCAAAACAAACTCAAATGCATGAGCTCACTATTTGCAACACATGTAAATCTTAGCTCCATGCATAACCCATAAATACAAATTGCTTAAGCCCTCTCCTTTTGCAACACATGCAAAACTTAGCTCCAAGCAATCACTTCAAATAAGAAATTGAATTAAAACAAGCATGAGCTATTTTTCTTTGCAACACATGCAAGTACATAGCTCATGCGAGCACCAAGCATGAAAGTGCATCTAGGCACTTATGTTATTTTGGTGATTAATGACAAACACATATAATGATAATCTATGTAATTGAATAAATGCTTAACTTAGTGCTTAACAAATGACAAACCTCTAATATGATTATATTGCTATGAGACTAACTTGTTATTGCCTAGTTGAGTATCAGTCTCATCCATTTAGAGGAAAATCAAGTGGGATGGTTAAGCAAAGATAAGGTATGCAATTTTGGTATCTCTTCTATATTTGTTATTGCATTACTTTTAGAGGAAATGCATAGTGAACTCCAAGTAGCATGTTGATTATATATATGCACATTGGTTCATGTCATATTTATTTGTGCATATATATTCATTTGAGTTCATTATGTGCTTTGCTTTTAGTGTGCATGTATTAACTAGAGTTAAACTTCACATTGTTATAGATTGACTTGGTGCATGCATGTCTTAGTTGTGTACCTTCTCATGCACTTCTCTTAGTGAAGTTTAATCTAGAGTTGGATCATATATTTACTCTTATTCCAAATATTATCTGCACATGTACAATTCATGTATATTCTATCATGTGCTTCATTTAAAGTAAAGACTGTGATCCTTGCCATGATTTAATTGATTCATCATATCGGCAATTATCTCTCTAGTGCATATAGATCAATTACATATTCATCATGATGCACTTAGTAGAGAACTTTTCTTATGTCAAGTGTTTCCATTTATGTTATGCTTCTTCATATGAAACACTTGTGGTACTTAATTGCTCACAAATATCAATTTATTCACATCTATCGCTTTTTGGGACTAATGTCTTTCATGAGTGGTTTGGAAAGAATTAGGTCCCGATGTGTATGATGACCAAGATATCCGGGAGGATGATCATTAAGCCGAGGTCAACAAGACGGCGGTGTCACCAAGAGTTGAGGACTAAGTCAAGATCGACTTGGCGTGGAGATCGTCGGAGAGGATGATCAAGTCAAGGTTGATAGGACGAGAGTCTCATGAGGTGAATCGAGTCAAGTTGGACAAGGCGAAAATGTCATCAATCATTTGGTGAAGGTCTTCATGCACCGGAGTTAAGAAAGAAGATGGCAAGTAACTGTTTCTAGACTTGTATTATCTTTGATTTAATTTGAGTCTAAGGATTGCCGTACTATTAAGAGGGATGCGACGTTGAATGACTTTTAGCTGTGTCAAGTGCTCAAATGATCCATCCTTGTGAAATTTAGAGAGAGAGTGATGTTGGTGGTGCCGGAAAGTGAAAGTTGTAGGTCTCTCTTGGATTCTTGGTGAAATCTGGATTTATCCTTTGAGATTTGGGTAGTGAGACCTTGTTGGTTGTGTAGCCCTTGTTCTTAGCTTTCAATAGAGTCCAAAATCACTTAAATCGAGTCCGAATCAAAAGTTATGCTCGTTGCCGGGTCACTCTTGAGTCCGGGCCCGAGTATCCGGACTTAAGTCCGGAGTATCCGGTTGGGTCTCGGTTAGGTCAGTCCGAGTATCCGGATGATTTTGAGTATCCGGACATTTAGTCCGACATTCCGATAAAATTGTCCTGAGTATCCGGACTTTATGCTAGCTCAAACGGCTAGTTTTTGGGGACCTCTATTTAAAGCCCCTCTTGGGTAGCCGTTGGGGAGAGTTTTGGGGTGGTTCCTTGGTCCTTTGGGGTGTATTCTTGGTGATATTAAGCTCCCAAAAGCCCTCTAACCCTAGATCTTAGTGATCCCTTTTGAGTGAAGGGTTGGGTGTGAGAGAGGGTAGTGCTCGGGCTGAGTGTGATTTGAGTTGTTTGAGCACTTGATTTCATCTCCAAGCTTGTTCTTCGTGAGCATTTGTTACTCTTGGAGGTTGAGGACTCCTAGACGGCTAGGAGGTCGCCACGAGCCACCAAGCTTTGTGTGGTTGGCCGTGGGAAGTTTGTGAAGGCCGATTCGCCTCCGCAAGGGAAGGAATCAAAGAAGTGAAAGCCATGAGTGCAAGGTGCAACACCGGCGGCTAGTGGGTTGAAAGAGACCCCGTGTCTTGGGTGATCGGGTCGCCATGAGTGCAAAGTGCAACACCGGAGGAAAAGGGTTGAAAGAGACCCTGCTCAAGTGTGACCGAGCCGCCAACGAGACGAGGATCCTCAAGGATCCGAACTTCGGTGAAAAATCATCGCTCCAAGTTTGCCTTTCATTCTTGCTTACTTTTGTTCTTTCTTTAGTAATTGATTTTGAATCTTGAAATTGCCCGATCTATTTGATTATTGAGTTTCTCGCTAGGCATCTACTTGATCTAGGTTCCTGCTAGTATTTATCATCTTTGTGTTCAAGTAGATTGTTTAAAAGTTGGAGAAATTTCAAATTTCATCCCGAGGTGCCTAACCCGAGTATCCGTGATAATTACTCGGATAGTCCGGACATTTATACGGAGTATCCGGAGTAAAGTCCGAGAGTCCGGGCTAAACCCTCGCCACTCAAAGTCTCCAATCCGAGTGTCCGAACCTAAAACCCGGATAGTCCGGACATTTATACTGGAGTATCCGGATAAAATCCGGACACTCCGGATCAAAACTTTGGGTGTTTTATTTCACTGCATGTTAAATTGTAAAATTGTAATTAGCTTATTCACCCCCTCTAGGCTACATCCCTGCCCTTTCAATTGGTATCGAGTTAGGACTCTCATTTTATTAGACTTAACCGCCTAGAGAGTTAAAGATGTCGACTAGAGGAGTAGAGCACTCAAATGATCTACTTGTATTAAATGGCTCAAATTATGCTTTATGGAAATCTCTTATGACTATTCATTTTAAATCCATGAGCCCCCAAATATGGTGGATTGTAGATGTTGGCTTTTCGTCTCCATTGAACGGTTGATCCAATCAAGGAGAGACGAAATGCCTACATCTCGACGCCAAGCTACTAACATATTATTTTGGGTTGTGAGCGATGAAATTTTTGATAGCATATGCGAACTCAAGAGCGCCATGAGATGTGGATAAAGCTTCAAGATCTATTTGAATTATCCACGCCTTCAAATGAGGAGTGCATTAAGGAAGAGACGCGGAGATGAAACCTCAAGCTTAAGTGAGGAAGAACCGACATCTCCATCAACCTCAACCTCCGCCTCAAGCGACGATGAAGATTCACTCTCTTCTCGAATCCGTTGCTTCATGGCGAAAGGTAAGAATGAGGTAAGTGATGATAATGATGATGATGATGATGAGCTTTCTTGTGAAGAATTTTTCAATATGTTAAAGGAGCTCAATGAATGTCTTGGGAAGGAGAAAAAGGAATATAAAATTTTGAAGCTTGAACATGAATCACTTCAAAATAATTATAATATGCTTCAAGAAGATCATGAATCCCTCCTTCTCAAAGAAATTCATAAGCCTAAGGTGGATATAGGAATTTCATGTAATTTAGTTGATGAAATGCAATGCTTAAATGTCAACTCTAATACTTCATCAAATAAATGCATATCCACTTCTAACGATGATTTACCTTGTTGCTCTAATAAAATTTCTTCTAGTTTCTCTATGTCTCTAGATGCTAATCTTGTAGAGGAAAATAAAGAGCTCAAGGCGCAAGTCATTAGATTAGAAAATGACTTGAAGAAGTGCGTAAAAGGAAAAGCTATTCTCGATGAGATCTTGAGCAAGCCAAGGCGCCTCAAGATAAGCGAGACTCCTGCTACATCTCCAAGAGGGAGACTAGCAAGACAAGGCACAACGAAAAACATTCCAAGATCATCAAGTGCTTTGCTTGCAACAAGAAGGGCCACTTAGCCTCCGTGTGCCCTAACAAAGTGGAGATCAAGCCACAACCATCAACACGAGGCAAACCGCAAAGAGCAAGTCAAGAAGAAGAGACGCTCAAAGCCTACTTGCTACAATTGTCGGGAAAAGGGACACATCGGTAAGGGTTGTCCTAAAGGTATAATCCCTAAGCCTACTCATCATTTCAATGATTACTTGTTTAGAAGGACAAAAATGGCAATGTGTTTGCCAAATTTGTCGACTCTTCTAAGTCTATGCATAATAGTGATAATCATGTGCTTAGAAGAAATAAATCTAGAAATGTGTTTGCTCAAAATGCTATATCTCCTAAGACTAAGAAAAATCATGTTGATCATGTGCTTAGGAAAAACAAAAATAGCAAAACATTTGCTAGAAATGCTAGATCTTTTAAGCCAATGCGTAACTCTAATAATCATATGCTTAGAAAAGATCAAACTAGAAATAGTTTTGCTACGTATCATTGTCCTCCTAAGCCTTATTACAAAAATGCCAATCAATTGCCTAGGAGGAATAATTATCGCAAACCTATTCCTAGTCATGTTAGTTCACCTAAGACTACTAATATTAGGAGCATTTGGGTTCCTAAATCTATTGTGACTAACATTGTTGGACCCAACAAGGATTGGGTACCAAAAACCACCTAAAAGATTTTTAGGTAACATGGGATGGATTGGACGCTTGGCTTCTTCAAGAATATAAGGACTTCATCAATTACAAGTTGGAACCAAGCATAAAGATAATCAAGTCCATCATGAGCCAATGCCATCTCGGGTAACAAGTATTTAAATTGATTCTTATAGCTTATAGCCTTGTGTAGGTTATATTGCATTATTCATGAAAATCAATTTAGATTGCTTGTTATATGCTTGCTCATGCTTATTAGTTGTTTTGATTGTAATCTTGAGCAAGTTTGGGATAGTGGCACATTTAGGAGGAGTGCTATATCATAATCATGTATATCATGTCCCTACATGTGCCCATATTTATATAAGTGCTAATATATATTTTCAAAATCAAGCCATTTAGCCAAAAGTGAAAAATCTTAGTATCAATTACTAATCTTGGGAAAACTAGTTGAAAAATGTATATTAATGTTTTTAAAAAGTTTTCCAATGGTTTTTGGCTTTACAAAACTAATTTCAAAAGAAAATAAGTTTTTGGCCCAAAATCTAGATAGTAGTATCTTGTTTTGGATTTAAACTTATAATTTTATAGAATTAATTCTAAACCGAATTTAAGAAAAGTTTCAATACCAAAAACATAGAGTTGGTCATTACAAACATTTGTCGTATTCAAACGATTTTCAAATGACCAATGTATTTGAAACTATAAGGTTTTGAAACTCACTAAGAAACTTGAATTGACCAAAAGGTTCCATTTCTAGCACTTAAGTGAGTTTTGCCAAATGAATCAAGTCTCATGTTATGAGTTGACTCACAAGGGTATTTGCAACTCATATAAGCTCATGGAAAGATTAAATACCCACTTAAGCTCACTATGGCAAAACTAGAGAATTTCTTGAAACTTAAAGGTTTTATTGCCAAATTCATCTCTTTAAGAATTTGAATGCCTTCTTTACTGTGAATCTGCTCTAAATAGTGTATTTGATGGTTATCTTGATCATTTGGAGCATTTCATATTGGTTTCATGAATTTTACCAAGGTTTATTGCAAAATGCCTTTTTGAAGTTCACCAAAATCTCTCTTTTGATCTTATTTGGCATACTCTTGCATTAAGTTGGATTTTATGATTTGAATGGATTTGATTATGCAAATTGGCTTATAAATATCTCTCTAACTCATATGAAGCCATATAAGTGCACATTTCCATTCAAAACTCATTTGATTCCATTTTGAGGATTTGGTGAAAATTTTAATTCTTCATGTGGTTCAAATACATCTTTCACCATATCTCTCAAAATAAAATTGATTTATTAAAAATATTTGTTGGAAAACCTTCTCGCATATGGAGTTCATATCTGGAAATTCTCAAATTTATTTGAACTCATTTGCGAGATTGTTGACTTTATTTGACTTAGTGTCAAAACTAAACCTCCAATACTCCTAATAGCCTATCTTTGATTGGAGGGTGATATTTGAGAAATTCTTTTGGAGAAGTCTCTTGGATATCCATGGATCATTTTTGCACAATCTCATGACTATTTGACTTCATTTGATACTTTTTGGAATGAATTGAAAATCATATGCATTCATATCCTTCATATGAGGCTCTTTGGTCAAAAGTCAAAATTTTTGTTTAAAAGGCCAATATTTGTGAAAATCTTTATAAAAGTTCTCAAATATGTATTTGAAATGTTTTACAATGCTTTCGGAGTAAAAATTTCTATTTTAGAAACAAAATAGCAAATTTGACCTCAAATGAATCATATAAGATCTTGATTTTGGATTAAATGAAATATTTTCATAAGTTTAAATCTATTGAGTTTTTGAAAAAGTGGTCAATACAAAACTCGTAGGGTTGGTCATTTCAAGCATTTCTTTAGTTCAAAGTTTTTCCAAACGACCAACCGTTCAAAAGTTATAGCTATTTGAATTTGGCCAAAATTCTTCATTTGACCCGAAATGACCCATTCTTGCATATTGCGGGTTTTGATATTTGAGATGGATTTCCTTATGTATCTTGGCTTTAAATAGTATTTCTAACTCATACAAAGTCATGAAAGTTCAAATCTCCATAAATTTCAAATTGCATTATGCTTTTGAGTATTCTAAGACAAATTGAATTTCTTTTACCTTCAAAGCTTAATCTGCCATATCTTTTGAACGAAGTGTGCTTTTAAGGAAATTATTTTGAGAAACCTTCTAAATAGCTCAAAGTTCATTTCTGAAAATTTTCAAATCTTTTTGACTTTATTTGAAAAAGTTTTGACTTTTCTTCTCTTTGATTGAAAATCATACCTACAAAGTAAAATTTGGCATATCTTTTGATTGGAGACTCCTTTTTGAAAAATTCTTTTTGGAAAAGTTTCTTAGGAGTCCAAAGTATGTTTCTGCACAATTTCAAATGATTTCAACTTTATTTGAAAAAGTTATGGCTTTTTCTCACTTTGATCAAATGCTGAAAATTCAGACTTTTGCATGGTTTTGAGCTGATTTGTAATTTTTATATCTCCAAATCAGAGAATAATTTGAGGGGACTACCTTTGTAAGAATTGATCTTCTATAGTTGGACTTTATTGTGTAAATTTTTCAGAATTTATGAACTTTGTTTGAACCTTCTTTCAGCCATTTAAAAAAAGCTTAAATGGAATGTCAAAACTGAATTTTTCAGCACATTGCATTTTTGAAATCTTGCTTACCTTTAAGATGATTTGAGTATTTCCTTGTGATGAAAACTAAGGTAACTCAATTTATTGCTCCATGATTCATCTAAAATTATTTGGGAGCTCATTTGCTATTGTTTTCATCATCAGGACCAATTCAAAGCGAGATTTCTTTTCCCGAAACTTTTAGTTCAGCATTCTCTATTGTCAAATTTTCGGTGTTCTCCTTTGCTCAAATGAGTTTTTAGTCTTCACAGCCCTCAAAGAGAATTTCGAGATGGATCTTTTTCGCGTTGATGATTTTTGCATTTGAGCAATGGTTTAAAAGCTATAATCGATTTTGTGCTGCTATTTGCATCTCCTGAGAATTTTGAGAGTTTGAAATTGGAATCTTGGCAAGCCTTTCAAGATGAAAACTAAGTGAACTTATTCATTGCTCCAAGCTTTAAAGTGGAGCATATCTATTTAAGTTTTCATTCCAATGAAAGTGCATCTTTTGGCTAAGTTCTTCTGAAAATTGGATTTAATTATATCTTAGCCTCAAAATGTTTCCTCTCTTGCATAACTTGGAAAAGAGAAAATTTCCCTTATAAGTTCAAGAGTAAGTTTGAATGTGTTTTACCCATTGTCTCTCTTACAAGTGGATGTCAAGATTAAATTTGAATGAGTTTCAAACATTCTTATTGTCAATTGGTATAATGATATCTTCAATTGGTATCTATAATCCGGGCTAAACCCCTTGGCCACTCAAAGTCTCCAATCCGGAGTGTCCGAACCTAAAACCCGGATAGTCCGGACATTTATACCGGAGTATCCGGATAAAATCCCCGGACACTCCGGACTGAAAACTTTGGGTGTTTTATTTCCGCTGCATGTTAAATTGTAAAATTGTAATTCGCCTATTCACCCCCCTCTAGGCTACATCCCCTGCCCTTTCAAAGCATGAATTCAATATTCGCAATACATGCAAAATACGAACTTCATGCAAAAGCCAATGCATACGCTTATCCCACTTGCAACACATGCAAATCAAAGCGATATGCAAAACCAAAGTACGAGCATCATCTATTCGCAATACATGCCAAATGGTTAGCTCCATGCAAAAACCAAACAGGTTGAGCTTGAGTAAAATGCGGGTTGAGCTCACCAACACATGATGAAGCTCAAACTAGAAAACTCAACCCCTCTTAATAGTACGGCGATAAAAACTAGACTCAAAGACTAGAAAGTCCTTAGCCTATCTAGTTATACCTTCGCCGCCGCACGCGATCCCCTTTAGGGCTTTTAAGATCTTTGATCTTTTTGCATCTCCCCGGGATCGTCACCCTTCTTCTCTTCTTTGTCCATCATCTCTTGATGAATTTCTTCTCTTCTTTTCTTCGGGATCTCTTCTTGACGCCCATCTTCACTTGATGCGTCACTGTCCCGTTTTCTCATCTCAACCATTTGGACTTAGCCTATCTTATTCACAACTCATAAAAATAGTTAGTCCAAGATACATGGTTGTCTCAATCATATATTCACTCCATTAACACATAATGGAAGCTTCTAATATCGATTGAGCACAACCCAAATCAAATTAAATGATATAAATGTGTCTTGAGTACACCGATGCAACTAATGCTTCGTTATACTCAAGAACTATCGATTATCCTTAATCAATCCAAAAGAGCACCATCAACACATGGTGAAATGTCCTTTGATGATTAAAAGACAACCGACCTCAATTTAAATTTTCATCTAAATTGATATGAGTATATATTAACTACACAAGTTTTCATATACTCATGTTGATTTAAAAGTAATGATCCATAATATGTGGACTATATGGAAATGACCATTACTCTAAGCCATCAACTATAGAATAAACCCCACATGTATATGTGCATAGATATAATTGATTTGGAGACAATATGCACATATTCAATTTCGATTACATTGAAGCTTATCCTATATTACCATGAGTATGCTACAACTAGACACTTCAAATATATACTCAAGGATTTAGTTCAATGTCTTGATCTTTATATGTGTCAATAAGGAATAGATCAATACAATGAAACCTTTAAGTTAAATGACGAACTCCCCCTAAATATGTGCATCTATGTAAATAAGGATTAGAGAAATATGATGCACATTTTATGGTTAATGCAATGGGAAATTCATACTTTAAATTGAATCCAAAGTATGCATTAAAATCATAAACATTAATACAAGACATACCTTGGGTTTTCCATTTTCCATCCAAATATGAGACTACTAAAATTAAGCTCAATTAAATATGTTAGTCTCATAATAATTAGATTTGTCATTAAACAATGATTATCGAAAGAATTAGTCTCAATATTAGATTTGTCATTAACACCAAAACCAAATTAATGGAGCTTGAACTTTCACCAGCTTTCTGTGTTCTCACCCTCCACGAATGCAAGCGCTACTGGAAGAACCTGATTGTTGCCATCAACTCCTATGGCAGTCAATATCTGACCCTTATACTTCCCAGTCAAGAATGTCTCATCAACACATAACAACGGACGGCAATGCCTGAACGCATTGACACATGCACCGAAAGCAAAGAATGCCCGCTGAAGTACCATCTTCCCAGCGAAGCGCTGCGAGGGCCACTCACAAATATTGACATAAGTTCCAAGATTTATTTCCTTGATCACCTCAAGCATACCTGGTAGGTTCTGATACGAGTCTTCGAATGTACCAAATCTAGTTTCCAAAGCCTTCTGCTTCGCTCTCCATGCTTTGGCATAACTTATGGTGTATTGAAACCTCTGCTCTATTGCAAGTATGATGGCGCGTGGCTCTAAATCCAAGTTGCCCACAATCTCTCCATACATTGCATTTGCAACAAAACCTGAAGATATGTTTCTATGCGATTAGGCAGATTCTGTAAGCACGCACGTGTGTGGGACGACTATGGAACACTTCCAAACGGTATCCCATTTAGGCTGGTACGCATGCACACGCCATTGGCAACCCTCCATCTGGCATCTGACATCATACGTCCGCCGGTCCGACCAAGAACCTTAAAGGTTCTACGGGCGAACGCCCATGTCACACCGCTTCTGAACTTCGACTTATTCTTGTAAATAGCACCTTGCCTCGCCTCATTCCTATCTCGATCGCCACGGAAGTGTTCACCTCGTTGACCACCAATCTATCGAATCGACATGCATCCCACTCCGTAGGGAAATTCTCTTCGTCTCGTGTCATTACTCAAATTCTCATACTCTGGCTCTCGCCTCCATTGCATCAACCAACGATTCAATGTTTTCTCCTCGTCGCCATGCCCAAGTGGTTCCTGAACATCCGGATTTGGAATATCGGCTTCCTCATCTCGCACACCTTCTGTTGGCTACTCTCCCCAACTTCCTCTCGCTTCATCACCACCAGCCTCCTCTCGCATCGTATGGTCAAGATGGTTTTCGAATGCTTGCGCCAACAACACTAATGGCCAACCATTTTCGATTGCCAATCTTATGTACGAGCTCCAAGACTTCGCCCTTCAGTTCTACTAACTCCCAAGACGTGTAATCCCGTCTCGAGACCCCACTCCGTGCAACTTCAGATCATGCAATTCCCTATCCAAGGAGAACATGTTGTACAACCATCGTTAATCGTGCCCCACTTAACGCCACCAAAGACGTGACAAGCCAGCCATAACACTTGGGAAATGATAAGTTCCACCCTTGTGCACCCATCTCATGAACCCTTCTCCGTAGTGTATTTTAAATTCTACTTGTTCGTCCATACCTGTCAAACATTCCATTGATTTTTTATGATGGCACGACAAAACGCTACCACATTTCAACTCTTAATCTACTCATACAACGACATACTCTACACCCGGTATTACGACAGGTAATATCGTTATGTTCTATGATGAATATTTTTGTTACTACGTAGGTTGGCTGGCGAAATACGCCGACAACTGCTAACCCTGTTAAATTCAAAATCACTAAATCGTTTTTCTATAAAACTACTGATACAACCGAAATTAACTATTACTAACCCTAATTCGTCCCTTCGTATAGAAATTAACCCTAACCCTAATTTGATCACTACAATGAAAATTACAAAAAATTACAACTAACCCTAATTAATTTGATCACTACAATGAAAATTACAAAAAATTACAACTAACCTTCGTATAGAAATTAACTATTACTAACCCTAATTCGTCCCTTCGTATAGAAATTAACCCTAACCCTAATTTGATCACTACTATTACTAACCTTAATTCGTCCCTTCGCCTATTTAGAAACAACTACTCCTCTTTCTCTATTTAGAAACAACTACTATTACTAACTATCGCTCATGAAAATTACAAAACAAAATTTGACAGAAAAATTTACCTTCACCCGCGACGAAATCCTCCTCTTTCTCTCCTCCTCCTCCTCCTTCTCCTCCTCCTCCTCTCCCTTCTCTTCCTCTCCCCTCTCCTCTCTTTCCTCTCCCCTCTCCTCTCTTTTCGCCGAGCTGATCAGCTACGTGGCATAAGAAATGAGGCCAAAGGTCAAGGTCGTAGGTCTCTCTCTGTCGCAATTTGGAATTGCGATGAGAGAAGTCTGAGTCTGTCGCAATTCCAAATTGCGACTAATGGTCATGACAGACCTTAGTCGCAATTTGGAATTGCGACAGAGAAGCGTCTGTCGCAATTCCAAATTGCGACTAACGGCTTTGTCGCAATTCCAAACTGCGACAGACTGTTTGTATCTATTTGGAATTGCGACAAACGGGTATTTCTGTAAATTTTTTTCGACATATTATTTCTGTAATTGTTTTTAAAAAATATATTATTTAAAAAAATTCAAGGAAAAAGTCCACTTTAGCCTTGTTTGGGAGGCCCAAGATCCTAGTTAGAATTAGACCTCTCAAAGAAAACCTTATTGTCCTGAAGTATCGTGCTTGATCTACTTAACTCTTTAACTATTTTTTTAATCCACTTACCCTTAAACTCTTAATATCGGAACACTTCAATCCCCGAGGCCGATTTTGAGAGTGGTTTTGCGACCGTAGCAACTGCATTATCTAGGTCATGTTTGTTTTAGTTTTTTCACTAATTTAAAAGCAAAAAAACCAAAATTGAAACAAACGAATGACTTTTCGGTCGGGCTAGCCTAAAGCCTTCATATAATTAAAAAGCTTAAAGACAGCTAAGCGGTGTTTTTTGAGCTTTTGCGGGATCAATATAGCCCTTTACTGCTAAACTCCATTGAAATTACCCGTAAATGCCGTCGCTATATAAGTCAAGCCCTCTTTCATTTTTCTCCTCATCCTCCCTCATTCTAGCTAGTACGCCTCATCCTCCCTCTCTCATCTCTTGCCAGCGACCATGTCTTCCTTGTACCTTTGTCATCCATGCTTTCCAAGCCATCGCCATCAACTCCTCCTAACCATTGACACCATCGTCTTTGACTCCTCCCTAAGCCACCATCCTCGACTCCTCCCTAGGCTGCCAATTTGACCAACCCGTCCCCTCCACCTCTCAGTCTAGCCTCCCCATTGCCTCCAGCAGCTGGATCTGCCCTCCCTCTATCTTCTGCCCCTCATATCCAACTAACTCGTCCCTTCCACCACTTGGTCCGACTTCCCCATCGCCTTTGGCAGTCAAATCTGACCTCCCCCATCCCTTTTGCCCCTCGGATTCAGCCTTCCTGTCCCCTTTGCCCCTCGGATCTGGCCTCCTTATAACAAAATTCTTCATGTAATTTGAAATCCACTATAGCAAAATTCTTCATGTAATTTGCTCTATTTTTCTATACTTTCTTGATGATTGAACCAAAATATCTTTAGAATCATAGGTATTTCAGACCATACAACAATAAACCATAACTCAAAAGAAAAAGCTAGATTACCAAACACCATGGTTTGGCTTAAAAGCTATCTACTTTCTAAGTTGCTTAAGCCAAAAGGCTGGCTTTAAGCTATAAATTAAAAAGTCTAAAACCACGTTTATTTATACTTAGAGCTTGTTTGGAGAGTTGTAGCTTTTTTTCTTGAAAAGCTGTTTTTTTGGCTTTATAGGCTGAAAAGTAGCATAGCATTTTATAAGAAATTGTTTGATAAATAACTAATTTCTCTCAGCAATAAGCTGCAAAAAGTAGGTCCAACTCAGCTTTTAACTTTTGCTAGTTATATACGGTTTCTAGCTTATACCAAAAGCCACTTAAAAGCTGAACTATTTGGAGGGATTTACTGGTTTTTTGGAAGATGAAGCTAGCTTAAAACCCCCAGACAAGGCTTTAGGTTTTTTGGCTTATAGTTTAAAGCCAGCTTTTAGGTTTAAACAACTTAAAAGCAATTGATTTTTATGCACAGTAGAGGTAAGTAATTTTAACATAACCTTAGTAGCATCAGCTTAATACAAACCCTCAATAAACTAAAAAAGTACATCTTCGGTGGTATTTAGCTTTTAGTTATATGAAGGTTTATGATTTTTAAAAAGCTTAGATAAAAATCATCTATTTATTTAGCCTTTAGCTTTTTAATCTTTTTATGCCGATGAAAAAGGCTAAACAAATAAAGTCTAAACTAAAACAAACAAAGCCCTAGGATTAGTTCATTGGCACTTCACATCACCCTTAGGCCCTGTTTGGAAGCAATGTATTTCAAAACTATGATTTGCAATTGTTTTGTCATGAATACCATGGTTTTATCAAACTCCTTTAACACTATGGTATTTCTTGGAACTACCAACTGTTTGGATGCAACATCACAAACCATGGTATTTGAGTGGAAATAGACAAGAAGCTAGCCAAAACCATGAAAACTTTGGGTTGGAGTGGAGTTTCAAATACTCTAAAAATACCATGGTATCTATCAAACCATGGTTTTTAATGCAGAGTTTTTGACATGGTAACCAAACACCTCATGGTATAAAATACCATGGTATTCTTAGAAACCATGATATTGCCTAGAAACTGTGAAAATACATTGCTTCCAAACATGACCTTATTTTCCTCCAGCCTTAGCCCACACTCGTATAATCTAACCACTGAAGATCTGTAAAATCACTCCCAAAGTCACCACAGTGGTGTGGCTTCCGTAGGTGCAAAACCACACCCGAAACCAGCGTTACGATGTTTAGTGAACTGACATTAAAAATGGGCTTAAATAGAAAAAAAATAGCTCAGAGGGTAAAGTGGACAAACTCGATACTTTAGGGAGTAAAGTAGACTTTTTTCTTATTTCTAAGGTGACTTATACTATCTTAAGTCATATTTTGTTAAATGTAGAATTACAGACATTCATCTTAAAGCTAATCCAAAGGCAAAAAAAATGTAACTTAGAAATTGTAAACCTCTTTTTGAAATTCGTGCGAAATTTCTAGGGAAGTTTTGTGTTAGAAACATGACGTCCTGAAGTCATGATGCGTTTGTACTTTAAATTATGGGAAAATATGATATACGCCACTCCTTTGTGTTTGTTTTAGATACTAGGCTGAGTTATGTGCGATGCCACGCCACGACAAAAAAAGCATAAAAGCGATTTCCAATTCAGCTATAAACCCTCGACGAATCTGTGTTTTCTAAGAAAGCTTTTTTTCCGTTTTTTAGAAAACCATGTGAAAAAAATCGACGAAAGGAGCTAAACGCGATTCCAATTTAGCTATAAACCGCGTGTAGGGACCTAAATGGAATTTTGAAATTTAGCGGGTTTATCTTACTCTAAAAACAGAGAAAGGACCTAGACGTAAAGAGTAAGGACCTGTTTGTTACGTTTTTGGACCTATTAGCTATCCTGAAAAATTAGAAAAGGGCTTGCTCGTGATTTAAATGTAACAGGAGGTTTTTTCTATAAAACAGCGCGAGAGGGACCCAAACGCGATCCAAAAAAATATCTTCCCCTCACAAAAAATCGCGAAGGACCTATTCGTAATTTACAGGGACATATCCGTAATTTGAAGAAACGGAGGGGCTTTTTCGCGAAATCGCCTAGGGGGACAGGTGGCTTCGCTCGTTGGCCGGCATTCCCAGCGTCTATTAGATGGTGTATATACGCTACTTCTCATTTACCTCTTCAAAATATACATTCTATTTCCCACGAATACTCGCCTCTCGTTGCCATTATTTTCGTATAGACCAAAATGCCCTCAACCCAATTCTTGACTGAGAAGATCGTACCAACATCTATTTTGCATCACAATTCACACCCACTACATGTGGGTGCGGCGCACACCGCGCCACAATGCGGAAGCCAACACAAGACAAACAGTGAAAATCGCATGAGTTCTAGGAATTCAACAGAGAAAAATAGAGCAATACATAATCTCTGAAAGTTCTGGATAATTTTTCGTCAAGGACGACGCGTTCAAAATAAATCATGGGAGCACCAAAGGTTCAACGCAAAAATTTGAGTGCCTCTTTGCACAAAATGACATGCTAAAAATAGTTTTTGAAAGCTCTGGAGGACCTGTGAAAAATCCGAGAGACTCTGCGTAAAAAACAGGGCGCCAAAAACCAAATAAAAGAAGTCTCGAGGGTCTTCTAGGGAAAAATAGACTATTCCATAATTTTATGAAATTTTCGGTGTTTCAAAAAAATCTCCACTAAAAAACCGGCTATTTCGCTAAAAACTTGCAAAAAATTTGAGTGGTTCTCTATAAAAAATAGGGTGCCAAAAACCAAACAGAAGAAGTGTCGAGGGTTTTCTAGGGAAAAATAGACTATTCCATAATTTTATAGAATTTTCGTGGTTCTGAAAAAGTTTTTACAAAAAATGGCTATTATGTAATTTTAGGGAATTTAGAGGGAATAAAAAAACTATGTGGGTGTTCTAGTAAAAAAAGGATCAATTTGTAATTTTAGATAATTTTGGTCCCCTTGTCACAAAAGACCTATAATTCCAGGAAATTTCAGGCCCTTTAAAAAAAAAGCTAGGAGTTCTAGAGCCTCCAGTAAAGGAAGTACTATTATATAATATCGGGTTTTGTCAGGTGTTTTTTGCAAAAAAATGGAACCTTTTCATAAAAACACAGACGCCACGCGTCAGCCCACGGTTCGTGCCACGCATCCCCGCGCGCCAGGCTACGCGGCCATGCCATGCGTCGCTCGAGAAAAAACCGAGCGGGGCGACGTGCGCACGAGTGAGCGGAGTCGAACCTGGGTCGTAGACACCAGCGCGAGAGCTCCCACCGTTGCGCCGCGCAGCCCTTCGTGTTTAATCCGCGTGACCCGCTACTTGAGTTTGAGTACCGAGTTAATCACGTGAGCGACGCGGCACGACGGCATGCGGCCACGTCGGCCCAAAATCGAAGTGGCCACGGCGGGAGGCCGTGAAATCTTCCAAGTTTAATATATGTATTATTCCTTTCTTGCACTAGCCCAATCCTCGACGAGGGCGGCTATGTCGCAACCTCAGCGGCGACAAGGGCCGCGATGACCATGGCAACGATGACGGTTGGGTGGCGACCACCACAGATACTATGATGGCTGGGCATCGACCTGCACGACGAGGGTCGTGACCTCCACGGTGACGATGGCTACTTAGCAACGATCACGTCAACAAGGGCCACATTGACGATGGAGGCAGCAATTCCCATGGTGCAACCAGATGCGAGCATGGAGGCAGCCGATGTCTCCCTTCTATGTGCAGTCGCTGCCGCACCCTCCCTCCACCTTCCCCCATTCCATCGCCGCCAAAGATTTGGTGGAGACGGAAGTGACCATGGAGCCATGGAGGTATGTATGGAGGCGGCAATGGAGGTCTGGATAGAGCTTCATTTTGTTGTACAGAGACATGGAGGCAAGGATCAAAATCTTGCTAGTTTCTCGTGAGATCTCGCCGAGATCTCGCTTATCAGATATGGACAAAATTTGAAATACCGGTCGAAGAGAAAAAAAATCAAAATTTTGAATTGCTACAATAATCTTGGTGTATCTCGGGATTTCAAACCGGTTTTTGACTGTTTTTGACCAAATTTGGTCCAATAACCCTTAAGAAAGTCATCTCCTATGAAAATTTGTTGAAAAACCGAATTTTTAAGATTTTTTAAAAACCGCATAAACACTGTTAGATTTTTTTAAAATTGTACAGTTTTATAATGATCTAAAAAATTTATGGTATTATCCTAAGAAGAATAGGATCATACAAAAAAAATTTAAATAATTTAACTTCATTTGTTGTCTTTAAAAAATCACAAAGTGAATGAACATAATTGGGACATAAAATTTGTCATAATTATATAAATTTCTCGAGTGTGATCATGATCTAAAATTTTTATGAGAGATTAAGAATTGCCTCAGTACTATTCTCTAAAATTTTAAAATAATTTTAACTTTTTTTTTGCTCAATCAAATCTATGTATTCATTCAACTTCATTTGTTATATTTCAAAAATCAAAAACAGAAAGAACATAAATGATACAGTGCATTTGTAAGAATTTTATAAATTAAGTCGAGTGTGATCATGATTGAAAATTTTTATGAGATCTTAAGAATATCCTTAGAACCATTCTGCAAATTTTTCAAAAATTTTGAACCATTTTTTGTTATTAAAGCAAATCTATGTATTGATCATTCGGCTCTTATCAAGACGTAGTACTTTCAAAAATTTTAGAAATTCTTTTAGGAAAATTTTATATAAACATTAATTATACATCAGAAACATACACAAAAATTTTCAAAAATTTCTAACATGGTTTGTACCATTTTTTTTTATTTGGTTGATGTTTACTCGTATGGGTTTTATCAGGACAGTAACACTCTTTGAATTTTTAAAAATTCATAAAGCTTGATCATCATCTAAAAAATTTAAGATAATATTAGTGGTGTATAATAACCATACACAAAAAATTTCAAAATTTTTTAACATGATTTCTTTCATTTTTTATTGGGTTCAAACTTACTAATCAGCGTTTTATCAGGAAAGTAACAATGTTTGAATTTTTCAAAAAAATTTAGATTTGATAATTATCTGATATTTTATAAAAATATCATTGATGTATCAGGAACCTCTAAAAAATTTCAAAATTTTTCAACACCATTTT
Organism: Guadua angustifolia; assembly: GCA_036346375.1. Lineage (NCBI taxonomy): Eukaryota > Viridiplantae > Streptophyta > Magnoliopsida > Poales > Poaceae > Guadua > Guadua angustifolia. Next base: position 15,485,420 of record CM070504.1, on the reverse strand, counting down.
GACCGGATTTCGCACCGTCCAATTTTGCCATGATCTCGACAAAACCTACCGAGTTGCCGAGATCTCGGTCCTACCGGTGGGAAAAACCGAAATTCAAATTCTATTTTTACATTTTGTCCAGAATTTATTTGAAATGGTGAGATCTCACTGAGATTTCGCTGTCCAGCCATGGACGATATTTAGAGCGAAACGAGATTTCAATCCTTGCATGGAGGTTAGATAGCTACATTCCGTGAGCTATGTAGAACGATTTGGTTGCGTAATTTTGTTGTATCTATTATATTATTAAAACAGAAACAAAAGAAGCCACCACGTTTGCTCTTAAAGCTAGAAATTCCCACATTAATCAGAGAAAAAAAGAAATATATACACCATTGATCATGGCGGGTCCAAATTATAACAGTCTAGATTAAAAAAAGAGTTTGTGTCATATTGTACATAAGAGTTTGTATCATGTACAATATACAAGACTTTGTGCTATGTACAACATAAAAAAGAGTTTGTGTCATGTACAATACAAGAGTTTGTATCATATACAATACAAGAATAACAGAAATTTTAAATAAAAATAAAATAAAATTGAAAATTTGATTTCCACACAATTAAAAGAAAGAGTCCAAGTACAATTAAATTTTTTAAAAAAGATAAATTAATAATCTAATTTCCATTTGAACATCAAAATAAAATTGAAATTCAGAATAATATTTTTTAAATAAAAGATAATTAATAGTCTAATTTCCATACAAACCTCAAAATAAAATTGAAATTCAGAATAATTTTTTTAGTCAGAATAAAAAATAAAATATAATTAGTAATCTGATTTCCATACGAACAATTATAAGAAAGAGTCCAAATACAATAAAAAATTCAAAACAAAAAATAAAAGATAATTAATAATATAATTTCCATACGAACATGAAAATAAAATTGAAATTCAAAATAAAATATAAAAAAATCAAAATAAACGATAATTAGTAATCGATTTCCATATGAACATTAAAATCAAAACTAAAATTTAGAATAAAAATTAGTTGTTGGATTTGCATACTAATTCCAACATAAAGAACTAAAATTTGGAATGAAAAATAAAAAATAGAAATTTGGTTTCCATAGGATTAAAATGAAGAGTCCACATCAAGTACAATAAAAAGCCAAAATTCCCCATAAAAATAAAATAAAAGTAGAAATTTTATTTCCATACGATAATCAAAATAAAAATAAAATTTGAAACAAAAATCAATTGACAATTGGCAATTAGATTTGTATATAAATACCAACCTAAAACTAAAATTTAGAATAAAAACAAAATACTGAGATAGTAATTTGATTTTCATGCGAATTCTAATGTAAAATCCCTAAATAGCTTAAATTAGGAATGAAATAAAAAAATACCCATTGAATTTGTATACGGTACCACCTAAAACTATATTAAAAAAATCTATGTCATGTATGATCCAACAACAGACAAATATAATTTGGAATACAAATGAACCAAAAAAATGCTAATTTGTTTTGAACAAGAATTCTAATTCAATTTCTATATGAATTTCTAAATAAAATCCCTAAATAAATATCATTCGGCATAAAAATTAATAAAACATTAGCTATTGGATTTCTTTATGAATTCCAAAAACTAAAATTTGAAATAAAAATAAAATAAAAAGAGAAATGCCAAAACTGAAGGAGTCAAAAACTGTGATGAGTGGTAAGCATCTGTATTGTTGAAGAAGTCAGTAACAAAAAAAACTTGTTGATAGAGAGGCCCTATAGAGACTAGATGAAGCTTTGCATGGAAGACGAGCCACAGAGGATATATATCTATTAGGTAGCTAGAAATGTGCCATCACCGCTAAGGAACATGACATCACACATGATGATGGAAAAATTCTATATATTATTAGATAACGACTAAAGTAAACATACTAGCATCATAGAAGATGGGAGATCACCACATTTGTGAGGAAGCACCATCGTTGAGTTGGCAAATATTGAATAAGAGAAGCGACTGATATGGGACAAGCGTAAATCAAGCATGTATAATATCTTGCATGTGTATATGCATGCATTAATTCGTTTGAATTAAAATAAGTTGCAAAAAACTCAGAGTGGAGATGGTGATATTCTATGGAATAGACTTGGGGCCATTAGTGAGAGCATAATAGGTTTGGGGCCACTGGTGAGAGCATGACGGGTGTCCCCGGTAGATAAGCAATACTTGTACATATATGCATGGCATATTGATATCATAACGTTCATCATTAAATAATAGTTGAAGATAAATAGAAAATAGTTATATGATAGAGTATTGCATTAAAAGGGTAGCAGTTAAGAGGGATCAATAAAAAATTGGGTTTGCTATTGGCAATTGAAGTAGAAAAGTTGTAGGGTCATCAATAAGAGATATAAGACATATGATTCTGCGGAGGCAGCCATCGTGTAAGGAAGATACGTTCAATGTAAGTCGTCCATTGTGTATCAGTGTATAAGTGAGCAATGTAGTCTAATACCATATAAAATAATCAATGTATTACTTGAGATTAAATAGAGATACATATGTTGTATAAATTTTGAAAAAAAGAGTTACTAATAGAGAAAGAACATGGAGTATATAACTATATGATCTATACAAGATGAAGAGTTACTACGTTTCTAAGAACGCCCAACAATTTATTATTCTCAATGATTTTCTTTCATGCTTTTACTTCAATTACATCTTTTAAGTTGAATTTTTCTTCAAGTTTCTATTGTCATTTCTAATATTTATAATACATTAAAAATCTAAATAATCTATAAAAATACGGTTATATATTTTCAAACATATAAGTTATATCATTTAATATTATAAACTGTTAAGAAAATCTAGCCGTGCAAATGCACAGACCACCCTGCTAGTTTACCTACGCAGAATGATCATCACTGCTATTGATAAGAGGAATCGATGGTCCAGAAGCTTTGAATTGAATGCTGTGAAGCGACAAATATGAATCGAATGTTTTGAAGCAACTGGTTGCTATCTTTTCATGCGAGTGCATTGCACCTAAGGGCATTCCCAACCCTCCACCTCAGCTGGTGTCTATAGAATTAATTACGCTGCCAACTAAGCAAAAATCTGATGTGGCATAGGAGTTAAGGAAGGGAGAGAAGGAAAAACGAAGAAACCGTGTCTCATGCAAGAAACCTGGGTCGACGGGTACCAAGACTCAAGAAACTAGCAAAATCGGGTTGACATTTCTCGCCGCTTACTAAAATTGTATTTGTGGTGCATGCATTGGTTTATTGCTCTCATGCATTGCTTTATTGCTCTCTCCCTCCTCTAGACACTACTCATGAAAACCATGGGTTGGGAAACTATGCATTGGTTTATTGTTCTCTCTCCCCTCTAGACACTACTCATGGACACCATGGGTTGGGACTGCCCTAACGCTGCCTCCACACAGGAATCGGAATCCTCGCTGGTCGCTGCCCAGGTCGACGCGCCACCCCCTGCCTCCTGGCTCCTGCCTAGCTCGCTTTGAAGGACGCCGCCAGGCCGTCAAGAAGGATGTCACCACTAGCTTTCCTCCACGGTGGCAGCGGACCAGTGATGTGTAACGGTTCGCCCTTTTCAACGATGCGTATAAATACATTCACAGCTATCTAAAATTTTAGCTGTAAGTAACTAAGTGTACATTGTTAGACATAAAAGTAAATATGAATATTTTATAGATAAATTAAGGGCCTAACGGCCAGAGTTTACAAAAGGTGTGGCTGGCACCAGATACATTAAAACACCCACAAGAAAGGCTTGAGTAGATAGATCAAGGTCTTCAAAACCAAATATCATCGCCATCTACATTCTTCTGAAAATCATCGGCTTCATTGAAATCTAAAAGGGGGTTAAGAGTAAGAGTGAGTACACAACCATACTCAACAAACCACACGAAAATTCTGAATACTACATACATGGAGTTTCAAGGAATTGGCACTAGTTTAAATATTTGGTGGATGCATAAGCTAGAATTAAGTATATTACAAAAGAAATATAAGCCATCAATCAATATCATCATCACAACACCACCATTGATTTATTAGCAAAATCCAGATTACGGCAAGTTTATAATTAAAACTACTCGAGCTCGGTTACAGGAATCACCCTAAATTAACACAACTTCATTAACCGGAAGCACAGCGTATTCAAATACCATTTGGTTCACTCTACACAGAGCTACTCAACTTTACCCGCAAGATATCTACGGTCGTTAGTGCCACCCTAGAACAACATGCAACTTTTATGCATGCGGCCGGACCGAGATTAACATAGCCTTTCATTGAATTTCCCCTCTTTATCCCCTACCCAGTAGGCGGTGCAAATCCCTAGCTTCCAGGACCCACTGGCCAAAGCGGGCGGCGCGATCTGGCCAACTGAGGATATCTACCGTTATGAGAACTGACAAATGGCCGCACCATTCCGTTCCCACCCCAAACCCTCGCGATCCATTCCCCCAACTGAGAATGGTAATCCACATGTGGGTATTCCAAAGGGAAAGACAATATACCGGGCTACGTGGATCATGCCAACAGAGCTGACCGACCCAACTTGTGATTGAGAGAAGACTGAGGTTATTTACTTTGCTCAGGGGTTGATCCTTAATTGCCGAAGACACAGCCCGACGTATACCGCACCACTGGTACCATCACCACACCACACTGGGCTTGTCATCGATTGGGGTTGGGCCAGCATCCACCTTCGTGGTCCGCCCAACACTGTCCCCCAACCGTAGCAGGTTTTAAAAACGCACCCCAAGTCAAGACTCGGGGGTTTTGAGCAACAAAAGAAAAGTAGTGATTATTATTATATCTAACCTACGATGGTTTATTAATGATAACCTAGGGTTAACAATTGAATATGGCATAATCAACATGGTTTTAACAAGGGGGTGGGTTTTAACTAGTCAAGTCTTTCCAAATTAGCTCCTTTTTAGATTTCTACTCTATTTACAGACAAATGCAATAACTACATATATACAGTAATTATACGGAATAATGGGATTAACATGTTCAAGGAGTGTGGCTTACCTTGCAGAGTCGAGGTTTCTCCTAGAGGGAAGTAGTCGATGTCGTGTCTGGTCTCGAACGACGCTTACTCCTGGCGCGGCTCCAAAAACTGCTCCGGCTCCGGGATTCGCTCCAAGAGTTGTTTCGACGGCGGATCTAGCGCGGGAAAACGCAACCAATAAATAAACGAGTAAAAACAACTAAAGAAAGAAAAAAACGGAGAAAGAACCGGGGAGGAAAATGGTGGAACGGAGCTCAGGGGTATTTTTGAAATTTTCTGGACTTGGTACGGTGAAACAGATATCATTTTTGGACTCAGCGACTCGAACTGATCAAGAATATGTATTTTTGGCTATTTTGGAATTTTTGGGGATTTTTCTGAGTTTTAAATCAATTTTCGGATTTATTTGGAATTTAAAATCCGAAAATCAAAATAAAATAGAAAAATGATTTCCTAGTGGGCGCATGAAGAAATCGCACATTTACGGTGACGGCCCGAGCGGGCACGCGCGATCCACTTGCTACTGCCCACGCGACCCATGAGCATGCTGAGCCACCAGCGCAGAGGCGAAAGCGTAAGCGAGGCCGATAGGTGGGCTCATGAAGCGGCGGTGATAACAGGCCAGTTGGCGATGGCGAGGAAAGCCCGAGCGGGGCCACAGCTAGAGATGGCGGAAGTGTCGACGAGACCCCTACGCCAGAGAGGAAAAAAGGACAAAGCAAGAAGCCGGCTGACGCGAGAAGAGAAGCACAAGCAGCGAGTATTGCGTGGGGAAGCGAATGGAGAGAGAAAAAGGAGAGAGGCGCGGCGGGGAAACTGGCTGGACGCGAGGAAGATGAAGCACAAACAGGCGAAGTATTGCGTGGGGGAGCGAATGGAGTAGCGGGAAAGAAGGAGGCTCACACGCAAGGGTGGGGAAGAAATGGGGCGAGAGAAAGCGAGAGTGGCGGGGAAATGGCCGAGCCGAGAAGGCACCTTGGCGAGTGAGGACAGCGCCAAGGGGCGAAAGAAGTGGGGGAAAAGGATGAGAGCACTGTGGCGAACTCGGGGGCTGAGGAAATGAGGGCACGGGCGAGGCTATTTATAGCGGCAGGGCAAGCGGAAGGAGGACGGTGGCCGGTGAGCGAGGAGACGGCGGCTGACACGCGCACAGGGCGGAGTGGGTGGCGGAGTTGGTAGCGGAGGCGACGGAGCGTGCAGCGGGTGTTCGGCGGTGAGGACGACGGGACGGGATCAGTTGGCGCTGATGGCGAGGCGGCGCGAGCGTTGACGCCGGCGCGGAGGAAGATGATGGCTCAGCGCGAGAGTGGGAGCGGGCGCGATTCGAAGCGAAGAGGGAGTCGGGCAGAGAGAGCGTGAGGAGCGGGCAAAGCGAAGCGGGTGGGCTAAACCGAAATGGGCTCTGCAGAGGATGGGATGAGGCGAACGGGCCGACGATCAAACGGAAAAAGGAGAGGCGGGTTGGGCCAAAAGCCGAAAAGGGAGGATTTCCAAATGAGGAAAGAGGCCAAACGGGAAAGCTTGCCCGAAATGGAAAGGATTCAAAATAAAATTAAATAAATTTGAGAAAATCCAAATAAATAAATAAACCAAAATTTTGAAATTTTGGGTGTTTCAAAGCCAAATTTTTTAAGAACCTGCCAAATCTAACTACGGTTAAAAACTTGCTCAGAAAACCAAGACTCCTATGGTGCCTGGTAACGGCCCAACTACGCTAAAGTTTCACTGTCTGTTACTGGTGAGTCTGAGAAGTCGCCCCCATCTTGGAATGGGTGGAGCCTACCTTAGCTCTGCCCCGTGGCGACGCCTGCTAGCTTTCCACGGGAAACGGTCGAACGCGGAGAGATCGAATGGAATGAGTTGGATTTGGTTCATACGAAAACATGATGGCAAATACGAGTTGAGTATTTGTGGGGTATAGCCCGCAATTCTCCGTGATGGAATATATTAAAACAATTTTAACTGATAGTGGCATATTTCGAAGAGGCAACAGACAGTAAGGAATGATGTATATTAATTTTTTCCTTAAGTTAAAGTCTTTTGTGATGAAACTGGAAAGTGAGATGCACGGGTTTTGTCCCCTTCTGTTGAAAATAAAGTGGTTCAGAAAACTGTGGTCGACTACTGTGTTCTGTTGTATAGTGAACTGTATACAACATGAGTATGACTATACTACGCTATACCGCTGTGGGCAAAGAACGGTATAGGTTGTAGCCATCGAATCATATCAATCGACGGGCGATGTAGTCACGCCTCGGCACTAGTTGTTTCATCACCACTATCGAATGCGCGCTAGTTGTTTCATCACCATCATCTGCTTGCATGCAGGGCGCGAGTGAGCCACTTTGCCGGCCTCCTCGCATACCTCCGCGTGCTCATCGTCGCCGCCGCGGATTTTCAAATATTTTCAAGGACTATATTTTAGATCGGCAATCTAAAAAAATCTAAGTTTCATACAAGTTTCGTGGATTTCAAGGGTTATATTTTAGAGTTACAAATATTTTATGAGAGCAACTATTATACGCTATACCGCTAGAATCACTTCCAACGGTATAGCATGTTTCATTAGGTTCACGGGTAAGTTTCATTACTAGATTTCACGGGTAAGTTTCACGATGTTTCACGGATATGTTTCATGAAGTTTCGTGATGTTTCACAGATAAGTTTCATAAAGTTTCGTGATGTTTCACAGGTAAGTTTCATGGGTTTCATGAGGTTTCAAGTTTCATAAGGTTTCGTGTTTTCATTAAAAAAAGTTTCATAGATAAGTTTCAACCAAAGGTTTCATGTTGTTTCGTCTAGATACGTTTCATATTGTTTCACATTTAAGTTTCACTAGGTTTCGTAGTGAACCTCATGAAATTTACCTGTCAAACGTCCTGAAACTTAGCACTGAACCTCATGAAACTTATCTGTATGAAACTCATGAACCTCATGAAACTTACCTGTTAGGCCGTATGCTCGCCAGGATGATTCCTTGCTACCTCTTGTAAGAGAAGTGGTCATCAAAACAATTGCAAGTGAAAGTGATGTCTCAAATGCAATGTCATCATGATGTGCCGGCAAAGGATCTTCTCGATCGGCGGCTATACGGGAACTTCTTCCACGACATGTCCGACGGTTGATCCCTCTGTATCTAACTTCCTTCCAGTTCAAAGGGAGGGCAGTTCTTCATTGCCAACTACAAGCGTGGTGGCTTCGTAAGTACAAGCCGATGCTACGGAGGCTCTCGCGCACGCCATCATCGATTTGGACACTAACAAGGGTGTCCATTGCTTCCATCATGTGATTCTTGGCCGGTGAGAGACAGGACCTTATCCTTCGCCGCATCCCACGAGAACCCAAGGATACTCCATGGTTGACTTCACGAGATTCTTGCGCCACTCGTGACGGTCTCGGGGGGCAGCCATCGGTCCTTGGTGAGAAACCGCAAGAAGCCTAGGATGCTAATCCTATCAAGGCGAGGACAAGGAAGCTCTGAACCGCACTGTGGAAGCCATGGCGAGATCGCTAGGATTTGACGTGATCGCTCCGAGGCCGGCGGCAACGTGAAGAGATTCGCGACGACGGTGAACTCGTGCGACGGCTCCTGGCAGTCCATGGCGCGGCCTCACCAACCAAGTCTTCTCCGACGCTGGCGGGCAAAGCGGACGATCGGACGGCTGGCGTCGATACCGTCAATTTACATCTAAACAGTATACCGTACACTAGGTTTTCTCATACAACATATCACAGCAATTCAGAAAAATTACTTCACGCTTCAGCGAAACGTAACACGATGATTGCATTATTGTATTGCCTTCAAAACCTGCGTCCTGTTACGTGTAAACTACTAGACTAGTGGCAAATTCACAAAAAAAAAATTGAGACAGCAGATTCAGAGTTGAAGATAAGAGGTTAACCTTCAGCCAAGTGAAAATTAAGTATGTAAAAGAGTTCCATAAACCTGATTAAGGCCCAAAATAAGCAAATAATTAGTCAATAAATTAAAAGCAAGCTACATGAAGACGCCAGATTCGATGTCTGATCGTTCCATGGTAGCATGAGAAAAAGAAAAAAAAATTGCAATTGCCCAAGCCAAAGGGCCATGCGTGCTGTGCTGCTGAGAACAAACAACCAAACAAAATTGAGGTGCTTTGCTACCATGCCAGTAAATCATACACACATCATGCCTTACCTACCACACTCCCCATACATAACACATTTTTTTTGAAAGCAGCAAGAGAATTGCCGCGAAATATATTAAGAAAGAGAATGGATAAGTGGTCCCGTTTTTATAGGGAAAAAACTGGACTCGAAAAAACCTCACAATAACCCACTATACCCAACGGTAGCGTCCTTACAATACAACACCCCCCAACCATACATAACACATGTGCTTGCTTGTATAGTTGTACCTTTTGATTTGTGACATACGTATCGAACACACGGAGCGTACGTACACTATCTCGTACATACGCACGTAGACATATATATATTGTACGGGCTACATGTACTGCACGATCGAACGACCAATACCATTTATTGATGTTTCAGTATATATGGATTCGTACGGGAGTAACGGGATACATAATACATGTACTAACTGCTGCAGCTAGCTCTGCTGGTGACATGGCTAGCTAGCATCAGTTGGCCGTGACGGCTATCTTCATCCCTGATCCGCAGTGGCCGGAGAGGGTGCAGATGAAGTAGGCCGTGCCGGCGCCGAGCGTGATGCGGTCGTTCCCCGAGCTATACGTCGTGCCGGAGCCCCGGCAGCCGTAGTATCCCCCGGCGTCCACCGCCACCACGTTGTGCACGGACGGGTTGTAGCTGAACACTGGGTAGAAATTAACGGCCGGCACAAAAAAAAGTTCAACACCAAGCAGTTAGCATACGTACACGTCGTGCGATGAAACGAGCTGGTTCTGTAGTAACATTTAGCTGACCGTATATGACAGACTTGGTCACTCACCGAGGACGTCCCCGACGCGGAAGGTCTTGCCCTTGGACCAACTGTCCGCGCCGAACGACCAGTCGACGTTGTAGGTGGCAGCGCCGGCGATGTCGGCGCCGAGGAGAAGGCACAGGAGGAGCAAGCCGAGGGGGAGCCCCTGCGTCGTCGCACTGCCCCTTCCCTGAGCCATGGCGAGCACTTATCCTTGTGTGTGGTGGGAAGGGAGCAGAGCTGCAGAGGGTGCTGCTTCTGAGTTGCGTTTTGAGATCGCTGTGGAGAGACCGGGAGAACGTGGGGTGCTATTTATAGAGACGGAAAAGGGCAGGCCGGCAACCTGGATCCAATCACGAGTCCAAAAATATTACTGTATTTATGCCGAAATACGATAGTAGTTGTACCGAATGCCCGCCAATGGTGTACACGCCGTCCATGAATTCACAAAAGCTGGGAAATGTTACTGAACCTAGGCAGCTCTCTTTCTCCTCTTCTTCCCTTCAGGGAATGCATTGCACGCATCATGTGCTTCTGCTACCGCTGTATAACCATCAAAATTCAGAAACTATCTACTGTACCATAATGTTCCTGGAAAACTTTGGAGTGCTGGATGCAGTTGTTATTGTACTGACGTTCACATCTAGCAAAATTTGGGAACTGGTGAGTCACAGACGCCTAAAACCTGCAAGGGAAACCGGAGAAAATAAGATATGTATATTGTATTGACAAGTGTTGAGAGGTTGAACAAATGGCTGGATTCTGGGAGACTGAAAGACAAGTGCAGACACCTGTCTTTGTCACACTGTTGTTGCGTAGATCATGAGATCGCTTCCATTTTGCAATTACCGTACGGTAAAATAGAGGCTATCGTATCGTTCCCTTGCAGAGCTACTCGGTCATAACTACACCTGTGTTCAGTCCAAAAATTGAAGAGACACAAATATGTCGAGGACTGACAGCAGTTTGCTCCACGATTGCTATAGAGTTTATCCAATGTTGTTCTGTCAAAGCACAAAAGCATGATTCAACGGATCTATTCAAATTTCTCTAATAAGAAAGTCTTCTACGCGAGAACCCGAAGTGTGTAAAACGCACTATGAATCGCATAAAGTCATGAACTGCATGCGAAAATGCATATCCTCCCAAGGCAATTTCCACTAGTTCTCGTTGGAGAAGATGGATCTTTTCTATTTAGCTGATATGATGATAGATTAAAATACATATAACAGTGTTAGGGATTAGTTCCTTCGAGTTCGGCTTCCATTTAGGTATCTTACTTTTTCCTAACCTTTTGCCCATAAAAGAACTAACAGAACTCAGACAATGGCAATTGATGTCTCGGACATAATTAGCTTGAGGCTGAGCTTTTACCTTCAAATTTGGTAATGATAGTTAAGGTCATACAAGATTACAAAACAGACTGAGCGTTCAGATCCCTTAGCTCCAAATATATGAAATAAGCTCGATTGAAAGTTGGAACCCCCTTGATGTAACCAAAATTGCTGTATTACCGGCCACGAGATTCCAATTAACCGGACCCACGAGTACCATCAGAGCACAGGAGAGCGTATGCATAAACCAAAATCCCCCATCCTAAACAAGGTTTTACGTGTACTAATCATGGTAGCCCGTGCCAAGGACTAGGATCGCGACAAGATCCCTCCATAGTTGCGTCGAAATGGGACGATGAGCCCGTGATCTGCCTGATGCAGTCAGTGCAACCGATCGTGGAAAGCGAGTGCTTGTTAGTTCGTTACTGCCATTTCTGTTCGCGCTGCTGTTTCCGTCGTCGTTGACGTCGTTGTACGCTTGTTCGTCAGGAAACAAATTAGAGCGGGTGATTCTTGAGATTTCAGAATCGATCCGACGTTTTTGCGCTCGTCATGCGGACGTCAAGGTGATTTCAGAGAAGCTGTCCATGGCGATGGAATGGAAGTAGTTGAGTGTTCACTGCTTGGTACAGAGAACCTGGCGAGGAGTATATTAGGTGAGTGACGGCCTCGGCTTGTCTGGCTTTAAGCCGCCTAATGTCGTGTGCTTTTAGGCTGTTCATTTCTGTGGTATTCGGGGGTGGCCTGGGTGTACATGTGCCTTCTTTTGGTAGGCTCTCAAACCACATTTGGTGTTTCATCTTGTTTTGGTCTACCGTGCAACATAGGATGTATTTGGCTGGACTTAATGCCTGAAGATTCCTTGGTTAGAGTCGGCGGTGACAGGGTGGCTCGGGCTCAAGTTCTAGTCCTGGTTCCAAGTCTCACCAGGAAGCTGAAACACGTCAGTTTCAGACAGAACTTGGCTCATCGATTATTCAGTTTCAGACAGAACTTGGCTCATCAATTATTGGTGCAGCGAAAATTGAAGTGTCAGTGTTGCTGGGATTTTAGTTACTCCGAAAAGTTCCATTCTTGAATGGACAGGTCTGCTTATATTGAGTTTCGAAAAAGTAGAGGACCCATGGCTTACATCCAATCTGTATTGCTCTTACTTCCGCCTGGGTCCTCAATTGGTGCTGAAGCTGTGCATTCCAACATTTTCACAGCTGCAAGCGCAACATGGATCTTGATCGAGCAGCTCAGCAGTCAGCTCAGAACATCATCATTCACCGATACCAGAATATGGACGCACATCAGCACCCCTTGCTGGATGCAGGATACTCGGGTTCTTTTCCACAATTACGGATCACCACCTGAGCAATGGATATCATAGCTCCGTCCAACACGTAGCGATTTCTCCTTGCTCGCGCATCTACTAGTACTTCAAAACAAACATGACGAACCGTGATACTTACAGCACTAAGTAGCATGGGCAAGGAAAATCAATTGATTACTGCATCTGGGCAAAGAATGGTAGTGTGCCATTCATAGTTTCTTACCAAACAGATCTCACAACAGTCGGTGGCAATCATCGTTTAAATGCTGTTTACACATGGCATTTGGGCTTTGGACCAATTTGCTCTGGACTTTTTTTTTCGAGATTAGTATTACGACCACACGGCATCTTCGGAGAACATTGCACGCATGATTGAGCAGCAGACAAGGACACAAACTCATTGCAACTGCATCTCATTTGTGACTGGCTCCCAATCGAAATTATCATCCAACAGAACCGGAGGATAGCGCAGCCTTGGCGGGTAAGCTCAGTGGAGATATCCGGGATACAAATGCTGCCATGGTAGAGACAGGTGGTAAAGGTTGGGAGAATCAGAATTCAGATGTTCATTTCCTTGCCCAACATTCGAGGAGAATGTCGAGTGCACTTTGTCTCGCACATTTTCCTCATTTTGTAGCGGATGCCGTCCGCAATGATCGTAATCCTCTAATTGTTCGAGTAATAAAGATATCACTTTTCCGGCAATGATTGTTTGAGGAGAGTAATAAAGATATCTCTTTACTCGCAAAAAAAAAAAAAAAGAAGAAAAAGACTTCACCAAAATACAGTACCAACCAGTGGCCGTTAATCGATCTAATTTTATGTTTTTGCTGTATTCCTGACTATCCTTCTTTAATGCAAGGCAGAGCTCCTGCTATTTCATTTCAAAAAAAAATACAGTACCAACCGTTTTGGCTTGAAATACATATGTATGAGCTTTATTACCGAACGTTTTACAAGAACATTGTTAACTCTTAAATCTTAATTAATATAGTGAAATTCTATTTTTTTTGAAACAAAAGTGAATTTTATTCAATATGTTGTTGTATGAATTTGATTTTTATCAAATTTCGAAAAAAAAAGAGGGAAAGGACTTATGGGCCAACTAGGCTAAGAGCCCATTAGGTCGAGCCACCTGACCTGCACCGATCGGGCAGAGGCTTAAGCCTCTCTCTCTCTCGGTGCCCTAGCTAGAGATCGAGCAAAGGGGGAGCGAGTGGGTCAGAGGGAGGCGATAGCAGCGGTGACCATGTTCTCGTGTGCGACAGCGAGGTGCGGTGCCCCCAAGCGGCCGTTGCTCATCCTCTTCATCTCTCCCGTGCTCCTTAAATACTAAGGTTTGAGTTCCTCTTTAAGAAGAAGGACTAAAAAAGTTTTCCCCATTTCCTGATTTATAACCCTCTCAAATCTGGTTGAAGCTCTGGCTAGGATCTTGCTTTCCCGAAGTCCTCTAGTGACCCTTGGCACCGATCTATCCTCTTCTAACCCTGTGGATGCCGCTATCGCGAGTAACCTGATGTGAGTCCAGGAGCTGACCTAGGCTTGAGGCTTCTTTGGAAGGTAAGGTGTGTGAGGTTTTCTCTGTTGCTGAGCTTGCGAGCCTTCCTTGACTGATTGGCTGATCCGGCTCTGTGGTGATGAAATTGCTCGGCACTTTGGTGCCTTGTGTAAGTTCAACCTTCATTAGTTATGGTTTTAGTGTTAATGACAAATCCAATATTGAGTTTATCCCCTAATGCGATAGTGTTATTAATGACAATCTTATATCGAGACTAACTTGTTTATTTAGAATATCTTTGATTAGTCTCATCGCATTGAAAAATGGAAAACCCAAGGTATGTTTGCATATTCATTCTAATATTCGTTGCATACTTTGGATTCAAGTTAAAGTATGAATGTCCCCATTACATTTACCACAAAAATGTGCATTATGTTTCTCAATCCATATATTACATGGATGCACATATTTAGGGGGAGTTTGTAGTTTAACTTGAAAGTCTCTTTGTATTGATCAATTCGTTATTGACACACATAAGGATCAAGACAAAGAAACTAAAATCTTGAGTATATGTTTGAATTGCCTAGTTATAAGTATACTCATGGTAATATAGGATATACTCCAATACGATCAAATTGGATATGTGCATATTATGTCCAAGTCAATTATATCTATGCACATATACATGTGGGGTGTATTCTATAGTTGATGATTTAGAGTAATGATCATTTCCATATAATTTACATATAATGGATCATTACTTTTCATCAACATGAGTATATGAAAACTTGTGTAGTTAATATATACTCATATCAATTTAAATGATAATTTGAATTGAGTTCATTTGTCTTGATAACTATTAAAGAACATTTCATCATGTGTTGATGGTGTTCCTTGATTAATTAAGGATAAATGAATAGTTCTTAAGTATAATAAAGCATGAGTTGCATTACTGTACTTAAGGCACATTTAATCATTCAAATTGATTTAGGTTGTGCTCAATTGATCTAAAGGCATCCATTATGTGTTAATGGAGTGCAAGAGATAATTGAGACAACCATGCATCTTGGACTAACTATTTGTATGAGTTGTGATTAAGTTAGGTCCAAAGATTGATGAGATGATGACAACGGGACAAGGACGGCATCATGAGTTGATGGGCGTCAAGAGTGGATCCCGAAGATAAAGAAGGGTAACGATCCCGGGGGAATATCAAAGTGATGATCATAAAGACCCCAAAGGGGATTGCTTGCGCGCGGCGGCGAAGGTATAACTAGATAGGCTAAGGACTTTGTAGTCTTTGAGTCTAAGGTTTTATCGCCGTGCTATTAAGAGGGGTCGTTCCCTTTGCTTGAGCTTCATCATGTGTTGGTGATCTCAATCCGCGTTCACTCAAGCTCAAATCATGGTTTGATTTGGTTTTTGCATATGGGTTAACCATTTGGCATGTGTTGCGAATGGGTTAAACTTATGCTTGGTTGCATTTGGTTTTCGCATAATGCTTTGATTTGCATGTGTTGCAAGAAATGATAAGCTAGTGCGTTGGCTTTTGTGTGAAGTTCACTTTTGCATGTGTTGCATTAGTTGAAGCTTCATGCTTTGGTTTCGCAAAACTATCTTTCTAAAACTTGTGTTTGCTTGGAGCTAAGTTTTGCATGTGTTGCAAAAGGAGAGAGCTCAAGCATGATTTTATATTTGTGTGTTTGTATGGAGCTAGAGGCTTGCATGTGTTGCGAGTAAAGAGCTCATACGTGTGATTTGGTTTTAGTTGAAGTTTGGTTTTGGTGTTGCATGGAACTAGAGAATTGCATGTGTTGAAATTAGAGAGTTCATGCATCTTGATTTGATGTTGCTTGGAGCTAGACTTTTGCATGTGTTGCAAAGAGCAGTGCTCAAGCATGAGATATGTTTATTGTGTTGTTTGCAAGTTCGTTGAAGCGAATAAACCGAGGTTTATGAGTCCGAATTCGAGAGCATGTGAGTGGGGCTTGCAACGGTGTTGGCAAGTTGACCGGTCTTGTGTTGACCTTCACATGGCTAGGGAATTAATCTCAGAACTCAGTTTGATTTGCTTAATACGTTTTGCAAATAGTCTTTGAGTTGGTTGTGAAATGTGTTTTCGCAATTTGGTTTGAATTCTTTGAGCATGAGCTAAGTTGGTGCAAATGTGTTTTGCACGTGTGTTTGATCATGTGTTGATCATCTAGAGGCTCAAAGAATGGGTTTCGGTTTTTGGAGAAATGGTTTTGAGTCGAATCAGATTTTTTCTCCTGTTATGGCAAGACTATCAAGATGTCTGGGCGGTAGTACAAGAAGGGCGTACTACCGCCTTTGTTGGCGGTAGCTCTTTACAAAGGCGCAAATGTTTTATGGGTTATGAGGCCTGCACTACCAAGATGGTTGAGCGGTAGTACCGGTGTCGCGCATCTTGCCGGGTTTTAGTTGCCGGTAGAGGTTTATTCCAGAGGATTTGGTTTATGGGTTTTGCGAGCGGTACTACCGCCTCGGGGCGGATTATTATAAAGCCGGTACTACTGCTGCTTAGAGGGCGGTGAGTACCAAGAATGTGACCGCTGCCGACCGTTGAGGTCGGGGTTTGGCTGACCACTGCCCTTAGAGGGCTGGTAGTCTGGGTTTGGCTGATTACCATTTTGCCCCCAAACGGCTAGTTTTCTTGTGGGGGGCTATATATACCCCCTTGGGGGGCTTGGGGCAAGTGTTGCTGGTGTTGTTGATGTGTGTGGGAGTTGTGTGCATGTGTTGCTCTTCTCCCTTTGCTTCTTGAGCTTAAGAGTGAAACTAATTGCATGTGTTGCAATTAGGAGTGGGTTTGAGAGGCTCTTGTGCATGTGTTGCACTTGAGTGAGGTCCTTGTGCATGTGTTGCACTTGGTGATCACCGGGAGCGCATTCGTTGTGCTCGGTGAAGTTCAAGCGGAGGAGCGGCTTGTTACTCTTGGAGGTTGCCGACTCCTAGACGGCGAAGGCGTGCAGGCGCGGAGCTCTCGAGTGTGAGAAGCCCCGCAAGTTTGTGAAGGTTCGGGTTGAGCCTACGCGCACAGCGTGAAAACCACGACTAGTGGAAAGAGGCGGTGCTCGAGCGGGAGCCACCCAAGTGTGGGCTTGCCTCAACGTGGACTAGGGAGACCGCAAGTCTCCTAACACCACGGAAAAATATCGGTTGTCCCTTGTCTCTTTACATTCAAGTATTTACCTTTTGCATATTATTGATTGCTTGAATGAGAATTGCTTAGTATTAAATGTTTGATCAATTTAGCAATTCCTGTGTAGAGACATAATTTAGTTAGTGCACTAGTGAGCCTAGTTGATTTAGGCCTTAATTGTTAAAACCTAGTTTATCGCTTCCGCATATATATTTGATTAGGTTTTGACATAGGGGTTGATTAGAGCGATCGATTTTAGTGAGCGATTAATTTCTTAAAACGCCTATTCACCCCCCCTCTAGGCGCATCCTCGACCCTACACCTTGAAGTGGAGCAAGTCCCTCGAGGCTTGCTGTTTGATGGACGAAGTCATCTCCCTCGACCAGGGAGTCTGTTTTGTGGCTCTGAGCATCTTTAGCTGCATCACGGGATCACTTGGTGAATTGTCTCATCAGGTGGTTTGTGGCTTTGTATCTCCAAAACACTCACCGATGAGTCTATGGCATTACAGTGGCTATATTGTTTTCTGGGATATCGTCTTTGACGAGCCTAGCCTTTAAACACTGACAGCCTATCAGTGCTCAGCGAGTAATTTTAGTTTTTGCAATTTACTACTTGAATGCAAAGGGGCTAGAGACTGATATCATCTTGGGACCTTGCATGTAGGGTGGCTATTTTGTTCAGTGAGGATTGGGCTAGAGAGACAATTTGAGACAACTCTTGTTCAAATTTCATAATATGAAATATACTTTTTTGATTGATTAGTTCAATTGCTTACTTAATCTTGGTTCAATGCTTATATATATACACACAGTAGTGCTAATCTGGGCTTGCGTGCAGATTAGGCTATTCCATGTGTTGGTCATAACTTATAACACTGGATCATAACGCGTTGGTTGATAGTGTACGACCCATAAACAATTCGGGCCCAAAAACTCCCTCTTCTATATTATTCCAATTGAGTTTGTTCAGAGCCAAACACCCCTTGGGATACTGGCAGAACTAAAAAAACTCTATAGGGATGTACACTCCGCAAGTACAACTCTATAGTTTTGTACAATAATTTTATAACATCATAAATTCAATATATATATTTAAAATTAGTTAAAAGTATAATACAAATAGTTCTAAGATCTTAAAAATCCTAAACCATCAAAATCGAAACCAATTTAATCAATAAATTTAATATATTGAAGATATGATCTCGTAGAGTTTCTCCGAATTTTTAAGGTGTCGAGGCACACCATGCCTTTGAGATCAATAGTAGAGGCACGAGCCTCCAAATGAGAACACCATGTCGATCTGGAAGAACACGTGCATCGGCGGGCACACCTCGAGGGGGAAACGCCCTACCTTCTGGACACATTGACCGGGGGACGCTGCAGACGACTGCCACAGGAGCGCGGCTTCGGGAGGTGAGGAGCCAAATACGTTGAGGAGCTTGATGAGAACGTATGCACCCTCACCTCCACCGTGTTGCAGGACACCAGCTCCGCAAGCGAAGATGACACTGGAGGGATCAAAGGGGACCTGTGGGATCGTAGAGGAGTTCTTCGTGGTGTCATAGATCAGGTAGCATCCAGACGAATAGGAGGAGCCTAGGAGGTATCGGTCGGCGCAGAGGACGACAAGGTTCTTGTCGGTGTTCGTGATATAAAAAGTAAAAAAATAAAAAATCACGCAAGCATTTATCTACATTTCCTACCTGATTGAATGTAAAATATTAAATATTGCACATAAAATACCCTAACATAAGTATTTGCACATACTAAGTAGTTAACATATTTTTTATAATTTATGTTAGAGTTTGATTAGGGTTACATAATTTGTTATGCTTTTTTTCAAACTTTTTATATGTATTCCTATAAAAGATATTAAAATTCGTCATAAAAAATTGGTTTTGTCTTCAATTTGCAAGGATATTAATACCTTATTTTGTCTTCTACAGGTTAGCAATCCAACATAAAAATATCATCTCCATTGTCTCGTTCTAGCTACAACATTTCTCTTGCAAACCGTTTATATTATTATAGATTATGTGTAAGCTAAAAACCAAATTCTAAGATTTTCTCAAAATTAAATTTCCGTAAAGAACTTTACTAAACCAAAGAGGCAAGGAGCACTCATTCTCATAATAAAAAAATAATTAAAGTACTAAACCATGAGTAGTCAACCCTCGTACACTTCATCAACCATGCAGTGCTTTCCGGCAATTCAGGAAGAAGTTTTACTCCCCATAGCAAACATTTCTTTACATGTATCTCAATTGTCTACAAGTTAGCATTCCAAATGTATCTCAGTTGTCTACAAGTTAGCATTCCAACCATACAATATCATCTCAATTGTCATATTGCTCCTCAACACACATTTCTTGGTCCAATTCTCATAACAATTTCTAATAAATCAAAGATGTATTAATTTGTATATGTATAATTTTGCAAAAGTTTCTCATGAATTCCTTATAAAATGCATTACAATTCTCCACAAAAAATTGGAGGGAAATCTGGTCCTAAAAATATCAAAATCGGTCTAATTTATGGCAATTTCGGTCAAAAAAACCAAAATTTCAATGAAATTTCCTGAAATTACTGTACCAATTTGAAAATTTTTAAATTTTTTATTCCACCAAGAATTGGAATCTCGGCCTCCGCTGAAATCCAAAATCTCGACAAGATTTGAACCTTACCTACAGGTAGGCTTAGATTTCCTCTCTCATGTCTCGGCAGCTCGGCGTTCTTACCTTGTATTTTCTCTCAAGTATGTATGTTGTTGCTGCCGCTTCGTCGTCAATGAAGCGCACCTGGTGGTCTAGCGAGACACAGGCAGGCGCCATGATAGGTCGTGTACACTGTTCGGGTTCTAGGACTGTAGGTCTTAAGAGAGCAATGCATGAGATGGCATCTAAGGGGCTGTTTGCTTGCCTGGTTCCATGCAGCCAGACTCGTGGGAACTAAGGAACCAGCATTTGGTTGCTCGTTGTATCGCGTGAGCCTGTACCCACACATGTAATATGGCTGTTTGGTTGCCTACGCGCGGTGCGGAGCCAGACTAGCACGATGCATAAAGCACTCACAGCCAGGCTCGTGGGAAACGAGCTCCATAACCGCTTCCTGAGCAGTCAGGCGATGCAGAGCTCTGCGGCCGAGCTCAGACAAGACAAGAACTAAACAACCCCTAAATCGGTGAAGGAAGCAAACCCTCATTCCCGGGTGAGCAAGGCTGCAAAAGACATTAAAAATATACTATCAATGCAACAGAGATAGGGATTAATGTGGAAACCCTTTTGAAAAAAATTGCAGACGCATAAAGACAAATATCATTACATAAGAAAATATTTACAATGAGACTCTTTTTCTCTTCTCTTGCCTTGTTCTATCCTATAAACTATAGAGGCATATTTAAAGGGGCACATAAGAACTCTTTGTGGAATAGAACTTTGAGATAAAATAGGAAACGAAACGAATTTCGCTCCTGTAGCCAAAATATCAAAATCTCATCAAAAATAAGTATTCATCAATAGACCTTATGCCTCGAAAGTCCAATGAACTAATCTAAATAAGAAAGACTAGAACAGTCCTATCCAAACGCTTCTCACGAAGCAAAAATTGTGCAAACCCTCGGAAGGTTTAGATACACAACTATCAATAAAGCAAACAAAGAAATATGAGTCTTTAACAATTATAACCCCAGTAAAGTCTGAGTCTGTGGAAACTAGTCTTCTGATCCAAATGCTCAATCATCAAACGGCATAAGCTAAAACATCACATATGGCGTTGGATATATTCCGAAGAACTCTCATGGAATCTGACATGCTCCACGCAAAACATAAAATTTGGCAAACAACGCTCACCAAAGAGCAACTTACACGTGTGGTTATCATATACATCAAACTGTCGACTTTGAAGGTAATTAAATTCTATGCCATGGTCGAAACTATTCTTGTAAAACTGTCGGGATGAAAAGAACTCCTATGCCGATAATAGAGTATAAACTACAGTAGACCCTTTATATCGAGCTGTAACAACTAGACAATGTTGTAGCATCTTTGCAAAAAAATGAAATCTTTCTTAGTCTTAAACCCTTCATCTCAAACTGATATTGGAGTAGAGACTTCAGTTTTAAAATAGCCAAAACTCCAGAGAGTATAATGCTGGTTACGATCAAGGTGTTATCAATTTTTTTAGAATTAATGTTACCAAAGTCTCCATAACGATCAAGCAAGTGATCCAAACTGCAACATACAGTAAATACATCAAATTTAGCTATCTCCTTAGCTATCATTGTTTTTTCTCTCAAATATCCTCGATCAAGCGTAGTCTAATTTAACTCGTGATGAAAGCTTGCAACTCTACCTTAAACTCTATGTGTGCGAATCTTGCCACAATAGCTCGTAGTAGATGATGGATTGTTAAAGAAATCGCCAATAATTAATTCTGCATGGATGCCGCCAATAATAGGCACAACTGCCTAAATTGCAATAAAATCTACCTCCGATAGAAACAATATGACGATCAACTATGAAAGAAGATTGTCGATGGAGATAGAATAGAATGGCGCGTGGCAACACGAGTGATGAGCTAGCAAAACAAGCACGGGACAGTCTTGTGGTAGAGTGTGGGTCAACACTCGGTATGAAGTCGAGTAGTGGAACAGAGTTGAGGCGAGTCAAAATCACCGAGTTGATGCTGAAAAAATCTCATGGTATATTCCTCTTGCGTATGTAGTAATGGATGATGGATTGCAACAGAATCACCAGAAATCCTTGATGCGGCAATGGACATGATGATGTTGTGCAGACGTTGTACGATGGACATGACGCTGCTGTGTGCTGGCGGCCCTTGATTGTCTTGATAACATCATGCAAATGGCCCCTCTTGATTGTCTTGCTCACGCTGCGTGGATGGCCACCCTCAGGAATTAGTCTCCTCCTGAGGGCAGTGGCTAGGGTTCAAACCTAAAACTATAATACCACTCTCTACAAATAATGTACAGAAAACATAAACAAAAGACATGAATTTACATGAAAAACTCTTTCAAAAAACTCACGACGCACGAAGACAAATATCACTATTTGAGGATATGTTTACAACGTGACCCTCTTCTCTTATCTTGCCTTACCCTATCTTGTGAACTATATATAGGAACATATTTTGAGGGTACATAAAGACCCTCCATGTAAAGAGTGGAGCTTTGACATAGACTGGAAATAAAACTGAAATGAATTTGAATGGCACTTTAAGGGTCTATTTGTTTTCATTTTAGCTTCTTTAAAAGCTGATTCTGGATTGTGGTTATAGAGAAACTGATTCTCTAAAAGTTAAAATCTAAAAGTATATATAAAGTGGATTGTAGATTCTAGTGTATATGAGCGAGCTGAATTGTGAGAATCGATTTCTAGAATTAGACTAATTATTTTTTATTCTATTTTTAGGATTAGAATCCATAGTTAAAAGCAAAAACAAACATGTGGCACAATCGAGATCAGGAAGAAGTACGAATGCACGCGCATCGCAAGCAAGGAAGAAAGGAATAGCAGGTAGAAATTGTATTGGGCTCGGGTAGTAACTCAGCCCCACATCTATTTCAGCGTGTTCAATTTCTATTTTCGCGATCAGTGCGCTACTGTGTCTGTAACGCGCGCCCCTAACCATACAGGCCCAAGCCAAATTCCCGGGGTCTGGGCCATGGCATGGAGAGCACTACTATTTACACCACTACTCACAGTCGAGAGGTAAACAATCTCGCGACTCTGCATTTGGCTATATATATAATAAGTCTTTTTCAGACTCAGGGAGTACATACTCCCACCTCTAATATACCATTTAAATGAACGTTTTATACTCTTTTATCATTTTTGGTATACTCTAATAATAATTCTAAGATACTCCAATATAATATGATTGAAAAAATTCATCGAACCCTTTTTTTTTTTACTACATACCTTTTTCCATATGTAAAAGAAATAGATAAACAAATATTGCTATAAAGGGTGAACTTTAATGAAATTTTTCGTGGAAATCACTTTAAAGTATCTTATAATTAGTATTAGAGTATACTCAAAAGGATAAAGAGGTATAACAACATCATTTAAATGGTATACTGAAGGTGGGAGTACGACACACCTGTGAGTATGGAATCATTTTCCTATATATATATATATATGCCAACGAAGTTTACCTCATCCCTATTTGTTACTCATTGTCACACGACATGTGGGCCCAGGCCCACATGTCATTGACACATTTTGGGATTTTCAAATTCACAATGGCAAATTGGGAATTAATCTATATATATATATATATATATATATATATATATATATATATATATATATATATATATATATATAACCACCTTAACTTACTTTTAATATGTACATATTATCTTTATCCTATGTGAAAGAGCGAAAAAATAAAAGAGAGAAGAGAGACGGCTCTTATAAAGCAGCAAGCATTACACGGGAACATAGATACCATCGCCGACTAAAAGCCCGTGTTGGAATCGGTGCAAACGACTCTTAATGTTGAAGTTAATGTTTTGCTAATAACTACAAAAATGAAGTTAGTGTTGAATGCCCAAATTAAATACTTTAGTCTTTCTCTAGAGACAACTTTTAGAGATAGTTATTGTACAATTTGACTTTGTTATTGTAATTACTCTAATGCTTCACCTGATCCAACCAGCTTTCAGAACTTAGTAATCGTGCGCACTAGGAGCACAACGAAGCACATGGGCGGAACCAAGTGGGGTGCAGGGTATGCCCCAGCACCCCCGAACATTTGTGAAATACTAAAATTTCACTTCTTTAATAGACTAAATTTGTTGATTAAATTGGATTTGATTTTGGTGATTTGAGATTTTTTTAAGACCTTATAGCTATTTGTATTATACTTTTACTAAATTATATATATATAGAGAGAGAGTTATATATAGAGTTATACGTGTGAATTGTGTATCATCATAAAAAAAATTCTAGTTTTGCCACTGAGGAAGCACCCAATAACCCCATGCCTTGGTGAGCCGGTGGTTGGTACAACTACTTCAAAAAACACTGAAAGAATGCGTATACAGACAGTGCCAAGAAGCATAGCAAAAAAATTGCAACTGGCCAATTGACTACTGCAACTGGTCATAGAATGGTAGATCACTACAAAGAAGTCTAGCAACACATGGTAGCAGCTGTCCTCAGTCTTGACACCTACTTCAACCACCATACAAGCATCACTTCAATCTAGTTCCTGTAGGGGAATAAGGAATCGTCTTCTATTAGCAACCGAATAAAGGTACATAGCTGGGTTTTTCAGCCAAGGATCAGAGTCATCCTTGAACTGTTGTTTGCACATGACATTTGGGTGTTGGGCCAATTTGTTCTTGCCATTTTTAGGAGAGTGGTACCTGGACCATACAACATCTTCAAAGAACATCGCACGCATAATTGAGAAACAGCCAGGGACACAAATTCATTGCAACTGCCTCTCATTTTATGGCTGATTACAAATGGATAATAATCCAACAGTTACAGAACCAAAGACAAAAGAGCGACAGTCTAGCAAGGCTTACTACTCTGGACGCGTCATGTAGGCCAAGAAATTAAAGAAAAGCAAACTTTATTCTCTTTGGAATGGAACGGTATGCGAGAATTTTCAGGAAGTGTTATCTTGGATGGGCAAACATGCACTGTCGACAAGCATAACTCTATTTCCCCTCGAATCGTCAACTTCGGGCAGAGCTTAATTTAA
Organism: Guadua angustifolia; assembly: GCA_036346375.1. Classification (NCBI taxonomy): domain Eukaryota; kingdom Viridiplantae; phylum Streptophyta; class Magnoliopsida; order Poales; family Poaceae; genus Guadua; species Guadua angustifolia. The sequence continues at coordinate 15,460,406 of CM070504.1, read as the reverse complement.
GAGCAAAAGTATTATGGCACTCCTCATGCATAGTTTCTATAGTGATATTTAAGATTATTACTAAATACTATCCTTTCAACCATTTGTACCTTAACATAAATATATAGAGAACATTAAAAATATTATACAAGATATAGAATGTAGTTGGATATAACACTCCTCTCCCAAATACATGTTTTTGTTGTATCTTGCTTTGGTTTGTGAAGCTATTTCTCGTACAAGAAATAACTTCTATCTCTTTCTTCTAATTTGATCTTCTCTCCACCTAACCATTAATCCTAGATAGCATATCAAAGAAATTAGTATTACGAGTACCCTTAGCATTACTTTGTATAGCAGTAGTAACGTTATCAATGTGTTGGCGACAAATCATAACAACACAGTAAGATGTCAGGCACAGATGGAATTTTATTTTAAAATAATATTCCATCCGATTCGGAATAAATATCATTCTAGTTTTTAAATTTTATTCTTAAATACATATCATTCTACAACTTCAATACAGTTTTTTCTATTTTTTTCTTTGTATACCTCTACCATTAATGATTCCTAATGTTATTTATTACAGTGAAATAGAGTAGCACACACCTTCCAAAAATAGTAAGTGAGCTAACGAAAGAGGACGACTTGGTCATTTCTACATGTGTCTTGATTAAAATACAAAATCTTAAAATATCATCTATTTAGAAACAAAGAGAGTATTTTTAAAAATAGTTTTGCAAAAATAATATGTTAATATGTTTTTTTACAAAAATACGCATCTATTATTATTTGAAATAGTGATAGAAGGTTTAACTTTGCCGATCAAATGAATCTGCGATAAAATAAATCGTCAACTAATTCAATCCGCAACAAAACATACCTCCGTCGTAATTTAAAATGACGACAAAAGCTCCGTCACTAAATGAAATGGTGACAAAGTGTATTTTTATTAAAAAAATTTGACGTGTCATGTGCGGACCGAGGAGGGCAGGAGCCAGGAGGCACAAGCACGACGACGAGCCGCCGACGCCTAGGGCCAGCTGGCCGTCGATGCCCAGGATTTCCTCCTCGATCTGGAGACAGCACGTGCTCGTCGGCGACTCGGCATCGGATCGGAGACTGGAGAACAACTGAAGAAGGACTTGATCTTGAGGAGGCCGAGAGACAAAAAGCATCGGGCTTGGGCAATGGGCATGGTCGCGTGGGTGGAGAACTGGAGATTGGAAAAAGAAGTCCATGGTTGCTTTGTGCCTCTGTGAAGAAGACGTTGAATGAGTTGAGTCTTTGAGACCGACAGCCTGTGAACCACTGGGGTCTGGGCGTGGAGATCAGAGGAGCTAATTAAACAATAGAAATAAAGAGCCAAATAAAGTAAGGAAGATACTACGTTCGAACGTTCGATTACTGTTCATCTCATTGGACGTCTTTTGCAATATTTTTTTTCTACGTGTGCAACATTTTGTTTGAACGCTTGCAACATCCGTTTACTGTAGTGAATTTCACTGTTTATCGAAGGAAAATGTTACACGCGTTAACGAAAAATGTTACACGTGTATGAAAAAAATGTTACAATATATCCGAAAATTTCAGACGTCCGGGTAAATCATTAGGATAAAGTAACCGCTGGCTGTTGCTACTGTGACTTGCACTGTTGCTCAGCACTGCAGCCTCTACTGCTACTGACAGGCACCTGCCGGTAAATCACTTACTTAGCTCCTGAATCCTTTCATGCCTCCCAGATCAGTGAATAACTAAATAGTGATTAGTTTTGATTACCGAGTAGTACTGATTACTGAATAGTTTTTTAGTCATCCGAACAATGAATAACTGAATGGTTTTTTAGTCTTTCAATTAGTGAATAACTAAATAGTGTTAGTCTTGATTAGTGAGTAGTACTGATTACTGAATAGTTTTTTAGTCTTTTAATTAGTGAATAACTGAATATTGATTAGTCTTGATTAGTGAATAGTTCTAATTACGGAATACTCAAATACTCAATAAGTCAATTTACTATTTTAGATTAGATATAGTTGTATACTTGTAACCAACATTTACACTTGTGTATTGTATTTGTTCATAGATTTACAACTACGAAGAAACGAACTTTGCGTAACTATTTCACAAATAGTTCATCGATGAGAATACAACTCAACCAAAGAAGCTTCGATTAGAATTTAGTCCAAATAAAATTATCACCAATCCAGCATGTCATATGCCAATAGAAGATTATACCAATGAAATTAGAGATGAAGTGAGGAGGGCATATCTGTCAAATAGTCAAACTAGACCAATTTGGTATACCTTTCTAAAGACATTGGATGGAAAAATCTAGAGATCCTTTCAAGGACAATAGTTTAGTAAGTTTGATTGATTGGAATATAGCATGGAAAAGGATGCCGCATTTTGTTTCTATTATTTTCTTTTTAAGAAACCATCACAAACCCACATATTTGGGAATGGTGTATTTACAAAAGTTGGGTTTCTTGTTGGAAGATGGCTTTAGATGCTTTTAATAAATATGTTGGTGGTCCAAATAGTTTTCACAATATTGCAAAGGGTGAGTGAAGACATTAAAAATCAACGGTCAAGTGTATCTAGTCAATTGAATACTTACACTAAAGAGGCAAAAATTGCATACAAAATTTGTTTGATTGCGTCTTTATATTGTGCAAGATATCTCATAGCACAAGATGAAGCTTTTTGTGGACACGATGAATCATTTACTTCCATTAACAAGGGCAATTTCAAAGAGTGTACAAAGATAAGAAGGATGAAGTGAAGGAGGCATTTGATACAGCTTCATGGCATGCAATTATGATTTCTCCAAATATTCAAAAGGAGTTTTCTAAATGTTGTGCACAAGAGGTTATGAAAGTGATTAAGGGTGAGATTGGTCGAGAAATTTTACAGTGCTTATTGATGAGTCTTGAGATATATCAATAAAGGAACAAATGGCAATTATTGTGAGGTTAGTTGCACATCTTTTTTTAAAGTCATACCATTTTATGTATTATTGTGATGTTCTAATTTTACAAAAATTATGACATGCAGATTTGTCAACAATGAAGGAAAAGTAATGAAAAGGTTTCTTACTATTAAGCATATCACAAATTGTACATCCTTGGCATTGAAGGAAGCTTTGGTTAATATTCTTGCTCTACTTGGTTTATCAATTTCTAAACTACGTGGTCAAGGATATGATGGAACTTCTAATATGAAAGGTGAATTTAATAGCTTGCAAAAACTTATTCGAGATGAGAATTCATCGGCTTTCTATGTCCATTTTTTTGCCCACCAGTTACAATTAGTGGTTGTGACTGTCTCAAGTTGTAGTAGAGTTATTGCAGATTTCTTCAATTATGTTCCCTTGATAGCAACTGCCGCGAGTGCCTCTTGTAAGATAAAAGAAGTTTTAATTGAAAAGTATCATGATGTCTTGTTGGAGAAGTTGAAAAATGGTTTGATTTCAGCTGGAACAAGATTACATCAAGAAACTTGCCTAGCTAGACCTAGAGATACTCGATGGGGCTCACATCTCAAAACCTTGCTTCGTATGTACCAAATGTGGGAGGCAATGGTGGATATGCTAGAGCTTATAAGTGAAGAAGCTTGTCAAAACTCAAGTCAAGGTGGAGCAACAGTCTGCTAAAGAAGATGAAATACTTTGAATTTGTATTCATCATGCATTTTTTAATAACATTGTTGAGCACAAGGAGCATTAAAAATAAGTTATCACTTACTTTGCAAAGAAAGCATGAAGACATTGTTGTAGGCTTGTAGCTATAAGATTGATACAAGATGTGAAAGAACGCTTGTAAGATATGAGGGACAACGGGTGGGAGCCATTGTTTGAACAAGTCGAAAACTTTTGTGAGACATATGGGATTGTTGTGCCAAATATGGATGATACTATTGGAGTTATGGGTAAATCTATAAGTCGGAAGCATACAGTAACTCAACATTATTATTACAAAATTGATATTTTCAATGCTGCTTTTGATGCAATTATGAATGAGATAAATCATCGATTCAATGAGGTTTCATCGGAATTATTGGTATGCATGTCTTGTCTTGATCCAAGTCACTCCTTCTCTAAGTTTAATGTTGATAAACTTATTCGGCTTGCTGAGATTTATGCTGATGATTTCACTATATTTGATTGGTTCTTGTTAAGAAGTCAGCTTCAAACCTTCATTCTCAATGTTAGGAGGAGTCAAGAATTTCATGGATGCCATGATATTTCAAAACTTGCTCAAATAATGGTCGAAACAAAAAAAAGATAAAACTTTTCCATTAGTATATCGCCTTATTGAGTTGACATTAATCCTACTGGTGGCAATGGTATCTGTTGAGAGAATATTTTCAACAATGAATATTATCAAAACAGATTTGCACAATAAGGTAGCGGATGATTGGCTCAATTACTTGATGGTATGCTACACCGAGCGAGAGATATTTATAAGCATTAATGATGCTAGAATAATAAAATGCTTTCAAGGCATGAAAACTCGTAGAATGAACTTACCAAGTGATTCAAGTTAGCACTTTAGTGGTATGTTGTTTTTTATTTTGATTGTTCATAATCATTTACAATTTACTATTATATCACTAATTTAGCAAATTTGGATATACAGATCGCTTTGGACGCGTATTAATGTGTTTTTGGATGCCTTTCCTTTTAGAGTCTAGCAAGGTACCTTCTTTCAATGTATTTTTGCTTTCTTGCTATGTTTCTTTTTTATTCATGTATTAATTTCAGACTTTTAACAATATAGTACTAATTTAGGGTGATTACCTAAATTTAGTTTAGTACTTTGAGTTCACCCTTTATTTTCATACTGAATTCGTCACTGCATGGATGTGTGTGAGTTATTTTGCGGAGTAGGTGTTTTTTTAGGGGCAGGAGCGAGTGAGGTGGCGAGCGCAGATAATGGAGGCAGCGTGGTGGGTTCTTGTAGGTGGCGACCAAGTAACCAATGCGAAGCAGCAGATACACCGTCCCGCTAAGATTTTCTCGAAGGGAGTTAACGCAGAGCAGGTTTGGTCGGTTGAGGAGCGACGTCGGCAATAACTATATTGCTTTTGCGCCACCAGTGTTTCTTCCTCACGACCTGCCAATTAGATGCTACCCCCGGGGGGCGCCAAGCGAGCGACGAGGATTGCGGTGGAGGGTGGCTACCGATGGACGATGGGTGCTATCTCGGAATTAATGGTGGCTAGCAGGCTAGGATGGTGGAAGCAGGCGTCACCTTCCCAGGTCGGGGAGTAGCTGAGGATGCCAAAGGGTCACAGTCAATGCTTCCCTGAGAAGGGCAAGGATAGATCTCGAAGGCCAGGCTACGGGCCGAAAGGTGGTGGGAAGGGGATACCGAGGAAGTAGTGCAACTTTTCCTCGGGGTGCAAGACCACTGTGCTCGCCGGTCGCCGCGCTCCAGCATGACGGGATTCACGTGGGTTGGTTTTATGATCGCGTGCATTGGTCGCCGGCGACATGCCCGTCCTCTGTTGCGGTACGGACCTCGATCCTTAGTAAACTTGTGGTTCCGGTGACATGACGCCAACAAATGTAGACTCCTTGTAAAACCGGTGGCTGTGGGCAAATGAAAGGATGTAGGAATAGAAAATTACAGTTGGAACACCGTCATCTTGGTAATTTGGTGGACACTTCGGAAAGAAAGAAATGAACGGATTCTCAATGGTCGCCCACATTCCATCCCTAGGTCTGCGATCGGATCCAAGGAGAAACCAACAATTGGTGTGCGGCTGGATTCAGGGATGTTGAATGACTACTGACTTGAGAGGAAAGACCCCAGCAACGTAATCTGAAGCTCTCGTGGCTTGTTCAAAGCATGTTGCTATGTTGTTGTTGTTGTGTTTTTCTGTTTGTTCAATTCAGTTTAGTTTAGTTTGGACGTTACTAGCACCCAGACTTATGATGAGATGATTCCATTGATCCCTCTTAGATAGAGCAACATTTGAGAATAATATGCACAACAAATATGATCAATAGCTGCAACAAAATGATATCAATAGTCACAACAAATAGGCCTAACCTCAACAGAGAATTTTGAAAAAAGAAATCTCAGCCCCACCAAAACCTACCAATGACCAATTTTGTTTGGATATACACAGTAGTTATTCTATGCTACCTCCAAGTATCTAACAAACAAATACGTGATGTTATATATGATGCAACATTCTGGCTCTTCGTATGCAACAATTAAGAACAACGCTGGCAACAAATGGAATGATCGACACAAAAATCATAAAAGACCGTTACTGCAGCTAAACCACACACATCAACGTGGCACTACAAATTAACACCCTTACTGCGACAAGAAATCCTTACTGCAACAAGAAATAATTATGATGCAACATCGTAGGGGGGTGAAAACGAATTGAATACAGACAGATAATGGCTCTGCCATATTTGTTTTCATTTTTTTTTCGGATAGGATACAACTATGGATAATCTGGATATAAATACGAATATGAATAATATCGAATACAAATACAAAGCGAATATGAATCGAATCGAATACTGTTACAAATATTTCTCAGGATATGAAAACCCTTTGAATAGTATGCATGAAATGAACAAAAAACATAACTAGTTTGTTTGATCAAAACATTCATAAAGAATATGTAATGGCCTAAGATTTGCATTGTCTGTTGAATTATGTTTAAAATAATAAATTATGTATTTCTCAGTTTTTTTTGCATTTTGGCTACTTTTTAAAAATATTTCCCTATTAGAGACAGCACTGGTTGAATTTTTCAAAAAAAAATAAAAGATAAAAAAATCTTGAAAATAATTTTTTATAAATGTTAGACTATGTCATAAATGTCCCCACACATTTTCATAATTTTTGGTGTTGGTTTGCCAATTTTAAAAATTATAACTTGATTTCTGAATTAAGTAAATTAAAAAATGATTTTGAAATACGGAAACCTTTTTGGGCCAAAACAGTAGCCTTGACCTAGGCTACCTAGCCCGCGCCTGAATATCCAGATAATTCAGATCCACATTCGTATTCGATGGGTAGTGAGCTACCAAATTTGTGTTCATATCCGATAGAAAAAATATGTATTCGTTTTTATCCGATACTATCCGACACTTATACGAGCCGATAGAATTTGTATTCGAAAATTGTCCGAATTGATAAAAAACTACCCGATCCATATTCACCCCTACAAAAAAGTCATTCAAAACTTCCGCGACAAATAATTTTGAGAAGAGACAGTTAAAATAAATCAAAATGCTTCTTATAACAATTGCGAAAAATATGGACAACAAATTATGAAAAACATCCCCACCGTACCTTATCGCTGGCTAGTCCAGATCTGGCAGAGCAAGGGCACCCTAGCACCCCGCCTCATCATCCCTCAACTGCTCGTCCTCTGCTTGCCGTCTCTGACACCGCTACCGCGGCCTCAACCCCACCAGATTCGACAGCTCTGCTCACAGCAGAGCCAGGTGCAACGAGCCCCTGCTGCTCCTTAGAGGGGGAAGCCTCTGCCTCCTACGTGGTTTGGCTGCAACAGATGGCCATCCCCGAGCACGAACCGAGGCAAAAACTTGGACCAGGCGACAAGCGGTGTAGCTTGGTATGACAAGGTGGAAGCAGGGATAGAATTTTCGGCGAAATTCGGTCGAAATTCGCCGAAATTTCGGTTTTCGGCCCCCCCCCCCGAATTTATATCTACCGGCCAAATTCAAAATTTTTAAAAAATTTGATTTGCTACAGTAACTGATACAGTAATTTCGGCGACATTCGGGCAAATTTCGGCGAAATTTCGTGTTTTGAGTCCGGATTTTCAAATTTTTTGGCCGGATTTGAACGGAATGGGTCCAATAACCCTTAACAAAGTCTTGCTACATGAAAATTTGATGAAAAACTAATTTTTTGAGATTTTTTAAACTTCGGGCAGAAACACTGTCAGATTTTTAAAAAAATTTACAAGCCTGTTCATCATCTGGAAAAATTATGGTACCATCCCTTGTTGTTTGGAATCATAGAAAAAAAATTTCAAAATAATTTAACATCATTTGTTATCTTTAAAAAATCAAAAACAGAATGGACATAATTGGGACAGTAAACTTGTTAGATTTTTTAAAATTTTCTCCAGTGTGATCATCATCTAAAAATTTTATGACAGATTAATAATTTCCTCAGTACCATTCTATAAAAGTTTCAAAAAATTTCAACCTTATTTGTTTGCTAAATAAAATCTATGAACGCGGTAAGCACTGAACTTATGTGCCAAAATCTGCTCGGAACAGTTTTCAGATTTCGGATTTTGATTTATCAGACAATTCAAATATTTTGTAAACTTTTCGAAAATTTGTTTTTAAAGTTAATTTCACCTAAGGATCCTTATTTAAAATTTTCAGCTCCAAATATTATTCCAGGAATTTATAAAAATTCTGACATTCAGAGTACTAATTTTCAATTCTCTCTGTTTTTAATTTTTAAATATTCTAAAATAATTTATTAATTTATGAAAGTTTTACTGTAGGTGAATTAATGGCTTTAGAAGATAATATAAAATTTTTAGCTGGAGATAAGTCATCATTATTTTCATTTAATTCTGACAATGCTACTATTTCTAGTCTTGGTGCAATAAATGAGTTTGTATTTTAAGCATCAATGTTGGATATAACATTTTATCATTTCAAATTGGGATTCCAGGTTATTCTCAAGATTATCCATGATTTTCTAATTTTATTTGCTTTAGATTTTTTTGTTATTCTTTTATTTCTTGATTATACTTTTTGAAATTTAGATTGTACATATTTATGTTTTGGATTTATCAGGCCCGCAGCTCTTCAGCTGCCATTCGGCCGCCTCCGTCTCGGGGCTTCGCTCGAGCTGATTGCGATCAAGGTCTCGGCTTCTTAGCGAAGCCTCTCCCGCAGCGGCCGCAAGGGTCCATCGCTGCGCCGCCCGCCGCAAAAGAAGTGGCCTCGCGATATGGGCGCCGAGAGGCCTCTCCAGCGCTTAATGCGACAGACAGATCCGCCGTCCGCCGCCACCAAAGGGGATGACCCGAGCGATCGGAGGACATCGGAGCCGCAGCCACTGCGTCGCGTCTCCCGTCGCGGCGAATCAGGACGGATGACCAGACGCAGATCGAGGCGCTAAGAGAGAAAAAGGAAAACGCCCGACAAGAAAAGGCGAATTGGCCACCCCGGTTGGTAGTCAAGACTTACCCGCGAGGGGAATCCTATCGCGAAGGACGACGGGCAACGTGACTGCCCCGTCGCATGGTACCGAGGGCCCAGCGCCGTGAGAGGGACTCTTGACGTCAGGCCCGCAGTTCGCACGCCTCCTCGCTTCCCAACCGACCGGCCACCGCCAGCTGTTAATATCTCGCCGCTCGAATGCTACAATCTTTTTCCGTTTTGTGCAAAACAAAGGCGCAGAGGGATGAAGAAGCGACGACGGAAAGTGACGGCCTCAGCACTCCGCGCACCTTTTCAGGCGACAGTATGCGATGGTCAAATGCTGGCGTGCTTAAAGTCATGGCGCTACATTAACCCTCAAATATTTTTATAAATTTTTTAACAGGTAATCTCGTTTGCCATTAGATCTCACCAACAGAGTAGTCCTCCGACCTCCAGCGCATACGGGTGGGTGAAGTAGTGTCAAGGAGAAGGAACACCCGTGTGGTACGATCCATGACCGGTCGAATACTCGCTCACAAGCAGAGTACAAGTGAACTCCTCATTATCCGAAGCTTTCCTAAAAACGCCAACATGACGACCACGGTTATATGACCCCGCGGTTTCCTAAGCCACTTTTTGTCGAATGTTCATCACCGAAAGCACGGAGGATGTGAATCGACCAAGCATAATGATCCGAATAGCCATTTGGTTCCCCACGATGGTAACCTTTGACTCATCCATGACATTTTGCGCAGAGTGGAAATCGCGAAAAGCAAGGAGCAGCGATGGCGAAGGATGGGAAAACGACCTAGCGCCATTACCTCAAAATCTCGCAGCACCTACTAAGGCGCATGCTAACCGGACACACATCAACCAATCGCCATCGACCCAAGCATCACGTGTCCTGGTCGCAGACGCCACGATAAGCAGCCGTAAGACATACCGCCCCGATCATTTCTGCCTCGCGCTTTAAGTTCTCAAGACGCTGCTAAATGCTTGCTGAGACGTCAGGCATCTCTCCAGCGAAACGCCCATGCGACTCTTTATCTCCGCCTCGGTCGGGTCAAACCGGCTTGAAGGTGGAGGGAAAAAGTCCACTAGGCCTTTGCGGTCTCGAGGTGGCGAGAAGGCTTGAATGCTCGACGAATCAAGACCGCTGCTGGTCTCGATGGCCGATCCACCGATGGATCCTTCTGCCGACCGGCAGTAAACGAGCGAGGGGCAATTTAAGGCAAACCCCGGTGGGTCTTTAGTTGGGTTGGCGACGATTTCGATCGCTTTAGCTCTTCGGTCCGAGACTATACTTCAAACTCTCCGCATGAGCTCTCGAAGGGCAAGAATAAATGCGCCTCGAAGTTACGAATGGCCTGGTCCCGATGACGATTGAGTAAAGAAAGGTTTTTATGGGTCGCCTCACGGGTCGAACACCCGACGCAGGATCGCCTCGCCGGAGGTCGCCGACCTCGTGGCCCACTCGGATAACCCGCTTGCGTACCACGCAGCACGCAGTGTTCGCCGACGAGGCAAACACGCTGCAGCGTTTGCTCACCCTCCAGTCCCACACCGCGACGGGCGATACGTGTGGGATCAATAGCGGCCTCTCCTCGCAGATCACCTCGCCTAACGAGGACTCGAGACGGATGCCCTCCGCCTAGCTCCGGTTAAACCAAGACGCCTAACACGCCCAAAATGGCCACGGCGTAAAAATAGCACTAACACGCCCATTACGGCGTAAAAATGGCACTAACACGCCTAGCTACGACGCAAAAGAACTTCGAACCGAACCTCGCGAAGGCATCCGGACCGCCGATCACGGCCGCGTCTAGCTACGACAAAAAGCACTTTCGAACCGAACCTTCGCGAAGGCATCCGGACCTCCTCGCCGATCATCACGGCCAGCGTCCTAGCTACGACGTTAAAAAAAGCACTCGGGAACCGGAACCTCTTGGCGAAGCGCATCCGGACCTCCACCGCTGCCACGGCCGCGTCTAGCTTCGACGAGAAGCAAGCAACTCAGCATGAAGGCACCCATGCCGACCGACATGGTCGCCCAAGATTAGCCCTCCAACCCAGCTCTGTCGACGGATTCATTTTAACTCATGTAACTTCACCAGCTCTTCCACTAGCTCTGGGGCTCGGGCTACACTCCACCGGATAGGCCAGGCGCACTCAAATGAAACACCGACGCTTGGTTGGACTTGGCCGAGCAGACGCCCTTTCCAGAAGACATTTCTCTTTCTTGCAGCGCCACGCCGTCGAGAAGACCATACCATTTAAAACGAAGGTCCTCTCCAGAACGCCGCGCTTTCAGACGGCATCGGGGCTACTTGATTTAATACTTATACTAGAGGTGCCCCATGCAAAGTTCTCGATCAGGTCGTGATGGCGACCGCTCTCGCCAAGCGCCGCAGCATGACAGCTAGCGCTACCGACTGCATCATGTAAGTCTCTTTGTGGCTCCACATCCGGATGGTCGACTTCGAGAGTCTGACCGTCCATGGAACGAGTAGCCGCAAGCCCGACTCCATTTGTTGGTCCGAGCCCGGTTGAAGTCCCGCCTAACAATGATCGCCACGCCATCGATCGACTCGAAATTGGTCAACCGACGCTCGAACGAGACGCTACGAGCAAAGAAAGACGCCTTCCAAGGCAATTTTGTTTTAAAATTTATTTGAGCTAAGGATTCTTATGTAAAATTTTCAGCTCAAAATATTTCTCCAGGAATTTATAAAAATTCTGACATTCAAAGTACTAGTTTTCAACTCTCTTTGTGTTTGAATTTTTAAAAATTGCTCACATTTGATCATTATCTGAAATTTTTCCAGATATATCGTAAATATGTTAGGAATCTCCATAAAAAATTTCAAAACTTTCTAACCTCGTTTGTACTACTTTTCATCCGGTTCAAACTTGCCAATCAACGTTTCATCTACATAGTATCAGTGTTTGAATTTTTTAAAATTGCACAGATCTGATAATCATCTGAAATTTTTATGAGAACATCTCTAAGGTGTCAGGAACCTACAAAAAAAATTTCAAAATTTTTTGACATCGTTTGAACCAATTTTCAGTCAGTTCAATTTGACCGAAATTTCGGGATTTTTCGGTGAATTTCGGGTGATTTTCGGCGAATTTCGGGTAATTTCGGTGGGAATCAAACCGGATTTGAAATTTGAAATTTGAATTTTGAATCTCCTCCGGCCGAAATTCCGAAATTTCGGCCGAAATTTCGGATTTCGGGGGTTGACGAAATTTTTGTTCAAACGAAAATTTAATCCTTGGGTGGAAGACCTGTTGACAGCGAGTGAGCTCGGTCGACCGGCGGCACTCGATGTTTGCTATGCCTGGCAAAAGTAGAGCACCAATTGCTGACGAGCGTATAGCTGCTTGGTTGGAGCTCGTTTCACTAGGGGGGAGAGAGTACACGAGGAATAGAAGAGAGATGAGGCCCCGGAGGCTGAAGGAGGAGATGCATGGGGGTATTGGGAAACAGGAGCTACAGTGAACGGTTTGACAAGGACTAATGAGAGAACAAAAGCGTCCGATGCTGTATGGCTTGCTCTGGATGTTATGGATCGTATCATTATCTTTTACTTAACGAAAAGCAGCTCCCTACTTTTCGTAAAAAAAACACAGAAATATTTCCAAATTTTGAAGTTCAGAGCATCCAACAACAGCTCGCATTCGTGCGTGCGCGCGGACCGCGCGGCCGGTCATCCACCGTAGCGTACTAGCGTTGCCGGCAGCTGACTGTAGTTGCTAGTTCTTGATTTAGAGTGTAATATAGTACTAGTACAGACTACAGTAGTAGTTGCCTACTTCCGCGCCGACCCGCCAGCCTCCGTGACGGTCGCCGTCCCCCTGTCATCCCGTCATCCGCAAGCACACGTTACGCACCCGAGCCCACCGGCGCGCGCTCACACACACGAACGGCATTCACAGCTCAAAATGACTGGTTTTTCCAGGAAAAGCAATGCAACCGAATGGATCGCGAGAACAGATGTACTACTACACTTGCCAGCACTACTCTCCTGTCTGCCCGTCTACAACTACTAGACCTATCCGTATCAAACGCACCTATGGCAAGACAAAACCAAAGCCTGCACTGTTGCACAAAAGGCCAAGAGCAGATGCGGTTGAGGAACATCACGTGTTCCCGGTGCACGTGAACCTTTCTGATCCCTTTCTTTACAGACATTCTTCTCTCTTTCCTATGTCATGCCACGAAGAACAGTAGTGTAGCAATGAGTTCACGGTATCACCTGCATGATGATAAAATGAAATGGAACGAACTATCGTCGTGCTATAATACCCCACCCCTATCACTGTATGTGGACCCAGATCCCCTCGCTCGGAATGTGTCCATTTACGACGAACACCATGTAGTAGCCTGGTGGCGCCAACACCGCCGTCGCTGGCATCACCACCGACGCCTCGTAGGCGCCGGCACGGGCAATGCTGCTGTCTTCACCACTTCGAGGAACAGCAGCCTCTGGTTCATCGCGAAAGAGTGCGTCGTGAACGACGGCGCCACCATTGTGACTGACACGAAGCCAATGCCGGCGCGTGATATCCCCGATAGCGGAACCGCGAACTGCAGCGTCAGCGGCGCCCCGTAGGTCACGATCACCGGTGAGTCGGCGGGAGAGGGGTCGACGATCTTCGGACGGAGCAAGTCGTTGGAAGGGTCGAGGTACTCCGGCCAGAAGGCCTCGAGGCTGAGCTCGGTGGGGTACCGCACGTTGCTGAAGTTGTAGTACACGTGCGGGTTGCTCCCGCCGACGAGTAGGCGGCCGTCGCGGAGGAGAACCGCCGACGAGTGGTACAACCGGGCGATATCAGTCGAACTCTGCTCCTCGAACCGGTCCCCCGGCGAATGGTCGGGCCGGTAAATGATGGGTGCATAAGCCGGGGTATTGGCGGACTCCCATCCGGCGGTGCCGTCCATGGCGCCGTTGATGATCACCACCTCCGCGCCGTTCGGCAACAGGATCATGTCCCCCATCACCCGCGGCGACGGCATTGTCTCGATGACCCACGACGGCGCGGGGTCGGTGATCTTGATCCGCCCGCACGTCACCAGTGCTGGGAGGAAATTATTGTCCTTCGTGGAGTTGTAGGAGCCGGCAGGCGCGCCGCCGCAAACTAGCACCTCGGCCTCGGTGGGGGACGGCTTCAGGGGCAGCAGCACTGACGAGCCCGAGCTGGGGTAGTTCCTCGGGTCGCCGCCGACCAGCTCAGGGTACGTCTGGACGATCTTGTTCTTCTTGTAGTCGAGAAGAATGGCGCGGTTCTTGGCAAAGATGAAAAGGTTGCCATCGATGTTAAGGTGGACGAAGGGATACAAATTGTTCTCCTCGGGGTCCCTAGTTTGAGCCAAAAATGGCAATGTGATGGGTGAGGTATCGGAAGGATCTGCGGCCTTTGGGAAGAATTCGTAGCTGAACTGCCTCCGGCCCCCGACGATGAAGGCGCGGCCGTCGGGGAGGATCTGGTTGGTGGCGTACCACCGGTTCGCGGCGAGCGCGTCCTGCGTCTCGTTCCAGTCGCAGCTGTCGTCGTCCCCCTCGCACGCGGGCATCGTGCGCACGTTGCGGTATCCGTCGTTCCACCCGCCGGTCTGGACGAGGGTGCCGTCGGGCGCGACGGTGCCCGAGGAGCACCAGGTGTCGGTGAAGACGGAGAGCGGGCGGAACGTATTGGACGCGACGTCGTACTCGGCTGAGTGCGCGGTGCAATCCACGGTGAGCACGCGCTCCCGGGGGTTTCGGCGGCAGCGTCCCTCGGGAAGGGAGAGGTTGGACTGGCCGAAGTCGGTGCGGTCGAAGATTATCACGCGGTCGTTGTGCAGGAGCTGCATGTGCATCGCCGACACGCCGATGCTGCGCTGCAGGAGGTCCCACCTCCCGCCGGCGCCGCTCGCCGGTTGAATGCCGGCCCAAGCGAGGGGCAGAAGAACGAGGTGGTAGATAAAGTTGCGAAGTACTGTAGGCTTCATGGTTACTTGTGACGAGTGACGCTCCAGATTTTGTTAGTTTCGGTATCTTGGACTATTGGTCAGGCACACAGTGTATGAGTGTTTAATTAGCTCGTGAGCAGCTAGCCTGTATATATATATATGCATCGGGTCTAACCATTAAGTTCAGGATTTGGTTCAGCGAGGAGACGGGATGCCAGTCATTATTTTGGCCAGGTTGGTTTTGATTTGGTAGTTCGATCCTGTATTAAGTTGTCCTTTATGACGTTTTGGTTTTTGCGTCCAAGGTTTTTATGTTTGGCATAACGACGCAGTTTACCACCATCTTTTCATGATTTGACCAGCGCCCATGAGGCATGCTCAGTTTCTGCGTGACCATGTTTCTGGGAGCATATGTAGCCTGGACAAGTGTCATATGTGCATGCACTGCCTTTATTCAATTAAGGAGGGCACATATAAACAACGGAGAACAGTAAAAAAACAGTGAGAGGAGCTGCAGAGCAATGCAGTGTACCGTAGACAATAGCACTGTAGAAACAGTGTTCTGAATCACTGTGCCGATAATTCGCTGTACGCGAAAACTTTTTTTTTAAGGAGACATGCAGGTGATTAGAGGTCAAGATCAAATCCTCAAAATCCACATGAAACCTATCCACTTAACATGTCGTTAGTGTGATTCAAAATATGGCCTTCAAGCCACGCAATGTGTCGAGACGGGTACCGTACCAGTTAGACCAGTCACTGATTGGCAAGAGACTTTTAGTACGGTAGTATTTTCTATTTTGTATGCATCCTTGACGATGTCGGTTTTGCAAGCCTTGCATATCACCCGGTAACTTCGCAGATCCCTACATCATGTTCAAACAACGGAATATCTTGTTACCGGGAGTGATTGTAGAGATGCACACTGGCAAGCGTTTCAGTGATCCTCAGCCCTTGAATCAGCAGTGAACAATATAAAAAAGTTAAAAAAACAGTGTTTTTCTACAGCACCTTGCTACAGTATTTAAGCAGTGGCAATTTCCTTTGGCGTTCTCCCTTGCACTTCTCTATTTGTGTGTCTCTGCCAGAGAATACGGTTGATTTCCGTGGACACCTGATAAGGAGCACATTACAGGGAGTGAGTGTAGTCCAAAGAAAATCAATGCAAAATGAGTCATAGTTCTATTTCAGTGTCAGATGTGGATACAAGGACAAATCCTTTTTTTTGGAGGATATAAGGACAAATCTAAAGCAACATCACAAAGTTTCAGAAAATGCCATTCCTTAGCATTTTGAACGCAAGTAGCATTCCATTGTCTACATTAATTTGTTTATACCTTAATAAGTCAGCATGCCTGCCTAATGGATCTGTGTGTCTGGGTAGATATGGAGGAATGAAGGTTAAACTGTTAAGACTCGCTTAAACCTATCCATCAAACTAAGGAAAACTAAGGTATTCCCAAATTAATTTCTTGTAGTGAGGGTGCATTCGGCTACTCGATGATCTCTGAATATATTTTTGCTCTCTTCCTTCCTTGCTCATTTTCGTCGTTTAGGCAATGTTCTGGCACAAATGTCCAAACACTATTTGTAGTGCAAGTAGGTACATTTTCCTATGTCTGTAATGTTGTTACGTACTCCTGGATTATCGCACTGATGGATCTGACAGCTGTTTTCCTTCTGGTGGAAGAGATGGTTTTATGCCCTGTTTTGATTGGTTGCTTATCCTTTTATTTTCTTAGTTTATCTGTCCTTTGCTTAATTGTAAACCGGCATCCCCGGTAAGACTACTTGTACGTTTCTGCCGCTTTCTAGTAAACGGGGCCCTGGCACCTTCGGTCTTAAAAAAAGTACGTGCGTGCATTTTGTAATTTCCAAAACATTGCTATACAAGCTAGCGGGTGAAAACAGATAAGATACAAGTGGATATTACTTTTTTATTTTAACCCATATTTTTTTCGGATTTAAAATCGGATATGGACTAGCCGGATACGGATACAAATCTAGGTTATTCAAAATATGAACATGAGACGGTTTCATGATAGATTCAGGTCAGAAGCGAAAAAAGATATACAGATGCGCGCATATATAAGGCAATATATGTTGAATTAAACTATATGAGTACATAACCATAATACTAAGTTATTATATCAACCAAACCCAATAAATATTATATAAAGAATATGCTATTTGAGGATCAATAGAACCAACTAATTGTCAAGATAAATAGGTTGTTATAGAAAATATGTAATCAATGGGGTGGGCCTTACCAGATATCTGATTTTTTAAAAAATATATGATATTTGAAATGAAAAAATCTCCGATATCCGTCCCGTATTTACCAGATATTAATTACCCTGAATCCGGATTCAAGTATCCAGATCCGGTCAGATAGTCAAAATCCCTTTCCAAATCGGGATCAAGCGGGAAATATACGGCCCGTTTTCACTCCTAATATAAATTGATCCTAAATCCCTGATGTGATGAACAGTGACAATGTAGCAGTAAGACAACAGCATAAGAGGGCAAAGATCACACTACTACGCGACATGGTGACAGTTGTAAGACAAGAGGAGAGACTCCTACAGTCCTACGTGCCGGTGTGGATTGGACGATCCGCGCGGCGGCTCATGTCGTCGCTTGCCTCGCAGTGCCGGGGCGCGCGCGCGCGCCCCCACCATGTGGCCACATTCGGCCAGCGGCGATCAAAACCGCCAGATCGAATCTGGGCTCATGGCCGGGGAGCTCGATCGGCGTAGGCGTAGCTGGAAGGAAAAGGGTATCGCAACAAACGGCAGAACGTGACAAACAGTGCATATTTGGATGCCCATGCACGAGGGGATCAAGATGGAGAAGAGAACCCGTGTTGGCGTTTCTATGGCGCTCCACCACGTCAGGCCGTGGTTGGGAAGGCATGGGCATGGTACCGAGCTGGCCGGAGTTCCGTCGTCAGTTCATTTTTTAAGTTTGAATAGATGCCACTGGGCCAACGAGTACACTATGGAGCTACAAAGGTGAGATTATTATTGGGCTGGAGTTATGTACAAATAAATATTTTTCTTTCGTCTTATATCTTCGGAAGAACAGCACAGCTACGTATTCAAGTCTACGTATCCACGGTGATGCACAACAATCTACTCCTCCCTATGCCGTGAGCGTGAGCAATCATGCCACCGGCGACTTCAATGGACCTTGAGTCCCTCCAATCATAAATACATATAGTTTTAAAACGTTTATATGGTTCTCAAAATTTGACTGCTGGACACCTTGGGTACACCAAACGCCTAGGACAAGACCAACGGCGGCGTGACATGTCACCAAGCACATCAATGAAAAGGGTGTGAAGATAAAAAACCGCAGCCGTCAAGAAATCTAATTTCTCACCCAAACAAAATGTCAAGGCGCGAATGGCAACCGCCGAAGATCGAAATAATGATCTTAAATTATTTTCCTACCTACTTGACAAGAAGAGTCAATCATAAATCAAGAACTTCACCGTATGTTTGTTTGTAGGGTTCTGATAATCGAGATGATCTTAGATAGTCTCTCATATGTCACAGCAAATACAAAAAAGAGAAAAACAAGTCTAGATTATGATCTACTAAATATTTCTTCTCAAGTACAAAGAACAGTTTCTTGCAAAGATTGAAGTAAAGATTGCCTAGATGATTAGAACATGATCTAACAAAGATTTATCTATCAATTGTTCATCCTCGGTAAAAGATCGAAAAGCAATTAGAAAGAGGGGAGACAAAACCAACTTGCAAGAATTTAAAGAGCGAAAGTAAATGTCGAATGTAAATTTAAGAATAGTAGAAAAAAATGAAACTTGCATTGCACAGATAAGAAAGTTTATAAAGCCACACTACCAAATGGACAAAGCTCACAAATGAGCACACAAGCAAACTCTAAAACCTTGCTACAAATCTTGGGAAGAGGCATCCCTCTGTCTCTCTATTTATAGTCTAAAAGCACATTAACTTGACCGTTACTCCACCCGTGAACTATGATCCAACGATCCACCTACACTTGAGTAGGGCTCAAGTTGGCATCCCAGCTATCCACTTGTGCTAACGGGTTTTATCTATTTATGCTAACTTAATCGTTATTCTATCCGCAAAATTTGATCCAACGATCCTTCTTCGCTTGAGTAGGGCTCAAATTGGCATCCTAACCATCCACTTATCTTCCTGGTTTATAGCAACTCATAGCCTTCGTCATCTTCAGCGCTGTCTGACGTCTGGACTTCAGCTCTTCTAGCCTAATCCCAATCTCCTTCGCCTCACCATAACCTAGCTCCAAGTCCTGCAACCATTATATACAAGAGAAGCCTATCACATAGCACTGTTCACAAGATATGCAATTTATAATTAACATAATATGAATTATCAATTAAATGCATCGCTCAAGCTCACTAAGAAGGCCAACCATAGCTCAAAATTGCAAATTCAGTTTTCTAAACTAAAACAAACTTACAAAAATCAACACAAACCTAACAAATATCAAATACTTATCACACATCCATGGGTTGACCTCCGCATAGTCTCGTAATCTCCCCATTGATGAGTATATTGACAAACACGAAAAAACATCAAATTGAGTTTGTTTTGTAGTAATACAATTTTAATTGCAAGAGTCTCACTTAGTCCAATGCAAAAGAAAGCACGTGTTATGACCAAGTTGGCAAGATAAAAATTTAGAGCAAACAAAAGGAAGAACAATTTTTCCACAAATGCTCTAAAAACCAAGAAAAGCTAATAAAAGCTAAATAATCTTATGATCCTAATATATAGCAAAGTGCATGTCCAGCCTCAAATCTGTGAGGTACAAGAGAGAACCAATTATATTCTGAAGTCCTTTTGATCAACTGGATCACTATCCTCATTAGGCTCAAGAATGGTCATAGTGGCCATAGGAGTCATCACTTACTTTCCTTATGACATGTCAAATCACCTATATTGCTTCTCAAGAGGTCTCGAGTGTACTTACATTGATGCAAGAAAATACCCTCCGAATCTGCTTAATCTGAAAGCCGAGGAAGTAACTCAAATCACTTATCTTGCTTATCTCAAACTCTGTACTCATCACATCTGAAAATTGAGATACAAGAGCATGCAAAGAGCCACCAAACATAATGTCATCCACATAGATCTGGGCAAGGAGAAAGTCCGAGTCTACATGTTTGATGAACAAGATCTCATCTACCATACTCATCACAAAACCATAACTAAGAAGGTGAGAATTAAGCATCTCATACCAAGTTCTAGGGGCCTACTTAAGTCAAGCCTTGAAAAGCTTATATATATGATTTTGGTATTTAGGGTTTTCAAATCCCAGAGACCGCCTCACATAAACTTCTTTCTCAATGTATCCATTGAGGAATGCACTCTTAACATCCATCTAATATAGCTTGAACCTCTTAGATGCCGAAAATGTCAGCAGAATCCTAATAGCTACTAGTCTAGCTACAGAGGTAAAGGTCTCCTCAAAGTCAAGGAGAGAAGCCTTGAACAACTAGCTTAGCCTTGTTCTTACTAACAACCCTATCACCACTTTGTTCTTGAACACCCACTTTGTCCCAATTACATTATGACCAGATAGGGCTCAACAAGCTGTCAGACCTTGTTCCTCTCGAAGTTCTCTAGTTCCTCATGTATTTCATTGATCCAGGACTCATCGAATAATGCATGAGAAACATCTTTAGGCTCAGGGAGGAGTTGAAATTCAGAACGGTTAAGGAAGCCGATGCCGCCATGGTGAAGTGGAAAAGGACACGTCACGGTCAAGTGACTTGGGCCCACTTACAAGTAAAACAGTTCAGGAGAGTCTGAATGCATGAGAGGCTTGGCGGCAAGTCATTGGAGCCACATGAAAAGTGTGAAAAATGGTGATACTTCGAGGAGAAAGAAAACCGGTCATTGGGCAAATTGGTAATTTATTCAATACCAGCGATCGAGGCGGTTTAGAAAACCATGGTAGTAGTCTAAGTGGTTGGTTTAGGTTACACTAAAGTGGTATTTGACGTAAATTAGGGCTCAGGAGCAAATTTGGCGTCAATGTAATGGCCGCTTTGAGAAGCATACTTATGTGAATGGAAAACCCGTAAAGAATGTTGGGTTTCGGGTTTAGGGTTAGGGTTGCCTTCACTATATAAAGAGATGTAGTGTGCGTGTGCTCCTTGGTAGTTTTGGCTCTAGTGAGAGGCTTTGTAAAACTCTCTTCATAATCTGAATGCAAATCATCTCTTTGCTCAAGTGTTTGCCTCAAGTTTTGATCTTCTTTTTTGCTCTTGATCTTTTCTTGTGATTTCTTTATTGCTTGATCTCGTGCTGTCAAGGATGTATGACTGATAGATGTATCCTCTGTAGATCATCTCCTTAATCATCTAGACAAGTTTCTCCAAGAAAACGGTTTTTGAGTTGAGAAGGAATTTTTTGAGGTAGATCTTTATCCTATTGGTTTGAGGGATTTTTCTTAAGTGTTCTTGTTCGCTATGACGTGTGGGAGACCATCTAAGATCATCTTAACAATTAAATTCCCACGAGCAAGTATAGGATGAAGATTTGGGTACTGACCCGGTTTTTGCGCACTCTTTCTTGATATGGAAAAAGGTTAGAACTTTGACATCAATCTTTACGATTGAAAATTGGAATAAGTTCCTGATATCCATAGGAAGGTGTCTACAAAGTTTTACAGGGTTTAAATCAGCCGATCAAAAGTTACTTGAATTTTTGTCCTTAAACTCGCACTGATTTTTTCTGTTCACCTGACACTACCTCTACAATATCCGGTAGTACTGGGGTTATTGCTTATCCCGACACTACCGGTCTCTGTAGTGCAGTAATGCCGTCCCAAAACTGATTTTTCAGCGGATCTTCTTTCGCTCTTCTAAGATCTTCGAAACTTTATTATTGTGTGATCATTCACTCCTCCTGTTATCACAATTTCCAGTCCTTCATCCTAGCTACCATTCATCTCGCGTCAAATAAGGTCGCTAAGATAAACCACTTGGTTTAGGCCCCTGCTTAGTGGCGTGTTATTTCAACACTATTCAAGAGTTTTCTTGCTTTGCAGCAGAAGAATCCATACAAATAACATCTTTCAAAGCCAGTATGGGAGCAGAGTGGGCGCAACGTCCAGTGGGCTTTGGGCCATTTGATTGCCGATCTAGGAAAGCTATCCAAATTGGATATTGCCTATTCGCGCAAATTCGGGGTCTGTGAAGCATATCTGAACTGCTGCATGAGTGCATGCACTGAACAACCAAATGGCCAGAATTATGTCTTACCTTTGCTTATAACGCTGGAGCATAATTTGATAGCTTGAAAACTAGTATGTCTTTTCCAAAGAGATGGACCATATCAAAATCGTATGTATGCGATTGTTAATTATACGACCAATTCCAAGACAATATGTTTCACAGTTTTTTCAAAGCTCTAAATAACACTGGCATTGTTTACTGTGTTCCCCCCTGATCTCGCATAGTACTAAACATCTACTATCTTATTAAATGATGCTAAAAGAACCCACCATGTTCGTATGAAGAGACTAGAAATTACCATATTAATGGAGACAAAAAAGAAAATTTTAACTGGCTAGTTTACTTCAAGTCAATGCCTCTGACGGGCTTGGCGCGCCTTACCTCGCAATACTGGTATGCCAGCGAAAAGGATCATCACGTGTGTTTGCGAACGAATCTTTAGGGCGGCAACGGACACCTGGAATATCAGCTTTTTTTTTCTTTTACCATATGATAGGGCGTGTATACACATTTACTTATACTTACATATGCATATATGTGTGTTCCTAATATACGTCTAATCTAGAGTGGAGATCAAAGTCTTACGGAGCTTTAACCATAGAATGCACCCACGTGTACAAATAATTTTCCACTGGGAGAAAAAGATGAGACACCAAGATCGAAACTAAGATTCAAAGCTGGTGGGCAGCTCGCATAAGAGCGAGCTTGCCCACGAATATCAGCCTTCTTGACATGCATTCACTCGATAGTAGCGAGCCCAAACGTCGGATTGAACCTAGGCGCTTGAACATTTGCAGCCTTTTCCACACTTTGCGCCAACCCCTCGGTCACCACCTCGTCTGCACGTTGAGGCGCCGGTTTCCTGGTCTTCTCCGCCGTCATGATACCATCAAGGTTGCGCGCATGACGAACCTCCTTCACAGGACCAGTGAAAATTTCATCTCCTTGCGAGCTCGCCGACCTTTCGCTGCTCTGCTTCTCTGCCATAGGAGCCTCCCCGCCGCCTGCCGTGAACTTAAACACCGCCGAACTAGCCCGGACAGACGGCGACGGCGCACCATTCGAACTCGTCGAGCCAGCCCATCCGCTTCCAAACGCAGAGCCCGTGGATGTCTCATGTCTCCCTCCGCGTCCTCACACTGTCGCGCCGAGTGGCCGACTCTACCACAGGCGTATAAGAAACTGGGGATCTTCTCTGCTTCAGATCGCACCAGAGCACACGCCGCTATCCTCCAGCCGGGGCACGAGGCTTCACCGGAACACCGCGCAGCAGCGGCCTATCGATGTCGATCTCCACCCTGATGTTAGATTAGTCTTATTGTGCATGTGTGTGCGCGTTAGTTTGTTAGGGCATCTCCAATGGTGCTAGTTATAAAAAATGTCCATATCATCTATAGATAGCACATAGACAACATCTTCAATGGATTAGCTATAGCATTGTTTATAAAATTAAATATTGGCCAACATGTAATAGGTAATAAGTGCCTTGGAATCAGTTATAACCTGGCTATACATTAGGGCATCCGCAATGGTGCCAAGTCAGCTATCTATAAGAAGTCCATATCAGCATCTATCCTATGTGGCAAGCAATTAAATGAAGAGAGAGAGCGCTGCTATCTACATACCTGTAGATTGTCTATTAATTAAATGAAAAAAGAGAGAGAGAACACTCTATTAATTAAAAATAGCTATAGACATCTATATAGATTCACCATTGCAAGGGTTTACTATAGCATGGTATATAGATGACATGAATCTTACTATAGAGAGCAACTATCTTTAACCATTGCGGATGCCCTTAGTAGCCGGTCTATATCTCTCTCCTTACTTTTTCCCTTCCACCTAAGCAAAATGCTGAGATGACACCCTTATAGCTAGCTGAAGTGGCACCATTGGAGATGCCCTTAGACTATTCACAGTGTATTGTATCTTATCATAATATCTAAAGCTGTCATGTCATATGATATTATAGAAGATACAACTATCCCAATGTATGGTATCATGGATTGTTTCTTAGTCCCCACAAGATAATTAAATGCTAGATGTGTATGAGAGTATGAATTGTGGACCACTTAGATGATTCAAGTTTCAATGTCTATGATTTCGTGCCCAAGTAGTATCTTTCTCCCCTCTTAACTCTTTTGCCACATCATCAAAAATACTTATGTGACATGCATTAAATGGGTATGTTACTATGCACTGGAAATAGCCTTAGGGCATTCCCAACCCTCCACCTCGGTGGTGTCTATAGAATTAATTATCTTGTAACTAAGCAAAAATCGATGTGGCATAGGAGTTAAGGAGAGAAGGAAAACGAAGAAAGTCTCATGCAAGAAACGGGATACCAAGACTCAAGAAACTAGCAAAATCGGGTTGGACATTTTGCGCTTACCAAAATTGTATTTGTGGTGCATGCATTGGTTTATTGCTCTCATGCATTGCTTTATTGCTCTCTCCCTCCTCTAGACACTACTTATGGAAACTATGGGTTGGGAAACTATGCATTGGTTTATTACTCTCTCTCCCCTCTAGACACTACTCATGGACACCATGGGTTGAGACTGCCCTTAGAGTCGATTCAGTTTGCTGGGAGAGTCAAGGCCGCCGTACTAGCCGAGTCATCTCGATAGTGCCGTTGAGTTAAGGAGGCAGTTGCTGTCTACCTGTGTGTATTTATTTGTACTTGTTAACTTCCGTTGGAGTGGAGCACGAGAGTTGAATAATAGACAAGGAAACGTGCTACGCGCGTAACAAAGAATCTGTGTTCCTTCTTGCAGCGTGTGTGCATATGTGTGTTCCAGCGAGAAACTATGTGTGAGTTTTCTCTCAGGTTTAGACCAATAATTGGTATTAGAGTCATATGTGCTGCCTCGTGAAGCCGAGGATGACAAAATCCAAGTCTCCATCGATGTCAAGTCACATCACCGATGGAGAATAATTAGATCCGTGATCAAGGTTGGAGTTTAGCAAGTTGTGTCACCGATGGTGAAAAGGTGATGGTGTGGAGGCTATCATCGTAAGAAGAGCCATGGTGTATTGAATGCCCAAGATCATGTAGAGGATAGATATATAGAGGTCCGAGTCTCCGTCATGGTAAAGACGTGCCACCAGCAAAGAACCAACAACATAGAGGATAGAAGAGAAAAGCCTTGGCTATGTAGTTGCGGCTGTGCGCCAAACTCTGTGAGTGAATTCGTTCTCTGTATTTATCTCCTCTGAGTAAGAAGTTGTACGTGTCTATCCCCTTCCTCATGATAGTATGTGTTATTGTGTGGGAGTTGAGTCTACGAGATAGCTTGAGTGATCGAGGGGTTGTGCCAACATTCATGGTGGAGAAGGGGATGTATTATTTGTTCATCAACACAAAAAGTGAGCTTATGTTGCTAACTCGTGACAAGGCAGGAGATAGAAATTTTTGAAGTTGTGTTAGAATTAATGTCTTTGAATTGGAAGATGCATCAAGATTAGGGGTGATTGTTAGAGCAACTCCAACCTAAACCCTTATATTTTCCCCTAAATCACTCATTTAGGGGTGGTGTAAAAATTAGGGACACCCTATATCAAATTTGTCTCCAACCCACGCTCCCTATTACTCACCCCTATTATTTATCTAAACATTATTATTACTTTACACCCATGAATCATTTACTAAAAATAGAAATAACAAATAAAAAAAATGTTGAAGAAAATAGTAGGAGGAAGGAGAAAGCCCTTAGAGCAAGCCTAACCCATCCCCTAAACCTCCCCCTATCCTACATTATAAGGAGAATTAGAAAAATGTGAGCTCCAACCCAACCCTTATAAGAAACCCCTATTCTAGGGAGACCCCTTCTCACCCCTACATCTAGGAGCTTTCTCCTTCCCCCTTATTATTTTCTTCAATATTTTTTTATTTGTTATTTCTATTTTTAGTAAATAATTCATGGGTGCAAAGTAATAATAATGTTTAGATAAATAATAGGGGTGAGTAATAGGGAGTGTGGGTTGGAGACAAATTTGATATAAGGTGCCTTTAATTTTTACACCACCCTTAAATGAGTGATTTAGGGGAAAAATATAAGGGTTTGGGTTGGAGTTGCTCTTAGATGTAGGGGTGAGAAGGGGTCTCCCTAGAATAGGGTTCCTTAGAGCATCTCCAGCAGAACCTCTAAACCAGCCCCTAAACCTTAAAATAGGGAGTTTAGAGCAACTCCAACCCAAACCCCTATATTTTCCCCCTAAATCACTCATTTAGGGGTGGTATGAAAATTAGGGGTACTCTATATCAAATTTGTCTCCAACACACACTCCCTATTACTTACCCCTATTATTTATCTAAACATTATTATTACTTTGCACCCATGAATTATTATTTTAAAATGAATAAAAAAATGCCAAAGAAAATAATAGGGGCAAAGAGAAGCCCCCTAGATGTAGGGGTGAGAGAGTACCTCCCTAAAATAGGGGTTTATAATAGAGGTTGGGTTGAAGCTTATATTTTTCTAAATCTCCTTATAATTTAGGATAGGGGAGGTTTAGGGGGTGGGTTGGGGTTGCTCTTAGTAAAAAATACAGATCCAGTAGGGCCCCTAATCCAGCCCCTAAAATTAGGAGGCCCCTAAATTTGCCTCCTTAGCCCCAATTCCCAGAGAGCCCATAAACCAGCCCCTAAACCTTAAAATAGGGAGTTCTTAAAGATACACCAGAAGATTGAAGACAGGAAAATACATGAGAGGCTTCGAGATGATCTTATTGAGCATTTGTGGGCAATTCACAGCGCTTCGTAGTTTGATTCATTGTTCGAAGTTTCTATTTATCTATTTATCATGTTTTGAAAATTTTAAATATCATATTTTTAAATTGTAAATATTAATATACTTATGTTTTATGTATTACAAATATTTTTGATTGAATTTTAGTGGTGTCAAATGAAGATTATACATAGCGGATATGTCAAAATAGGAGAAAAAGTAAAATAGAGGCTGAAATTTAGGGGATGTTGCTGGACTTGTGCTCTGAAAATAGGGCCTCAAAAAATAGGGGAGTCCCTAAATCCAAAATAGGGGCCCTTGCTGGAGATGCTCTTATAAGGGTTGGGTTGGAGCTCACATTTTTCCAATTCTCCTTATAATTTAGGATAGGGGGAGATTTAGGGGGTGGGTTGGGTTTGCTCTTAGATTAATGTTGTTGTGATGTGTGTGCGCATTAGTTTGTTAGACTGGATTCAGTTTGTTGGTGAGTCGGCGTGGATGTAGGGAACCTATCGAGCTGAATCATGCAAGGCATAATGAGTTAGTTTGCATATACGTAGTGGTGTATGTGGGAGTTAGACTATCACCAGTGATTTCTCTTCCCCTCCCCCTTCTCTTCGCGATGGGAACACGCCCCCGATGGGAACGCGTGCGACGCTCCAGCGGCTTCCCCTCCCGAGTCCCGTGCGGAAGCGATAGGAGAGAGAATCCCAGGAAACGGAGAATCTCTCTCCTTTCCCTTCCACTGGTCGAGCGGGTGGAGGCCCCTTCGCGCGGTGTGGCGGAAGAGTCGACGAGAGCGGGCGGAACTGGGCGCGCTCCGTTGCGATCGGCGACGATGGCGCGCGAAGGCGAGCAGCTGCGCCGATGGTTGCTGAAGAGGGAGGCCTGGGCATCTTCACCGGTGTGCTCGGAGACCCCGTGGCCGAGGCGAGGTCGAATTCCCCAATTTCCTCCGAGTTTCTAGTTGAATGCTGTGGCGATTAGCTGGTTTAGGGTTTCCGGCGTGGCGCGATGGGGTGATTGGTGCACGGTGGTGGTCAGATCTGGGGTCGATTAGCTGGGTTGGTTTTGGGTGGTGACCGAAGGTAGGTAGGAGCTGGCATTGGATGTTAATTTGGTTGATTCCACCCTCATTCCACACAGATCTGACGTGATGTCTGAATCCACATCGACCTGGATTCAGTCTGGATTTGGTTGATTTCACACCGATCTGAGGTGATGTGTGAATAGGGATGGCAAAAATACCGTGGGTCCGGTACCGTGGTACCCGACCCGATGGGTCCGGTCAGGTCAAATTTGGACCCACGGGTATATTATTTGGTCCGGTGCCGGTTGGTCCGGTCCGGTCTTATTTTGGACCGTGGATACCTGACCGGACCGTTCTGATCTCGCGATGTAAACACAATCCGCCATGCATGCGCTTTTGAGGCTCGGCGGCTCCTTGTGACGCGACAACGGCTCATTTTCAAATGATCAAAGCTCGCGGCATGTCTGAGCCGACCGATTAAAAGCGGTGGCGCTCTCCAAGGCCCAGCGGCCACTCAACTTGTCCCGAACAAAATCTGTTAGGCTTTCAGGCTGTCGATCGATCAAGACGAGCACCGCAGCGATAACATTAGTACCGCCTCGCCTGGCTAGAGCGGCTGGGTCGGTGGAAGCGGGTTACAAAAGGAGCGGCTGGGTCGGTGGAAGATGGGAACGCCGAACTGCTTGGCGCCTTGGCCCGAGCCCGACCGAAACAATGACAAAGCCCGTTGCTCGTATGGGCATCTTGCCGGTCCAGCCCACGAGCGGTGCGAAAAAAGGCTATTCAAATTCTAAAATCTTCTCTGTATGGTAACGGGTCCAGATACCCATCGGGTTTGGGTCTGGGTCCGAGTTTGGACCCGTGAATGACTTTGGGTCCGGGTCCGGATTTAAATTTCGGGTCTCGGGTCCGGGTCCATAGAGGCTGGACCCGGAGGTACTCGGACCCGTTGCCATCCCTATGTGTGAAGAATTCTTCGGTTGATTCCCCCCTCATTCCTGACTGAATCCAGATCGATTACACCCTCATTCGTTTATTTGCTTCATAAGCTTGGTGATTCTGCAGTGTTGTGATCTGTGATGAACGATTATTACAATGAGTAAAAGAACTTTCATATGTGTGCTTGGTCATGGTGATTCATTGAAATGGTGATGCTTGGCAGTAGTAGAAGAACTTTCATATGTGTACCTCGATTCATTGAAATGGACAGCAAATTTTTTTCTACTTACTGACAGAATAGTTACAAATATGTGTGGTATGTGCCAACTGGGAAGTGGTAAAGATCCAGAAATATATGTATAGCACGAACTGCTATACTCAATGCTAATTTAACTGGGAATTTCTAATTTGATCGAGGTAAAGATCCATAAATATACTCATTGCTAATTTGATCTAGGTAAGAAGGAACTGCTAACTGGAAAATGCTCATTGCCAATTGGGAATTGCTAAGTAGATCAAGGTATATATGTTCATAAGGAACTGCCAATTGGGAAATGCTTATATTATGTAGGTATATGTGTTAAGAACGAACTGCCAATTGGCAAAAGCTAATTTAACACGATGGTATATATGTTAAGAAGGAACTGCCAATTGGGAAATGCTCATTTCAATAAGGAACTGCCCATTGGTACATATGTTATCTAGGTATATATGTGAGTCTGCGAACTGCCAATTGGTATACATGTTTAGTGCATGTGCTGTGTTTTTTCGGTGCTGATTGCTATTCTGTCGCATATATGGAGTATGGTAGATAACGGAAAAACCATTCACTACCATTGCCAACAATACATGGAATATGCCAGGAGTCCAGTGCATTATGCTTTGTACCAATTAAATAGCCGTGATTATGATTTGCAGTAGTTTAGCATAACACATATCATTTGTGTAGATGGATGAACAAAAACTCATAGCATACCTCCGAAGCATGAAAGAAAATGTTGAGGTCGGGGTTGCATCTCTTAGGGAGATAGTGCATGAGAATTTCAGCCCGGTCGAGTGTTGCCATGCTGTCGACCTCAACTATGCCCTCCTCGCTGTGGATGCCATCGCTGCTAGCTTGGACGAACTAAGCTTGAAAGCTGCTGAAGTCCTAGCATTAGCAGAGAAGGCATGCCAGATCCAAAGATCGTATGAGGCCACGGCCTCCAAAACTACTGTGGGTTTGCGAATATGCCCTGTAAATTGACCCTGCAGTGCCTTCGGGCAATTCTTCCATTCCCAATGCATGCAGTCAATGCTTCCTAGCATTCCCGGAAATCCTCGCATCGCCCCAACGGCAAGCAGACGATTTGTATCTGCCTGAGTAGGGGCTCGGAGGTACTCGTCCTTGAATATATTGACTACGGCCATAACAAACCTCTTTAAGGCTTCAATGGCAGTGCTGGCTCCAATACGAACATACTCGTCAGTAGCATCGGCAGAGGTACCGTACGCAAGCTGACGGATAGCAGCTGTCATCTTTTGAAGATGAGACAAGCCCAGCCTTCCAGCAGCATCTCTCTTCTGCTTGAACCAGTCATCACGGGCCTCGACGGCACTTGCAATCTTAATGAACAGGTTCCTACTCATCCGGATCCTGGAAGAGCATAGCACAAATTAGTGAAATAACAGGGGTTATAGCCGGAAAGGACGACCTCTCACGTACCTACGCCTGAAGAGTGCGTGATCATGCACAGGCGTGTCGGAAAAGTAGTCATTGTATAGCCTCGCCACACCATCGAGGTGTCCTCGGTGCACCACCGCTCGGCCAGGAACTGAGCCCCCCACTGTGGGACGCTCTGTTGTGCTGCTAGTTCCTCCTCCTCAACGGCAATGCGCAGAAGCAGATCGTCCTCTTCCTCCTCCAGCATCACAAGTTGACGAGCACGCCGAGAAATGCTTGGACCACCACGAAACCAACTCATGGTTCTTGCTAGCTCTCAAATGAGATGAAGTTAGAGCTGCACACAACCTCCTTCAAAGCCAATGTTGTGTTGCTGGTACCTCTTCACCTTGCCTCCCCTTTTTATGGAGGATGTTGCAGGTTGCTTCTCATGGAAGGAACTGGGGGCAAGTGACAGCTCCTTCTAGGACAAGCTAGCTGTGGGCCAGTGACAGCTCCTTCAGTACAAGCCAGCTGTGGGCAAGTGACAGCTCCTTCCTGGACAAGCCAGCTGTGGGCAAGTGACAGCTCCTTACAGGACAAGTGACAGCTCCTTCCAAGGCAAGGAACCTCTGCACATGGTACTTCTTTCTCCAGTAAGCAACAGATATAAAAATTACGTATATACTATTTTGTTAACAATATTGCAAATTACATATTTTTTAATATTACGTAACCTCATTTATTATAAATTTATTAATTTCCATTCAAAAAATTACACGAAATACATCATAAACAAGTCAAATACACTCTCGTATAAAATACGGTATAAAATGAAGTGGTTAAAGTATATGCTTAAAATATGGATGAAGGGATGGGACGGGAATCTGGAAGGGATGCTGTTGGAGATGTATTCTGGGAAGGGATGGGAATCTGGGAAAGGATTCCCATCAGGGGTGGAAAGGGATTCTGGAAAGGAAAACCACTGGTGATAGGCTTAAGAGCATCTCCAAGAGTACCCTAAATACATTCTCAAAATCTGATTTAGGGTTTAATTAAAAAAAACTTACTCCAACAGTTCCTTATACTTCTTCCCCACTTTTCCGCGCGCCCTAAACACGAAGCCGGCTGCCTCATTTTTCCGCGGTCGCGCCGCGCTCCCAATCGGAATTTCTGGCCCGTCCCGCAGCCAAATCGCCAGTGCGCGGGCTTCTTCGCGCCATTCCATGTCTTTCCCACCGCTCCTTCTCCCCTTCGCCTCCTCAGTGCGTACGCCGTGAAACGGCAGCAGCAGGGCCGCCGCTGCCGAGGAGCTCCAGCACGCCGACCCAGATCCCGACCGCAGCAGCTCCTCCCGCGCCGCTCGCCGTCCCCGGCGGCCGCGCGGCATTCTCTCCGACGTCGCCGAAGAGGTCACGCAGGCAGCCGCGCCTCCCTCGCCGGGGCGGAAGGTGCTGGAGAGCTTCCGCGAGGAGCTCGAGATCGGGGCGCCTCATCGCTTTCGTCGGCGTATTCCACGACACAGCCCGTGATCTGAGCCGGGTTTTGTTCGGTGGGAGGCGTCTTCGTGGTAGCTAATCGGTAAAACCTAGAGGACTCCGCGAAGGGTTTGGCGCCCTCGAACTAGGAAGAACAAGTGATTTTTACCCAGTTCAGCCCCTTGTGAGAAGGGTAATA
This sequence comes from Guadua angustifolia, assembly GCA_036346375.1. Taxonomy (NCBI): domain Eukaryota; kingdom Viridiplantae; phylum Streptophyta; class Magnoliopsida; order Poales; family Poaceae; genus Guadua; species Guadua angustifolia. The sequence goes on along the minus strand of CM070504.1, from coordinate 15,428,017 downwards.
ACCTTACGTCTGCTAAATTTCTTATGGGGTGTATCGAACCAAGACTGAGTTCTCGAGTTACAAGCGCATCCGATAGCTTTCTAGTATTGCTTGGTCGGTGATCTAGGATCCGATCCCTTTCCCATGCACCCGAGGGCCCTTATATAGGCAAAGCTAACGGGTAGGTACAAGGAGGTCATCATGCTGATCTAAATACATTTAATGCTTCCTCTCGTGTTGTCCCGTTCCTCGGCCTCGTTAAATGCCTACGCGTGCCCTTGCCCGTCCGCGGATGGGACCCTTGTGAGGTAGGTGAGGCGTCGAGAATGGGCTTGTTGCGAAACCTTGAAGCGATAAGCTCGCTATGGCGAACTGCCGTTCTTCGACACGATGCGGCGGAAGAGCTTCGAGGCGAAACCGCGTCGCCCACCTTTCTTGCCTTCGGCGGGAAGCGGCGGGCGTCGCCAATCGCCGCCACTCCGCCACGCGGATCGCGGCGCCGACGGCGGCGTGCTTTCGCCGCTGCTCGCCGGGCGCCACGCGAACCGCGCGCTGGCCGGCCGTGATCGCCGCCGACGCCAGCGACCACGTGGCCGGGCGCGGCAGCGGCGTGCTCGCCACTCGCCGGGCGCTCGTGGACCGACGCCGGCGGGGCGACGATCGCCGCCGATGGCGCCGCCCGTGGGATCGGGCGGCGGCGAGCGGCGTCTTCGCCCACCTACTCGCCGGCGCCCGTGGACGGCGCTGGCCGGCGGGCCGTGATCGCCGCCCGATGGCCCCGCCGCCACGTGGGCCGGGCGCCGGCGAAGTAGGCGTGCTTCGCCCACGCTCGCCGGCGCCACGTGGACCGACGCGGCGGCGGGCGTGATCGCCGCCGATGGCCCGGCCGCCACGTGGACCGCACTTTATGCGGTGGAGAGGGTACCTAGCGTATATACGCGACACTTTCGATACCGGCAAGATGGCGCTTCGCGAACGGCTCCGTGGTGATCTCCATGGACGACAGTAGACGACACCCACGTCCTCTCCACCGTCGCCGCCGCCAAGTCCTCCGAGCCCGTCCGGGACTTCCTTTTCCTGTTTCACTGTCGCTTGATCCGGAATCGAATCGTCGGGTGTCGAAATCCCGACGTTTCTTGATGCAAATCGGTGGTCTCGGTGTTCTCTTTTAGGATCGTGCTAGAGACAAGAATGGCTGGATGATTGCGTACGGTTGATTCCGTAGAATTTCACTTCTGCTGCTCCTGAAGATTTTAATTTGGACTTTGGGGATGTTGGGTAGTTAGATGAAATGTCATAGAGTTAGATCCCTGTTCTTTTTGTTTGATGTTATTCAAGGAACTAAGAACGATTATTATTATTATTATTTGTCTAGGGACTGCTGGAAACAACAGCATAGCATTCAGAGAGAGGCCATACTATCCTTCTCCACGGAGCACCAAAAATCCAAATCTGTGCAAGTAAATTGTTCCTCACCGGAAGTACTTTTGCTCTGTACCTCATTGTGTTTTTGCCGAGCGCATGTTCTGAAGACTGGTTGCTTTGTCGCTGGGAGCAACTAGAACGGAACAAGCAGAGACTTCTGAAGAAGCTGTTGTTCTCTGTTTATTTGCCGATACAAGAGCAGAGCCTGGGCAACAGAGGTTGAACAAAAACAAGATCAGCAAACTGGCGGCCCAAACGCTTGAAGAAAAAACGATGGCTTCATGGGAAAGAGGCCTACGTGACCAATTAACAGATTTTTTAGGGAACAAGAAAGGAACTGTTGGAGGATGGAAGTTTTTTTTTGGGAAAAAGGTTTTTGGGCAGGCCTCAATTCAATGTATTGGGAGTTAAGATATTGGACACTGTTGGAGATGCTCTAAGGACACCATACTGGCCGAGTCATGTGGATAGTGGCGTGAGTTATGGAGGCAATTGTTGTCTACTCGTTTGTATTTATTTGTACTTGTTAGCTTCCGTTTGAGTGGAGCAAAAGAGTTGAATAGGCCCTGTTTTTTTGCTTAAGTTTTTTGTTTATAGTTTAAAGTCAGTTTTTTTTTCTTAAACAATTTAAAAGCTAATAGTTTTTGTACGTGATAGAGGTAGGTAATTTTATCAAACTTTAGTGTTATTAGTCTAAAACCAACCATTAATAAGCTAAAAAAATCTCTCTCCAGTGGCTTTTGGCTTTTAGTTATATGGAGACTTATGATTTTTGAAAAGCTCAGATAAAAAACTACTTATTTGTTTAAGTTTAGCTTTTTATCTTTTAAACCAGTGAAAAAACTCAAACAAATAAGATCATAATAGAGAAGAAAACGAGCTATGCAGTTTTGGCACAACAAAGAACATGCGTCCCTTCTCCTTGTAGCGCGTGAGTGTTGTGTGTTCTGGTTAGAGAAAAGTTTTCTCTAGGGTCTAGATCGACAACTGATGCAGAGGTGCTCCCCCAAAGCGGTTCTCGTCGGCGTCCACCTCCACCAACTTCCCCACCCTGCTCCCGATGGCGGCGGCGCAACTGCCGGTCATCGCGCCAAGCGGCAGGTCGTAGATGCGGACTGCATACAGAGAACGCCATCTTCGACGGCCTCGCCACACCTTCAAACGGGATGAGCACCAGGGCTTGGTGCATGAACGTCCAAGGGCCTCTCAATATGAGCCGAACCTGAACACGAACACCTGGCCGCCGAGCTCCATGCACAACAGCTCCTTGTGCAGGCCCCAGGCTGGCTCCATCTTGCGTGCCATTGTTCCGGAGCTCACGACCGGGCTAGGAGACAAGCTTTCCAACCGCGAGGTCCGAGACCCATAGAGGGTTTGGAGGCAAGTCACCCTCTTCGATGCACTGACCAAACTAGGAAACGTTCAATGGAGTTACATATATAGTACAATTTTATAGTCTTATACAATAGTTTCATAACATTATAAATTCAACACATACATTCAAAATTTGCTAAATGTATAATACAAATAGTTCTAAAATTTTACAAATTCTAAACCACTAAAATCGAAAACAATTCAATCAACAAGTTTAATCCATTGAAGAGATATTCTCCTAATGTTTTTCAACATTTTAGAGGTACTAGAGCATACCCGGCAAGCGAAAATCCATCCATGCTTCGATGAGCACAGCATTCGTGTCCTCTGTGAGATTAGATTGGGATGAGCGAGTTTTGCCTCGAGCCTTGCATTCTCCAGGCAACCGAGGAATAATTAAACCCTAGATTACCGAGGGAGGCGCGGCGAAGCGGTGGAGTGGTGGATTACTGGACCATTTTGTTTTTGTTTACGTACTTTGCTTGTATTGCATTTTAAGATGACAGCGCAAATTGTGGCGGCTACTAATGGGCTCTGTGAGACCGATATCTCAGCCTCTTAGGGTCCATTGCAATCTGACCAAAATATGTTTTGCAGGATTTGAATTTATAATGTTATGAAACAGGACTAGGCTACAAGAGCTGAGGTCTAGACGATCAGGCTACTGAAGATGATGACCGAGATTAGGAGTTGCTGCGAACTGAGAGGACAAATGGATGGCTGGAATGCTAACTTGAGCCTTACTCAAGCGAAGGAGGATCGTTGGATCAAGTTTCACGGATAGAGTAACAGCCAAGTTAATTAGCATAAATAGATAAAACCCATTAGAATAAGTGGATGACTGAGATACTAACTTGAGCCCTACTCAAGCGAAGGAGGATCGTTGAATCAAGGTTTGCAGATGGAATAGCGGTCAAGTTAGTGTGTTTTATGCTATAAATAGAGGGGTAAAAAGATGCCTCTTCCCAAGGTTTGTAACAAGATTTTAAGGTTTTCTTGTGTACTCATTTGTGAGTTTTGCCCATCCAATAGTGTGGCTTTGTAAACCTTCCTATTTATGTAATGCAAATTTTATTATAATTTACATTCAGCATTTACTTTCCGCACTTTAAATTCTTACAAGTTGGTTTTGCCTCTCCTCCTTCTAATTACTTTTGGATCTTTTGCCGAAGATGAACGATTGATGGATGAATCTTTGTTAGATCATATCCCAATCATCTAGGCAAACTTTACTTCAATCTTTGCAAGAAATCGTTCTTTGTACTTGAAAAGAAAGAATTAGTATGTCGTATTCTAGACTTGTTTTTCTTTTGTTCGTGCTTGCTGTGATTTGTGAGAGACCATCTAAAATCATCTTGACTATTAAAGGGTGAAGTTCTTAATTTTTGGTTGGCTCTTCTTGTTCAATAGATGGGAAAAAATTATTTGAGATTATTCACCTCCTCTCATCGCCATTTCGGTCTTTTATTTTTAGATTCCATGACGACTCATAGAAATAGATGGCTTACTTATCTACACGCACAGACGTACAGTACGTTGAAAGAGCGAAGGATCGAAATTATTGTCGACCGTCAACAAGAAAAGACCAAACTAGGACTCCAGTCTTCAGACCGCACTGCAGACAGTGGGAGTGCTTTGTTCGCAAGTGATCTAGTTCATCATAGCTTAAGTACGTAAGTCTCAGTCTCAACATTATCAATGCTTCAATCCGTAATGTTTCTTTGACGTGAAGCACAAATTGTCCAAAATGCAGATTATTAATTTTAAGCGTGCTCATTAAGTCATGTTCACATTATGTCGCAACTCGCTATCCATTCATTCCCAGATGTTTGTTATTTTAGAAATGCTATGTTACCGCAAGGAAGTAGTGCTGTGCCAATTCAGAGACCGGTTTCCTTGCTCAAGTTTGACATTGCATGCAGCATATATGGCACCGAAGAAAATGGACTAAAGTTTTCTGATGCTTTTGAAGTGTGATCAACGTGTCCACATATTCCTCACCTGAAAGTGGTTACTGCCATTCATAACTTTCTGGAATTTTCACACAACCTCCACAAAGAGACTCTATAAGCCCACTCAGAATAGCTTTCTTTTCTTGGCAGGATAGTGAAAACTGGAAGTCAAATACTTGCTCCATCCATCTTGATTTAGTGCAAGAAAAGCGCCTGATATTTCAGCGCACAACCTAGAACCTCTGAAGAAGCTATGCGCATCACGAACAATGCAAAGCGAATATCCAAGGCAAGCCAAATTCTTTGGAGTAAGGATTCTTCTCTTCAATAAGTGACCTCCAAAAGCGAAGCTCCCTATCTAGCTACTTGTGCGCCATAATGCAACCTCCATCCATCCGTGAGGCCGTAAGAGAGGAGGACATTCCTTCTTGTCTATGCCCTGGTCAAAGGCATCTATCTAGTTTGGTCAGGAGCCCCGGCGCCTCCAAGTTGAAAGGAAGGAGCGTTGGGGTCACGTTGTTGCTTCCCTGTCAAGTTGGCGTCCAGCAGATGAGAGATTCCTCTCGAGTTGCATCTCGGCCACTTTTGCCCGTGCCTCTAGCCAGCTTTACTACTCATGATAATGCATGTATACCATTGGAACGAATACGTGATGAACGCCCTCTTGTCGTCGTCGTCTTTCTAGTAGCAGCATTGTTTCTAACCAACACGTTGTTGTTCTTAATCCAATCATCCAATCATCTTTAGAGTTTAGACGACCCCCTTTTTATGAAGGATTTCCATACCGCATGACGTGCTTGTTTCTTTTCAGTGTGTATATCTTCAGATATATTTGTGTTCATTCCTACTGCCAGATTCTGAGGTAGTGGAGTCATGTTACGTCAGGTCGGCAGGGTTAATGTGTTCGTAGTGTGATCATTGTTAGCTAAAATCAGCAAGATAACAACAACTATCCTTGGTACAAAAAGGAGAAGGATATGTCTCAAGGCTGCATTTTTCAATTCAGCAGCATCAGTTGCTTGTGTGACATGTGCTTAAAAACTTCGTTTCTTCTTAACACGTCCCCCTTTTCCCAGCTCGTCCTCTTTAGCTGCTCTGATTCTTTCGGATGATCTGCTCAGTGATATTGCCCTGTAAGGTGCATGCATCTTCAAACGCATGTACAATTCGAACTACCAAAGCAAATCTAACATGCTTTCAGCTAAGTCATGCATGTATCAATGAAGATAAGATCAGCCAACTTATCAGATACCATAGGTGCTTTTAGATGAACATGGATACATTTCATTGCAGCATCTCGGTTTGACATGGCCGCTTGGTCTGTTGACAGGTTGCGGAAAACAATGCACAAATGTCACGCACGCGCGGGCATGCGGTCAATACATGCAGATTGCAAGGCTTTACAGTTACATCAGCTAAAGATATGAGAATATTATTGTTCAGGAATAAATCTTCTCTTCGTGATCTGATCGTGATGTTTGGCGAGAAAGAAGTGGCGATGAAACGGTTCTCTGACCGGCGGTACTCTGAATGTGTTGAAGATGGCAAAAGAGGATGAAGTGAGGATTCTCAAGAAATCTGCTGAGATAGATTGAGATTCTCAGCTGGGATACATGTCTATTTTTAACATCTAGCATATCGGATCATGATCTCATAGGTGCCATGCTGATTTTGATCTGCTGAAAATTGCAATGCCGAAGGGCCGGGCCGATTGTAAAGGTGTTACGGCGCAGATTCTTACCGAAATTCTGAAAGCTTTAAGGCCACTTCAGAAGAAAAAAAGGTTAAACAGATACGTACTTCAACCGACTGATTGATCCGTTTTTGTTGTCAAACACGAGAAATTTCACATTTTTAGTTTGAGTAGCGCTCTTGTTAGTGACAGACAACCACCACCTCTGAAGTTTCTGCCATGTCCACTTTGAAACGAATATTAACATTCATTCAGCATGCGTCTGATAAGGCATTAAAATGTGATACAGCACTCGAAATATGACCTCACTTATTTGTCTGACGAAGCAACTAACTACTTCGTTTAAAAGGTGCGTTGTGGCCATAGTCTACTACTCCCCAGCGTTGCTGAGTCTCCTTTCGAACATGATCTGTATGATCACACATGATGTTGGCCTGCTTGCACGCAATCAGTCGGTGCTATGATGGGGTTGGTGAGGCAATGATAGGAAACGCTGCGTCCGCTCCGCCCCAATTTACAGGCTGCAGAAAGTAAATATGTACTCGAGGTATCCTTGAGCACGAGCGAGAAAATGATGCATCCGGCGATCGACCAGTTTGTCTGATGTTATCGCAGCAGCAGACTAGCAGGAGCACTGCAGCTCCCTGTTGCATTGGGAATCATGTGATGGCCTCAGGGCGCAAGGCATCTCTTCATCATGGGAGCATCGGGAAGAGAGGCCAAGATTCTGTTCGGCCCTTACGAGATGTTAACCTAATCTAGCTGCTAATTGATTATTGTGCTTACAGAATCACCGGCCAAAAAGGCCTGGCTCCATTTGGCCTGAATGAACCTTCCCAAAGCAGGGAGGAAAAAATGAGAAAAGAACAGCTATTTTGTTCGCTACATGATGCCTTCAAAGTGCAAAGCACCAGACAAGCAGACAATGATTTGCTCCTGGACCCTTTCCCGGTTTCCTTGATGCAACACCATGAATGATGTAGATAGAGGACGGACAGGCGAGTTAAAAACAGTATACGGCTTTGTTAAGTAGTAATCAACACCAATGATATACATGGAGAGAAAGACCACATCGCAATGGTATTATTTTTCTGCTACGCTTTTGCTTTCCGACACCGCTACAACGATCCAAATTAGATTTTTTTTAAATAATACATTTTAAAAATAATTTTACAAAAATAATTCCCAATTTTTTTATAGAAATACATTTCAATTGAAATTCATTCAGTGACAGAAGACTACGAGTCAAATTAGCCTGTCGACCAAATGAATCTACGACAAAACAATCTATCGTCCAATTCATTCAACGATTTTTGTAAAAAAATCAGGGTATTTTTGTAAAATTATTTAAAAATGTATTATTTAAAAAATTCATACAGGTTGGGTATTGCACGGGTTTTTTTTTTCCTGAGTACGTACCGCTAGTTACTAGCTACAGCCTACACGACATCTACTCTGCAGCTAGCTGGTTGGATTAGAGTGGATTAATTAGCATAACACGGTGAGTGTTAGCTAGCTAAGGTAGCTAGCTAGTGGGCAGTAGCTACCTAGCGCTGACGAAGGCCTTGATATGGGCGAGCATCTCCTGCGTCCGCGGCTGGGAAAGGTGGTAGTTGTGGAGCACCTGGAACGCGTGGCCGACGCCTTCGTACATGGCCTGCTCCACGCTCTTGCCAGCCTTGCGCATGGCCTTGCAGAGCTCCAGGTTCCGGTCGCGCAGGATGTCCGCCTCCGAGATGCACACGAGGACAGGGGGCAGCGGCAGGGTCTCTAGCCGCGGCGCGGCGCGGGACAGCGGGTTGCACCAGGGGTGGTCGCGGCTGGCGCCGGCAGGGAGCGCCATACGCCAGTAGGAGTCCGAGGTTGAGAGCGTCAGCGCCGACCGCGGAGGCTGCGGCATGGTCTTCTCGGACGCCGTGCGGGCTTCCCCGCCGAAGAAGGGCTGGATCAGGATGGCTCCCTTGACGGAGAGGGGAGTCAGTGCGCCGAGCAGGCCGAGCCGCGCGGCGACGTGGAAGGCGATGGCGGCGCCAGCGCTGTCACCCATGAGGAACACGAGGTCGAAGCTGCAGCGGCTGCGCCACCAGGAGAGCTCGTCGGAGGTGGCGCAGCTAGCCTGCTGCCGCAGCCACCGCACTGCGGCGAGCCCGTCGTCAAACGCGGCCGGGAGGGGGTTCTCTGGGGCGAGGCGGTAGTCCACGGACATCACGGCGCAGCCCGCCCGCGCGGCGAGCTGCGCGAGGAACTCGTGGTAGCAGCTCCACGCGGCGGAGCCGACGCAGAACCCGCCACCGTGGAAGTACACCACCACGGGGACCCTCCCTCCCGCGGCGGCCGGCGCGTACAGCCTCGCCCACACCCCCGTGGCACGGTCGACCACCACGTCGCGCGCGATGACGCCCGGCACCGCCGTCGTACCACACGTGCACGGGACGTCGGGGATCGCCGGGAGGCGCTCCACGTGCCCATCCTTGTACACCCGTATGAGCCCGTGGATCTCCTCGACCACGGCGCCATGACCAGCATGCCCGCCCCCGCCGCTCTTGCCGACCTGTTGGAAGCCGACCCTTTGCTCGCCGACGTGCAGTGTCCCCATCCTCCGCCTCCTCATGCAAAGCCTGCGCTGACTCTTTCTAGAACGGCACGGCAGGCAAGCAAGCACGAAAGTACCACGCTTTGGCTGTACGCTGTGCCGTGTCCCGGGAGCCGGCCGCTGGACACAATTAATTATGCAGCCGTGTCTGGGGCGGTCGGCCGGCGCCGAGTTTTATAGCCCGAGGGCGGGCGGTGGCGGGCTGTTCGGGGCCGAGTGGGCACGCCAAGTGGAGGCGGGCGTTAAAATCCATTGATGCGCGAAGCCTAGGCCTGATTGGCTCCATTTCTTTTTTTAAAAAAAAAAACTTGGCCTGCGTGAACAAAATTGCAAGATTAGCAATCTCTCCGACCATAGAAACGAAGATACGTGGCACGTGTAATCTATCATGTCTATGCAACGTATGGCGATCGAACTGATCGCGTAACTGGTGGGCTCAGTGGCAAATTCATGATGAAAGTAGAGGTGGGGCTCTTATACCGATATTCTGACTTAACATAAACATATTAATGATATATCTACCAATCTATTGCCAACTAAATTTCAAATTCATACATATTAAATCAGAGAAACAAAAATATCAATCAGTCAATAGAATAGACTTGGGCAATAGAATACAAAAATCAGACATCAGTTATTACAATAAAAGGCATTCAGGCATGAGGCATAGCATTGAGACTTGGGGTAATTTTTTCATACCTAGGCTTGGTTCCTATCTGGACTTTATCGATGCACGCCTGTTGCCGGTTGGATGGAGGGAGCCGGTTCCTCTCGGGCTCGAGATGCGTGTTCGGTCGTCGGACAAACAGCTCAAGCGCCGATTCTCTCCTCTAGTGATGCGTGTTCCGCCCGACACTCCTCTGGCGATGCGTATTTTTCGCCGCGCTCTAAGTGGCCGATAAGTCTTCTCGGGCCTCTGCCGCCTATCGGCTACCCAATTGCCCTGGCCCTAGTGCACGCCTGGCGCCCTTGACTCGTGTCTTGGCACCATCGCCGTCTGCGGCGTCTTTGCGCGAAGTTCTCACGAATCAGCCACCCACCGCGTGGTCATGCCCACCTGTGCGTCTAGCGCCCGCAATCACCCGTGCGTCGGTCTGCCTGCGAGACAACACCGACATTGTTCGTCTCTCGGACTCCTAGTACTGCACTACAGTAAAGGATTCTGAGTACTGTACTAGGTGAAAACCCATGAGAGTAAGGGAGCGATGACTAATTTTGATGGTCCACTTGCGTGGAAGTATTATTTTCTACTTTTCTTTCTTACTCCCAGTTGCCAGTTGCTAAATCTGTCGATTTGTCACTATGATGCCATGCCTCTACTTCTTTCTAACGTTAGGAATACTAAAAGGAGGGAAGATTCGGCCGATCGGAGGTGGGGCTGACGCCCACCACTCGACGGTGGATACGCCCTGGGTGGGCCGATCGTTGTAGGCTTGCTACAGCACACCCTAGTATGGTAGGCATGAGGCAAGCACAACAAGTGTGACACTGGAGTGGTAGTAGCGAGGCAACAGTGGGTAGGGCAGCAAGACCTATCGTGTTGCGCTAGCATGATTGGTTTTTATCACGATGGTCCTGCCACGAGTCTAGCCTTCTACTATAGTATACGAGTACGGCTAATGATACCACTTATGATGGATCGCTTTTTCAGGGGTGCGTATAAATACCTTCACAGCTACCCAGAAATTTAGCTATAGGTAACCAAGTGCACCTTGCCAAACAAAAGAACGAAAGCGAATACTTTTAGAGATAAATTAAGGGCCTAGCGACCAGAGTTTTATAAAAGGTGCGGCTGGCACCAATACATTACAAAAGACCCACAAGAAAGCTTAAGCAGATAGATCAAGGCCTTCAAAACCAAACGCTATCGCCATCGACATTCTCCAGATAGTCGTCATCTTCTTGAAAGTCTAAGGGAGGGATAGGAGGCAAAGATGAGTACATAACGGTACTCAACAAACCGCACGGAAAATTCTGAATACTACATGTACAGAGTTACAAATAATTGGCACTAGTTTTAAGTATTTGGTAGATGCATGAGTTAAAATCTAGTTTTACATTACATCTGAAACACAAACAATCAACCAGCATTACCATGGGGTTATTTGCAAAATTCAGATTACGACAAGTTCATAATTAAAACTACTTGAGCTCAGTTATAGGAATCACCCTAAATTAACTCAGCTTCATTAACCGGAAGCACGGTGTATTCGAATACCATTTAGATCACTCTGCAGAGCTACTCACCTTTACCCACAAGATATCTACGGTCATTAGCGCCACGCGATTGACATGCAACTTAATTGCATGCGGCCAGACCGAGATTAACATAACCTTTCATTAGATTTTCCTCTTTAGCTCCTACCTAGTAGGTTACGAGAATCCACAATCTCCAAGACCCACTAGCCACAGTGGGAGACACGATCTGGTCACTGCGGATACCTACTATTACGAGAACCAGCGAATGGCCATCCCATTCCCGTTTCACCCCGATCGCTAGGTGATCCATTCTTCCAAGCGAGAATGGTAGCTACCACCCATAGGTATTACAAGGGGAAATACAATATACCGGGCTACGTTGGATCAGGTCAACAGAGTTGACTAGCCTAACTTGTGGTTGAGAGAGGACTGAAGTTATTTACTTTGCCTAAGAGGGTTAATCCTTACATGCCGGTGACACAACTCAATCCATACCGCAAACCTTGGTACCATTGTACCCATCACCAGACCAACACTTGGGCTTGTCATTGGTTAGGGGTCGGACTGTTGTCCACCTTCCGTGGCAGCCCAATGCTATCCCCCCTAACCGTAGCAGGTTTTGAAAAGCACCCCGAGTCATGACTCAGGGGTTTTGAGTAATAGTTCTTTAATGCGAAAGATTATTATAGCTAAACTACGGTGATTCATTAATGATAACATAGGGTTAACAATTGAATATGGCATAATCAACAAACTCAACAAGGGGATGGGTTTTTGTCGACGATTCGGGAACGGATCCTCCGCCGAGCTTACTTGTTGAATGAGGAATCAACTAGGGCCCCTTTTCCGCAAAGGGTTTAGCATCCGAAGGCCTGCCGAGCTAGGAGGATGGTCGGATGGTTCAAAATGAGACAACAGACAAGAGTCTTTTTATCCTGGTTCGGGCCTCTCGTGAAGGAGATAACGACCCTACGTCCAGTGGCTTCACTACTGATGAAGAATGGTTTACAGGGTGCTTGCTCGAGGATGTCAAGCCTTCTCTCTTCTCTCCGCTTCTTACAGATACGCTTGGGTGTTTCTCTTTTTTACGGTCTCTTCTCTAAAGGATCTTCCCCCTCAACGTTACTGTCGATGATTCGGGAACCGGTCCCCCGCCGAGCTTACTTGTTGAATGAGGGACCAACCTAAGGCCCCTTTCCCGCGAGGGGTATTGCTTCCGAGGTCCTACCGAGCTACAAAACACAAGGCAGTGAGACAATCGCAACGAAAGCGTGGAGATCGTTTTTTTGCCCGGTTCGGCCTCTCGCTAAGGAGATAACAACCCTACGCCCAAAGGATTGAACCGATATGTGAAGGTGGTTTACAACGCTATGCTCGCGTACATGTGTGAAAAGTAGATGGATCCGAACCCCAACCCTTCAGGAGGAGGTATTTATAGGGGTTACACGCGACAAAGTAGTTATTACAGGGGACGCGCTACTGTGCTAGACGTGTGTAGAGTCTGTTGTCGCGCCACCCGCCGGGCACCACGCGACGTGGGTATAGTGGGCGAGATTGCGGTGCGCAGACCACGCGGCGGCAGCAGCTAAGGCCACGCTTCTTCACGCTTTGTGCCGCTTTTGGGCTAACTTCGAGGTATCTTCACGGCCACATCGTCCACCAGCGGACCTCGAGCAGATTGCTCGGGGGCTTGGCGAAGGCCGGAGGGTCGGAGGTCGGATCGCCCGGACGCCCCGAGCAAGGGCATGCTCGAGACCACCGAAGCACGATGGTCACCGGCGAATCTCCAATCTCGGCCTAGCCCCGAGGCTAAAGGGGGGGAGGTGCCTCGCTGAGGACTCCGCCTTAAGCCTCCATACGCTTGTCAAAGGATTGGAGCCTTGCAGTGAAGATCTACCGAGACTCCCGAGGATCCCCGCCAAGACGGAATCATGCATGAAAGACTACCGCAACATTCGAGCAACTTTGCTCGGGGATGGAAAACTTGCGGCAAAAAAAAACTACCGTAGCATCCGAGCAACCTTTCCCGGGAACGGAGGTCTTGCGGCGAAAAAACTGCTGCAGCATCCGAGCAACCTTTGCTTGGGGACGAAAGTCTTGCAAAGAAAAAACGCCGTAGCATCCGAGCAACCTTTGTTCGGGCGCGATAGCTCAAGGATCAACCCGGCGGCGCCTTTGAAAGTTAAGGCGCCGAAGTCGACGGTTGCCTTCTTAGTGAAGCTTTTGGCACGACTCGACAGCTTTTGGAAACCACGCCATCAGAGACGCTTTGAAAACCGAACCGCCACGCGCCACCTCGCCGCCCGCTGCTCCTTCGCCCATAAATGCCTTTAAGGAACAATTTTGCGTGCTTTTCTCCTCGTAGCTCGCCTTTGAACCCGTAAAGGCAGCCTTACTCCCAAACTTTCGTCTTGCGCGCCTCTACTACAATTCTCCTCATGGCGGTTCGTGCGAGCAAGACCACATGCAGAGAGGCGGGTGCTCCAGATTTCGCTACCTTGATCCAGACTCTGGCGGGTCCTCGAAGGCGAATCGCTCAGCGCCGACGACGATGAGATAGTCTCGTGAAGCTATAATCAATCAAGGCTTCAATGCCCGAGAGTGAGTTCGTGGAATCAGATTGTATTATGAAAAGCGAGATCACGATCTCAACCCCAACTCCATCTTGATCCCGACCATTTTCGCCCATCTTTGCGTAGGCCTTCGTGGGAGTCGCTCCCACTACCACTTTTCTTCCATTTCTATTCTTTGTTCCGCGACCGGCAATGCTCTCGACCGGTGCTCAGACTCCGCCCCTTCTTCACCCTCAAGGACTTCATGGCCGGGCTGATTCTGTTCCACTCATGGAAGGCGGAAGGAGCCGCTGCAAGTTATCTTGGAGGCGACACCCAGCCGAGACGCCGCGGCTCCGCCCCATCGGCGCGAGGAGGAGTGGGCCCTGATGCTGATCAGTGAGCTCACGAACATGGGGCTGACTGGTCGAGACATCGTCCGCGACCTCCTCAAGAACAGGGTGTACCCCCTAAGGAAGAGGGAGCACCCCTTCTACGAGATCACCGGGTGGGGCGACATCACCCGCGAGGGCACCTCTGGTAAGCTTCATGACCTTGAATACTCTTTGCTCGCTTCGCCGCTTGGGTCCGGCTGATTGTGCTTGCCGACTAACAACAATACGGCCACGATCGGGCCGGAAAAGAGGGTCAGAGAGATGTTCGGCACCCCCAAGGGCAAAGAGCTCGAGCGCAATCGGCAAGTCCCGAAAAACGTGCTCGAGCGGAGCGATGTGGTGAGTTGCTTCGTAGTTTATGCTCGGGGGAAAGTACCTCGAGCCCTTCTGATGCTTCCTTCATGCATTGCTACAGGAGAAGACCGCCCTGGACTTGGCGGTGGCCGAGCTTCCGCCCCTGACGGGCGGCAAGGGAGTGCTTATCCCAGCCCCCGGACCAAGGGCACGAGGGTTAAGAGGAGCACCCCGCCACCGGCGACCACCCGGTCATCGAAGAGGCAAGCGGCTGCGTCCAAGGATCAGCCGGCGCCCCATAAGGAGTACGTCGATCGGAAGGAGGAGGTAAGCCGCCTGAGGCTCTGGCTGAAGAACTATAGTCTGAGGGTTCAAGTGGAATAGATCGAGGCGGAGGGAAGACTGATCGAAGGGATGGTGTAGGCCGAGCGGGAGGCACTGAAGAGAGAGCTCGCTGATTTAAGGGCCGAGCAAGCTAAGAAAGCCCGGGCCCTCGCAATCGTTGACCAGGACACGTAGCCCCTCGCGACGGAGCGCGAAGGCTCGGAGAGGGCGCTGGTGGAAGTCGACATGGAGGAGGTCGACCCTCGCCTGGCGAGGATCACCCATGCCACGGAGAAGAAAGCCGAGATGGTGGTCGCGGCGGCGGCGAACCCATCCGGAGGTGGCGACGAAGGCCTGGCCGAAGGTGAGTCTTGAGCCTTGTTTGCCTCTGTTTCATGCGTTCTTTACCCGAGCTAGCCCTACTCAGCTGACGTGGGCGACTCAGCTCGTAGGTCTTCTCCGAACTTCCGCAAAATGATTGACGAGCTCCTCGATCGTGTCGTAGAGAGGGAGATCGCCCGCGCCGCCAACATTGTAATGGCGGAAGGCGTTGCGGCAGTGGACGCCCTCGTTGTCGACGACCAAGGCGTGGTGGATCCCACCGCCCCGGAGGAAATGCATCCCCGGGACGAGCTTCTCGCTCTCCCTAGCACGGAGGGTGCACGAGGAGAGGAGGGGGTTGATCTCGAAGCTTGGGCGTAAAGATTGCCCAGGAAGGCTCGAACTCCGGCGCACGCACCGCCCGTGAAAGTGCATCTAGGCCCCTTAATGATTTTGGTGATTAATGACAACAAGATTAAGTGACTAATGAGTGTTTTGAGTATGGTGAATGATAGATACGCCATGGAAAAGTCGCTAAGAAAAGAGGTCCCTCAATTTGAAGAAGAAAAGGCGCCGACCAAACTCAATGATTGTGTATGTATTTTTAATTCTATTTGAGTTTAAGGACTACCGCATTATTAAGAGGATTTGGCAAGAAATAGTTTTAGAATGATCTAATGTGCTCAAAGATGAATCCTAGTCTATATATGGGTCAATGTGTAAGGTCTTAGGGCAAATTGCTCAAAAGGTTCTGAGTATCCGAATGAATCTTCGAATGTCCGAACTCGACCCCTGCTGTTTCAGCAAAATTCAGTTCGAATGTCCAACCTCGCTCGAGTATCCGAGCTGACCCTCTCGTTGGTCCCGTTCTATTTGGTTCTAATGTCCAACACCGTTCGAGTATCCAACAACCCTCTTGCTAGGGCTAAGTCATTTTGGTTCTGACTATCCAAAGTGTCGTTCGACCGTCCAACAATGCGCTCTGTTCCTAAGTTCTTTAGAGTTCTGACTATCCGAAGGGTAGTTCTGACTATCCCAACCTTGTGTTAAATAGCTCGATTCAAATGTTTTGACTATCCAACATAGGTTCGACTATCCAAAAATGTCGAAATGATGTGAAAACGGCTAGTTTTGGGGGCTTTAAATACCTCCCCAACTCCCACCTACCAATTATTCATCGTGATTCAATACATCCCAACAGCTCTCTTGACTCTCTCTCATAGCTCTAGTGTTCTCCTCCTCAAATCTTGTGATTCTTGAATCTTTGGAGGAAATTAAGTGTGAGATTGAGAGATCTAGTGATTGTGATTCATCTTGAGCACGTGGTTCATCCTCAGCGGATTTCTTATGATCTTTTACTCTTGAGGTTGAGGACTCCTAGACGGCTAGGAGTTGCCATGAGCCCCAAGCTCGTGTGGGACGCCACGAAGTTTAGAAGGTTGAATCCACCTCAGGGAAGGATTCAAAAGCTAACGGTGAGTGCTTGGTGCAACACCTAGAGGGCAAGGGTTGAAAGAGACCCGGCTTTGTGCCGCCTCAACGGAGACGAGGATCCTCAAGGATCCGAACTCGAAAAACGGTTTGTCTCTTTGGTTCTTGATTCTCTCTCGCTTCATATTGTGCTTAGTTAAATCTTTGGGGATTCAAGGATTTAAAGGGTTGTTAGTGCAAACATCGTTGAATTCTCTACCGCAAGTAATCTTAGTCATAATACATCATTTGAACCTAGATTCTTACTCTAGATTTGCTAGATCTATTTTCTAGGTTCTTGTGTCGAACCATTCGGACTATCCGAATTAGGTTCGACTATCCAACCACTTGACAAATTCAAGATAATTTCTGAGTATCCAAGTTTTATTTTCCATTGCGATTTAAAATTTGTAAACGCCTATTCACCCCCTCTAGGCGACATCTAGGTCCTTTCAATTGGTATCGAGCCAAATCTCCTTAGTTTGGCTTAACCGCTGGAGAATCAACATGTCGCAAACAGAGATAAGAATACCAAGCCCATGACCAAGATAAGGGCACGGGCCCAGATTGGGGTTGCTATTCCATTTGATTATACCTCTCTTGGTGTCTCAAGCTCCTCATCTTATGTCTCCGCGTTCTCCTCCGAGCGCCTCATTTTGATGGCACTCACTATGCGGCATGGAAACATAAGATGAAGATGCACTTGAGATCGCTTCACCCTTCTATTTGGAAGATTGTGCAAACAGTTTTAAGCCCGCTGATCCCACAACCTTACTCCCATAGAAGACAAAGATCAACACTTCAATGATTTGGCAAGAATGCTTTGTTCAACGCTTTGAGTGATTCTGAGTTCAACCGAGTCGACGGACTCGAGGAAGCAAAAGCTATTTGGGATAGACTCCTAGTCACCATGAAGGAGTGTCAAGCGTCCGAGAATCAAGATAGAGCTCATTATTGGTGAGCTAAGTCGGTTCACTCGAAGATGGTGAATCATACACTAAGATGTTTGACCGTCTCGATGGTGCTCAGAATCAAGCAAAGGGTCTTGGGTGCACTGATCTTTCCGACAAGGCCGTGGTGAAGATTATATCACAGTGATCACTCCTACCAACCGCAACCTTGTTCAGTTGATACGAGACCGCCCAACTCGACACTTTGACACCTCACGATGTCATTGGCCTACCATGATGGACGAGATGATGGTGAAGGAAGTCAAGTTGTTGAAGAACTCAAGTCGGGCAAAAGAAAGGCATTGCCCTCAAGGTCACAAGGTAGCACCAAGCTTAAGAGAACTCAAGTGAAGATGAAGAGTCTAGTGGTCCGCTGACTAATGAGGATATGGCCCTATTTGTGCGAAGGTTCAACAAGTTCTTCAAGAAGAAGAATTTTAAACAAGGAGGTCATTCAAAGAATTATGGAAGAAAATCAAAGGAGACATTCCACAAGAAGATGTTATGAATGCGGCGAAACCGCCATTTCATTGCCGAGTGTCCGCATAAGGAAGGCAAAGATGAGAAGCCACACAAGAAAGACAAGTATCGGGCAAGGACAAGGAGAAGGAGAAGAGCAAGAAGTATAAAGGCAAGGGTCGTGTTTACATTGGAAAGGAGGAACTCCGACACCGACTCAACTCCGACTCCGACTCGAGTCCAATTCCGACGAGGAAGGAGGAATTGCCTCCGCCGCCATCGCCGTGTTTACCACCTCAACAACGCCGAAGAGCTCTTCGACAACTTGAGCGATGACGACGATAACGCCCAATGTGTCTTATGGCAAAGGGCACAAGGTATCATCAAAAGACTCTACTCCTCCATTGCTAATGAATGTCTAGATGGGCACGACAAGGATAGTGATGATGATGATATTAACACCGTGCTTAAATCCATGAAGAATTTCGACATTCACAAATTAAACTTGCTCTTAAAGGACATTGAAAAATTAGAGGAAGTTGTTGAACAAAAGGAAGCTACTCTTGAGGCTCAAGAGGATTTACTCATCCTCAAAAGGAGAAAAATCGTGAGCTAGAGAAGAGCTTATCTTTTGAAAAAGAGAAGAATGAGGAATTGGTTAAGAACTTAAATGTAACAAAATCTGTGGAGATTAGTCTTGAGATCACCCACGCTTCACTCAAGAGGAACTTGCGAAGTCGAAAGATGCTTGCAAGGCTCTTGAGTTGAAGCTCGTTGATCTCAAGAATAGCCCTCCGATTACCTCATCCATTAGTCCTAATTTTTTTCACCCTCTACTAGCAATGGTTGTGCTAGATGCTTCAATATTGATGTTAATACTTGTGCCACTAACCTTGAGACATTGCAAGTATTAGCATATGAGAATGAGAAGCTCAAGGATTGCCGGAAGATGGACTTCAAAAGTCCTACAAGGCAAGTAAGGGACTAGAGGAGTTCCTAGGTAAGCGCCAAGGTAATACTATGAAGTATGGGCTTGATATACTCCTCCCAAAGGAAAAAGAGTAATATTGTGATTGCTCCGCTGACCAAGCCCATCCAATTTGTTAAGAGCAAGGAAAACGCTAAGTACAAAACTCACTCTACATTCTTTGCCTCATATGTACTTAAGAGAACTAACCATGGTCGTAGTAGTTGCATGTCCCATTGGGGTTAGACCCAAAGATTCATCTAATGTGCGATCTATTTGGGTTCCCAAATCACTTGTTACTAACATGCGTGGACCTAAATAAGTTTGGGTACCAAAGAGCAAAAACTAAATTTCATTTTGTAGGCCTACATCTCCTGTGGATCAAGTTGATTTTGGATAGCGGATGCACGATCATATGACCGGAGAAAGGGCTATGTTCGCACATTTGGAGGCTAATGGATTGAATAGTGAAAGCATCATCTTTGGTGATAATGGAAAAGGTGAAGTGGTAGGTTTAGGTAAGATCCTTATCACTAATGACTTTCATATAAACAATGTATTATTTGTAGAATCACTAAGCTACAATTTATTGTCCGTTGCTCAATTATGTGAAGCGGCTACAATTGTGTATTTAGTGATAAGGTGTGGATGTCATTAAGAGGAATGATGGTTCAATAGTCATATGGGTCGTTTAAGGGAAATCTCTATCTCATCGACTTCAATACGGATAGAGTGAACCTTGAAACGTGCTTGATGGCTAAATCTAGCGTGGGTTGGCTTTTGGCATCGCCGCTTGCCCATGTTGGTATGAGGAACCTTCATAAACTAATTAAGGGCAATCACATCCTTGGACTAACGAATATTGTATTTGAGAAAGATAGGTGTGTAGCGATGTCAAGCGGGAAGCAAGTTGGAGCTACTCATCCCAAGAAAGAACGTGATGACCACCTCAAGGCCATTGGAGATGCTTCACATGGATCTATTCTACCAATTGCCTACATAAGCATCGGAGGAAACAAGTATGGGTTAGTCATTGTTGACGATTTTTCGCGCTTTACTTGGGTGTTTTTCTTGCATGACAAAAGCGAAGTCCAAGGAAGCTCAAGAAATTCATGAGAAGGGCTCAAAATGAGTTCAAGTGAAGATCAAGAGAATTCGAGTGACAACGGCACCAATTCAAGAATACCGTGTTGAGGAGTATCTCGATGAAGAAGGCATCAAACACGAAGTTCTCGGCTCCTTATTCTCCTCAATGTAATGGGGTGGCCGAGAGGAAGAATCGAACTCTCATCGAGATGGCGCCGACGATGCTTGACGAGTACAAGGTCTCCGACATATTCAGGCGGAGGTCGTCAACACCGCTGCTGCCAGCCTCCAACCCGTCAGATCTCCACAAGTTGTTGAAAAGAGGCAGATGAGCTCCTCACCGCAAGAAACCCAATGTTTCCTACCGAGTCTTCGAGCAAATGCTACATCCTCAACAAGAAAGCTAAGTCGCCTAAATTTGCTCCTAAAGTAGATGAAGGTTTTTACTTGGATATGGATCAAACGCCTATGCATACCGAAGTTTTCAACAACACTACCGGTGTGGTTGAAATTTCGTGATGTGACATTTGATGAAACTAACGGTTCTCAAGTAGAACAAGTTGATCGTCTTTGTGATTGACAGGAAGAACCCCGTGTGATGCAATCAAGAAACCGGCGATTGGAGAAGTAAGGCCACTTGAGGAAAATGTAATTCCAAGCTCTTCAACTCAAGAAGTTCGTGATGCAACGATGGACGCCCGGATGATACTCCTCGTCTTCAATGCAAGCTCAAGACGGCTCGAATGCCACTCAAGAAGATGAGGGTCCCATCCAAAGAACCAACGCAACCATACCTCATCCAAGAGTCCATCAGAGTATACAAAGAGATCACCCGGTCGACAACATACTTGGAGACATTAACAAGGGAGTATCTACTAGATCTCGTGTCGCTAATTTTTGTGAATTTTACTCCTTTGTATCTTCTCTTGAACCACTTAAGGTAGATGAAGCGCTCCAAGATCCGGATTGGGTGATAGCCATGCAAGAAGAGTTAAACAATTTCGAACGGAATCAAGTATGGAAACTTGTCGAAAGGCCCAAACAAAATGTTATCGGAACAAAATGGGTATTTCGGAACAAGCAAGACGAGAATGGGATAGTGACGAGGAATAAAGCCCGGTTAGTTGCTCAAGGCTTCACGCAAATCGAAGGTTTGGATTTCGATGAAACGTATGCTCCGTAGCTAGGCTTGAATCTATTAGAATATTACTTGCCTTTGCTACTCACCATG
The DNA here is from genome assembly GCA_036346375.1 of Guadua angustifolia. NCBI lineage: Eukaryota > Viridiplantae > Streptophyta > Magnoliopsida > Poales > Poaceae > Guadua > Guadua angustifolia. The sequence continues at coordinate 15,406,753 of CM070504.1, read as the reverse complement.
ATTTTAAGTCAGATCAAATGGACGTGAAAAGCGCTTTCTTGAATGGACCACTCTCAAATGGTCTACGTTGAGCAACCACCCGGCTTCGAAGACCCGAATCATCCGGACCACGTCTACTTCCTACACAAGGCTCTCTATGGACTCAAGCAAGCTCCGAGAGCGTGGTTCGAGTGTCTTCGTGATTTCCTCCTCATCAAGGTTTTGTAGTCGGAAAGGCCAATCCCACTCTCTTTACTAAACATATTGATAATGATTTATTTGTATGTCAAATATATGTTGATGACATCATCTTCGGATCTACTAATGAACACTTGTGCAAAGAATTTAGCAGATCATGACTAAGAGATTTGAGATGTCCATGATGGGCGAGTTGAAGTTCTTCCTTGGTTTTCAAGTCAAGCAACTCAAGGAAGGAACCTTCATATGCCAAACAAAATATATCAAGGACATGCTCAAGAAGTTCGGCATGGAGAACGCCAAGCCAATCAAGACGCCAATGCAAGCCAATCGGGCATCTAGACCTCGACAAAGAAGGTAAACCTGTCGTCAAAAGGTATATCGCCGATGATCGGTTCCCTACTTTATCTTTGTGCATCTAGGCCCGATATTATGCTTAGTGTGTGCATGTGTGCACGGTTTCAAGCCGCCTCCTAAAGAGTGTCACATGGTGGCCGTAAAGAGAATCTTGAGATATTTAGTGCACACTCCTCATTTTGGGCTTTGGTATCCCAAAGGTTCATCTTTTGAGTTAGTTGGCTATTCGATGCGGATTATGCCGATGTAAGGTGGATAGGAAGAGTACCTCGGGAACTTGTCAATTCTTAGGTAGATCACTTGTCTCTTGGTCCTCTAAGAAGCAAAACTCCGTAGCCTTATCCACACCAAGTTTAATACATAGTCACGGAGTTGTTGTGCGCAATTACTTTGGATGAGACAAACTCTAAATGATTATTGCCTGACCTATAACCATGTGCCACTTTTGTGTGACAATGAGAGTGCCATAAAAATTGCCAACAACCCAGTCCAACACTCCCGTACAAAGCATATTGATATCCGCCATCATTTCCTAAGAGACCATTCCACCAAAGGCGATATTGAAATTCAACATGTGAGCACAATTGATCAGTTAGCCGATATTTTTACCAAGCCACTTGATGAGAAGAGGTTTTGTGATTTGAGGAGTGGACTAAATATTCTAGACTCTCGCAATTTGGCTTGAAACATGTTCACGTTGATTGGTGATTGGAAAATATTTTAGAAAACCTTTCTTTATTTTTCTTATCTTATTGTGTTTGATGGTTTTTGATCTTGGATCGTGTCACCATCTTGTGATCATGGTTTGAATTGTTGTATGGCTTTCTGATCACGTGATGACTTGACTTCCTAGGTCCTCTCATCTATTTCTCGCTCCGGAGTCATTTCTGCCATTTTTCTAATGCCATTCTGAGAAACCTGTTCGGACTGTCCGAAATTCCATTCGGACTATCTCGAATCGTTTCGACTATCCGAACTTAAGTTGATTTGTCGAAGTGGGGTCTCGGGCCTTTTAAGCCCCCGAGTCCCTTCTTCCTCCTTTCTTTCTTTTCGGTTCCTATCTCCGCTTTCTCCTTCTACTCCGCCTAGCTCTTGGATCTAGGGTTTTGACCGAGATATTGCGATTTGAGGGCTCCAAGACCTTCCCCAAGGGCAAGGGTTCTCCTCCATCATCATTGTGCTCGGATTTGCCTTGGAATCTCGGGTTTTCATCTCCAAAGGTTGGTTCTTCTTCTTCTTCCAAATGCCGGTTATTCTCGTCTTCTTCTTGTGAAATCTTGGACTCTAGATCGTTCTAGACCTTGCTAGGATGGTCCTCTCGTGATTAGCTCTTAGAAATTTTGAATTATTGTCTAGATTGAGGAATTTAGGTTTGAATTGTCACCTCGGAATGTCCGAGTTTCCATTCGGAATGTCCGAAGAGGTTCGGACTATCCGAACGGAAACTTCGGACTATCCGAAGAAACCTTCGGACTATCCGAAGATAATTTCGGACTATCCGAAGAATGTGACTTCTTTTTAACTCTCTATTGCTCATCTAGGTCATAATTAGAGTCTAATCTTGTTTCCACCCTTGAATACCTTTAGGATGGATCCTTCTCAGGGTGGCAATCCCCATTCTGGCATGTCGGACATCGATGCGGCTCGCTTAAAGAAGGCTAGGCATGATCTTCCCTCCGGTGGCTCCTCGGCGGCTCCCGCTGATCCTCCTCAGACTCCTCCGAGTCTCCTCCGCTCATTCGGTAGGTGAGACCGAGCGCCAAGCTATTCGCAAAAGGAAGAAGACGTCTCATAAGGGTGCTCCAAGTCAAGGTGGAGGTGGACAAGGATGAGGGTCGGGGAGGCAAGGTGCTGAAAATCCTGTGGATGCCATGCCTAGGTTGAGGGCAAAGTGTCTTTGCCTGCAGGTCGAGAGTCGATTGGCCCTTTGGAGATTCACCCCGCTCGTCGTGCTACTCCGATGGGTGTCACTCCAAAGAAGAAGATTGATTACTGTGTTGGGCAAGGCAGAGGCAAGGAAGTCCGCCAGCACAGAAGTCAGGACCCGCTGATGTTCTTGCAAGAGGACTATGTGGACAAGAGGTTCTGGAATCATTTTCAGCAGGACTTTTATGATTCTGTTATCGCCGAAAAGAAGAACCCAGTGGCTTTAATGCAATACATTGATTGGGACTACATGGCACAGCCAGAGGACACAATTTTCAATGAAGTGATTCTTTGCCAGAGCGCCTACAACTGAGAGAAATCATATCTTTCGGTGCAAATGGAATAATGAAGTTGTGGCGCAGCTTTTATGCTACTTTGTATGTCGGCAAAGATGCCGAGAGTACCATGTGGTTTATGGTTGATGGGTTGTACTATTCTGTGACCAAGGCACAGTTTGCTGACTGCATTGGATTCAACACTGAAGGTTGGGAGAACTTGGACAAACCTGCATATCCGTGATTCTCGCCAAAGATAAATGATTTGACTCCTCCGTATGACGACTCTCGAATTTCAAGTTTGGGCACCACAAAAGGTTTGAAGCCTTTCTATGCCATTCTCAGATAAGTTGTTGAGGAAGACCTTGTGGCCCAAAGAGGAGACGCCACCAACATCGGCCTTACCCAGAATTTGCTTTTGAGGATTGGTGAGGGTTCCGTGCCATTTGATGTATTTGACTTTATTTGGCAAGAGATCGCCTCAACTCCCTTAGCCTCGCAGCACTGTGGATTCGCGCCACGTGATGTGCATGGTTGAGAGTATCTCGGGCTTGTGGTTTGCTAAGGATGTGGAGCATGTGCCGCATCGTGTCCGTGGTGATCAAGGCTCCACCTCCTCCGCTCAGCCCAGTTCCTCCTCCTTCGCGCCATCTACGTGTCAAAAGCTCGCAATGAGGCCTCATCTGCAGATGATCCTTCTTCCCCAAGCGGCTCCATCAAGAACATGCTTCGTGCTATCTTTTGTCTTGGGATCAAGAATCACAGAAAGATCAAGCAGATGAATGAGAAGATCTCGACACTCGCCATCAACTCAATGTGATCAAGGAAAGCTAAACTTGTCGGTTCTCGAGGAGTCCGAGTCGAGTCGATTCTCGCGATCGTTGATTCGGCGACAGCTTTCTTCGACCTTCCGCCACTTGGCGCCATCTTGGTGACGATGAGGCGACTCTCAAGATGTGCTTGCTCAGATTTACGCAAGCGCCGACGATGATGGCGGCGAGGAGTGACCTTTTGGTGCCTTGATGCCAAAGGAGGAGGAGATTAGATCATTAGATTTAAATCTTTGCTTGGTTGTTTGCTTTGTGTTATTAAACTTGTTGCTTTAGTCGATCTATTGTTGCGATAATGGTTTCCTTGTTGGATGCTTGATATTAATAGGTTAATTCCATTTCTCTTTGGCAATGCATTTGTGTGATATCATGTCATATTTATTTATGCAAATTATCTCATATCTTGTTATATTCTCTAAAAGCAGAAATTTTGGGGAGCTTAAAATTTCCCGAATATGTGCTTGACATTCCACTCAAATTAGTTCAATGCACACATTTAGGGGAGCGTGTATTTGGTTCTCCAAATACTCTCTCACGTCTTTGCTTGGTTGTTTGCTTTGTGTTATTAAACTTGTTGCTTTAGTCGATCTATTGTTGCGTATATTGGTTTCCTTGTTGGATGCTTGATATTAATAGGTTAATTCCATTTCTCTTTGGCAATGCATTTGTGTGATATCATGTCATATTTATTTATGCAAATTATCTGTCATATCTTGTTATATTCTCTAAAAATGAAATTTTGGGGAGCTCTCGTAAAATTTCCGTAAATATGCGCTTGACATTCCACTCAAATTAGTTCAATGCACACATTTAGGGGGAGCTTCTCCGTGTATTTGGTTCTCCAAATACTCTCTCATTTCAATTTCATCTAAATCTAATCGTGTTGTCATCAACTCACCAAAAAGGGGGAGATTGAAAGTGCATCTAGGCCCCTTAATGATTTTGGTGATTAATGACAACAAGATTAAGTGACTAATGAGTGTTTTGAGTATGGTGAACAGATAGATACGCTCATGGAAAAGTCGCTTAAGAAAAGAGGTCCCTCAATTTGAAGAAGAAAAGGCGTCGACCAAACTCAATGATTGCGTATGTATTTTTAATTCTATTTGAGTTTAAGGACGGCCGTACTATTAAGAGGATTTGGCAAGAAATAGTTTTAGAATGATCTAATGTGCTCAAAGATGAATCCTAGTCTATATATGGGTCAATGTGTAAGGTCTTAGGGCAAATTGCTCAAAAGGTTGAGTATCCGAATGAATCTTCGGAATGTCCTAGCTGGACCCCTCTGTTGCTCAGCAAAATTCGATTCGGAATGTCCGAACCTCGATTCGAGTATCCGAAAGTGACCTCTCTGTTGGTCCTGTTCTATTTGGTTCGAATGTCCAGAACCGGTTCGAGTATCCCAACAACCCCTCGGTTAGGGCTAAGTCATTTTGGTTGGGACTATCCAAGTGTCGTTCGGACCGTCCAGAACAATGCGTTCTGTTGCCCTAAGTTCTTTAGAGTTCGGACTATCCGAAGGGTAGTTCTGACTATCCGAACCTTGTGTTAAATAGCACGAATTCAAATGTTTGGACTATCAGAACATAGGTTCTGACTATCCAAAAATATCGGTGATGTGAAAAACGGCTAGTTTTGGGGGGCTTTAAATACCTCCCCAACTCCCACCTACCAATTATTCACTGCATTCAATACATCCCAACAGCTCTCTTGACTCTCTCTCATAGCTCTAGTGTTCTCCTCCCTCAAATCTTGTGATTCTTGAATCTTTGGAGGGAAATTAAGTGTGAGATTGAGAGATCTAGTGATTGTGATTCATCTTGAGCACGTGGTTCATCCTCAAGCGGATTTCTTGCGGGATCTTTTACTCTTGGAGGTTGAGGACTCCTAGACGGCTAGGAGTTGCCGGTGAGCCCCCAAGCTCGTGTGGGACGCCGCCGGAAGTTTGTGAAGGTTGAATCCACCTCCGCAGGGGAAGGATTCAAAAGCTAACGGGTGAGTGCTTGGTGCAACACCTAGAGGGCAAGGGTTGAAAGAGACCTCGGCTTGTGTCGCCTCAACGAGACGAGGATCCCTCAAGGATCCGAACTGAGAAAAACGGTTTGTCTCTTTGGTTCTTGATTCTCTCTCTCGCTCATATTGTGCTTAGTTAAATCTTTGGGGATTCAAGGATTTAAAGGGTTGTTAGTGCAAACATCGGTTGAATTCTCTACCTGCAAGTAATCTTAGTCATAATACATCATTTGAACCTAGATTCTTACTCTAGATTTGCTAGATCTATTTTCTAGGGTTCTTGTGCTCGAACCGATTCGGACTATCCGAAATTAGGTTCTGACTATCCAACCACTCTCGGACGGTTCAAGATAATTTTGAGTATCCAAGTTTTATTTTCCGCCATGCGATTTAAAATTTGTAAACGCCTATTCACCCCCTCTAGGCGACATCTAGGTCCTTTCAGCCGGAGACGGCGTGAAGCCCCCGGCGAAGCAAAGATGCTTGGGATGAGAGGCGCTGCCAGTCAGCGGACCGCATGCTCGGCGTGATCCTCTGCTGCCACCGAGTGAACAACATGCCTTGGTGAGCAGCGAGAAGACCCTGAGCAAACTGGTTGCTCAGGAGGGGAGCGTGGTGCCCTGTATGAACCGTGCCGTGGGGATGATTCAGCGTCTTCAATCAACCCGCCTTCCTAGAAGGACTCGGGGGAAGCCCCCAGCCCCCTGCGGAAGCTCGAAGATCTTCGGGGGCATGAGGTGGCCGAGTGCTTCCGAGAAGTTGTCAGCACGGGCTTCGGTTTGGTGAGAATGCTTCTTTTTATCGCTGTAGTAGTTTCGTCTTTTCGAAGTTTTAAGGCGGCGCCGAAGCTTCTCCGTCTCGCAGCTTCTTGAAGACCCCGAGGAGTTTGACGGCGATGACCGTCCCCGAGGACATAGCCAGACTGCTCGAGGAACACGAGGCACGGATAGCCAAGCTCGAGCAGCTCGAAGGCGACCTCAAAGCTCGGGACACCGCCAGGTATAGGTGCCGCCAAAGTGAGGCGGATGCCTGGGCATATAAGGAGAAAAGTCTTGGCCTCGAGCAAGAGCTTGGGCAAGAAAAGCTGCGCTCCCGCCAGGCCAAGGACGATACCACCGGGGCCAAGGAGAAGGTCCTTGCGCTCGAGGACAAGCTCGAGAAGCAAAGGTTGAACTCCTGCCAAGTGGAGAAGGATCTTGCCGTGGGCCGGTCGAAAGTTCTTGAGCTTGAATCGAAGGTGGCAGACCTAGAGCAGGCAGCGCGAGCGGCCGCCGACCTTCCCGCCCAAGGCAACGAAGAGCTAGAGCAACCATGGGGAGGCGCGAGGTCGCTGGCTTCGGCGGAAGGTGCTCGACCTCGAGGCTAAGATTGATGATCTGCGGCAGAAGCTTCGCCGCGGCGCTTAGGGCGTTCTTTTTTTCTTCTTTCGATGTTTCTGGTTGACTTTTGACTATCTTTGTTGAGCATGTAACTTTCTTTTGCTTAAGGGTTGCGCCTGGTGCAATGCTTCTTTTGCTCTTGTTTGGCTTTTCCCTGTAAATAATGACCACAAGGCAAACATCGAAAAGTAGGTCGATCGAGGGTTAGAACGAAACGTGGGCGACACAAGCCCGAAATGCGCGAAGGACGACCTTACAAAGGTAACATGTCCTTAAGAAAGAAGCAATGTTACGCTGGCAAGATAGAATGAGGCACTCGGCCGCGTTTTTTTGAAATGATGCTAGCGTGGCAACTCGCTCCCCCTAAGCCCCCGCTGCGAATGAAGGTCGTGTACTTATGTTACGAGCACGGGCTCGTTCGCAGGAGAGTTGAGAAAGAACGCGCCCCCCCCCCCGACCAAGGCACCAGTTTCTCCGAGCAGCGAATGTGGTTTTGGTCAGGGGGAACGAGCAAGGCCTAGACTTCTTAACACTTAGGACGATACCCACGAGTTGTGAGTATGGTCGAGGCGAGGAAAGACGACGGTTGTTCGACAGTGCGCGACGACCAAACACACAGCGCGAGTAAATCTCCGGACCAACCAAGGGTTGTATCAGTATGCGACTTAGTCGCGTAAATGAAGAGCTGCGGACCAAGGTCGGCTTATTGAGACTAGAGCCCTGTGGCAAAATTTTAGTGTCGGTGTTGGTCGTGGCACCTTGTGCGATCAGCGTCTTGACTGAACTTAGAGTAGGAAGAATTTGCAACGACTAATTGCCTCGATGCACTTGTCTCGGCTACCAAGATCGTGAAACAAAAGAAGAGTGTGCCCTTGCGCGAGACTGGGTCGGCTTTACCAAAGGCGGTGACCTTATATATATTTTCACAAAGATCTTGGGGAAATGGACATTGCGTGCATGATCGCTGACGAAAGTGCTACTTTCTTAAATAGAAAAGGAAAACATAAATGTATATAAGGTGCAAAATAGAGCATAAGTTTTAGACATAGAACTTGCGCACTGGTCGATATTCCAGAGCTCATGAGCACGCGCCATCCTCCTTGCGGTGGCGGACACCCTAGGCGTTCTATGGAGACAACCGTGAAAGGACCTTCCCACTGGTAGAGCTTGTTGGCCTTCGACGTATCCTGAATGCACCGTAGGACGAGGTCCCCAAGTCTGCAGGGCTCAGCGCCGAATTGACTTGGCCGCGTGCCTGCGAAGAGCTTGTTGGTAGACGGCGGATCGGAGCAGCGCCCTAAAGCGCGCCTCTTCGGCGAGGTCGAGGTCGAGGTGACGCTCGCGACCTTGGTAAATATTTTCGGCCAGGTGAATTCTCGGGGATCCGAGCACGATTTCAGCGGGTAGGACAGCCTCGGCACCATAGATGAGCTGGAAGGGTGTTTCGCCGAGCTTCGGCTCATTGGGTGCGCCGATGCACTGTGAGGACGGAAGGAAGCTCGTCCACCCATGACCAGCCTGCTTCGGGTGAGGTCTTTGAAGACCCTTTTCTTGATCCCTTGAAGGATTTGGCCATTTGCTCGCTCGTACGCTCCGTTACTCGTGGATGAGCTCTGGTGAGGCGGCACCTTTGTTCCGATGTCTTCGCAGAGGCTTGGAACAGTTACCGGTGAACTGGGTGCCATTGTCCGTGATGAGGCGATTAGATCCCAAATGCGCCACCACGTTCTTTGCGAAAAAATCTCTTGGTCGCTTGAGCCGAAATGGTTGATACTGAGCTCGGCCTCGATCCACTTAGAGAAAGTGTCGATGGTCACGAGCAAGTATTTGCAACCCTTTCGACCACGGGAGAAAGGCCCGAGGATGTCACCCGTGTCGAGAATGGCCATGAGAGTGGGATGGTCTGCGGTAGCACAGACGTTGGTGAGTGGGCCTTACGGGCGTGGGCGGCATGCCCGCAGTCGCCACGAAAGTGCGAGCGCCGTCTAAAAGTCATGGTTAATAATATCTAAGCGGAATGCTTTGCTTACTGGGCCCGAAGGACAGTGAGTGCCACATTCCTTCATGGATATCTCCGAGAAGGAAATGGCCTCTTCTCGAGATATACACTTGGAGAGGACTCAAGTGCCCCTTTGCTGATAAAGCGCCCTCTACTAGCTTATGCGAGGACCGCCTTTTAAGCCGGAACGCCGGCTTCCTCCTCGGCAAATGTTCGTGGGCAAGATCTTTGGGCCTAATGGCGTCATCCGGTTTGCACCATGCTCGAGGAAGGAGACATTACAAGACGTCTCTTGTGCCTCCTCTACAGAGGAATGGAGGGCTTGTGCAGATCTGCTGGCGCCCCGGCGGCGGGCATCCTGGGGTTGCCTCTCTCTGAGGGAATGGAGGGCTTGTGCGAGATGCTCAACGAGTGCCCCCGAGGGCGGACATCCGCGAGGAACCGACCTTGGAAAGGTGGTCGGCAGGAATTGTCCTTCACCGGGATGTAGAGTACTTGAAATTTCTAAAGTACCGCTCCATCTTCCTCACCTCAACCAAGTAAAGCGCCATTGAGTGATCGAATCTCGATACTCCTTGTTGACTTGGTTGACGACCACCGCGAATCGCCCTTCACAATTAGCCGGACTCGAGCGCCTTGCACGCCATAGCTTGCCAAGAGGTCTTCATACTCCGCCGCGTTGTTGGTTGCGCGGCGTAATTGATAACGATGGAGCCGATCCTTGAGGGGACACTCGAGACAACACCGGCCCGAGCGTTCAAAGCTCGGGACCCGTCAAAAATACATGGTCCGGCGGCCATCCCGAGATTCTCGATACTCGGCCGACGGCCGGGCGGGTTAAATCCATTCCGCGCTCTGAAATCGCCAAGATCTGGGACTTAATTGCCGCGGCGAGAGAAGTGGATGTCGAACTCATGAGTTCCATGGCCCACTTCGCTATCCGTACGGGCGTCTGGATTTCTTAGATCTCCTAAGTGGGAAGCCGGTCGATGACGACCTTGTGGGCTTAGAAGTAGTGGCGTAACTTCCTAGAAGCCACGAGCGCGAGTAGCACTGGAGCTTCGGACCTCGTGGTGCGCTTTTTGGTCCGTGCAAGACCTCGTTGACGTAGTATATCGGACGCCACGTCTCTTCTCGCTCTGCTTGACACCGCGCTTCACGGCATGGGGTGTCGCCTGCAGGTAAAGTAGAGGTAGCTCCCCGACCTTGGCGTGGCTAAGATCGAGGCCGGAATCTATCGCCTCCTCGAAGGAAGGTCACCTCTTCTGTCCAGACGAAGCCCTCGTGCCTGCGGAGCGCCTTAAAGAAGGGCAGACCGCGCTCACCTGATCGGGAAATGAAGCGACTTAGGGCTGCCATGCGCCCGGTCAAGGTTTGGATTTCCTTAACAGAGCTCGGAGGGCGCATCCTTTCGATGGCTTCGATTTTCTCCAGATTGGCACCGATGCCCTGCGGCCCGATAAGGTACCCGAGCACTTTGCCCGCTTTCACCCCAAAGATGCATTTCTCGGGATTAAACTTTATTCGATGTCTATTGAGATTACAAAAGGTCTCCTCGAGGTCGGATATATGACCTGAGACGAGCTTACTTTTAACTACGATATCATCTACATATACTTCTAGGTTTCGACCTATTTGGTCCTGGAAAGTTTTCTGCATCAAGCGTTGGAAGGTCGCCCTGGCATTCCGTAGACCAAATGACTTGGTCGTATAGCAGAACGTGCCGAATGGAGTAATGAAGGAAGTCTTCCCTTCGTCTCCGGGGAACAAGCTAATCTGGTGATAGCCCGAGTAGGCGTCCAGAAAGCTCATCACCTGAGACTCTGCCGTTGCGTCGACCAGTTGGTCAATGCGTGGCGTGAAAGTTGTCCTTCTAAGGCGGCGACATTTAGGCGGTGTAATGCGACACATCGCCACTTGCCACCCTTCTTCTTGACAATGACCGGTTTGCACCACTCCGAATGCTCGACTTCCCGACGGCGGCTTTGAGGAGCTTGTCGAGTCCGTCCTGATGATTGCCTGTTTCCGAGGAAAATCGCCGAGCTTCGATGCATGTGTCTTTTATCGTAGCGAATCAGCTAGCTCAGGCTCAATCACTTCCCTTGGGACTCCGGGCATGTCTGGACGGTTCCCAGCGAACACGTCCGTGCTCCTCCGGAGAAAGTGACGAGCTCGAAGTTCCTATTTGGGATCTAGGAAGATCCTAGATGGAAGACCTTGGGACGGTCGGCCTCCGAGAGGGACCGCTTGGTTTCTCCTCCGGCCGAGGGTAACTTTTAGGCCGAGTGTCGGCATGAGTCGGGACAGCGTTGAGGCACCGCCGACCATATCGAAGCGACTTCTCGCAGCGATTCAAGGCCGCCCTATGGTCGCCTTTGACACGATAGCGCCCGCCGGTCAGGGGACCTTGAGCACCGATAGGCGTGATGCGTGGCGGCCATGAACTTAGAGAGGGACGGCCTGCCCAGGATGGCGTTGTAGGTTGACTTGAAGTCAACGACCTCGAAGTTGATCAGCTCGGTTCGGAAGTTCGCGAGGCCATTAACGCCACAGGCGTAACGATCCGCCGAGAGGCTTTTTACCGAGGTCGCCGGAATGATCCCGAAGAACGGACGGCTATGCTTTTGATCTTGGAGCGAGGACTTGCATCTCGTCCAGACCGTGGCGGATATGAGATCCAAAGAGCTCCGCCGTCGACGAGAACCCGCCGACCTTGGCATTGTTGATGGTCAGCTCACGACCAACCGAGCCTTTGGGGTTTGGTCATTCCAAGGGACAATCATTCTTGGAGAAAGTGAGGGTCGCTCGGACCACTTGAGTCATTGCCTGGCGGCTTGCCTGGCGATATGGCCGACCTCCGTGCCGCCTCCTCCAGATCCTCACGGATTTATAGGCCGAGGAGCCCCGAATATGACCACTATGTGATTGCAGGGGCTCTGGTAACTCATGTCATCGTTGCCGTCGTTGGGGCCTTGCCTTTGCCGCCGTCCCCTTTTCCGGCAGCATGGGCATGGGCCCCTCGCCATTGTAGAACTTCTCCCAGCAGACGCCCAAGTCCGGCGATTCTATGAAGGTCGTGGCGGGCCGCTGATGGAGCAGACGAAGCGGGCTCAAACAGCGACTCGCTCCGTGCTCTCGGCCGCCCTTGGTCGTCACGATCTTGATCACCGCGGCCTTGGTTGTTGTTATCTTGGTCGTCGCGCCTCCGTCGTGGCCGACCCGCCTCTCGTCTTTGCCGGCGGTGAGCACGCTGTGGATCGGCGATCAAGCAGCCACCACGCGCGCGTCGCGCGACCTCTTCTTCTTTTGATCTTCTTCTCGTGAAGCCCGAGTGCTTTTTGCTCGAGGAACTTCTAGGCCCACCTGGGGCGGCAGCTTGCCCTCGTCGATCATCTTCTTCCATTGCACGGCTTCGTCGGCATTTGCGTAACGATCGGCCATATGGAACAGCTCGTTGGCCGACAGGTCGGGGTGAATCTCTAGATCTTGAGTGAGGCGGACATCACGGACCCCAAACTTGAAGGCCCGGACGACCGCCTCATCCGAAATGCTTGGGATGGAGTTCCTCACATTGATGAATCTTTGGGCCGAATTCATAAAGTTTCTTTGTCCGTCTGGATCAGCCTCTCCAGGTCGCGCTCGTTGCCTGGTCGAGTATAACAGCTTTGGAAATTTGCTCGGAGGGCTTCGGAGAGCTGCCTCCATGAGCGGATCGACCCCTCCTTCTGATTGAAGAGCCATGTCCGGGCGGAGCCATCGAGGACGGTGGGGAGGTAATTTGCCATAACCTCCTCGTCCTCTCGGCGCTAGGGCGGCGAAGGAGTAGATCGAGGAACTTCGTCGGGGTTCTCGAGTATAGCCGCTTGAACTTGTTTCGGCCACAAGGCGTCACGGAGGGGCCGAAAAACTCGGCACCGAACGCGGGCCATCGTGGCGACCCCTCCGGGCATGGTGATCACTGCGTCTAGGGCCCAGACGGTCCTTTGCGCATGGGGTGAGGCGAGAAAATATGCCCCTTGCTGGCGCGACAACGGCAGATTCGAAGTGGAACACTCGGACCGCTCGTGGGCGGACGAAGCATGCCCGCGAGCCCACGAGGCCGTCAGGAACCGCTCGAGATGTCCTCACGGGGGGCGGTGTTGCTTCATGCCCTCCCAGCAGACTTCTGGAGGCGCTTAGCCGGGTTGTGGTGCTTATGGTCGAGCGCTCTAGGGCCTTTGAACACCGGCGGTCTGGGAGCCCTATATCGACGGCAAGCTTTTCGAGTTTTTATTCGAAGCGCCCCATGGCCGCCAGTCCGCTTAGTTGGAAATTTCGAGACCGCACACGATCATCGCCATGGCGTGGCGCTTCGACGCTCTGAGGAAGCGACGGGCGACTTTGAAGGCGGTCGCGCACGTGCTCCGGGGAGTGGTATTCACTGGGATCTTCGCGGGCCGCCCTCTAGTCCGCGCTACCGCCCGCTAGGTTGGCGGTGGGCGATCATGGTTCTGCCGGGACAACTCCGGTGATCTCGCCAAACATTGTGCGGACGGGAGAAATCGCTGGAGACTGCCGCTCCTCTTGATCGCCCTCCCTTCCCGCCATGTTGACGCTGCGGGAGCACCAGGACTGCGTGGGCGACGCCGAAGTAGTGTCGTACGCCGCAGTCCCTTGGCTGAACTCAAGACGGTCGGGAGCGTCCCGATCGTCACGGAGGTCGCCAGATTCTTCCTCGCGAATGAGGGTATCCGGCCGCGAGCGGAGGAAACGCTCTCGCACCGCGGCCACCGGGGAAAGACTCCCGGTCTCGGTGTGGCCTTCCGGATCGGCCGCACCACCCACGCCATCGCTGGCGTAGTATTCGTCGTCGTCCTCCACGTCGTCGAAGACGCAGAGGTCTTGATTGTCTTGTGAGTTCGGCATCCTCAGGGATTCCACGCGAAAGGACTCAGTCGATCCCCACGGACGGTGCCAGCTGTCGACGATTCGGGAACTGGTCCCCCGCCGAGCTTACTTGTTGAATGAGAGATCAACCTAAGGCCCCTTTCCCGCGAGGGGTATAACTTCCGAGGTCCTACCGAGCTACAAAACACAAGGCAGCGAGACAATCGCATAGCGGCGAGGAGATCGTTTTTTGCACGGTTGGACCTCTCGCTAAGGAGATAACAACCCTACGTCCAGTGATTGAACTGATATGTGAAGGTGGTTTACAACGTGCTATGCTCTGCGTACATGTGTGAAAAGTAGATGGATCTGAACCCCCAACCCTTCGCGGGAGGAGGTATCTATAGGGGTTTGGTGACAAAGTAGTTATTACGGGGACGCGCTCATTGTGCTAGGCGTGTGTAGAGTACATTGCTTGCCACCCGCCGGGCACCACGCGTGACGGGTGCGATGGGCGTGAGATTATGAGTCGCAGAACCACGAGCGGCAGCGCGATTAATGCCATGTCTTCTTCGCGAGCCGTGCGGCTTTTGGGGCGAACCGAGGTATCTTGGCGGCCACGTTATGCAGCGCAGACCTCGGAGAGGATTGCTCGGGGGCTTGCGAAGGTCGGAGTGGCGGAGGTCGGATCGCCGGGGACGCGTCGAGCAAGGGCATGCTCGGAGACCCGAAGACTCGATGGTCGCGCGGCGAATCTCAATCTCGATAGTTACATACAGCAGGGTATTTATAGCGATTCTGGTCTTACATCATTTATAATCGAATGACATGCTACTACTATACCCGGACGTGGGTGTAATTCGCTCTTGCTTTTCGCTATCTTGCCGTGGCGTGGCGTAGTGGGCTTAGAACGTGGCCGTCACGATCCTTGAGCCGCCGGTGATTAATGCCACGTCGTCTTCGTGGGTTGTGCTTTCGACTGCCGATCATGCGAGATCTTCCTTGACCTTGGTCGTCGTCGCACTCTCGGCGGCGAGCACGCTTAGAAAATAGAGGCACATGCTCGGGGATGAGCTTGGTCGCGGTCGGGGCAGACCCGTAGGTCGATCTACCCGAAAATCTTTCTTGGGGACACCGTCCAAGGGTAAACATAGTCAGCCGTCGATTGGTTGCCGGGGTACGATGGTCTTCATGGGAGTTACCCAATCCCCGACAGTTTTAATTAATCAAGTCATTCCAAATTAGCTCCTTTTTAGTTTTCTAAACTATCAGACAATAATGCAATAGCGAAAATACATAGTATTTTATACAGAAAATGGGATCAATTTGTTCAAGGGGTGCGGCTTGCCTTGCGGGATCGAAGGCTCTCCTAGGTGGAAGTCGCTGCAGTCGTGGCTGGTTCCGGACAACTCCTGCTCCTGCAGCGGCTCCACGTACGGCTCCTGCTCCGTGTAATGCTCTGACATCGGATATAGCGCGAAAGAGTAAATCCAGTAAATAAACGAATAAAAACAACCAAAAAAAGAAAAACAGAAAAAGAAAATCGGAGAGAAAAATGGCCGAAACAGGGTTCAGTGGTATTTTAGGAATTTTCTGGACTTGGTATGGCAAAACGGAGATCATTTTTGAACTCAGCTGCTTGAACGAGTCAAGAATATGTATTTTTGGCTATTTTTGGATTTTTGAGAATTTTTTTTCTAGAATTTTATTCGATTTTTCGGATTTTAAATAAATTTTAAAAAATCAAATTCGGGCCGCACAATAACTATTTGGCCTATTCTTATGCAGGCCTATGGCACTTCTTATGGCGCTCTGCATGTACCTGTGGGCTCATCGGCAGAACAGCGCTTCGGCCGGTGATAAGCGAGGCTCGGCTAGCAGAGAGGCGCACGCAGCGTTGCTCGGCCGAGGGCTGACTAGTGGGGCTGGCGCTGTGGAAGAGAGGAGAGCTGCGTGAGGGGTGGCGTGAGCGGCCGGACGAGAGGAAGACGAAGAGCGATCGAGCGAACGGGGGCTCAGGAGAGGGGAAGAACTAGCGGGGGAGGGAGAGCTCACCGCGGCAAGTCTGGGGCGACGAAAAACGGGGGCCAAGGGGGGTATTTATATGCGAGCGTGGAGAGGGGAGAAGACGGCGGGCCGATGAGGCCATAGAGGCAGCGATACCGTGGCAGCAGCGCTCTGGTCGGCGGTGGCGGGAAAACGAGGCGGCGTTATGCGTCTTGATGGCGGAGAGCAGAAGGCGAAGCGGGTAGCGAGGCGGCAGCGTCCGACGTTGACAATCGGCGTCGAGGCAGCAGGGCTGCAGTGGCGAGCGGATGGCGGAGAAGCGAAGTCACGAGGAAGCGAGGCAGCGTTCGGTGGCGGAGGAGACCGAACAGGGGTAGGTAGCGGAGGCAACGGGCGTCCAGTGTTGACAATCGGCGTCGGGGATGATGGGACTGCAAGGCGGTGGATGGGACCGGCCGGAGGAGAGCCGGCCGGCGGAGCCAGGACAGAAGCAAAGCGAGGCATGGTCGGGCAAAGTGGGCATGAGCGGGGGCCTTGAGGCGGGGTGAGGGCGGGGCCCAACGGGAGGAGAGGAGGCGGGACGTGCCAATGGCGCCAGTTAAGGGAGAAAGCGAAAAGCCGAAAAGGGAAAGCAGGAAAGCGCAGGGACTTTCCCGAAACGGAAAGATTTCAAATAAAAGCCGAATAAAATGAAATAAAATCTAGAAAAATTTAAATAAAATCCAAATAAATCTAATAAATCCATTTTGAATTTTTGGGGGCATTTCATGTATCACCTTGCTGTCAAGAATGATACTAGTTTTATAAATTTATTTATGATGAGGACAGATTTACAGAAGAAAAAGAAATACTAAGAACTAAGAAAACTAAGATTTCTTCGTGCGCCATGCCCGCCAAAGTCCACCATGTAGGATTTGGTGGGCACTTGGCCGTCTCCCGGTCTATCCGCTCGTGCTATTGTCGAGAGTTATAGCACTGTACAGGCCTAACAGTGCCCCATGTGTAATACATGTTTGCAAGTAACCGTGGCTGTATACGGTAGTTGGTTTTGGTTTTGCGGTACATTAGAAGGGAAGAAGTGGCCGATTAACTTCGCACGTCTAATACTACCAGTTATTTACATTTATATAGATTTGTATTAAGTTAGAATATCTGGTTAATTACAACCATGTGGAGAGATGTAAGAATCAGGCGATCAATTATAACTGATTTTTTAATGGAGAAAAATCTGAGCGTAAAACTTTGAAGATCCATATAACTGATTACAAGTTTTGATAAATCAGCTAAGATGAAGTTCAGAACGGGTGAATAAATATCTGAGATAATGCAGAGTCGCAGGCCCGCAACATCGGAGCTTTGACATCCGTCGACTCTAGTTCTGAAGATGGACGTTTGGCCGGTGGTTGTAGAGGATCCAGCGCTCGCTCGTCCGCCGATAAGGGCAAGCGGAGGTGGGTGGGGGTGGGGCCGTGGTGGCCTTTTGGCTTCCGAACGGCTGCCTTCCTTGCAAACCAAGCGGAAGAAAATCATCTTTTTCCTCGCGCGGCACGCGGAGACGTGCTGTATAACGCCAACAAACACGAAGTGAAAATTGCCTGCCTACTTGGTCAACAACGCAGTAGCTCTCCAGAGTGCAGCCGACTTGTGCTGCTAGTTTGTGCAATGCAGGATGAATGCCGGGCGGAAGGAAATTGAACCATCTGACAAATAGTGCTGTGACCCGTATAATTTGTCTAAACTAATAATAGAAATATTATGTAACTCTGAGCTAATTATACTGATCTCTACATATTAGCTCACAAGATATCGAGCGTACCCGATATTATATCAGTTAATACACCATATTCAAAGTATTGCAGCAGGACAATAATTAGAGATCGAAATGCAAGCTTATTTAATCCATTGTCACGTAGACTACATATCCCTAGCTATCAAGTTCTAGCATATTACATATAGTCCATATATACATAATGTACATAAATATTAAGTATCTAATGGATTGACGATCTCCATCATACGGTCAATTAAACCACCTGGTCCTCATGATAGTTCGCCACTGCATTATCACTCTGACTTGCGGGTCATCCTCAACATATGCCTCGCAGGCAAATCCATAGTCCTCAGCTTCATAACAAATGCATTATATAAATTTTTTCCACATCTATCTCATGTCCATATTCCTCTCAAATTCATTTTCTAAGAACATAAAGATTGTATTAGGAAAACGTGGGTTTCTAATTTTTATTATTGAAATTACTACTAGCACTCGTATATAAGGCAGACTTAGCTTCCATATACTTTAATCTAGAAGATAGGCATAAATTCGTGATTTTACTCTGCGCAAATATGTACCACTTTATCCATAGTGAATTCAATCTCAATCGAGAACCAGAATATTTATCACTAATTAGGTATTAAATCTCTAACCCTAACATCATTGTCAGTTGTGCTCCGACTAAAAATGGCGGCACTCAACCTAGGTGTTTAAATAAATCAACCGCAGCTGATGTTTAATTTGTGTTGATGATCTCATTTACATAATTAATTAACCAAAGTGGTTTCAAATAGTTTCTCCAGTTCTGAGTTCTTTTTAGTTCTCCCGAACAAACCATAAGTGATGTACTAGCTAGCTTAATGACAGTCCTCCTACCCTGTGATAAACTACTGAGTTCTTTGTAGTTCTCCCGAACAAACCATAAGTGATGTACTAGCTAGCTTAATGACAGTCCTCCCACCATGTGATAAACTGAAGGTAGCCATCTCGGCCTATATATTTTAATTATCCTAGTCGACTGTTCTCAAGGAAGTAGGAACAGGCCTAACTTTGGGTTTGACGCCACTCCAAAGTCCAAATCAAGCCTCCTCCGGTCCTCCCTCCCCCTCCATCTCCTCCACACTAGGGGAAAAAAAAGAAAAAAAATCCTTCGTACAGGCAGACACGGGATAATCGATGGATCGGTGACCATTACCGCGCACGCTTCGGCACATCGACGGCGACGCCTCGAGTTCCCGTTCCCACACGCGCGCGCACCACACACGAGCTCGCGCGCTTTCTTTTCGCCGTCCCCTCAGACGATGGACTCGGCTCCTCCAGCGCCCGCGTGTTTATCTCCGTGTCGCATCAGAAAGACACGCCAACACACGCGTCACGGTCCTCACGGAAAGGGCATGTATGCACATCGGTGGCTTCGGGCTCGGTTCACCAGCCTTGCAAAAACCAAAGTGGCGCACAGGCACAGTACGTACGCTCGCTTTGGGCACACGGACTCTCCTCCTCCGTCCCGGCGAGAAAGCGAAGATCATCCATGAGCTTTCGCAGTGGGCCAGGCCGTGCGGCTGGGCCCTCCCCGTCGTGGTTAGCTGCTTTCTGCGGCCACATCACAACTTTCTGAATTTGTAGGATGCAAGCACGCAACCGAAGGAAGAATTATTTTTTAAAATAATATTTTAAAAAATTACAGAAATAATATACTAAATTAAAATTTTACAAAAATAACCATCTGTCGCTATTTCAATAACGACAGAGTCTTTGTCACCATTTCAAATAGTGACAGAGCTGTTACTGTTGACGACAACTCTTTATAACCATTGACGATAGAGTTTATAACCATTCTGCTACACTTTTGCTTTCCGACATTGCCAATTTAAATCGCGACAGGGGTGTATATTTGTAATTTTTTAATTTGGTTCATTATTTCTATAACTTTTCATTAAAAATATTATTTTATGTCAAAAGGAGGTTGTAATACACGTACAGGTCTTAATTAACAAGTGTGCGCCATCAATCACCTTCTCCAATTAAGAAAGGTACGAAACAAAATAACTTAAATACCTACATAATATTTTGAAAGATAAGGGATTATACTATGTGTAGATAGTAATGAATAATTCATATAGTTAAGAGAGAATAAGGCTCGATTCGGGGCAGTTTTTTATTGTAGAGATTCTGGATTGAGAGAAGCTGCTTCTGATTGTGGGAGAATCGGGCAGAATTGGCTACGCGTAGAGGTGGAGGACCGGACAGACGAGAATCAGCGAGAATTAGGGTGTGTTTGGCAAAACTCTTAGCTTCAGCTTCTCCATGAGAAACTGAGGAGCTCTACCAAACAAGAAAAAATCAACTAGCTTCGCATAGGAATCCGAAGAAATGATTCATGTTTTTTGACTTACAGCCTGGGAGCCAAAAAAACCTGCTCCCCACCTGATTCACAACCTTCCAGTTATAAACCTCCTCACCAAGTTCATAACTATTTCTCAGATAAGAATCACTTCCACCAGAGAATTGATTCTATAGAGAATCAGGAGGTGGAGCTGGAAAATCAGGATCTGGCTCTGCCAAACAGGACCTTAGTTGGCACCAGGATTCTGATTCTATGTAAATGACAACTTCTGATTGTAGAAGAAGTTGTCCAGAGCCGTCGAGCAAATAATCTAATTTTTTTAGAGTAGAAGCTAGACAAATGTTGTTTCGAAAGGGGTCTAAATAGAGGTATAGTAGAAAAAATCGTATTAAATCTACATACAAACTTTATATTTTTTAAATTATATGACTTGTAATTATGAATGAACGGTGGAGGGAGTAGTTTTGTAGTAAGATTTGGCACTAGGGGAAGTGCTAGCAATAAGTTGACAAACAAAGGCATAAAAGATGCAACAAACAAGTGTGCTAAACCCTATAACATGCTACTACTAAAAGGCACGGCACAAACTAGCTAGGCACCCACCATACTGGTGGTACTCAACAAATCTAAGCTAAGCTAGGCAACCCAATCCTGAATTGACCTTCTAGTTGCAACAAATTACTTCCTCCGTTTCTTAACAGGTGTTATTATAGGTTTTTGTATTTTATCAAGCCATACCTATAAATGACTGCTTCCTCCGGTCACACAGTTATTATTTTGGATATCGCTATGGTCCTTAAAACTCAACTTTGACCACTAATTTCTATTATAATTTTTTTAAAAAAATCCGATAAAATTATAATATTATAAAAATATGTTTTGAAATGAATCTTCGTATATGATTTTCAAGCATCCAATTTAAATATTTAAAAGATATAGATAGCTAAAGTTTCAAAAGTTTAAAATTACGAAATAATATACGAATTAAAATTTTACAAAAATACCCATCTAAGCTATTTCAATTGGCGAGTCTCTATCACCATTTCAAATAGTGACACGGAGAACATTACTGTTGGCGTGACTCTTTATAACCATTGACGATAGAGTTTATAACTATTCTGCTACACTTTTGCTTTCCGACATTGCCAATTTAAATCGCGATTTGTAATTTTGTAATTTGGTACATTATTTATGTAATTTTTTATTAAAAAATATTATTTTATGTCAAAAGGAGGTTGTGCTACGCGTTCTGGTCGCAATTAACAAGTGCGCGCCATCAATCACCCTCTACAATTAAGAAAGGTACAGAACAAAATAACACCTACATAATTATTTTGAAAGATAAGGAATTATACTATGTGTAGATAGTAATGAATAAATACATATAGTTAAGAGAGAATAAGGCTTGATTCGGGGCAGTTTTTTATTGTAGAGATTCTAGATTGAGAGAAGCTGCTTCTAATTTTGGGAGAATCGGGCCGGATTGGCTACGCGTAGATGAGGAGGACCAGGTAGATGAGAATCAACGAGAATCAGAGAGAATTGGTTAGCACCAGGATTCTGATTCTATGTAAATGACAACTTCTGATTATAGGAGAAGTTGTCGAGAGCTGTTCGGTAAATAATCCGTTTTTTAAACAGAAGCTAGACAAATGCTGTTCCAAAAGGGGTCTAAATAGAGATATTATAGAAAAAACCATATTAAATCTACATACAAACTTTATATTTTTTAAACTATACGACTTACAATTACGAATGAAGGGAGGAGGGAGTAGTTTTGTAGTAAGATTTGGCACGAGGGGAAGTGCTAGCAATAAGTTGACAAACAAAGGCATAAAAGATGCAAGGAAACAAGTGTGCTAAACCCTATAACATGCTACTACTAAAAGGCACGGCACAAACTAGCTAGGCACCAACCATACTGGTGGTACTCAACAAATCTAAGCTAAGCTAGGCAACCCAATCCTGAATCGACCTTCCAGTTGCAACAAATTACTTCCTCCGTTTCTTAACAGTGTTATTATAGGTTTTGTATTTTATCAAGCCATACCTATAAATGACTGCTCCCTCCGGTCACACACAG
This sequence comes from Guadua angustifolia, assembly GCA_036346375.1. Lineage (NCBI taxonomy): Eukaryota > Viridiplantae > Streptophyta > Magnoliopsida > Poales > Poaceae > Guadua > Guadua angustifolia. Next base: position 15,384,720 of record CM070504.1, on the reverse strand, counting down.
TTATCATTTTGGATATAGCTACGGTCCTTAAAACTCAACTTTGACCACTAATTTCTATTATAATTTTTTTTAAAAATCCGATAAAATTACAATATTATAAAAATATGTTTTGAAATGAATCTTCGTATATGATTTTCAAGCATCCAATTTAAATATTTAAAAGATATAGATAGCTAAAGTTTCAAAAGTTTAAAAATTACAGAAATAATATACCGAATTAAAATTTTACAAAAATACCCATCTGTCGCTATTTCAATTGGCTATATGTTATTATTGGCGATAGCTCTTTATAACCATTGGTGACAAAGTTTATAACCATTCTGCTACACTTTTGCTTTCCGACATTGCTAATTTAAATCGCGATTTATAATGTTATAATTTGGTACATTATTTATGTAATTTTTTATTAAAAATTATTATTTTATGTCAAAAGGAGGTTGTGCTACGCGTACTGGTCACAATTAACAAGTGTGCGCCATCAATCACCCTCTCCAATTAAGAAAGGTACAGAACAAAATAACTTAAAAACCTCCATAATTATTTTGAAAGATAAGGGATTATACTATATGTAGATAGTAATGAATAAATACATATAGTTAAGAGAAAATAAAGCTTGATTCAGGCGGTTTTTATTGTAGAGATTCGGATTGTGAGAAACCGCTTCGATTATGGGAGAATCGGGCGGATTGGCTCTGGCGTGAGGAGGAGGATCAGGCGAGATGAGAATCAACGAGAATCAGAGAGAATCGGTTAGCACCAAGATTCTGATTCTATGTAGATGACAGCTTCTGATTGTAGAAGAAGTTGTCGAGAGCCGTTCGGTAAATAATCCGCTTTTTTTTTAAGCAGAAGCTAGACAAATGTTGTTCTAAAAGGGGTCTAAATAGAGGTATAGTAGGAAAAATCGTATTAAATCTACCTACAAACTTTATATTTTTTAAACTATATGACTTATAATTATGAATGAAGGGAGGAGGGAGTAGTTTTGTAGTAAGATTTGGCACTAAGGGAAGTGCTAGCAATAAGTTGACAAACAAAGGCATAAAAGATGCAAGGAAACAAGTGTGCTAAACCCTATAACATGCTACTACTAAAAGGCACGGCACAAACTAGCTAGGCACCAACCATACTGGTGGTACTCAACAAATCTAAGCTAAGCTAGGCAACCCAATCCTGAATCGACCTTCCAGTTGCAACAAATTACTTCCTCCGTTTCTTAACAGGTGTTATTATAGGTTTTTGTATTTTATCAAGCCATACCTATAAATGACTGCTCCCTCCGGTCACACACAGTTATCATTTTGGATATAGCTACGGTCCTTAAAACTCAACTTTGACCACTAATTTCTATTATAATTTTTTTTAAAAATCCGATAAAATTACAATATTATAAAAATATGTTTTGAAATGAATCTTCGTATATGATTTTCAAGCATCCAATTTAAATATTTAAAAGATATAGATAGCTAAAGTTTCAAAAGTTTAAAAATTACGAAATAATATACGAATTAAAATTTTACAAAAATACCCATCATAAGCTATTTCAATTGGCTATATGTTATTATTGGCGTGACTCTTTATAACCATTGGTGACAAAGTTTATAACCATTCGCTACACTTTTGCTTTCAGACATTGCCAATTTAAATCGCGATTTATAATGTTATAATTTGGTACATTATTTATGTAATTTTTTATTAAAAATTATTATTTTATGTCAAAAGGAGGTTGTGCTACGCGTACTGGTCACAATTAACAAGTGTGCGCCATCAATCACCCTCTCCAATTAAGAAAGGTACAGAACAAAATAACTTAAAAACCTCCATAATTATTTTGAAAGATAAGGGATTATACTATATGTAGATAGTAATGAATAAATACATATAGTTAAGAGAAAATAAAGCTTGATTCGAGCGGTTTTTTATTGTAGAGATTCTGGATTGTGAGAAACCGCTTCTGATTATGGGAGAATCGGGCCGGATTGGCTACGCGTAGAGGAGGAGGACTGGGCAGATGAGAATCAACGAGAATCAGAGAGAATCGGTTAGCACCAGGATTCTGATTCTATGTAGATGACAGCTTCTGATTGTAGAAGAAGTTGTCGAGAGCCGTTCGGTAAATAATCCGCTTTTTTTTTAAGCAGAAGCTAGACAAATGTTGTTCTAAAAGGGGTCTAAATAGAGGTATAGTAGGAAAAATCGTATTAAATCTACCTACAAACTTTATATTTTTTAAACTATATGACTTATAATTATGAATGAAGGGAGGAGGGAGTAGTTTTGTAGTAAGATTTGGCACTAAGGGAAGTGCTAGCAATAAGTTGACAAACAAAGGCATAAAAGATGCAACGAAACAAGTGTGCTAAACCCTATAACATGCTACTACTAAAAGGCGCGGCACAAACTAGCTAGGGACGACCAACGTCACCAACCAAACTGGTAGTACTCAACAAAGCTAAGCTAAGCTAGGCAACCCAATCCTGAATCGACCTTCCTGCAACAAATTACTTCCTCCGTTTCTTAACAGGTGTTATTATAGGTTTTTGTATTTAATCAAGTCATACCTATAAATGACTGCTCCCTCTGGTCACACACAGTTATCGTTTTGGATATCGATATGATCCTTAAAACTCAACTTTGACCACTAATTTCTATTATAATTTTTTTAAAATCCGATAAAACTAATATTATAAAAGTATGTTTTGAGACGAATCTTCCTATATGATTTTCAAGCATCCAATTTAAATATTTAAAAAGATATAGATAGCTAAAATTTCAAAAGTTTAACTACACGTATCCCAAACTGATAAGTTTTTGTGAACCGGAGGGAGTATATTACTTATCTTTATTATATTTTTAGATAGTGTGTCTTACTCTAGTATATGATATTATATGACTTTGAAAATAGTGAAAAAGGAGGGATATAGACGGAAAAATGGTAAAAATTATCTTGAAATTGTATAATAACATATAATTAGATGAAAAAAATTGAAAGTTAGAATTACATGTTTCTGGAAACGGATAGAACAATAAAAAAACCAAAAAAAAAAAATCATTGGTGGCATTAATGTTTGTTGCCTGACCAGAAGGTCCACAACCTCCCCACAATTATTCTCCTGGCACGGCCCGCCGACCCGTATCACGGTATCAGCATCCTCGAAGGTCGTGGATAGGGGTGGACATTCGATTAATTCGATTTTTAAAAATTTTGGTTTTTGGAATCTGGTAACCGAACCGAAACAGAACTGGGTTAAAAACTGAAACAAATTAATCGAACCAAATCGGTTCGGTTAGGTTAATTCGGTTTTTCGGTTAACCAAAATTCCATCAAGATAAGCAAATCCAGGCACATGTTTTTGAAACAGAATCGAAATGTGTGGCTTTCCTAGTCAATTTACTAGCAAGTTTAATTCAAATGCTAGGCAAACCAGTCCTAGGTTTTGCTTTGAAATCTATCTAGATCACTAGGGGATACCGAGACAGTTTTACCTCACCGGCCGGACTCCGGAGGAAGCGTAGAGGCAGGAGGCGGCGGCGGCGGCACCGAGGGAGGCGGCAATGCGGAAGACTGGAGGCCGGAAAGGCGGCCACGGAGGGCAGAGAGGAGCGGTGGCCCCTAGGGTTTGGCTCAGGGCGGAGCCGCGGAATCATCGTCGCGTGGCCCGCGGAGTTGGACGGAGAGACGCCGCGAGGCGCGACCTAGGGTTTGGCTGAGGGCGTAGCTACGGAGGCGTGGTCGTGGAGGACTGGAGGGGTAACCCAAAGCTGCCGAATGGATTGGAGAATAAATCGCAAAATCAGGGTTGGAGGGGCAATCGAGTGAGGAGTGACCTAGGGTTGGGCGGTGCAGTTGGGCCCTCGCGGGGATTTTTTTTCTTGTCGCCTCGTGCCCTCGCGGGCCGTGGCCTCACCCGCAAACAATTCTGCTGATCGGTTTAATCGGTTTCCAGAAGACCAAAACCGAACTGAAGACTGCACACCAAATAGTAGCGAAAAAACCAAACCGAACACCGAAAACCAAAAAAACCAAATTGTTTGGTTAATTCAGTTCAGATCGGTTCGGTTTTTCGGTTTCGGTTAAAAAAATGCCCACCCCTAGTCATGGAAGAACAGCACCTCGAACAGCTTTTGTTAAGCGCAGCCCAATGACCGGAGTACAAGGGTGTGTTTGGTAGAGCTTCAACTTCATCAGATTTGTGGATCTGGTAGAGCTGGGTATTTCTAACTCCATCAGATCCGTGGAGCTGAAACTTTGAGTACATTAAGAGCGTTTCGATGAATCATCTTGTTTATATTTTAGACTAAAAATATAAACTTAATTTACTTTATTTTAACCTACAAATTTTAGATCTCAAATAAAACTGAAATCTAGAGCTCTATCAAATAGGTCCTGAATTACACCACTCCAAGCTGGAGTCGCAGCGAATAGGTCCTGGGGACTCGATTGGAGCCGTGTTGTCCGGCGAGCAGTTCGCTTAGCCGGCCATCGTCATCTAGAGTCTGTTAGGTTGGTGACGAGTAAACGGTGGTGCTTTTGCATTCCACAGTAGTTCCGTAGGGCTTAGATCGGCCTGAAATGAGGTGGGCCGGCCAACGGCCTAGTGGACAGCCTGACGTCTCGCTGTAGGGCCGTGTAAAGTGAAGCAGAAGCCATCTTTTCATGCAAGACAAAATGGAAGTGTCAAGGTGTCATTTGTTTGAAGCTAACTTTGCAATGCCTAAGTTTAGGCATACTATATATTTTTAGACAGATATTTGATTTATTGTTATAACAGTAGCTTACCATATTTTCTTAGTCACATGTTCTATAATCATAGACTCATTTTTTTACTAAACTTTACAACACTTATAGCGCCAAATTTTGTTGACCATAAAAAATATGACAAGCCATATTTACTTAAGGTAGTTATGATAAAATCGGCTTCAAACACTACAGGAATCCGACCTATTTACGTCGGCCAGAAACCGACGTAAATAGGCCGTCGTAAACCGAGCGACGTAAATAGCCCTTATTTACATCGGCCACGAAGTCGACGTAAATAGGAATAGTAGTCCAGATCCGGCTGCAGTGGAGCTAACGTGGCACTTATTTACGTCGGCCATGGGCCGACGTAAACAATGTCCACGTCACCGTCTGACGTGACACATATTTACGTCAGCCAGGCGTTGGCCGACATAAATACTGCCTGTTTCATTGCCGGCCACGTGGTATCGGTATTTACGTCGGCCAGGCAGTGGCCGACGTAAATAATGTAGGTATTTACGTCGGCTAGGTTGTGGCCGACGTAAATACTGGAAGTTATTTACGTCGGTCAGAGCCTAGCCGACGTAAATACTGGAGACACCAAACTAATATCAATTCTGGTCGGCTGGATTTGGACAACACAAATATCAATTCATGACAGCAAAAATATCAATCCATTCATATCGAATCGGAGAGTTCAAGACAGCAAAAATATCAAGCCATTCGACCATGCATTCATATAAACCGATATCAATCCGTCCATTCATATGACACAGTTCAATTTGCAAACATGATATATGACACATAGAAAATTCAATTTGCAAACATGACCTACAACACATAGAAACTTCAATTTGCAAACATGACATATGACACAGTTGAACCATACTACTCATTGTTCATACAATCATCAATTTGACGGAGTATCTTCAAAATGATGCCCACTACCGGCATCGCCTCCCGAGTTTAAGAAGTCGCCATTCGACGGCAGAGTCCTCGAAGAAGAAGCGCCGGTGCCTCCAATATGTGCATCCGGTGTGCGAGCCGTCGAACCCTATATCAACGAACATATGTTAGAGATAGCTAGATTACGTTAAAACAAATTTAAAATAATTGATGATACCATGTTGGGAGATTGCGAGGTAAAGAAGGGTGGAGGTTGGAACGGGGGAAGATTTAGTGGTTGTTCGAACTGCTGCGCCATATATTCCTACCAAACAAATGTAATTGGTATGAATACAATCATCGACATATATCTAAAATTAAAGCATGTATACATAATTAAAATTAAAGCATATAACCAAACAAATGTAATTGGTATGAATATATAACTAAAACTAAAACATGCATACAATCATCGACATATAACTAAAAGTAAAGCATGAATGCTAAAATACATAACTAAAATTAATATGTAGTTTGCTTCTAGTAAGTTTAAATTTTTATGTATATATAGCAAGAACGACTAGGAGGCTGCCGAACATAATAAAAATTTCGGCAGCACCTCCCCTAAAATAGTGGACATCCACTCAGCAAACAAAAGACAATATTCAATATAATATCAACAACAACAACCAGTCATGGTATCCACTAACCATCATGACCAACTAAGCACATATAGCAAGAACGACCAATCATCGACATATACAAGACTAGCTAATTAGCATCTAGTCCTTGGTAACTTCCATATAATTAAAGCATGAATACAAACATACAACGTGGGATTCAACCATACGACTTACTTGTAGAGCCGCCTGCTGCTACGCCTGCCATGCAACAAAGTACTCTTGTTGCTATCGCAGGTGCTCCTGAAGTCGACTCTCACGGGCTGCTTATTGTCTCAACTCCTCCAGTCGAGTCTCACGGCGCTCGCCTTGCTCGGGAGGATTGAGGCGACCTTGCCGAACTTAAGGCGTGGTGGAATCAACAATTCCATTAAACATGGTAAACCGACCATGTTTCTTGCCACCAGCTATTGTACAAAGCGGCGGGGTCAACATCTTCTTTCCTCGATCAAACTCGGGCCGTGAGTGTCTGCATCATCACTTTCCGTAACTAGCCTACAAAATTTGTAGTTCATGCATAAAAGTTAAACGAGCAATAGTCAATAGAGTTGTTTATAACCATTACGTACTAATCAATATTTGGTCGCCGTGTCCTTTGCATATTTGCTCAGTTGTGTAGGATCAGAACCTATGTGACCCCGTATGTAAGATTCAATATCCGTGGGCCGAGTGCCGCTTTGAGCTTCCTGTAAGTCAGTGTCATTAGCCAATATTTTGAAGAGATCGAAAGATAAATTTGACAATTAAAAACTAAACATTATGAAACATACCATTCGTCGTGCAAGACGAAGATGTCTGTCGGCTCCGTAGCGTTGAACTACTCTCGGACCCGCCTCCCTGTTACTTCTCTTTTGGTTAGATTTCTGAACAAATTCAGGAGAGGCCCAGTAGTGGCTGAGAGCTTCCCATGCATCGAGGCACTTGTTAAACCAAGGTAGCATAGTCTCTCGGTACTGATCCTCACGAAGGTAGATTTTTGAAGCACCAAGCTTCTTGCTCATCTCCCGGTGAAGCAATCGCTTGTAGTACAAGTTGACCGCTTAGATGCGAGCCTGGTACATCATCTCCTTCATAGTCCTGGTCACTGCGTTGTCAAAGACATCTTTAGCCTTAGCTTGCAACGATTGCTCCTGATCACTTGGCAAGCGGTATCTCTCCTACAAAGCAAAAGCATTGAGTTAGACATCGTATGTATTGATCGCAAAAACAAATGAAAGTGGAAAAACATAGACTTACCCAAAAATCCACCCACACCCGCTGGGCAACAGTTCCATGCACCCCATCTATAGCCATCCGGTAGTGTGCCCACTTCAAGGTTGGCTTGGGTTCACCATTGATGACCACTAAACCAGGATAATGGTAACGCAAGAGAGATTCTAGCGTACCATTCACTTGCCTCAAACTGTTTCTGCCCGTCCATTTTACATCAACCCATTGCCTACAAAAAAACATTGTGCAACTTGTAAGATGGTTCGGTTTTAAGTTTAATGCTCACAAATTTTAATAATTTACCAATCTCCATATGGCACAATCAGTCTCCGTGCTTGAGGAATTGCTACCGAAGGAATCTGATTAGTCCCTCTATACCTGAAATAAGCATAGAATTTATGTTCATGACAAATGCAATTCATAATTAACACTTACTAGTTATTTGTAAATAATACCTGAAGACAGGGGGGTATTTCGATATTTGACACCCAATTCGCATGCCTTTCGGACTCTGTGTATGACATGTGGGTCCATCTGAGTCAATGACAGTGGGCCAGGGTGTCAAATATTGAAAAATTCGTTTTTAAAGGGTGTCAAATTTCAAAATCTCTCGAAGACAGGAGCATCCGCTCCCTCTTCACCATCTCCCTCCCCCTCACCATCCCCATCGTCCTCGCATTCCTCCTCTGCAGATCCAACCGCTATGTCTGCCTGACTACCTCCTCCTGACTTCCCCACTTGCTTCCTCTTGTCTGACCTCAACCACAGATTCCCTTGCCTCCTGTCCACCCTCCTGCCTGCCCACCTGAGAATATTTACATGTAAATGTAATTAGTGCATGTATACATGAAAAGAATGAAAATAACACAAGTTAAACTATACAACCTCCTCTAAGCATCTCTTAAACTGTCTCTGCCTGCTCTGATGAGAACTAGACCCTCTAAAAAGGGATTCTTGACTCTTCGAGGAGGACCCATCCTTCTTCTTTGATTTCAAAGATGACCTGGTGTGCTGGAAAAACGACTTCATCCTGTCGAACAAAAACAGTTTTAGGTTAAGCACAAGTACAATAATCAAAATACATAAAACATTCAGAGTACATAAAAGAAAATAAATATTGCAATATTTGTACTTATTAGAAGTAATCGACGTTGTTAGGAACATGGTGAGAGTCAAGTGCACGGCGTCGTTTCTTCCGTTTGATATCCTCCACGATAACATCTGTTGTGTCCCCAACTAATTCTTTAGTGTTGACCCAATGTCCACATCAAATGACCCAGGCAATCAATCTCCTTGGTAGGCCTCATCAACCGTACTGTCTAACCCACTTTCAATATACTCATCATTCACAGGAGTGTTTAAGCGACCAGGAGGATTCACTTTGTAAACAACCCACCATGGTTTTAAATTTTCCTTAGGACATGGATATCGAAGGTAGTACACTTGCTCAACATGGTGAGCAAGTACGAATGAGTTGTGACCTACAAGGCGTGACTCATGTCTAACCTCCACTAAGCCAAGATTGTGGTTTCGCTGTATCCCCGTTTTATCGTTGAACCAATCACAATAAAAGAAAGTTACTCTCAATTCCTTTCGGCTGCCAAACTTAATCTCCACTATGTTTTGAAGAATGCCATAATATTCGGTTTGTCGACTATCCGCACCCTCTGCAGTAGTGACAACTCCGCTATTTATTGTGGCTGCTTGAGGACGGCTTGCTTCTAACGATGCAGTACGAAAGTGAAACCCATTCACATTGTACCGGCCAAACTTTCTTATGGTCGTGCTACCGTGCGATAGCTGCCAAAGGTCCTCATGGACAGCAGGATCACGCATGCACTGCAAATGTCGGGAATACAATTCAATATGGATGATAGGAAATTAGGGCCACCATATAAACCAGTGTGATAAGAAATATACATGTTGTCGAAACCAAGTCACGAAGTTAGGACCACCACGTAAACCATTGCGTCGAAAGTTGACAAGTTGTGCACTTGTAGGTTTTCGTGACGAATTCCATTGTTGTTGATAAAACAACCTACATTTTAATCGATTCATTTAGGTTGTAACAGGACAAATCAAGTTAGAAATAAATGACAAGTACTTACAAAAAATATTGTTCCATTTCTGGAATGTTGGAGTACATGTATAACAGTGCTTCATTCCACTCTTCATGAGACGACTCATGATTGAGCGGCCCGACAGCGTGTCCATGTCCTCGGAATATGTGAAGATCGAAACCATGTGTTTCATCCGATGGTTGGTATCTCAGAATATGAGCATTAATATTGTGCTCGTATGAAAAATATGTACTCGAGAAATATGAAATCTCTTTAAGAAAAATGCTTCTGCGATGCAGCCTTCAACTCGTGCTTTGTTACCCACAGTTGCCCTAATTTTCTTAAGGTTTCATTCTATCGGATACATCCATCGGTATTGTACCGACCCACCAACCTCTGCTTCGTACGGTAGAGGTACCAACAAATGTTGCATTGCATTCATGAAACCTGGTGGGAATAACTTCTCCATCTTGCATACTAGCACAGGTATATCTTTCTTCAACTTTTGCATCGTTGATTTCTTGATTTCCTTTGAACATATCTGTTTGTACATAAAACTAAGCTCTGTCAACATTGTCCACACATCATTAGGGAAGTATCAACGAAACATTATAGAAATTAATCTTTCCATGATTATATGGTAATCATGACTCTTCAGGCCATTTAGCTTACCTGTCGTGATACTCACTGCACGCCTTAGGTTCATGGTGTATCCGTCGGGAAACTTGATGTTTTTCAACCACACAAGGACTTCCTTCTTTTCAGAGCTCTTAAGACAGTAAGGGGCACGTGGCTTCCCCTGCGTCCTGCTTGGTCCTCCCTTACCTCAAGACTTGGTCGACTGCATATTTCAGCCATATCACTTCGAGCTTGCACATTATCTTTGGTCTTGTCTTTGAAGTTGAAACACATGCTGACAATGCTTTCTGCAACATTGCATTCTTGGTGCATAATATCAACATTGTGTGGTAGGATCAGGGACGTTGCATAGGGCAAGCTCCAGATACTAGACACATGGGTCCAGTTGTGTGACTCTCTAACACCTTCGAAGCCATCCTTTGTGGGAATTAATTGACGATGCCAAGAAACAATCTCCGCACCGGTTAAGCGTTTCGGCAGACCCTTTGTGACTATCGTGTCCTTGCGGAAGGCATTTCTCTGTCTTCTGAATTCGTGACTAGGAGGCAAGAAACATCGGTGGCAATCAAAGAAATAGAATTTGCGACCATGATTCAGATGAAAAGCATCTGTGTCATTCATGCATATTGGGCAAGATAGTCTGCCATGCGTGCTTCATCCCGAAAACATACCATATGTTGGAAAATCATGGATGGACCAGATGTAGGCAACACGCATGTTGAAGTTCTCATTTCTACTCTTGTCATAGGTCGTGACCCACATCCCATATTGCTTTAGCTCCTCGATCAAAGGCCGCATAAAGATGTCTAATTGCTTTCCAGGATGGTCTGGCCCTGGTATGACAAGGGATAAGAACACGTACTCATCTTTCATGCACATCGAAGGTGGAAGATTGTACAGAATTGAGAAGACAGGCCAACAGGAGTACGACGCGACACTCATGTTGAAAGGCGAGAATCCATCAGTCGCCAAATCGATATGAATATTTCTTGGCTCTTTCGCGAAGTCTTGTCATGGCGGTCCAATGCCTTCCAAGCCTCACCATCAGATAGATGACCCATGAAACCTTCGTTCAAATGCACACCTTCCTTATGCTACCTCATATGCCGCGCAGTTGTAGGATCAAGGATACCGACTAAAGGGGGGTAAATAGGAGGTTTCTAAATTTTCTATACTAAAATCAAGTTTAGATATTTCTAAGCACGAATGACAATTTTAGCACTTTTAATATCTAGCAATTCTAGTGGTCTCCTATACTCAAATACTTCAATAGCTGAACTAATATTACACAAGATGATCAACTAGCTAGAATTAACACAAGAATATGAACAATGCAAACCACAATTGAAGAACACGTGAATTTTTATCCCGTGGTCTCGGAGACTTGCCGGTCTCCCCTACTCCACGTTGAGGTGACTTGAACTTCTTCAAGCCGGTTCCACTTGCTTGAGCCTTCCTCGATCACTCGTGATAGCTCTTCCTCACTCCGGGTAGGCGAGCTCCTTGCCTTCACAACCGTTCGGGCCTTCACACAAGCTTCTTGTGAAGATCACCGAATTCACACGCCTCCAAGCTGTCTAGGAGGCGGCAACCTCCAAGAGTAATGAACTTGACGTAGGCTTGAAACTCTAGAGTGCTTCCAAGATGGCTCAACTAATGCAATGCACTCAATTTTCTCCACCAAAACTCAAGAATCAAGAAATGAATGCACTTGTGAGTGGAGAGAGTTGCAAGGGCTCTAAATGTATTCAATGGAGTCACTAACCCGCCCTCAATACAGGTGAGGGGGTATTTATAACCCCTCCACACTCAAACTAGTCGTTACTGAATTTTAATCAGAGAAAATCGTCAGGGCCGACACTACCGCCCTCTAGGGGCCGGTAGTACCGCCCATGGTGCCAACGGCTAGTACGGGCATACATGCACTGACACGTAGCCGTTTTCTCGAATTCCCCCCAAGACCGGTACTACCCCAGGTGTAGGTGCGAGTAATCTGCACCTTTGCCACCACGAGCAAAGGTTACATTAAAAACTACATGGTTGTAGTTGCGGTAGTACCGACCTTGTGGTACTACCGCTCGTGTACTCCGGTAGTACCGGCCTCGCTTCACAGGAAAAGACTCCATTCTGTTCAATAGCTACCGATTTTAAAACGCCGGTAGTACCGCATGTGCGGTACTACCGCTCTACTACCTGCGGTAGTGCCGACCAAGACTGTGAGCTCAAAGTAAAATTCAATTTTAATGCATGAATGACCTCCTTTGATCTTAAGCCATATTGGATGCACTTTTAAAGTTCAAAACACCTAATCAAGTCCCTCTTTATAGTACGGCGTCTATCCTAACAATCCGATCTTTTCTTCCATCTACGAGATTGGCAAAAATGACTAGAAAAATAACCTTAAACTTTTATACCTTGACTTCTTGCTTCTTTGATGCATATTCTTTCCTCTTTGTACTTGTGACATTTCATCGTCCCTCGAAGATTGTTGATTTCCCTGTTTTCAATTTACTCATACAAACAACATTAGTCCTTTTAACCCTTGATTGTCATTAATTATCAAAACCTTAATCACATGGGGGCCTAGATGCTTTCAGCAGTCTCCTTAGAAAGGTACATTCTTTGTAGTCTTGGTGTTAGAGGAAAGTAACGTAGAATCTTCATCGGCGTCGACGTTGTTACCAAATTTCCCTCTTCGTTAGTTATTTGTACAAATCTACACTTGCCGCAGAGTCGACATTGACTGTCATCTACGTTCTCCTTCCAAAACAACATGCAATTGTCAACGCACACATCTATCTTCTCGTAAGGCATCCCTAGACTAGCCAGCATCTTCTTTGAATAGTACATATCTTTTGGCAACTAATGGTTTTCTGGGAGGACATCACTAATCAAGTTGACCAACTCGTTGTAACAGCCTTGGGAGAATCCGTACTTTGCTTTTATAGCTATAAGTCTTGTCACAAAGGCAAGAAGTGAAACCTTAGTGTACTCATGCAGCTCGATCCTCCGAAACCTATAGAATTCCTCAACTGTCGGGGTTGGTTGATCCTCTTGAACCGTAGCTCGATCCTCCGAAACATTCTGAAATTGTCGGCCTAAGTCCTCAACCATCTCGTTCATCCTATCCTCCACTATATCGATAGTATCTGTTTGATCAGATGTCTCTCTCCTCCGTGGCTCACCATGTTCGTACCACGTATGGTAATTCGTCAGGAAGCCAAATTTGCACAGGTGGCCAGCCATCACTGTCTTTGTCTCTCGAGAGAAAAGACAACACTTAGCACAAGGACACTTTGCTAACCCACCAGGAGGAGTTGGGGAGAAAACCCGATCCAGAAAAGCCTGTGTGTTTACTTTCCAATCTTGCGTGTGATTCATAGATCTATCCCAGCCATCATACATCCACCCTCGGTCCTGTGCCATCTTTTCAACTATTGAATGCAAAAACAATATGTGAAAATGGGTTACTACCCTTAGCAGGAGTTCTAGGCAAAGATAGGTCTAACGTACCTTAAATTTAAATTAGTATAGAAACTACCTTAATTTAAATAACCTAACTTAATGGAATTATATGAGTAAGAACGCTTACTTTTAGGAGGTGGCGAAGAGAGGGCGCAAGCGACTGAGAATTAGCTCCTGCAATATTCTCACTCTCTCAGTAATCCTCTCTTTCCTATTCATTAAAAAAACACCACAAATGCCTTGAGAAAACTAAGATTAACATAACCATTTGATTCTGAGGATAAAATAGTAAACATTCTTAAATGATTAATTGACTCATGTTGTTAATTTCTGAATAGGAATCAAATAACTATCACTTGTATCATCTTTGAATCAAAGTTGGTTCATCTCTATAAAGAAAAATAGTAATTCATTTTATAGACATCAATGGAGCAAAAAACACACACATTATATTGGACTTTTGTAATTTGTACTTTTCTTCGGTGCACTTGATTTTACTAAAAGAACAACCAGCTTATATGTTGCTAATGCAAAAAATAGTTAGAATGTCTTGCTAGAACAGAACACAATCTTGATGGTATCTAACTAGCGATTTGTAGCAAAAGACAGTAAATCACATTGGCTAGAAAATAAAGGGCAGATATTATATAAGCGTAGTAAGTTGACAAGCAATTCGTTAGGTGTACTAGTTTGTATGATCAACTTATACATCCATTTTGTATGATCACTTGATAACAAGAGCCGGCGTACGTGCAAATTAATTTTGTATGATCAACTTATACATCCATGCATGCCTGACTCTTTGATCAGACAATCCAAAACATGTACACGCAATACAACACATATCACAGTGATCAAAGTGCTTATTACAAGGTCTAGTAATGGATCTGGCGGTTGGGAGGTGGTCTTTGCGGCGTGTACAAAGCGGGAGGAGTCGAGGGCGGCAAGGGTAGCGTTAGCCCGAGCACGGAGGCGGCCTTCTCGGCGGGGCGGCGTCGGTCCGAACGCAGGCGGCGGTCTTCTTAGCGAGGGTGGCGTCGGTCCGAAAACGGGCGGCGGCCTCCGTCGTCGGGCGAAGCAGTGCCGCGGCATGGACACGGCGTGGTGCCTCCGTCGTCGGAGGAGGGCGGGCGGTGTGGGCACGGCGGCGGGCGGGACGCGGGGCGGCGTGCACGGTGGTGGTGGCTAGCAGGCCAAATGTACGAACACAAATGCGACTAGTTAGGGCAGAATGCGGGCAAGGCAGCTAAGTCCCGGTCGACCCATTTACGTCGGCCAGGCTAGGCCGATGTAAATAGGCCATGTGGGCTGCGCTATTTACGTCGGCCAGGTCAGGCCGACGTAAATAACCGCCACGTGGCCTATTTACGTCGGCCAGGCCGACGTAAATATGTGTCCGCCATTTTGAATTTCGTGCGTGCGCTGTCAACTTCTATTTACGTCAGCCAAGCCGACGTAAATATGCCTTTTCGAAATTTATTTTTTTCCCGACTCGATGGGACACTGTTTCCATCGGCCAAGCCGACGTAAATAATGCCCTATTTACATCGGTCTTTTTTAGGTCGACAGAAATATATTTGGCCGACGTAAATAGATCGGATTCCTGTATTGAAATGAAATAGTCCCTAGTTCTGGCACTCGCTCGGCAGTATGAATGTGCAGGTCAAAAAGGCACAGGACCACGTGGGTCATTGTGCTGCATTTTTCCTTTCTTTCTTTATTCCTAGCAAGCTAATTGGTAGAAGCGTTAGGGTTCATAGGACGGGTGGCCTAAGGAGACCAGCTGCCCTCCCACTCAACTCCAACAAAAAAAATCAATCGACTCTAAAAGGACCACATTAGCTGCATCAAGAAGGGGAAGTCAGAGTAATGTTCAAAGTTTGGAAGTTGGAGCTAGTGGTGGACTCGGAATTAAAATTTATGTAGGGCGACGTGGACCTACATAAATTTTAAACACTATCTTATCAATCTCCACCATTATAATCTAGATCTACAAAAACTGATGGTATAGATTTTCTTTTTTCCACCAATTAATATGATAATTCTTAGAGTTTAAAAGTAGGGATGGCAATCCGGCGTAGCTGGCACAGGTAGTGCTCGCCCATACCTATGTTCGCCAGCCAAAATCTCCCCCACAAATATACCCGTGAAGAGTGGCAAGAGAAGAACCTTGTCCATACCCGTTGCCCGTGGGTACCTGATACTTGTGGGCATATCTGTTTACCCACTATCATAAACAATCCTTCCAACCAAAGTGCACTAGGAACTAACGAGCTATGATACTTATTGATACACACCTTTTGATGAATTGGTGAGAATCAGATACATTCTGTAGATTAAAGGATGATTATCAATTATTCAAAATTTCAAATGCATGTGGGAATAAGAAATTAAATAAGACATACAGACAAAGGACACATACATGCTCTTGTTCAACAATTAAAAGGGAAATAGTTCATCTGTCATCACACATGCTCAAGTTCAACAATTAAAATAAAAATAATTTATCAGTCATCACAAACATCACAAATTGCCCATCACGGCATCACCAATCACAGATTGCTAACAAGAAGCACCACAAATCATCAGCACTAGATCGAGATTTGAGAGGGGGAATAGGTCAAAAATGAACCTCGGGATCAGGAGCTTGGGACGGCCTTTACCCATGGCGTCATCTCTTAGTCTAAAATCACCAGGGTTGTCTGGAGCTAGCGTCGACTGGGAGTAGGCAACAGGCCATGTGGCGGCAGGGGGTAGAGCAGGAGGCAGGTCGTGCAATGGCAAAGGGCAAGGGTAGGGTAGCAGGTGGCAAACCTAGTGACGATAGAGGGCAGCGTGCTAGGTGCAAGCCTGAAGAACCAGAAATGGCGATCAAAGGGGGTGAATGATCACAAAACAAAATTTACCCCTAAAGAAACCAATCAAAATCTCTCTAGATCAAAGAAGTGCAAAAAAAATGATTTTTCTGAGAAATTCATCTCTGATGCATCGCTACCACCATGCAAAATCGGTACTACAAGTGAATAGTAAAATCAAGGTAATAAATAGTGAAATTAGCATGATTTCAAAACAAAAATGGTGTATCTTTTAATAGTCTGATCCAAACCCCATTAAACTTTATAAGCACCTTCCTATAGGCGTTAGGAATCTAATCCAACCTTTAATCACAAAGATTGACGTCAAAATTCTGACCTTTTTCAAATTTAATGAGAGTTGCACCAAAATAAGGTCAAATACAAAACTTTACTCTGGACTTACTTGTAGGGATTTGATCATCAAGATTACCTTAGATGGTCTCCCACATATCATAGCAAGCTATAATTTCAAAGAAATTGCCCTCAAATTTGCAAGATCGACATCTACTTCAAATCCTTCCTTTTCAAACCAAAAACCAGTTTCGTGATAAATCTCTTGATGATCATGTGAAAGTTTGCCTAGTGATCGGGATATAATCCACAAAGGATTCATCCATCAATCATTCGTCCTTAGCAACACAAGATAAAAAAATCACTAAGAAAGATAAAAATACTCAAGAAGAGGGAAGATCAAAATAAGAGGCAAAACTTGAGCATGAATTTTAATTTTATTTCAGAGCAAGGTAGATGTTTACAAAGCCTCTCACCTGAGGAAAAATCTCCTAAGGAGCACTCATACATACAAGAAAACCAAAATCTTGTAGAAACCCTAATCCTTTTTCCTAAGGCTTCAACTATCTCTACATCTCCTTATATAGAGGAGGCAATCCTAACCCTAAAACCTGGGCACTCAAGTGGATACCATCCATATTTACATGGGCTAACCCGATAACTCAACACATATAACGGGTTTTATACTAACATAAGCACGCTTCTCTAAGTGGCCTTCTTTATGATGCCTAATTTGTTCCACGAGCCTGATTTTGCATTTATGTCCACTGTGGCTTGACCTAAAATATTTAGGCTAGCACCATGATTTTCCAAACATACTCATTCTTGGTAATGGGCAAATTACCAATTTACCCCACGATAGGTTATTTCCTTTCACTCGAAGCATCTTCCATGCTTTGTCATCCACTATGTGATCCCAATGACTTTCCACCAAGGTCATCCACTATGTGATCCCAATGACTTTCCACCAAGCCTCTCACGCATCTGAATCCCCCCAAACCGTTCTCGCTTACAACAAGTCACTTGGCACACCGCATGTTTTTGATCGCTTCACCATGATGGCGCTGGCTTTCTTGACCATTATGGATCTCAACTCCTCCCTAAGCCTAGTCCCGTCCATGCCATTGCTCGCCATATCTATCATCAATGCTTCACGCTCCGACTCTATATCTTCCTGGCTCGCAACCACTTCTTAGTTTTAGTCATCTTCTGACATCCTATGACTGTTTTGGATCTCAGCTCTCCTAACCTAGTCTCGGTCTCCTCTGTCTCACCATTACTTAGCACCAAAGTCTTGCAACCATACAGACAACTAAACCATCATATATCACTGTTCACAATGATATGCAAATAATTCAACACATAGTCAAAATCACAATTCAGCTCGCTGGAAAAATAAAAAAAAGCCGGTAATACCGTCAACTAAAGGCCAGTAGCACCGCAAGGCCGATACTACTGCAATCCCAATGCAGGTAGTACTGCTCTTGCCTAACTCAGAGAAATTGGCTCACTGAAAAATAACTACTGCTACTATGGGCCGGTAGTACCACTCCCCCGGCACTACCACCACTAGCACGTCGGTAGTATCACTCTTCTAAAATCCCATAGAAACCCTCTCTATAAAATAGCTACCACCTCTCTCAGGCCAGTAGTGCCGCTTGGCCGGCACTACCGCTGTTCTAAGGCCGGTAATGCCACCCATCCTAACAGTACCTCAAATTGCTTTAAATTCAAAACAAATTCAAATTAAATTCAAACTTCAGCACTACATGCTCAAACTCAATCAATTACACATTGCTCACATGAGTAGACCTCCACATGGTCTTTTAAAGACGTGCGATGGTAGGGGCAGGGGAAAGGGCCAAGGTGCCGCGCTAGCTGCCGGCGATGGTGAGTCAGGACTCAGGAGCAAGCAGGTGGTAGGAGGAGACTAGGGAGCGAGTAGACATCAAGAAGGAGATTAGATATTACAGTAGCAGGAGGAGATTAGGGATCTAGGGGCCGACGAAGTGCCTGTTGTGGGCTATAATACCCTAGCCCAAATTTTGCTTTTGGCCCAGCCCATCGTGGGGCGTCTTAGGCATGCATAGCACTCCACTTACACTTTCGTCCTCGCTTCGTGTAAAAGAGTTAACTCAAAAGTTCTATGTTTAAACCCAACAAGCATTATATATTACTATAACTCACTTTATGTATGCAATGTGTTACTAATCCCACCACTGCTCCACACAGGCCACATAGGCCTTCATATTAATGGGTCGGGTATTACACACACCCTCCTTTAAGGGCTGACACCCTCGGCAACAGGCCGTCCAATACCGGGACATATGTCATACCATATGGCCACTCTGGGCCCATATGTGCCATGTGCCATATGTACGTGCCTTTGTCCCACACACGCCGTGCAGCAAAGGCTGATGTTCTGATACCATCTGCAACTCCTTGGCCCAAATTTCATTCATGGCCCAGCCTACCGTGGGGCTATCCACGCATGTATAGCATCCTACTTACACTTTCGTCATCGCTTTGTATAAAAGGGTTAACCTAGAGATACTATGTTTGGACACAATAAGCATTATATATTACTATAACTCATTTTATGCAAGTATGTGAGACTAATTCCACCACCGCTCTACATGAGCCTTCACATTAACGAGCCAAGGTATTACATAGCCCACATGTCAGTAGAAGTTGTCGGGCAATCGGGAGGAAAGAACACAAGTTGAGCTCCCCACATGTACCTATTTGCCTGTCGGGCAAAGTTTGGCTCCTCACAAACATGCCAGCGAGCAACAAAAGAGGAATATACCCACATCTATTAAGATTTTTACTTGTGGGTACATGGGTAATCCGGTAATATTGCCATCTAATATTGTTTTAATAATGTAATAGATAGATAAATAATTTCTACATGGATGCTTGATGTTGTAGCTGTATTCTCTCTCTCTCTCTTGTAAGCAATCATGTATAAGTATCTTACATTGTACATGCTCTTATATGATGGACAACCTAAAGACATGTACAATACATGGTAAAGAGTGCTCCATGTCAGCTCAAGCCACTCAACATCTCTTATATGATGGACGGCCTAAGGGCATGTACAATACATGGTAGAAAGTGCGCCATGTGAACTCAAGCCACTCAACATAAAATTTGATCCCTATGCATGGTGCCTTTAGGTGGTGATCCCTAGTGGTTTCAAACATTTTGTATTTTAGCCCCTTCATTTTTTTCATTTTAGCCCCTCTAATTATATTTTATTCAATATTTTACATTGAGAACCCTACAACAAAAATATATTATAGACCCACCCCTGGTCTCACCATCGGCCAATCATTTTTTCTACGTCTCCCCTCTCCCCCACACAACCTTCTTCCTCCCCATTCCACCATGCTCTCTCGCCATCCCACCGAAGTCATACGTGTCCGCCACTTACTCGTCATGCCTTGCCGCCGATCATTCTCCATCGTGTGCTCACCATCCTCGCCATTGATGTGAAACTCTTTCCCTATATTGGCCCACGCCATCCTTGCCGTTTTCATTCACTGTGGCACGCGCAGTCCTTGCCATCGTGACACGCGCTATCCTCAGTTGTGACTCACGTCGTTCTCCAACTGAAGGTTCGTCACCGTGCAGATCAGGCTGGATTTGATTGCCCCGCCTCCCCGATCGATGTCTTCGTCTTCCCAAAGGTGCCCCCCATATCTCTTTTCTCTACCCTGGACCACACTCCCTCTCCTGAGGCACCCACAGCCATGGATATAAATTTTGTCGAATTTCACCGAATTTTCGCTGAAATTTTGGATTTTGGGCCACCACAAAATCTAAATTATTGGCAGGATAAAAAATTTTAAAAAATTGAAATTGCTACAATAATTTTGTTTTTTGGTCAAATTTCACTGAAATTCATGATTTTTGGCCGGTTTTTGAACTTTTAGGATCGGATTTGATTGGATTTGGTCCAATAAGCCTTAGAAAAGTCATCATCTATGAAAATTTGTTGAAAATCTGAATTTTTGAGACATTTTAAAATTTTGGCAGAAATACTGTTAGATTTTTATAAAATTTTACAAGCTTGATAATGATTTGAAATTTTTATGGTACTATATATATTAGCGTAGGATCATAAATAAAATTTTTAAAAATAATTTAAATTTATTGTTATCTTTAAAAATCAAAAATAAAATGAACATAATTAGGACCGCAACATTGTTAGAATTTTATAAATTTTCTCGAGTATGATCATGATTTAAAAATTTTATGAGAGATTAATAATTGCCTCAGTACCATTTTATAAAATTTTCAAAAATTTCAGCTTTTTAGTTTGGTCAATCAAATCTATATAAGCATTGAACTTTATTTGTTATATTATATTTAAAAAATTAAAAAGAGAAATAACATAAATGGTACTGTGCCTTATAAGAATTTTATAAATTCGCTAGATTGTGATCGTGATTCAAAATTTTTTATGAGATATTAAGCATCTCTTTATCATCCTTATGTAAAATTTTCAAAAGTTTTAAACCTTTTATGATTGCTAAAGCAAATCCATGTATTGATCATGAGGCTTTTATCAGAATGTAGCACTGTCAGAATTTTAAAAAATCATCTAAAAATTTTATAAAAACACTAATGTTACATAAAAACCATCCACAAAAATTTTCAAAATTTTCTAACGTGGTTTGAACTATTTTTTTTATTTTGTTCAATTTTGCCGGTAAGCCTTTTAACAGGGCAGTAGTACTCTTCTAATTTTAAAAAATTCATGTTGCTTGATCATCATCTAAAACTTTTATGAGAATATTAGTGATACATCATAACCATTGACAAAAAAATTCAAAATTTTATAACATAGTTTGTACTATTTTTCATTCGGTTCAAACTTGCTGGTTAGCGTTTTATTAGGACTGTAGCAATATTTGAATTTTTAAAAATTCCTCAAATATGATAATCATCTATAATTTTTATGAGAACATCACTGATGTGTCGAGAACCTCAATAAAAAATCTTAAAATTTTTCAACATCGTTTTAACTATTTTTTGTTCGATTGAAATTTGCCGAAATTTTGGCAATTTTGCCCAAAATTTGGCCCAAAAATTCCGGATTTAAATTTTTATTTTTGAATTTCGTCCGGATTTTATCCAAAATAATGAGATTTCACCGAAATTTCATATTTCGATAAGGAGTGAGATATAAACAAAAACGAAATTTAAAACCTATCCGCAGCCTGCAGAAGCACCTCTGACAACTTGCAAGTCATCGGCTCCCCTTCACGATGATGTCCAAGCCTATGTCACTCTTCGAGGCACGTGTTGTACATGCTCTAAAGGTGACGAGACAGCTAGCTACCTTCCACCTATTTGAAAATAGAAAATAAAATCAACCGGCTCCAAGAGGACCACCCTGTGTTTTGTTTCAGAAGGGGAAGTCACTTCGGTCGAAACGTTCGTGTCGTCCTCTCCTCGTGTGGGGAGGGAAGCGGAGAAGTAAAAACCCACCAAAAAGAAAAGAGAAATAAGCGAAACATGTTGTGTGAACCGGGCCGACCTTGTCGGGCTTTGCGTACACTTCTCGAGCCACCTGGAAAAAGAAAAAGAAAATTTTAATGAAACATATCGATCTGGTTGGCGTCGAACGGCACAAGTGATTACTTGTGATTTTTGCAGGCTTTCCTCTGTGCTTCGCATGATGAAATTTGACTGGGTTGGGCCTTCCCA
The DNA here is from genome assembly GCA_036346375.1 of Guadua angustifolia. Lineage (NCBI taxonomy): Eukaryota > Viridiplantae > Streptophyta > Magnoliopsida > Poales > Poaceae > Guadua > Guadua angustifolia. Next base: position 15,362,177 of record CM070504.1, on the reverse strand, counting down.
TTTGACTCTTTCCGTCATTCGACGTTCTGCATCAACGAGTCTGATCCACTAGGGCAAGTGAAAATAATTTGTCCAACATCGGTGACTAAGGTCCGGTTCATATTAGCTTCGGAATTATGGATTTTTGATTATGAGAGAAGCTACTTCTAATTATAGAAGAATCGGATCATGCCAACTATGACTTCTACATTTTGGACTGGACCGTCGAGAATCAGCAAGAATCAGCGAGAATCAGGTTTCAGCAGGATTTTGATTCTATGTAGAGAGCAGCTTCTGATTATAGGAGAAGCTATCTAAAATTTTTCGTTCAGCAAATAATCTATTTTTTTAGTAGAAACTGTAAAAAAGAAACGACAAGGGCATAAAACTTCGTTCCAAGATCCAGATCAAGCCAAGGTATTGAATTTCACATCACACTTGCAAATAATTTAGTGCCCAGCCAGAGCGTGAAATATAGAATCACCCATGTGGTCAGTGCCACTTGCACTACACGCGGCGAAATGATTACTTTTCTTGTCTTCTTATCTTGTTTTTGCAAAATTTCCTTCTTCTAATTCTAAAAACAATGTTTTCAAATCTAACTCTCTTTCTTATTATAAAAAACGGTGTCGCTTGTCGTGTTTAGAGAGCATAGAAAACTAAGGTGCCATGGAGGCGTAGCGTGACAGTAGACGACTACTGCACGTCAGCGGCATGGAAGGAGCTAGGGCCGTGAAAGAAGAGCGCGAAACATGCCTTCTACCATGGATAAATGATTGGATTTACAATTTTATCGGGTGTAGACTCATTTAAAAAGAGAGAGAAGGGGCCATCGTATCCGCAACGGCGGGCTCAGTCAAAGAACGTCACTATCCATTACTGAAAGGAGATCACCTACCATGGACAGGAACCCTTTGACGAGTTAGTGAGCACTGAAGAAATTTATTAGCGGAATGTAGAAGCATAGTGTAGAGGAGATCACCTCTGCCGTGAGACGTACAAAGCTACATAAATAGACTAGCGAACAACTTGTCCGTCTCTGAAGCCTCCCTTCACAATTTACAGTCTTTCGTTCTCGAATCGAAGTGCCCCTCAAGCGGTCAAGCCATGCTTCTGAATCCTTTATGCTTCCTTGTGCTGCTTCTAAAACTTAGTCACCTCGTATCCGCCATGGGCGACGATACGGAGTTCGCCTTCAATGGCTTCGCCGGCGCAAACCTCTACCTCGACGGCATGGCCGCGGTCACTCCTGGTGGCCTTCTCATGCTAACTAACGGCACGACGGCGCTGAAAGGGCACGCGTTTTACCCCACCCCTCTGCACTTCCACGGCTCACCCAACGGCAGCAGCAGCACCACCGTGATGTCGTTCTCCACGACCTTCGTGTTCGGCATCATCGGCCAATACGCCGACGTGAGCAGCCAAGGCATGGCCTTCTTCGTCTCCCCAAACAAGAACTTCTCCACGGCCCTGCCGGGCCACTTCCTGGGCCTCGTCAACGCCAACGACAATGGCAACGCGAGCGACCACCTCTTCGCGGTCGAGCTCGACACCGTCCTCAATGCGGAGTTCCAGGACATTGATGATAACCACGTCGGTGTTGACGTCAACAGCCTTACCTCCGTCCGAGCGGCCTCCGCCGGCTACTACGACGACAGGACCGGCTTGTTCCGAAACCTGAGCCTGATTAGCCGCAAGGCAATGCAGGTGTGGGTGGAATATGATAGCCAGGCCATGGAGCTCAACGTGACCATGGCTTCTGTTGAGATGCACAAGCCAAAAAAACCTCTGCTGTCCACCAATGTCAATCTCTCGGCGGTGGTCACTAACCCGGCGTACATCGGGTTCTCGTCGTCGACGGGGATAATCTTCTCGCACCACTACGTGCTCGGCTGGAGCTTCAAGATGAACGGTACTGCCCCAGCTCTCAATACCTCCATGCTTCCGGCTCTACCGCGCACGAGCAGCAATCTCCGGCCAAATGTCCTCGAGATCGTCCTGCCGATCGCGTCCGCGGCGTTCGTTCTCGCACTGGCTGCAGCGGCCGTTGTCATTGCCAAACGGCGGGCAAAGTTTGCCGACCTGCGCGAGGATTGGGAGGATGCCTTCGGGCCGCATCGATTTGCATACAAGAACTTGTTCTACGCCACAGAAGGTTTTAAAGACAAGCGGTTGCTCGGAAGAGGAGGATTTGGGAGGGTGTACATGGGCGTGCTTCCAAAGTCTCAGACGAGGGTCGCGGTGAAGAAGGTGTCACATGAGTCGAGGCAGGGAATGAAGGACTTCGTCGCTGAGGTCGTCAGCCTCGGACGCCTTCGACACAGGAATGTTGTGCGATTGCTCGGCTACTGTCGGCGGAAAGGTGAGCTCCTCCTGGTTTATGAATACATGCCCAACGGCAGCCTCGACAGGTATTTGCATGATCGAGACAAACCTACTCTAGATTGGGGTCATAGGTTTCAGATCATCAAAGGCATAGCATCAGGTTTGTTGTACCTCCACGAAGATTGGGAGAAAGTCGTCATACACCGAGACATCAAAGCCAGCAATGTGCTACTCGACGCTGAGATGAATGGCCGGCTGGGTGATTTTGGACTTGCAAGGTTGTACGACCATGGCACAGATCCAAACACCACCCACGTGGTTGGCACAATGGGGTACCTAGCCCCAGAACTAGGGCACACCGCCAAGGCAACACCATGCACCGATGTGTTCGCGTTTGGTGCGTTCCTTCTCGAGGTCGCATGCGGGCGCAGGCCCGTCGATGATCAGGAACCTCAGGAGAACCCCGGCGTGCTCGTCGACTGGGTGCTCGACCATTGGCGCAACGGCTCGATCATGGAAACAGTTGACCTGAGGCTTGGAAACGACTACGCCGGCGACGAGGCTGAGCTGGTGCTCAAGCTTGCCTTGCTTTGCTCGCATCCACTGGCCAGTGCGAGGCCGAGCATGCGGCAGGTTGTGCAGTATCTTGACGGCGACATGATTTTCCCGGAGCTAAAGCCAACGCACATGGACTCCAGCATGTTGACTCTGATGAAGAACGAAGGGCTTAGCTCGGATGCTAATCATGATATGTCGTCGCCGTCGAGCGTTGGTACTATGTCTAGTACTCTTTCGGGAGGAAGATGATAATATGTCTTCGGGTTTACTACTACTAAGTTGTCTAAACTTTTTTGTTAGATTTAAGTAGATTGTATTGGATTTTGGATTAGCTTTGAGATATGTATGTATCTGATTCTAGAACTTTTTGGTACGTTTGGATGAAAATATTATTTTAATAAAAAAATTGACTAAGAGCACTCGCATTTAGAGATAGTACCAGAGTCGGTCCTAGGACTCGGGTGGGCAGGGAGATTATGCAGTCTCCCTACCACTAGGCCTGGTCCCCATACGATAAATGCTACAAGTTTCAGCGTTTGGTAGTCTAAGACTGCAAGTCAGCAAAGCACTGGGAACTTGACGTATGCAGAACTAAAGTATTGAATAAAGTTTTGTGCAAATCAATACTTTAGTTTCTCATAGAAAGTGCGATATATTCAATTTAGTACAGAAATCTGAAAGTGCGATATATATCTAAGTTTCCTTTCTGATATAATAAAATTTTGGGTTTCCTTTCAAGATATATTAATTCATTGATCGGGCGCCCGCCGACGATCAAAAAGCAGAGGAGATACGCAGAGAAGGACCCTTGGTGTAACATATGTCGGCGGATTTACCATTGTTGGCGAGGCCATCCATATTGAAGGACGCCAAACCGCTCCTCCTCCATGATCCGCTTTGGAGGAAGAAGGACTGACTTGTTGATAAAGAATTTGAAGTAACTAGCTGACAGAGACATCGTTTTCGCCATCCTTTTGCCCAATTTTATGACAAGATCAGAGTATTCGTGGCATGGCGGGCCGGCAAAGCAACTAGACAAGAAATATAGGAGATAACAGTACATCAATACAAGTCACAAGGTATTCATATCACCTCCTTTCTAGGATGGCGTGTCAGACATCTAGTTTCCATCTTGAGGAATTTGAGTAACTAGCTGACAGAGACATCGTTTTCGCCACCTTTTGATTTTATGACAAGTCAAGTATTCGTGGCCGGGCCGGCAAAGCAACTAGACAAGAAATATTACAGTACTCACAAGTCACAAGGTATTCATATCACCTCCTTTCTAGGATGGCGTGTCAGACATCTAGTTTCCATCTATTGTTGATGATGTTGTATTTTTGAAATGACTTGGAAGAAGACCGCAAAGTGACACTGACACATAAATTAAACAATTCACAACATGTATTCATTACGGCATGTACAGTAAAGTTGCCTTAACTGTGTCTTAACCTAGGTATATATCAGTTTTGATTTATATAGAAGTGTAAGAAAAAAGAGAGATGAGAGCTCACTTTTATTTAGTAGCTAGTTTTGTTTGGAAGTATGGATAGATTATTTATGTATAGGATGTTAGTGTGATCTTCAGTCGGAAAGTCAAAAAAAAGGAAGAAGATCCGATTTTAAGGGCTAGGCCCGCCTTAATCTCACGAATCGTGCTCTGATCGGGAGCCTTCCAAAAATTACTGGTTTTGATCCCGATAACCAGCGCTACTATTAAAAGGAGGAGACCGGCACTCAAGTGATGAATCTTTTTGATCTTGAGCTTAGCCATCCATCTCCCGTACATCCCTTCCGATCAAGGGTTTGGCACAAGGTTACCGAAGGCTTCACCGTGAAGATCACGGTGCCCCTCCCAGATTCTTCATCACGCATTATCATCTATCGACACCGAGCATAACCGACTAAGCACTAATGGCTACTGCATCTTCACCGGGTCAGCATCTAATCACTTTTTGCATTATCTTTTGTGATCATGTTTTAGACTAGCTAATGGTGTTCAAGTTTAGTAAATTTAGCCCTTAGTTTCTAATATTTGGTATCAGAGCGTGAGATTGTGATCAATCCCAGATTTTTCATCGCGCATTATCATCTACCGACACTGAACACAATCGACTAAGCACTAATGGCTACTGCATCTTCACGGGTCAGCATCTAATCACTTTTCGCATTATCTTTTGTGATCATATTTTAGACTAGCTAATGGTGTTCACGTTTAGTAAATTTAGCCTTTAGTTTCTAACATAAGAGAGAAAAGATAGTTATTATATAATATCTAAAGATAACTTTTAACGATAGTTATTATATAAGCTGACTTTAGCTTACTAGTATTAGCTAATAATAGACTTTACTATTGTAGTTGCCTTAGGTACACAAGCGCAGTCCGAAATCATACTTTACCAAAGCCTGATGCACAAGTATTTAGCACTTTGCCCTGGCTCATACGTCACAGAAAGCCATGGTTAACGTCAGGCCAATCTCCTTCCTTGTACTCACTGTCTTCCACAGCATCAGACTGGTGTCATCTGCTATCGACGACCAGTTCGCCTTCGAAGGTTTCGCCGGCGCAAACCTCACCCTCGACGGCGCGGCAGCCGTGACGCCGAACGGCCTGCTCGCGCTCACCAACGACAAGCACACCAAAGGGCACGCGTTCTACCCGACTCCTCACCGCTTCCGCTTGCCGCTGAACGGCACGGCCGTCGTATCCTTCTCGGCCACCTTCGTGTTCGCCATCGTCTCCGAGCACGCCCAGCTGAGCGACCACGGCCTCGCCTTCGTGGTCGCGCCCAGCAAGAACCTTTCGGCGGCCACTGGAGCGCAGTACTTGGGCCTCCTCAACATTAGCGACAACGGCAAGGCGAGCAACCACATCCTCGCCGTCGAGCTAGACACCGTCCTCAGCCCGGAGTTCCATGACATAGACAGCAACCACGTCGGCGTTGACGTGAACAATCTGCAGTCCGTGCAGTCCCGCACGGCCGGCTACTACGACGATGCCACCGGCGCATTCCTGAACTTGACCCTGATGAGCCGCAAGGCCATGCAGGTGTGGGTGGACTACGACGGCCATGCCATGGAGCTCAATGTCACGTTAGCTCCTTTGGGTGCGTCCAAGCCCAAGAAGTCTTTGCTCTCGACCGCCGTCAACCTCTCGACGGTGGTGGCTGACACTGCGTACGTCGGGTTCTCGTCGGCGACAGGCCTCTCCGTCGCTTACCACTATATCCTTGGCTGGAGCTTCAGCTTGAACGGAGTTGCACCGGCCCTCAACTCGTCCAGTCTCCCCGTGTTGCCAAGACTAAACCAGACGCGCTCTCGATCTGAAATTTTGGTGATTGTGCTGCCGGTAGCCGCAGCTGCTTTCGTCATCGCATTGCTCAGTGTAGTGTTCATGCTTGTGAGGAGACGTTTCCGGTACGCCGAGGTGCGGGAAGATTGGGAGGTTGAGTTTGGGCCGCACAGGTTTTCATATAAAGACCTGTTCCATGCTACCGAAGGGTTCAGGAGCAAGCATCTGCTTGGAATCGGTGGGTTTGGGAGAGTTTACAGAGGACTTCTCGCTGCATCCAACATGGACATTGCAGTGAAGAGGGTGTCACACGATTCTAGGCAAGGGATGAAGGAGTTCATTGCGGAGGTTGTCAGTATGGGGCGGCTTCGACACAGAAATCTAGTGCAGCTGCTCGGCTATTGCCGCCGCAGAGGTGAGCTTCTCTTGGTTTATGACTACATGTCAAATGGCAGCCTCGACAAGCACTTGCACGACAAGAACAAACCCGTTCTGGACTGGCACCTGAGGTTTCGCATCATTAAAGGCGTTGCATCTGGTTTGGTGTACCTCCATGAGGATTGGGAACAGGTCGTCGTGCACCGAGACATCAAAGCAAGCAATGTGCTTCTCGACAGTGAGATGAACGGGCGCTTGGGCGACTTCGGCCTCGCAAGGTTGTACGACCATGGAGCCAACCCAAGGACCACGCACGTCGTCGGCACCATGGGGTACCTGTCCCCTGAGCTGCTCCGCACAGGGAAAGCATCACCTGCAACCGACGTTTTTGCCTTCGGCATGTTTCTGTTGGAGGTGGCCTGTGGCCGGCGGCCTCTGGAGCATCATGACCGGCAGGACAACCAGGTGGTGCTGCTGGATTGGGTGCTCGAGCACTGGAACGAAGGAGCGATTCTTGACACGGTGGATCCACGGCTCGGAGGCGAGTACGCCGCCGACGAGGCGAGCTTGGTGCTGAAGCTGGGGCTCCTGTGCTCGCAGCCGCTGCCTACTGCAAGGCCGAGCATGAGGCAAGTCTTGCAGTACCTCAGTGGCACCGTGCCAGTCCCGGAGATGCCGCCGACGAATCTGGACTATAGCACTCTGATGTTTCTGCAGAATGCGAGGTTTGAGTCATACGCCATGTTGGATGCGTCGTCGTTGGCGACGAGCGTTGGTCCTGGGTCTGATCTCTCAGGAGGAAGATGATGTAAACTTCATTTACAATTGCTTGTTAGTATTCTATGTGTTTACCAAACAAGTTTCCAGTGATAACACATTTTAAGCTATAGTAACTAGCCGAACGACTGGCGCTAATGATGATGAATGAAAACATGACCGCATTCTCTGCGTTCATACAAAATCTATTTGAATGAAAGGCAGCTAGAAGGTAGCATCTCATAATTGTATATTTAACGGAGATACATGGTTTTTACATGGACGCCTCGACTCCTCACGAGCTTTTATACCAGGTTATGCATGTAGGCAAAATCAATTTTGCAAAAGTCTCCAGAAATTTAGCATCAATCAACAAAGATAACCAATAAGCAACTGCCAGATTCCAAAAGCAGAATGGAGAACCTTGTGACGCCCATTGTCCATTGCATAATGCTTATTGGTTCGTCTCCTTGCTCTCTTGTTCGACCATGTAAGCCTTCTTCATTTCTTCCAGGACTGCATCATTTGTGCTGCCAACATACAAAACGCATGGTTAACGTGGTCTCTTTGTGGTAGCAATACAACAGGCAACTTCCGGGGAAAAATTTAAAGGTAAACATCTACCAAAAAAGGTGAAATTCCCCAAATTGACGGAAGCAAAGCTCTTCAAACAAGCAGAACCAAATTTTCTAGAGCAGCCCACAACTGGTTTTGATCATATGATTGCTACTCAGAAACAGAGACATTGTGGTCACAATGAGATGCACCAATAATCCTTTTCAAATTCCCCCAAATGCATTGATCATAATGCATGTTTCAGCAGTAGGATCCTCAAATAGCAAATGCACCATTTATAGTGACAGGGAAATCACCTTGCATTGATCTTCCTCAATGGTTTTAGAATCTGTTTAAGCACCATTCTCTAGAGCATTGCCAGTACCAGTTCCTGGCAGGTTAGGACTTGGGATTCTAAACCAGAACCTACACTGAACTTGGCTCCATCAAATTCCCAACAATGTACACACTAGAAACAGAGTTTGACCATATCAAAGTCTAAATCTAGTGCCTAGTGTCAACATAATATTGTAGGAAACACCCATGTATTAGTTGCAAATTCTAATTACCTTGTAGCTGTCAATAAGACAGCTTCTAAACTCAAATCAATCGCCAGAACTACATCATATGAATGACTAAGAATAAAATGAAACAAATTCTTGACAGTAATAGAAATTTCTAGCATCTAAAATAGTGTAGGAGCAATTATTATAGAATCATGCAGAACTACACAAGTAAGAAGTAAGAATGTTGACTCGTAGACTTTTCCGCGTTATCTTGATGTTAGTACAGTCACACTTTATAATTCGTCATTTGTTTATGCAACACCTACAGATATTTTTAACCATATCCATCTACTGAATGAACATTAAAAGGCATCTCATTAGTTTCTGTGATTAGGCTCGGCTCCATCATGATTTTCCTTATATATTTTCTTACAGAGCATTACAAAAATCTTCAAAGCTGAAAAGTATTACATAGAAACAAGCTTCAAACATCAACTGTGGAGATATTCTACCTTACAAAAGTTTGAACAAGAACCGAGACAGAGATACCACTTGCATGTTCTGTCCAAATACAAACAAATTACAAGATTGCATATAATGATCACTTACAATTGATGAAGGCAATCATTCAACTCTTTTGCTTGTTTGCGGCATTGCCATACCACAGAGAAAGTTCTTCCTCGAGCACACTCGGCATATTTTGAACAGTAGAAATCGCATTCCTTAAGGGCCTTCTGCTTCATTTTGCTGCGCAAAGCTGAAGAGTGAAACGGATAACAGGCCAAATTAAATCTTTAATGTAAATAAGGACAAAAATGTTTAAAGGATATTTTAAAACACAGCACGCAATTCCCCTTAATAAGTTGGACCACAATCATGACAACAATTGATCAAAAATGCTGTTCAAATGCAACAGCATGCTTCAAAATTAGCAGTCTAGATATTAAAAAGATTAAAAGAAAAAGGGTCTTTGATGGGTCTAGGTCCTATCAGATTCAACATTCAATAAAAACAAATAAAAAAAGATTACTAAAGGCATTTCTTCAAGCATAGTTCTTTCGGTCTATTAGACATGGAAATTACTTAGACACTTTCGTAAGAGAGCTCCCCAATGATCTCAAGTCCTAAAGGTTCAAAAACCAAAGGACTAATATTCAGGTAAACACATTCTGCCGGAACGGGGCTCTCATAAATGCCTTAATAACATGAGCTAATAACATCAAATTGAATTCAACTTTCTGCAAGCCACTTCAAATAGGATTGGGAAGAGATGTGCATGAATTCTGAATAGCATCCTTAATCAAATGGCCAGGCGATAAGCGTCAGGCACTTTGAGGCACTATCAAATGATTCAATCCCCACCCCAACGGATGCTAAATCAGACATCTCGACTCTCCAGTTCTCAACAACTAAAGCCTCCCTGTTTCGGTGAAAGCGCAACTACCGTAATCCTTAACCTCCCTCGGTGCATCAATCCACAGATTTTGTTCGATTCCTCAACTGCTAGAGAACTAGTACGAGCTTTGCACATTTCAAGATTCCAAGTCAACAAATTGGAAAGCTTCAAGGAGAATCGGACGACTTGGCTCACCTTCCTCGACCTTCTTCTTGACGTGATTCTCCCTGGCCTCCTGGAGGTATCCCATCGAGCTATCAGGAGAGAGGGTAGTGAGAAAGAGATCGAGCAGTTGGACTGGAGTTAAACCCTAGCGCCCTTGGAAGTGAACGCAGACATTGACGGAGAGGTCAGAAGGCGTGTTTCCCCATCTTTCGGTGGGTAAAGGCCGGAGAACGTGGAGGAGACTATCGAACGAGCCTTTGGGCTTCTTGGGCTAACCCCAAAGGGCCAACTCGAACGTCCCAAACAGCCAACACGATCGGCCCAACTTCTCCAATTACTTGTGTTCTGCGGGTGGTTCTTCACTTCATTCTTTGGGTTTCTTCTCCTTTTTTCGGGGTCTTTTTCCTAGAACCAAGTTTGGCTGAACACGTACCTACTGTTAGCACCTGTCAAGAACATCAGGTTTCACAAGAACCTTCCAAAAATTATGTCTACATTTTCTATACAAACAATCGGTTCCAAACTACGTCGGCAGCAGAATTTTTTACAGAACTAATATGCCGAAACTTAAAATCATAGAAATACACCACTGTAACCATTTAAAATAGGAACAACTCTCTGTCGCTATTTGAAATAGGGACAGAGACTCTATCACCATTTGAATTTGTAGTACTATTTTTATGGTTTTGGATGGATCGGATTGGATATAAAAAATTGCAGGAACTATGTGGGGTAAAATGTAGTTAAAAAATTAAATTTATGTATGTTTACTTGGTTGTTTCATGTAGGGTAGAGTAGCTTGTCATCGTACATTTCTCAGATCAGATATTTATCAGATTGTATCAGGTCAGAAACGGATATGAAATTTAAAGATTTTATCAGCTTTTAAATTTTCAAGACTTTATCAGCTTTAAATTTTCTCAAAAATTCAAATATTAATGTCCTTAGTAGGAACATATTTTAAATAAGGAGCTAAATATGCCTAAAAACTCATTAATACATAATTTATTATTATGAACATAATTCAACAAAGAATATAAATGTTGGGTCATTACATGTTCGTCATGAATTTCAAATTTTCTATGTTTATGCTTGTATCTATGAACTCATTTTTTCGTTGTACTAATGGTGTACGCTTAAATTGTAGGTATAGCAGGCGACAAGACACATGTACAACCATAGTATGACCTGCTTAACCTCGTGACAGATGCAGCATACCGTGGTCGCTTGTCCACCTTGGCCTCAACGGAGGGTGAATGGACGATTGAGCTTGGCTCCCTTTGCTTACGCACAACGATAGATGAGGGTATGGTGGATCGACGCGCGATGAATTCCAAGGTGAGTGCACTTATTTTATAGTTGTGTAAGGATGTGAAGTATGTATTGTACGAGCGTACAGACAATATCTTGCTATAGGTTGAGAGCGGCAGGACTGCTTACTTTAGCATGGATGGTGGAGGCGACATACGCCAACATGCATGATAGATGTGACGTCTCTAGGAGGTTTTCGTATGACAGGTGCTTATTGATGGTTCCCGTCGATTGCTGGCGACTGGAGATGCGCATGTTTCACCTCCCATACGGGAGATGCATGGCCTCGACACTTGAGAACATCGGTTACCTGTTGGGCCTTCCGTGTACTTGGGATGTGGATGCACCTCAGGACGTCGACCCAGTGTGGCGTATTGAGCTGCTTGAAGTCTTCAACCGGTCATGTCCTTCTTGCGGTGAACACAAGAGAAAAATAGAGGGAGTGCTCAGTACTGTTGCACTTCCTTGCATCCATGACGAATAGCCAGTGCGACACCTTAAAGACCACCAGAAAAAGACCGTGAAACTAAGAGGTACTACAGGCACGACAATTGGAGCGAGTGCTCTGACTCCTTCGTATCATCTCCTTGCGTCCGGCATTGTATCATTGTGAAGAACAGTAACGATCGTTCGTAGCTTTTCTGTGAAATAAAGCAACCGTACTGTGTTCGTTGGCATTTTTTACTTTTTTTTTTTTTAACAAATTTGCTTTGAAGCATATCACATCGTTTCGAGAGGTAGTTCGATCTATGGGATTTTGTGAAGCATTCATTTTGTCTTGACTGGTTCATTGACCTCATGTCGTCGCGGAGAGAGGTGGCGTCCTCGTGGTTGCCTTTCACACCTTTGCATTGAAATAAATCCTCTCACAGTTCACACTACATATATTGCCAACTATGTCTATGCATATCATTGTATCATGTCTCCTTGTATCGTATCAATCTTCGTGGTGCTTCATATGGGACCAATGATGGTTGGAGCTGTTCGTAGTTTCACACGATCTCACAAGACTCTTGGATGGATCCTTGCAACTAACGGATAAGTCCAATTCGCTCACCAACGACAACCAAACCTGTACAAAATCCAGTAGGTAGGTACGGCTATTTGGCGAGAGCATGCTGCCAAACTCGCCACCAACCCTTCCCAGTAAAATGCCGATCGAATGGTATCACGAACGGACCACGCGTATATGTGTATATATGCCTGTGGTGCACTCAACTTATTAGGTGAAAAAAGTGTTTCTTGATGCTTGGTTATTTGACCCAGCGTTAACTGTATGATCTTTATCCGGGTTGAAAGCAGCCATCCGTGCACTAAACATCCAGGTGAAATTGGCGTGCGTGATCTAAAACCGGGTCGTGCTCTGAAGCCTTCAACACGTATGTATGCATCAGGGAGTCACCAGGGTGAGTTTGTAATGTGCTGCTACCCACAGAAAGGCACGTGAACGCGATACCCAGGTGTAGCTAACTAGGCATGGATGCGCACTAAGTTGTACGAGTAATTTCCATAGAGTGTTTAAATGATATAAAAAACCAACCGTCACGGTGGATGACATTTTTCGAATGGCAAAACCCATAAGAATGTAAGGAAAACCGAAATAATCGTAATTTTAGAATTTGCAGAGGCTTTTCACATAAACATAGAGTGAGAACAAGATTTTAGAAAATTAATGAGTTTTTTCATGAAAACATGGATCGAGGACTTGCAAGGAATCTCCAGAATCATGATTTTTTTTTGGGAGATACTAGCGCTCGGACGTCCGATCACTGTTCATCCCATCGGATACCTCTTGCAACATTTTTTTCTACACGTGCAACATTTTTTTCCGACGCGTGCAACATTTTTTTGAACGCTTGCAACATTCGTGTCGGCGTATTTCGCCTGACAAGATTCCACTAGCAGGGTGTCTACTCCCTAGACGGAAATTATGGTTCGGTAGAGGGCATCTTCGTGGCTGGAAACCCTAATGTCTCTCGACGATGGATTCTGGGCGCCAGCAAGCTAGTGGACACAATGATTTACCCAGGATCAGTCCCCCGGTGAGGGTAATAGCCTTACGTCCTGTTAGTTCTTCGTTGAAAAAATGAGGGGAACGTTTACAAGGGTGTTCTTCAGTGTCTGTTTCTCTATGCTTCTTGTTCTAGCCGACCGGCCCTCTTCTTCATGCGCCAGGGCGCCCTTATATAGGCGGGCCACCCTCAGGCAGGAGAGAAGGTGGCGCTATACTTATCTACAATACATTAATTACACCCATCATTTCAGCTTCCACGTCGACCCACGACTCATTTATTAAGCACGCCTCCGTAGTCTTGTCCTTCGAACCTCATTTAATGTCGGTGAGAGGCCTCGCCCGGTCCGCCCGGGACAGGACGCTTCTACGACGGGTTGGTGAGAAGCGTCAGAGGGATGAGCCGTCGTCGTGTCGAAAGTGAATCCTTCAATTAATGACCACGACATGAGGTGCTAGGGAGAAACTTGAGGCAAAGCCTTCCCTCATTTCTTTGGTTGCCTTTGTGGCTCGACAAGGAGCCCTAACACCCGCCCGCTCGTCCCGTCGCCACGCTGAGCCGCCGAAAGGCGGCGTGATCGCCAGTTGCTTTCGATGGGGCCACGTGGACTTCTCGCCCGTGAGCGTGCGTGCTTCGCCAGTTGTCTGCCGAGGTGCCACGAGGCCGCTTCGCCCGTGCAACGGCGTGATCGCCAGTCGCTTTCGCCGGGGCCACGTGGGCCTTCAATTGGGCCAGGCCACTTTCTGGGCCTATTACTTCTACGGCAGATAGGGTATCCCAGTGCAAAGTACACCGACAATCCGTTTACTGTAGCGAATTTCACTGTTTGTCGAAGGAAAATGTTGCACGCGTTGGTAAGAAATATTGCAGTGTATCCGAAAATTTCAGACGTCCGGACACAAGTCATTGGGTTTTTTTTTTTTTTTTGCCAAAGAGCTTATTCTAGGTCTAAGTGCCATATTTTGGATAACGAGGCTCTTTTTGCAACAGAGCCGATTGAGGATTTTTTCGCAAATTTTCTAGAATCACAAGTCCATCTTTTTGCAAAAGTGCCCTTATATAGGCTCTTTGGAAATTTTCCGAAACCAGTAGACTGTTTATGCAAAGTAGCCGACGAAGGAGGTTTGGCCGTGTGGATTCCCTCGGCTTTACGGTAGGTGATATTAAGCCTTGTACTCGCAGTCTTGAAAGTCAGGAAATGAAAAACAAGTCGAAACTTGGCAAAAACAGGCGAAAATCCATCGACAATCGATCAGGGGTGGCTACCGAGCAGCCGTCCGGAGCTTCAGATGACTCCTGCAGCACGAGATAAGAAGAAGAGGAAAGAGACTTCATCCCAATCGCCGTCGCCACCAGGCTGAAGGGATCAGGACGGGAACGACACGTCAGTTGCGGGCGATCAGCAGCAGCGCGTGGGTGCGTGCACATCACATCGCTGTCTTTGCACAAAAACCTTCAGAAATATCAGAAGAATAAAGGAACCGAGGTCGTGAACCGCTACGGCCCACGGCTTTTCCATTGGTTTTGTGTCGTCGCTTGTCAGTGGAGTAGTCGACTCGCTCAAAGCACAACCAACACCTTGATAATCCTACCATGCATGCCTTCTTTTTTTATTCTGCTGATAGTTACAATATCACTCTTTTGTTCCGTGCTTAGGGAGCTTTCGCCTTGCGACGCCACCACCGCATATGATACTGTCTGTCCAGTGCAGGATTCGTTTGTTGCTTCGCTGTGGAAGCGGCCTGATGATAAACCGGCCGGTTTATTTGACGTTTGTGTGTTTCTTGTCTGATTTGAAGGCGTTTATTAGCGATGGGGACGGCGAAGAACTGTTTTCTGTTGACTACTGTACCAGCCGTGCTAGTTTTCTCTCGCTTCATGGATTTGATGTGATGTGATCGTTATATACGTCAAGGGTAATGTGTGTCGCCTTTGCATTTCTGAGAGGGAGGAGAGTAACCTGTACATGCACATTCCGGTTACGTGACTGAAAAGTTGATCGAAACTCAAGTTCCCATATGTGTTACGAGTTACGACCCAAGTACACCTACGCATTTGCATACCAAAATCATTATTCTTGCATCGGCCTAATAAAACTACAGTAAAGCTGCATCACTTTCACTCCATTATTGCCTTTTCATACCTTTTTTTTTAAGTTGAAGTCCTTTGAAGCGATGGCTGACGGCTAACGCCTAACGGTTGTCTCTGGAGGACCGGCTCAAAAAAAGAGGTGTTGTGTCTATATAGATGATATTTTAGGATTTTATATTTCAATCAAAGTATACGTAGAAATGATTAAATCGTCCTTTTATTGGCTCACTTATTGCTCTTGGATAGTGCACGTTACTCTATTTCACAGTAATAAATAACATCGGAACTAATAAATGGTATATGTATACAAAGGAAAAAACAGTTAAAAGTCATCTTGAAATTATAAAATGACATGTATTTAGGAATGAAATTTGAAAGCTAGAATGACACACACACACACATATATATAGGGAACGTATCCTGTGCACACGGACCTCTTCGTGCACACGCGTACACAGCCCATCTGGGCCTTCCCATGCTAATCCAACGATTCATGGTTATTTTGCAGAAAACCCCCCGCGCATCCCTCGCCTCGGCTCATATGTGGGCAAGCGCGCGGCTCCAGCTCCGATCAAAGCCGTTCTCCGCACCTTTGTGCCCTCCCGAAAAGAAAATCGCGCATACCGCCCCGCCTCGCCATACTGCCCAACGCGCGCCGTGCCCTCCCCGAAGAAGATCGTTGCGCCTTCATGCCCTCCCCGCGCGCCTTCGTGGAGGGAGGATGGTGCCCACGGATGCTCGATCCCATGTCCGATCGGCCCACGGATGCTCGCCCACGACGATTGGCGATTGGTTCTCTCACGGCGTCTGGCGCCGCTACCCCCCGAACGAAGATCGCTGCGCCATCCTCCTGTCGCCCACGGATGCCGCACAGGACATCTGTCGAGTCGGCCTCCATTCGCCGACGATTGCTGAGCAAGGCAACGACCGCGCCGTCCTCCCCTCCACCACGGTCGCGCGGGACGTCGCTCGCGCCATCCTCCTTCGTCCCTCGATCGCCGAGGGGCGGCGCCAGGCCGATTATGCTTTGTTGTCCCTCCCCATGTCACCATCGAAAAACAAACCGGCCATGGTGCGCAGCCCTACCAAGACAGTCTCCGAGGCCCGAAATTGGACTCTATTGCTTCTGTCCTGCCAACCCAGATGAACAACAGCGAAAATTCAATGAGAATGGCGCCATTGAATTCTCCATTAATCGCAGAAGATGTCAGAATGAGCACTCCGAAAAGAAAATGTAGTATCCCTCTCTTGGTAAGTGGTATTGTAGTGTTCATCTTCATAATGTTTGTGTGTCCCCAATTAAAATTTTCTTATGTGTGGTATTGTAGTGTTCATCATTTACACCTGATTGCGAGGATAGCTTGAAGCCCGTTGTAGGGATGTCGTTTGAAAATATGAATGTCGTGCTGGAGTTCTACAAGACTTATGCACATAAAGTTGGTTTTTCTGTTCGTGTTGGTCAACAAAAGAAAGAAAATGATGTAGTTCAGTGCAAGCGGTTTATGTGCTCAAGGCAAGGATACAAGATAGACAGAGGTAAAGAAAAAGTTGATCCCTCCCATCAGAAGAATGTGGCTGAAACTAGATGTGGATGCGACGCAGCAAGTTGTGCAGTGATAATAGGTACAAAATAGCTTCCATGATTGAGCAGCATAATCATGCTTTCGTCTCACCAGATAAGACACATTTGATTAGGTCGAACAGTGTGGTTAGTGAGAGAGCTAAGCAAACACTATTCACATGTCACAAGGCAAGTATTGGCACCTCACAGGCATATAGGATCCTTCATGTTACTGAGGATGGGTCTGAGAATGTTGGATGCACTAGACGGGACTTACAGAACTACTATCGTGGTCTTAGGCTAAGAATCAAGGATGCGGATGCTCAAATGTTTGTTGCACAACTTGAGAGAAAGAAGGAGGTAAATCCAGCATTTTTCTATGACTTTGACGTCAATGAACAGGGTAGGCTGATGAAGGTGTTCTGGGTTGATGCTATAAGTAGGAAAAATTACAAGCATTTTGGTGATGTAGTATCGTTCAATTCCACATATACTACGAACCAATATAACATGATATTTACTCCTTTTACCGGAGTGAACCATCATTTGCAGAGTGTATTTTTCGGGGCTGCATTCTTGTCAAATGAGAAGGTTGAGTCGTATGAATGGTTGTTTAGAACTTTCTTATTGGCAATGGGAGGACAAGTCCGAGACCGATTATGTCGATGAAGACCTTGAAAGATGAAAGCCGCTATTAGTAAAGTTTTACACCAAACAATTCATAGACTTTGCATGTGGCATATCATGGAAAAAATTCCCGATAAGATTGGACCTTCCGTTAGAGAGGACTCTCATTTTTGGACAAGATTAAATTCATATGTTTGGGGCTCAGAGACCGGTGAAGAATTTGAGACACAATGGAATTCTATCATATCTGACTTTGACCTTGGGGGAAATGACTGGTTGGCTGAAAGGTATCACATTCGTGATTCATGGATTCCAACTTACTTCATGGACATACCTTTAGCAGGCATTCTTCGAACCACCTCAAGATCAGAGAGTGCAAACTCATTTTTTAACTGTTTTATTCATCGCAAATTGTCATTTGTTGAGTTTTGGCTTAGGTTTGACACGTCCTTGGAATGCCAACGTCAGGAGGAGTTAAAAGCTGATAACACTAGTTTACATACTACACCACATTTGTTGACTCCATGGTTTGTGGAGAAACAGGGTAGTATATTGTTCACACGAGGTGTTCAAAAAATATCAAGAAGAGGTGGTTGTTGCGAGAGACCGTTGTTACATCTCGGAGAATTATCAGGTAGGAAGAAAAATTGTGACTATTAGTGATGAGTCTAAAAGGATAGGGAGGTTATTTGGCACACATCATAAATGTTTGCAAATTGTTCTTGTAAGTTATTCGAGTCGAAAGGTATTCCATGCCGCCATATTATATTACTTCTAAGAGGTGAAAAAATTAATGAGCTACCAATGGCCTACATTATGAAACGATGGGAGAAAAAGTGCAAAAGGTAAATTTTATTTGACCCTGCATTTAGTTAGCTAGTACTTCACTAACTTTCTTTTTTTAATCTGAGAGAAAGTGTCTATGATGAAGAAGGATCTACTAGACAATAAGCCCATTGACCCTTGAGGTAGCAACAAGAAGAATGATTTCAATCATGTACGCAACAAGATGGAAGATTTGATTCAAAGGGCAAAGCACTCTAAGGAAGGAATGGACTTCTTAGTTGCAGGTGTGTTCAACATAGAGGCTCCTCTACAAGAGATATTCCCTGAAATGACACAAATTAGGCAAGATGAGTATGAGGCTTTTATTGGTTGCAAAATTCCAGATGAAGTTGGGATACATCCTCCGACGGATATTCATTCCAAGGGGAGAAGCAAAAGAATCAAGAGAGGCAAGGAAAAGAAGGCAGTTGCTAAGCCACGCAAGGAAAGGATGCCAAGAATGTGCAAGACTTGCAATCAAATGGTACTCCATGATGCTAGAAATTGTCCAAATAAATGATTCTATACATAGTGTACAGACTCATTTTGTTAGGGATAGAGATACATTCTGTACTTTGATATAGATTCAAAAATTATTAAACTGAATGGTACTCCATAAAGTTGATTCATGTCTTGTTGCTTCACCTATCCTGCTGACTTGTTTACCACAGCCAAAATTCATTCAATCTTGGATTAGCATCACTTGAATTTGTTTATCTTCTGAAAAAAATAACCTGACAAAACTTCACTTGACAAGCTTCAGGTTGGCATTCACAATTCAGTACCAAATGAGCTTCATATCACATTCATAACCAACTCAGATAAACATACAACAATGAGAATGACAATCTGCTCATGTTCATTATTCAGTAGCAATAATTTCAGATTGTCAAATGAGCTGATATATTAATACAAAAATGGCAATCATCTTTTTTACATCTCAGTTACAAAAATGAATTCAAAAATCATCTCTGATATTAGCCGCTAGTGTCTTCGATATTCATCTCAAATATTACATCGCAGTTAAAATCCGGTGATAGATGCAGAGACCTTAGGACTACTGGTGATAGAAGCTCACTTCGCCTGCCCATTACACTTATACTGTTACACACACGCATACACATACAGTTTCCTTCCATTCTTATTCTGTTCGACCCTAGCTACAGGGCCACATCACCGTCCTAAGCCTATGTAAAACATGCAACCTGGATAGCTCAGTGACCGCCGGGCTGACGGCGGAATCGGCGCTGGAGATCTTGATAGAGGTGTGAATACTTATACCAGGGTACCCACGACAAAGTATACATCTATTTCAAGATCGTCTTTTTCTCAGTCGTGCGGACATGGCAGCAAGACTGACAGCGATGCAGAGTGCTGGAGAGGGTATTACCAAAGTCTCCGTCCCTCACAGATGGGATTATCCCTAAATATTGACTGGAACACCAGACGATCCGTTTTGAGCCTAGCTCTAGGCCTCGAGGGGTCACGAAGGACCCTCGGCCTCGGTCAGGCCCACCAGGGGCGATCCGACCTGGCCTCAGGTCAGACGCCCCCGTAGGCTCCGACCTCGCCACCAGTCGGGCACCCCCGCCGGCTCCGACCTGGCCTCGGGTCGGATCCCTAACAAGCTTCGACTCAACAACCTTCGCCACGTCACCAGTCGGCCACAAGCGGGTCACCTGCCCCATGGACACGACGGCCATGCTGGGGCAGGTGGCTCCCTCCCAAGGTGGGCGGTCGCTAAGTCAGCGCCGGTCCCTTCACCCGCCGAAATCTGATGGAGAGACATGCTCCCCCGAGGCAACAAGCAGAGCGCAACAGCGAGCATCAAGATCTCGACAAAGTGACAGAGGCAGCGCGCATCTTCCCGCGGAACAACGTCTGTTGTGTCTACCAACCCAGGCGTGGGATGGATAGCAACCTGTCAGCGCCGAACCAAGACCGGACTCCAGCGTAGCATACCCCTACCTTTTTTTTCCAAACTCCGTGTAACCCGCCTCCGCATATATAAAGGGAGGCAGGGCTCTTAGGGAAGGGGATCCCCACTTCGTGTTCGCATTTGGCAGTCAATCTGCATTTCGCAACCGAGTCCCTCATCCGACTCAAGTGAACGTTCCTAGCTCCCGAGCTCTCGAGCCTTCGCTCCTCTCACTCGGACGAGCGTTCAAGGCCTGTCTTGAGCCCTCGCTTGTAACCTAGTGCAGTCCGCTGCGCCCCAAGCAATACAAAACCATCACCACGAACTAGACGTAGGGATATTCGGCCCGAACCAATATAAATCTTGGGCTCCCTGAGTCAACCATCAAGGAGAGGGAACGCATGGCCCCTTGACTTACAAATTTACTCGCCGGTTATACGAAACACCGACAACAGGAATAACTATGGAAATGTTCAGGATGCCAGTGCATAGCCCTACGAATTGCAATGAATCACCCGTTATTAGCCATGTCTTAAATACTATTGAAAACAGTTAAACATCACGAAGTAACTGCAAGAAGTGTCACATACCTTGGCCACCCCCTTTACTAGCTGCTAATTGTGCTGCCACTGCGAAAGGAACACTGTACAGAATCTACAGCGTGTTAAACGTTTGTCAGAACAAGGGATTATTGAAACGTATGGAGCAAAGTGTAATCTATGCTTACAGCAAGAGGGACTCCAAGAAACGCAAACAAGACCAGGGATACGGCCTTTATATCCTTGTTTGCAGTGATCGCTTGCTGAATAGATCCATGGAAGTCCTTTAGTGACCAGAAGCTTATCAAGGCAGTTGCAGCCATGGCAATGCAGACGAAGAAATTGCCCGACACCCACACGATCCTTGGACCTAGCCTCTTGCACATGGGTTCAATCAAGAAGGAGTTGAATGCTAGAACAATCTGCACAGTTTAGTCGTTAGGACATGCAGCTTGAGGAGTAGAGATTTGACAGTAGTAGTAGCAGCAGCAATGAGAAAACCATATCTTACCGAATTCAGTAGCAAACCAAATGCACCAGCCCTGATACCTTGGTTAAAAGCCTCGACCTGAGCATCATTTCCCTTTGGGTCACCATGGTAAGATCGCACGGCCCATCCAGTCTGTGTCGTAGAGGATGAATGGGAACCAAGACAACTACAAGGACAATCATAGGGTCCAAAAAAAACTAATAAATTAGCAAAGCACAAGTATTGCATGATAATAAAAATTCTACTACCAATTTGAAAAAAACAATGAAATGACTGAACTAGATGTATATTGCATATCCAGGTCAGGCCAGTTACCTGAATGAGGCACATACACGCATGTCAAGTAAAAATGGTTCAAGAACTCATAGGAAAGTTTAACTATGAATAGCAAATGCACAAAGACAGCAAGAAATTCTTGCAGTGAAATTCTTGCAGGAAACCAAAACCGGGATTGCTTCCAGATAGATTGGGTTTGTGAGCAACATATCTCATTCGCCTGAGCAAACAAATATAGGTTTGTCCCACTCACCAAACAAATGAAATTTTTCTACAGCTTGGGATCATTTTGTACTACCACACATCCACACCACTGCTACCATATCATGTGAGGATACCACTGCTACAAGCTTTCAAACCATCTCAACTAGGGATTAAGCACCAATTACACATTATTGAAGAACTTAGGAGGGATTAGGGTTTACCTGTAGCTCGCGGGAGGGGGCGCGGGAACGGGCGAAGGCCGAGCCCGAGGAGGACGCGGAGCCGGAGGTGGGCGGAGGCCTAGTCCGAGGTGGAGGCGGGCGGAGGCCGAGTCCGAGGTGGAGGCGGGCGCTAGCAGCTGGATCCTGGTGCGACCGGGCGCTCGTGAAGCAGGGGCGAGCATGGCCAGGGCATGGGGGCAGGGAGCGCCGCACGGGCTTGGGGGGCAGCGTTGGGCCAGGGCGGCACGAGGCAGGGGCAGGGCGCGGCGATTTTCTTCGGGGGAGGGCACGAAGGCGCGGAGAACGGCTTCGATTGGAGCTGGAGCCGCACACTTGCCCGCGTATGAGCCAAGGCGAGGGATGCGCGGGGGGTTTTCTGCAAAATAACCATGAATCGTTGGATTAGCAGGGGAAGGCCCATATGGGATATATATATATATACATACAACAGAGGGAGTATCCTATTTCTTTATAATTTATAATTTGGAGAGGTATACCACATAAATTTCTAGATAAATATTAGGATTCCTACTTTCTTTTAATTAGGATCCCTACTTCTGTTTGGAACTAAATAAACTTTGCCAAATCTTTTCTCTCTCAACATAGTGGTTTTGATGTCGTTATTTCAGTTCTCCCCACAAAATTCATCTATGTTGTTCTTGACACCGTGCAAGCCCATGCCATATCTCACAAACTCTAATACAATCCATGTTGTGCATAAGAAGGGGACATCCGACTATAACAAGCGGTATCGGAGCCAAAGCCAAATTAATACGATTTGTGCTAAGATTGGCAAAGCACCAGGTGGCACAAAATCAAGATCATTGTTGACGACGTGTAATTGAGTAGAGAAATTTGACTGTGAAGGAAATTTCAGTTTGTAGCAATGTGTGGTAAATGATGTTCTTGTCCAACAGGGCTAATCAATGCTCTTAAAGAGGACAAACTGGAAAAGGCATACGATAAAGACTAGAAGATGATAGAGAGGAAGGCCATCAATACAATTCGTCTATATTGCTTCGATGAGGTAATTATTCAGTGATCAAGGAGAATTTACCAAAGAAATTATTGAGTACTTAGAAGAATTTTATATGGCGAAGTCACTTACAAACTGGTGGATGTTGAAGCGATAACTATACAGGTTACCCATGGAGGAAGGCATAAGGTTTGTTGATCATCTCAATATTTCAACAAGTTTACCACACAGCTACCTAATGGATGAGAAAATTGAGGGGGAACAACAAGGTCATTATATTGGTATCATATCTACCATCATCTTGAGAGCAATTGATGGTGATATTCTTGTCGAAAAAACACTGTCAAGTTCAATGAGTCAGTTGCATATCTATTGAAGGAGGAATTCTTGAAAAAGCTATTGAAATCATTTTTGGGTGATGAAGCATTAGTTCCTATAAATGTTGTATGCAAAAACAAAAGTCACAAGAAAAAGAAGAACAAGAGCAAGGGTACACGTGTATGCTATTTTTGTGACAAGAAAAGTCACAAAAAAAAAGGACAAGAGAAAAGATACGCGTGTATGCTATCTATGTGATAAAAAATATCACATAATAAAATGTTGTCCGAGTTTTAAAAAATGAAGGGTGTATGTTCAATAGCAGTAACAAAGGATGATTCAGACATACTAATAGTCGGTTAATCAGGTACTTTTAATATATGGATATTAGATTCATGTTGTTACTTCCATGTATGTTTAGCGATGGAGATGTTCGACAAAGGATTTCTACACGCCGACAGATAGAACTGTTTGCTTGGTGAATTGCAACGAGTATGCAATTATTAAGGTGGAAATGATTAAATTGGAGATGTATGATGGAGCACATCACACATTGACGGGTTTTGTATGTTCCTGACTTAGAAAAGAATATAATATTTGTAATATCACTTTAATTTGAAGGTTACAAGGTATCACTTTGAGTGGAGTCATGTGAGTTGCATTGTAAAGGGCAAGTGATCAAGAAAAATATTTAGAGTAATGGAGAATACCGAATGATGGGAGGTCTGATAAAAATCTTATCAGGAGAAGTAAGTTGTTTCATTAGTGGTAGGTACTTAGATCTCATATGCAGATATGTGCGAAACTACAAAGATGATTGAAAGGAAGACGTGGTGGGATCAAGCACACAGTACCAACGAGTAGATAGAGTTTGGATGCGGTACAAGCTTATGACATGAAGAGCTATATGAATAAGATGTATAGTTATCTAAACTATACAATAAAAGAGCTCTTAGGTGGAGTATTCGGACAACCAAGCCTGGATACCAACACGAACATTAAGGTGATGTATATAAGCTACGTGGTGGAGGCACTCCAAAAAAAGGTAGGAGGGAAAACAACAATAAGGAGTTGACTTAGAGTGAGTTCTTAGAAGAACACAATAACTTCAACAGATAAAAGTCAATGTGAAAATTATGGATAATATAGTGGCTCGTCTCCTATTCCTTTATGACTTGAATAGATGTGCTACATGAATTCCTAAATAAATCTTTATAGGATCGTGATTCTTACTTATTTTAAGAGTAGGATCCTTATATCTTTTTAGAGAGTAACTAAGGAGACTATATAAACATAATGGGTGGCTATGAAGAACCCAAGCCAACAAGCAATCAAGACAACTCATCCGAAAATAAGAGATACATGAGAGGATTAGAGGCTAAGTTATTCTTTAGCACTAAATTTTTATACATAGCAAGGATCCAATAGTCCTAAAATGTTCGAGAAGGTTGTGAAAGAGTGACAATCCCGTATTCTTTTGATGTTGTGGAAGTTGCGGTCAGCTTTGATAGATTTTTCCTCTCTCGTTATAGTTGTTTCGACGTTGTTATTTTGCTTTTTTCTTTAAGATGTATCTGCTTTATTCTTGGTGTTATATGTGTTTATGTTATATCTCACAAATTTAAATCCGATCTAAGAGATTACTACATATAAAAAGAAATACCAGAGTTGCAACAAACTTCCGAAAGAAAGTAAAGAGGAATTTTTTTTAAAATAATATATATTTTTTTAAAAAAATTGCGACATTAATACGTGGATTTAAAAATTGCAAGAATAATACATCATCGCCAAATGGTTTGGCGAAATAGTAGTTTTCGCCAATTGGTTTGGCGAAGATACTATTTTCGCCAATTCATTGGGCGATTATACGTTAATCCGTGATTTGAACGCGATTTGAACCAGATGAACAGCGAGCAGTTTATTTTCGCCAAATGGTGTGGCGAAAATAGCTAAAACCATTTGGCGAAAATAGGTTGGTCGCTATTCATCTGGTTCAAATCGCGTTCAAATCACGGATTAATGTATAATCGCCAAACCAATTAGCGAAAATAGCATCTTCGCCAAACCTGCAATTGGCGAAAACTACTATTTCGCCAAACCATTCGGCGACGATGTATTATTCTTGCAATTTTTTAAATCCCCATGCAATTTTTTTAAAAAATATATTATTTTTTAAAAACAATTCAAGTAAAGAGTATCAAGTGTACAACGCTCTCGTCCTTGCCGCGAGCGCTCCATAATCACAGCGCAACACGTCAACTGCAACCAACTCTTGCGTCGTAGAAGATCGAACCGAGCATGCGCTTACGGAAAGCGAAGGCGAAAGCAGCGTCAATCACTAAACTAGTTGGACTACTGACTGTTAATACTCACGGAGTCATGGGTCATGATGCCTTTGGTTTGCCACCCATCAGAGCTCCTCAAACCAGCGAAAAGCACCTAATTCAGATTTTATATGCTTCACCGTGCTATACAGGATGCAGCTGCCTTGTCACTGGTCACTACGGTTCTAGCTGTAAAGGGTCCCAACAATTTTCTTTTCAGAGAGGCATATACAAAGCTATAGTAGCAATGTAGCATGCTGGATACCCTATAAAACTTAAGGCTTAAGCTGTCGAATAAAGAGCATCAGAGCCGCGTCGGATGAACGCCACCTTCGATCAGTCCATCTAGAAGCTACAATAAACAGATATGCCGCACCGAGTATAAATAAAACTTTCTCAGATAATTGAAGTTTTGGTAAATTTAGGATATAATCTCGCAACATTTCAACTACTGTACAGTGCTAAGTCATTGTACTATTAGTGCACCAGGTTGCAACAAAGAAAGAAAGTGGAAGAGAAGAGTAAATGATTAGTTTGAGGTTATTTTAAATAGGACGTTTCAATTCAAAAATTTCAACTCAAAAAATTTGAATTGAAAATTTTCATATTAGAAAGCTTCAGCTCGAAAAAAATTAAATTAGAAAGTTTCAACTCGAAAAAATTTCAATTTAGAAATATTGAACTAAAAAATTTTAAATCAGAAACTTTCAACTAAAAAAAATTAAATTAAAAATTATCAAATTAGAAAGTTTCAACTCAAAAAATTTCAAATTAGAAAGTTTCATATCGAAATGTTTTAAATCGAAAAGTTTAACTCAAAAAGTTCAAATCGAAAAGTTTCAAATCCGAAATGTTTTAATGCAAAAATATTTGGTTCGAAAAGTTTTGATTCAGAAAACTTTGTTAGAAAAGTTTTGATCTAATATTCAACTTGAAATTTCCAACTCAAAAAATTTCAAAATGGAAAGTTTGAACTCGAAAATTATCAAATTAGAAAGTTTCGAGTAATTTTTCAAATTAGAAAGTTTCAACTCAAAAATTTCAAATAAAAAAGTTTCAACTCCGAAACTTTCAATTCAAAAACTTTTCCCAAAAGTTTCAATTAAAAACTTTTTGAAGCAGTTAAAAAATACTTGTTTTTAAAACTTGGAGAAAAAAATTGAAATACAAAAACTATTTTGAGTTTGAGGAAAGAAAATGAAGGTGGAAAGAGGGATGAAGGGATGGCACCTTGTGCCACAACAAGAGAGACTTTGTTTTTTTTTTTGGCGGGGGGGAGGTGCTGTCATTTATCACGCCATCAAGTTAGTACTTCCTTTCTTTTTATATACCATTGTAATTGTTACAGATCCTAATTCTGTCATTGTAAAGTGACTTCTATCTTACGTACCATCGTATTTACGAAACCTTTCTTTATTTATCATTGTTGACTAGTCAAGCTATGAAGTGACTGTGTAAATACTGTTTTGCCTCTACCTCGTCTTCTTCCACTGTCTTTTCCTCCAAGCAAAATCAGCCATGGACAACAAAGCAGCAAGAGTAGCCACGTCGATGATGTTTGGTGCCTAGACTACATTTGGCCTCCCTGGCTGATTCACCATCATCACCACAACACCATAATCTACACAAGCACATACGCATATACACATGGAGAGGCGAAGCTTAGCTCAATTTCATCCATAGTGGAAATATTAAAAGAATGAAAGGGGTGGAATTAGAGGAGCTCATCGTTGCGCTTCCCCGTCACAATGGATGATCAAGGAAGATGACGGTGAGGGTGGAGACGTTGGGGCGGCGTTCGTTGGACCGACCGTGGGCGAGCTTAGCTGTGGTCGGACCGATGTGTGGTGAGCTTTGCGGTGCTAGATATGGGCGAGGTGAGCTCGATGGCAAACGGAACTGGGAGGGCCGAGGTCGATAGAGAGAGAAGGGGAAGAAAAGGTGGCACGGGACCGAAAGGAAAAAATTGATAAAATGTCACCCCTAACATTGCCCCTCGCTAAAATGTAACTCTTCTCTCATTGATATATGGGACCTTCTGTGTCTATGATAATAGGGCCGAGTGGCATTTTAGCGAGGGGCAATGTTAGGGGTGGCATTTTCTCAACTCTTCTGACCAGGAAGGGGTGAGGTCCGCAAAGATGTGGTGCCGGGCAAAAAGAGAGAAGGGAAAAAAAAGAGTGTAGTATGGGTATTTTAGGGAAAAAAGTTGGCTGAGAAAAATTAAGAGAGTTGACGGCAGTTGTCAGTAAGGAAATACCTTGA
The DNA here is from genome assembly GCA_036346375.1 of Guadua angustifolia. Taxonomy (NCBI): domain Eukaryota; kingdom Viridiplantae; phylum Streptophyta; class Magnoliopsida; order Poales; family Poaceae; genus Guadua; species Guadua angustifolia. Next base: position 15,334,309 of record CM070504.1, on the reverse strand, counting down.
AATTACAATAATACGTTAGAGAGAAGCCACTATTCAATAATAGATTAGGGAGTCAAAACAATTACAATAATATATGAAAATTTTTCCCAAAGAATAACGCATCCACGACAAATTCAGGACCAGCGAGCGGAAGCAAAGAACTATACACCTATAACTTGTGAGGAAAAATATCCTGTGCAATCAATCGGTGAAACCACCGTCAACTGAACTAAAAAGTTTCAAAAATTCTGAAAAAAATCATGGATGTACATCTCAACTTACCCACCAACATATAAATTTCATGATCAAATTCATCTTATACTAGCAGCTACAAAAAGACAAATTTCGCATGAACAGTGATTTTCTACTGTTCATCACTATTCATTTTGCTGCTTGTTTTTTGTAACCGCTAGTATAGGATGAATTTGATCATGAAATTTTATATGTAGGTGGGGTAAGTTGAGATGTACATCCATGATTTTTTCAGAATTTTTGAAACTTTTTTAGTTCAGTTGACGGTGGTTTCACGGAGGGTTGCATCGGATATGTTGCCAACTTGTGACGATCGACCGTTCCTTGATTAATCAGTGCTGCCCCATGCAGATGTGGCGCTGCCTATGCGAACGCAAATTCCACCGGAGAAGGCGGACAAAAGCTGCTTGACCATCATATCAAAAGCAATCGGGGTGCCACTCGGCAAACCCCGAAAGAATTGCGCCGGTGGCGTCGTGTCTTGGCCATGGCGACATGCTCTGAGTCCCGCTTTACATCTGTCAGATGGACCCACAGGATAATCGCCGCCGAACTACGTCCTAATAAATAAACTCAGATTTAGGGGAGCAAGCAAGGCATTAGCAGCGGATGTAGGCGAAGGTGTTCTCTGAAAACCTGAGTGAATTTCCTTTTCTACGAACAAGAAAAGTTAGTAGGACCTTACAGGTGAAATACTTCGATTTTTTAGAAATATAAGGCCTATAATTTGAATAATTTTATTCAAAAATATAAGATTTACATATATATATATATATGTTTAATGAGGCTTTTTCTACTATACTTCTATTTATTCTCTCTTAACTACATACATTTATTCATTACCATCACACACAAACTATTATCTCTCATCTTTCAACACGATTAAGGACCTGTTTGTTTCTATTTTGGATTCTCTGAAAACTGATTCTAGATTTTGGTTGTAGAAAAGTTGATTCTTGGAAAGTTAGAATCCAAAAGCACATATAAAGTGGATTGTGGATTCTAGTGTATATGGATGGGCTGGATTGTGAGAATCAAATTTGAGAATCGGGTTGTTTGTTTTTTATGCTGAGACCAGAATCTAGAATCAAAAGTGAAAACAAACATGCCTGAAGTAGGGTATCTAAATCATTTTTACTCATACCTTTCTCAATTTTATTCTAACCTTAATTCTTGTGCAAAGTCAAAATATAGTTTATATTTCTGAACGGATAGAGTAGTAGATGATACAGAAAGGATCTTTCTTATTGCCAAATCTTAATGACCTTATGGAAGTAAATTCTGAACCATGACAGCTGAGATTTGAACATATATCGACACCCTTTCCATTCTTTTTAGATGTTGTCTTAGCATACGTACAATTAATCTTTTAAAACTTTGTTGGCTAATATGCACAAAAATAGTTGGATTTATCATGTCAAAATGATATTACTTAAACATATTTCGAATCATTATGTCTAATTTTTTTACTACCACATAATTAGAACAAGTAATGATCAAAGATTGTATTGGAGGCTATATAAATATCTAAAATAGCGAGTAAACAAGAACAGAGATAGTATATAATGAATGGATGATATTATACTAGGCTAAGTTAGGTACACAACTTACCGTGCTTGGAATAAGAATAGGTTGCACTATGTATTTTTTTTAAGGCAAACCAACCCAAGAGGCGTAACCTCTGATTTTGTCAAACCACAAACAACACATGATAATACTCCCTTCCATTACAAATTGTTGTCTCTTTAGCATAGGTGCACTTGAACTTTTAAAATTTTGACTATCAATATCTTTTTAAATATTTTAAATAAAGGATATTTGAATATTATATGAGTAGATTTATCTCAAAAATATTTTCATAAAATTATAATTTTATTGGGTTTTATAAATATATTAAATAGAAATCAATGATCAAAGTTGTGTTTTAGATACGTGTCGAAATCTAAAACGATAACTATTTATGATGAGTAACCTTTATAGAGCCCAAGAAAGAAACGAAAATTACAGCCTAGCCCTTATTTGGAGATCCAGAAGCTTCTTGGGTTCATCTCCATAGACGAATCTGGCGATTCGCAGAGTATGCTGGAAGAGGCCAGGAGCAACCTAGTGCAAACTGCAAAGCCTGCTTGAGATGTAGTTCGTGGCCAGCGTGGACTTTCTGAGAACATCATCAGGAATAAGGATGGCGACCGGGACGGACCTACTGAGAGACTCACCGGACAGGTATTTACGACGGCCAGCTTTGAATCAATAGGTCGACAGGTGGCGTCGCTCGGAACAACCCGCCTGGTAGCCGCCCGTAGGAAGAGCCGAAGAGCCCTCCAACTTCGGTGCCCCCGTCGGTTTTTTTTAAAAAAATACTTTACGGCACCAGTTATTACAATATTTTGGTAATCTCAAACTAGTGGAATCTTTTCTATAATCACTTTTCGAACGGTGTTTTTATGTTTTCATCTCAAAACAAGTTATATAACTTTTAAAATAAATGAAGTGATAAATGACCACTCTCTAGCTTTTATGTATAACTTTTAAAATGAAAAGCACAGAGGCATATCTCTCTCTAGCTTTTCTTTCACGTTTTCACCTTTTCAAGAACGCACGTTTACGAAGTGCTGTTGCTGTAATATTGAGGCTGTGCTGAAGCGAAACTTGGAGCCTACCCAATTCCCAAAACAGAAGCATCAGCCGCACAGCTGTACAGCGCAATTTTCCCCCCTCCAGTGGCAGTGCACTCCGTATTCCACAAGCAACGATCGGCCACTCGCCTCCTTCTTCTTCCCCACCTCTCCTCCCCTCTCCTCGCCGGGTACCAATCCGGATTCCAGAGAGCATTATAAAGAGGGGGAAAGAAAGGAACAGGCCATCCCCTCCATCCACCCGCACCACTAATCCAGCACCACCGTCACAGGGCAGCAGAGGCTAGCCATGGGCTTCTTCTCCAAGAACACCTCCAAGCAGACCGCCAAGCTCAGGTCCCAGATCATGATCACCGTCACGCGCCTCGCCATCCTCCGCCGGCCCCGCCTCGGCCGCCGGTCCATTGCCCGCGGCGATGTTGGGCTGCTCCTCGCCATTGGCCACCTCGACCGCGCTCTCCTCCGCGTATGTGCTTGCCCGGACACCCACCACGCAGAAGCATGGACACCCTTTCCTTCCATATTAGTGTAGTAACAAGTGGTAGATTTGCGCAGGCAGAGCAGGTCATAGATGAGGACAACATGCTGGAGGTGCTCGACATCATAGAGCTCTACTGCAAAATCCTCATGGAGCAGGTTGCGCAGCTAGAAAAGCCCAAGTATGTACACACACAGTCTCTTCGAATTCGTGTTCTTGGATTCTCGATTGATTCAACGGTTCTTTATTTTCCCCCCCGTGTGACAAGGACAGATTGTAACTTTGGTTCTTCATTTCGGTGATATCCAGAGAGTGCAGCGAGGAGGTCAAGGAGGCGTCAGCGGGGCTCATGTTCGCGTCGGCGCGGTGCGGCGAGCTCCCGGAGCTGCTGGACGCTCGCGCCATCCTGGCGGACAAGTTCGGCCGCGACTTCGCCAGGGCGGCCAAGGAGGGCTCCCACGGCGTCGTCGACCCCACGGTTGGTTGGATTCCTCCGACTAAGCCCGCCTACTAATTCACATGCCAATCGTCTCGCTAACTGTGATCGAAGGACGGGGGTTGGAATTTAAGAGGGTTGGTTGCGCTGCCGTTGCAGTTGGTACGGAAGTTGTCCGGCGAGAGGGCGAGCACGGAGCAGACAAGGAGGTTGGCGAAGGAGGTCGCCGTGGAGAACGACATCCTGCTCGACTTCCCCGAGAGCCCAAGAGAGACTCATCAGGTTCAGGTTGGTTGCAACGTCATCCTTGTCCATGAGATTTTTTTTTTGGTTAATTCTTTTACGGGTCAGTAGAATCAAGCAATGGCCGTACTGTGAAATTAACACAGGGCAAACAGAGTGAGCAAGGCAAGAACGTGCCGGCCGAAGAACTTGTCGCCCAGAGTGAGGTCCAGACGGAGCGTTACGAGGTAAGCGCCATAATCTGGTAGTACCAGTACAAGATCATTGGAATATGTTTTGGAATGTAATGTTGAGAAATTCGATGTCTGACAGATGCAGGGGAAACAGAGGCTTGTCGATGATAACGTGAAACCCGCCAGCCTTGCCCAGCTGAGCGTAGAGGAGAAGGTGCTGAGGGAATCCACGATCTATCTCGACGCCAGGATGGCGGCGGAGGCGGCCTTCGAGTCGGCGTCGTTCGCCGCGATGGCCGCTCGGGCGGCCGTGGAGCTGTCTCGATCGGAGTCCCAGGGGAAGGGATCGAGAGGTGGCGGCTACGACAAGGTCCATCCCGTGAAGAAATCGGGAGCAACTGATCAGGAGACGAGGCCGTCTTGGAAGCCCCTGAAGTCTCCGTCGCCGTCGTGGAGCGACAGGAGCACGGTGTCCTCGGTAGGGTCGGAGGCCGCGCAGAAGGGGAAGGGCATTGTGTTCGACCAGAGCGACGAGGAAGAGGACGAGGTGGTGGAGGACGTCATCTGGACTCCGCAGCTGCGCCGGCCTCGCTACAGGAGGACGGCCTCCACGATGGGCATCGGCGGCAGCACGTGGCTCGGTGAGAACGGCACGGTCGGCGCTGACCCACGGCCGTTCCAGGACGTCGTGCCCAACAACTCGCAACACGCGCATCCGCCGCATAGGAGGCACGCCTCGGAACTCGGCGGCGGCAATGCACATGCACTTCACGAGGCCCTGGACCAGCGCGGCCAGTACAAGAACCCGCCGTACTGGAGGCACCCCACGGCGAAAGCAGACAGCAACGGCGGTGCGGCGCGGCGTGAGGAGGAGCTCGACGGCAGGCGGCCGCGCCACAAGGACGGCGGCAGCGCGTACGAGAGCTCGGCCCACGTCCACCCGCCGTACACGAGGATCGTGTCGGCGCTGGAGCGCAGAAACGAGCACATCGCGCGGCACGAGGAGGTGCGCAGGATCGGCACCGACGCGCGGGTGCTCCAGGAGAGGGTGTACGGCGGCTCGCGCGGCTCCGACGGACCGGGACACGGGCCGCTGAACTCGGAGAGGAGGACCATCTCGGTGCGCAAAAGGAGATGAAAGATCCGCCGTTGGTTCGTCGGTTCAGAGTTGGAGTGCGACTGGAAATGGAATTCCGGTGCAGGAACCCGGGGCCGTTGCTTTGCCGGGACAGTGGCGGCTCCAGTGCTTCTGGGAAATCAGGTGTGTGTAATTAAGCGGATTACGCGGGAAACGAAGGATGTGCGCATGGAACGGGGAACGTGATAGGTGCTGACGTTTTTGTACAGAGGCAGGGTTTTACCATTGAGTTGTGATTAACTGTCGTTTGTTTTCTGTAATAAGATGGGAGTTGTTTTGTGGGAGGACGCGTTGTGCCGCGCACCGAGACGGGTGGTTACCTGCGTGCAAATCCGTCTGTTGCAGCGCGCAACAACTCGGCGGGGTAATCATTAATCACGAAGGACGCATCTCTCCAGAGCTCGAGACGCGCTCGCCGTTGCAGCCGGCCGTGCAATGCAAGCTGCGCGCGCGCGAGGACTCCATCGCGCGCCGCGGCCCACTGCTTCGCGTCCCACCAGTACGGGCCACCCGAGTGCCGCCTTCGCGGTGGTGCGGTGCGGTGTACGCTGCCCATGCCGATCCCTGGTCCCCGGTGAATTGGATCACTCTGCACGTTCTTTCTGCAGCCAACTGTGCCATGTTGGTTTGATGCACGGATCGTGCTCTTTTTTGTCGCCATCACCATCAGACTAACCATATGATACAGCCGCAGCCGCCGCTGCACGACTTGACACCCGTCGCTGCCCAGTTGTCGAGCGGCTGCCTGTCGTTTTCTGCTGGTTAGCTAGCTGTCGCTCCATGCGAGCGTTGGTCGCCGCTCCAGCAACCGTTTCTACTTTTAAGCGTTGCAGAGCGCTGAGAGCGGCCAACGAGATCAGGAGTTCAGGACGACAGGTTCAGCAATTCAGCACTACGCAAAATAGGTTTTTTTTAATCAAAAGTTTTACTTTGTACTGTACTGTTTTACAACTGAAGATCCAAACCTAAGTTATCAATTCCGCCGTTCCGGTTTGGTGGTTGGAATGGAACATTTTGGTACTGGTCTATTTTGGTGTATTGTTTCGGAGTATAAAATGTACCATGGAAATTATATATCACCCGATATGTATTTCATAAATTATATCAACCACCTATATCATTTACACAAAATACATGTGTCGAAAGGTCATGATGAGCTATAGGATATCTTAACATTGCTGGTTACCAGAGAGGGAGGAGTGCCCTTTCAACATGAATGGAAAAAACTGAAAACAAAATTGGCAAGGTAGGAAATGAATATATAAATGCATGTGTAGTGCAGCCGTTGCTCTTTCGAATTGATATTTTTCTAGCCTCATTTTGCTCCTTTTCTTTTGGCAAAATTGATTCCCTTTCGAATAGAATTGTAAATCTAATCCTCTTCCCACCGCGAAAGGTACCTTTCGTGCTCCCATACCGTAAAAGCGCCTCCCACGATTTCCGGCCGTAGGAGCCTTCCTCTTGCAGCGGCATCTCTGCTCCTGCGCCTACCTACCATGACACCTTCGCCCCCATGCCAGCCGCCTACTCCTGGGCTCGCCGCTCACTGTTGCGCTTACTAGATGTCGGGCTCCGCAGGCGAGGTAGGGGACATGTTTGATGTTTGCTTTGCTATGTCTTCTGTAGTGGGGGAGAGAGCTAGATTTGCAAATGTGTTTGAAAAAGTGCCAATTTTACAAAAAAGGAAAAATATATAGAAAAGTGACTAATTCTGCTTTTTCAATAAAGCGAGGCTTCGTCCACTGCGCCAGCTCTTGAAATCTTTGGGCAGTGAGCTCCTAGGCTCTACTACGGTCATTTATAACCATGGAATGAAATCTCAGTGAAATTTCATGAGATCTTGGATTTTGACCAGTGATGGGATGTAAAATCCCGACCGGATAATTTTTTTAAAAAATTCAAATTGCTACAGTTTTTTTTCTAAAATTTTGGCTCGCTGAAACCTCGGATTGTTTGGTTGGATTTGGTCCAATAACCCTTAAGAAAGTCATCTTCCATGCAAATTTGTTGAAAATGAGACGTTTTATAATTTCAGCAAAAACCCTATCAATTTTTTTACAAACTTGATCATGCTTTGAAAAATTTATGGTACTATCTTTAGCAGAGTATGATCATATAGAAAGTTTTCAAAAGAATTGAATTTCATTTATTATCTTTAAAAAATCAAAAACAAAATAAACATAACTAAAACAGTAACATTGTCAAAATGTTTTAAATTTGCTCAAGTGCGATCATGATCCAAACTTTTTATGAGAGCTTAAGAATTATCTTAGAACCCTCCTCTAGAACTTTCAAAAATTTTAAACTTTTTTGTTTGTTCAATCAAATCTATGGATACATTGAACTTCATTTGTTATCTTTCAAAAATAAAAACATAAGGAACACAAATGGTACAGTACCATTGTAATAATTTTATATATTCACATGAGTGTGGCCATGATCCAAAATTTTTGTAAGAGCTTAAATATTGCCTCAGCATCTTTCTTTAAAAGTTTCAAAAATTATAACCTTTTTTGGTCGCTCAATCAAATCTATCTATTAATCATCACGCTTTTATCAAGACAGTAGTATTGTCACAATTTTTGAAAATTCCTCAGGATTGATCATCATATGAGTATTTTATGGGAACATTAGTAATGCTTCAGGATTACCCACAAAAATGTTCAAACATTTCTAATATGGTTTGAATCATTTTTCATTCGGTCAAAATTCCCGGTAAGCTTTTAGTAACACCGTCCTAATTTTTAAAATTCATCGACTTGATCATCATGTGAAGATTTTATGGAACATTATTGATGCATCAGGACCATCCACAAAAATATTCAAAATGTTCTAACGTGGTTTGCACTGTTTTTCATTTGGTTAAAATTTTGTCAGTCAATGCTTAGTTGAATTTCGCAGAGATTTCAGCATTTCTCGGCAAAATTTTGGTAATTTCAACCAAATTTCATTTCAAAAATTCTGAATTTCAAAATTTTCTTTTGAATTTTGATCAGATTTTGTCCAAAATTCTAAGACTTCACCAAAATTTTAGATTTCACCCATCTCCAAGATATGAACAGAAAACGAAATTTGAAACCATGTTTGTAACGGAGCTTTTGGCCGTTACGCATTTAGCCGGGACGCAGCGACCTGGGCGAAGGAATTTGGAGCGAAACGGAAAGCAGCACTTTCTATTCCGTTCTGCTCAAATTCAGGTCATTCCGGCCGGTACCGGAACGGAATTAAACGTCACACAAAGGCTGCACTCATGCCTTGGAAAAAAAAAACAATAAAATCGTACCTTGATACTATGTGACAGTGCCACCTTCCATGATTCTATCTTCAAGCATGTAAGCATCACGCATTCACGCACAACTTCCGCTTCTTCCTATTTATTTTGCTTTGCAGTATCGCGCTTTCAGAAATTCCAGCCGAGATTTTGAATTTCGGTGGGGCTGAGAATCCAAGTCTCGACAGAATAATTTTTTAAAAAATCAAAATTGCTACAGTAATTTCGGTTAAACTCAACAAAATTTCAGTAAATTTTGGCCTTTCGGATCCAAATTTCTAGAAATTGGACCGGTTTTGATATTTTTAGGATTGGATTTCACTCCAAATTTTTTGTGGAGAATTATAATGCTTTTTATAAGAAATATATGTGAAAATTTTGCAAAAAAAAAATACATATACAAATTTGCTTTTTAAATTAAATTATAAGAGTGTGTTTGCTCTATGTATGCAGGTACCTGATTTTCCCATACTAAGAAAAAAAATTCTATGCTTGGCACCAAGGTATGTTGTAATCAGGAATTTGACTATGATTGCTTTAATTACCTGAAAGCTCCTAGTTAGGATTGATATCTATCCAGTTAGTATGTGTCAAATTTGATAGTTTTGATTGAGCACAATATAAATATTGATGCTTGTGCAAACAATCACTAGCTTAAATGATTCGTTCATATACATTTTTCCTTGCTTCCCAGGTATAACTTTGGGTAGAGCCACGGGAAAGAGAAACTTAAGTCTTGAAAACTCGATAAACAGTCATTCATTTTCTTAATTATGCATCCTATTATAGGTGAGGTATTGCACATTCTTGAATGAATATTAAAAAGAGGCATTAAAGTTTAGGGACTAACGAATTTCGTTACCTAGTTCATTGTGCACCTCTTAAGCAAATCTGTTTGCGCTTTCCAAATACTTAGGCTGTGTTTGGTATAGCTTCAGCTCCACCAGATCTATGGATTTCGTGGAACTGGGTATTCCTAACTCTACCAGATCCGTGGAGCGAGAGCTGTAAGTAAATTAAGAGTGTTTAGGTGGGTCATCTTGTTTACATTTTAGACTAAAAATATAAACTTAATTCATTTTATTTCAACCTGCAAATTTCAGATCTAAGGTGAAACTGGAATCTAGAGTTCTACCAAACAGGATCATAGTATTTTTCATTCAAACAGATAGAAAATGTAGATAAATGCTTACATATTTTTTTCCAAATTTTTCAAGCATTGAGAGACCATTTCACAAAAGGTTGAAAATCACCGAAATTTTGATTTCAAATTTATCAGAATTCAAATTTGCTTTTTTTAATTTCGTCTGGATTTCGGCTAAAATTTTAATGTATCACCGAAATTTTGAATTTTGGCTGCCTTCGAGATGTGACATGAAAACCAAATTTGAAACCAAGCGCTAACCCTTTTGGCTCGCTTTTTGTCTCCCCATCGCATGTTCCATTTGCATTATCTCTGGTAACTCTTTGCACGTTTTGCTTGTAGTCTCCCGCAGCAATGTGCACGTTCTACTTATTTTCTTTCTTTAGGCACGCCGCACGTGCTGCCCAGCCCCAATTTTCTGTATGCAAAAGGAGATCGTTTTAAACCGAACTACAGCAGAGACACTAAAATTAGACTACCCAAAACAGAAGCATGGTGTCCCTACAAAATCTTTGTCCCTCCTACGCAGACTTCCCGATCAGTCGACAAGCAACTCACCTCCTCCTCCTCCTCCTGCCTCCCACCACGCAAAGAACCGGCAACACAGCCTAAGATCGGCGTTCATAACCGAACATCGAAGCCAACACCTCGGGAACAACGTCCCAACGTCTCCAAGGGTCGATCGACAATGGGCTTCATCCACAGGAAGACGTCCAACAAGACCGCCAAGCTCAAGTCACTGCTCAGGCTGGCTGTCTCCCGCCTCACCGTCGCCCGCCGGCCACGCGCTGCTCGCAAGTCCATTGCCTGCGGCGATGTCGGCCAGCTCCTTGCCCTGGGCCACCTCAACCGTGCCCTCCGCCGTGTATGTATCTATGATCTCTAAGCACAAATGGAATTGGACGCCATATTCTTGAATGCAGGCGTGCTAATGCTAGCGTCTTTCTCCGTGAAGTCAGAGCAGGTCATACAGGAGGACAACATGCTGGAGGCGTTCGACATAATTGAGCTCTACTGCAAGCGCCTCATCGAGCAGGCTGCGCAGTTAGACAATCCCCAGTATGTCTCTTCTTCACCCCTGACCTGATCTTGTTCTCATATTTGGCTCTATGCTTCTAATCTCCTTTACGGCTACATGACCATTCTGTTTGGTGTGCAGGGAATGCGACGAGGGGGTCAGGAAGGCCGCCGCAGGGCTCATGTTTGCCGCTGGGTGGTGCGGCGACCTGCCGGAGCTGCTGTTCGCACGCACCATCCTGGCAGATAAGTTCGGCAGCAACTTTACAGCCACGGCCAAGGACGGCACCGGCATTGTCGATCCGATGGTAATTAGGACCGGACCGAGTTCATTTCTGGCACGACTCATTGGGAACAGGGATAGCTGGAATTTACAGGCTGGTTTGTGTTGCTGTTACAGCTGGTGTGGAAGTTGTCCGGCGACGCAACAAGCATGGAGCTGAAGAAGAAGGTGACTAAAGAAATAGCCGCCGAGAACAATATCCTGGTGGACTTGTCCGAGCTCCCAGAAGCGATTGAGAACGGCAGTGGCAGCAGCAACGTTCCACACCGTCAGGAGTTCGACCAGGGAACGCCGTGGGACAGCATGGGTGACAATTCAGAGTCAGACGATGACCATCGTCCCTCACACAGGACGAATGCCTTCGGATCGGAGAGCAGAGATGAGAATGTGTGTGGCATTTCCAACTCTGATGGAACGGGTGATGGGCAACAGAAACCAAAGGTGGTGTCAGCTTCGGTGCGCACAAGAAGATGAACTTCCTCTGCACCCGGCTCAAAATGCAACAATTTGGCTGGCGGCAATGCCATGTGTAAATTCCAACATTACTAGTTATGAATAGACACATGTTAAATGTGTTTAAGCACAAATTAATAGATGATGTCCAATTGGTTCAGTCAATTGTATCGTCTCAAAAAAAGAAAAAGAAAAAAAGAAGTCGACTCAACTGCATATTTCATATATCTCCCATGACCAACCGCTAGTCACTAGTCACTACCGGAACTACAGCACATTGCCATTTCGTCACCACAAATCCACTAATTCCCTGCTTCGACTATTTGGAGCACACACCTGCACATAGGTGCATTACCTCCTATAGTTCTAGTGGTGGATCTAGAATTTCAACACACCTCGGGCTAAATTTTAATAGGCTAACATCCTAGAACTAACATGAATTTATACCGACACCGCAAATGTAAGACACAAATGCATCATGGACATGAAACTTTAGATCAATGCTTCAACATAAAGCATAATAAAAAAACATGGCAAAACATAAACAATGTAGCATGGTAGAGATACAATTTGAGTACCTAAATAATGAAGATTTGCTTTGTATTCTAGCCCACCATTTCTTCATCAATAGTAGGACAAGAACCAGAACCTACAAAGACAACATAAAAAAGTAATTCAATCAAGGGCCGCATTTGAGTCAATTGTAATGTCCTTTGTCCCTTAATCTCCAGGTTGAACTTGCAAAGCTGCTGTTGGACAAGGGGCAGATGCACCTATTTGAACACTGGCCAGGTGTTGATGATGACAAGGAGCATTTTTTAGCAGGTTTGTTTTCCAAATTAACAGTTAAATGTTTGTGCTGCATGAATTTAATGCTAGATAAATTAGCATTTTCAGGTATAAATCGAACAGAGAGATAATTCATGAATACAAACTGATTGAGAAGCCTACACATTAAACACAAGTATATTGCAGACATGCATATAACCAATCTACACTTATGTCCCTCTAATATACTAGAAAACAGTAACAATAAGATTGAAAATAATTAAGACATCGAAACGTATTGGTCTTCCGAACAGAACTGGAGGTGTGGAACGATGCAGAGGACCCCGTCGCGATGATGAAGTAGACAAGGCAGATCACGAACGGAGAGGAAGCAGATCGCGAGCAGTCACGCCGAGCGCTTCCCAAAAACCTTATTTGCCCTCTTCGGTGCAGAATCTCAAGAGCGACGGGTTCCGGAGACCTGCTCTCCCGATGACCAGTGCACCCTGGAGCAGTGGGACGGAGAAACCTATCGAAGGCGGCGCAATAGAGAGGAGAGGCAAAACCCTAGTTCTTCTGTTCTCTTCTTTGGCAGAAACCCGCGTGGTATATATATAGAAAAAGTCCGCGAGATCAAAGGACCACAGATTTTCCAAAGAGCAAAAGAAAAAACTGCAAAAGTAGGCTGCACCTACGCAAGCTACTAGACCAAATTTTGATGGACCATTCACGCAAGTGTCGCGCGCCCACGCCCCGGTGAGGCAAGGCAAGCACACATGTGAGTTCTTCTCTTTCTCTCCCACATAAACTAGTAGGATGGAGCACACTCTACTATTTAAGTTAGTGTTGCTCCACTTCAACTAGCAATATGGTACTAAAGAGTTTACACCACCTCCATATGATGAGCCTTTGAGATTTATTTAGAATTATTCTCAAATATTTGTGGGCTTAGCCCGTATATTCCAACATTTAAAAACAGCCATCGCCCATTAAACTAACTTGGGCGAGCAGATTGAGTATATAAGAAGCATCCTGTTGCAAATGACATTCCTGATCCTGAATGGCAAACTTCATTTGTTATGTTGCGTAAGGTTCGGAATTCACATTAATTTCTATGGACTCTAGTTTTCCTTAGACAATATTTCCTCTGTAGCTTGTGTTCCCTAAATCTCTCTAAATTCAAGCTACCCTACTGGTCTGTCATCTTACATCCAAAATGCAATAAAGCTTTGGCAGATTCAAAGGCTGGCAAAAATCCATATGGTGGCTTCACATCTTCTGTAAGTCAATGACTGTTGAATTGATCAGTATCCAAATGCTGTTTTTGTAGTTTCACGTCGGCTTATTTCCCACGAGTAAACTATTTATGTTTATACCATGAGCAAAAATGTCCACATGAGTAATCTATCTTCATTTATTAAGCACCGAAAAAATATATTTATGTTTGCATGTGCATGCAGTCCATACCTGGTCTTTGCTTAGTGTGCTAAAGTTAATGCTTTAGTTAATTGTTCAAACTCTTGTTTCAGGATGGTCTTGTTTTTCTTAACCTTTCATCAGAATCTGTTTACTCCTGTTGATTATTGTTCTTTGTATCTGAAAGTAAATATTGTTATGGGAGAGACCGTATTTGCATTGCAGGTTCCCTCTGGAGAAGTATTGACCTTAGCTGATGAAAACTTTGTTTCATTAGAAGCAGCTGGAGTTAAAGAAGCACGTCATGCTGCATTCATTCTTGTAGCTGGTGGGTTTGGTAAGAGACTTGGCTACAAAATGATAGCCATGTACCCATGCGTTGCAACGGAAACTTAGTTTGCGATAAAAAGTTTATTTGCAAAGAGCACTAAAAATGGCAGAGGTGGGTAATTTAATTAAAGAGCAGTGGCAAAGGTGGGTAATTTCATTAAAGTGACGTAGGAAGAAACTCTTGCTTTATATAGTAGAGATTAAGGTGATGAAATTATTTTCTCGTTTAAAATACTGAGTGAAAAAAGTGACTTAGTAGCAAGATAAAGATCCTATTTGCACAGAAAGATGGTACTACATTTGATGCTTCTTATTTAAATAATTCTGGTGATATGAAATGAACCAAGCTTGCATTAGTAAACATGATTGGTAATCTTAATACGTAGAATGGTATAATAATAGGTTGGCTAGTTTTAACTCAGATGGCATTTCAACAAAAAAATTTGAACAATACTTACCCAACTTGACTAAGAACGAATATATTAGCCAAAAAAACCTACATTGTTCCAAGGAAATGGATGCAATAGACCACAAAAGGGTAAAATTATTCTGAGGAGTACGTGGAAATATTTTGAAAAAGAATCGGAGTCATTTATCAATTAATAATATACTCGCTTGATACTCCTCAGAGGCCTAGCTTGAACTTTGAAGGCCCATCACTTCATCAGCAGACGATTTTACGTGATTCTTTGTTTTCATTTTCTCCAGTTTATTTTAATTGACAGCATCAAAGTTAGTTCCCTCATTCCCTGTACTGTATATGTTTTTGTAAATTTCACGACTATGACTTTTGTGACTTGAAATTTATGGATTTTTTATGCTATTGGTTTCATTATTCATATCATTTGACAGGTAAGACTCCCTGCACAAACCACTACTGGAAAGTGTTTTCTTCAACATTACATAGTCTATTCTTGCTTTACAGGAGGCTAGTTGCAAAATGGTATATGTATGCGATCATCTTAATTCCTTCTATATTATTGCTACAATCAGAAATTGATTCTGCCCTATTTGTAACAACTTTGTAATTATCAATCGTTTTCCTTACCAATTCTGTTATACTTCCTGTGGTCCTGTTTGTCCTATCAGTGTCACAGTTTTGATTGATTTTACCATTAAACTTCAGATTATCTTTACAATTTTCACCTCCATAAATGTTTTTTATGACCTGCAAGTTTTGCGGTTTTTGAATGATATATTGCTTGAGTTGGCAGGTTAATGACATGCACATATCCATTGGTCATAATAATTTCTGATGATACAAATACACTTGACTGTAAAGCTTTTGGAAACAATTTCTTACTTTGGAATGCTACCATCACAAGTGAAAATTCTAAAGCAGGTGGTGTAATGTAGTATTTATTTTTTTTTCTTCCTAAAGCATGAAGTTATTTTGGCTGTTGATAGAAAATGACGATTTGTTTTAGGAGAAAGTAGCTTGTTTAGCTGACGTACAATGATGCAAGACTTGCACTGGACATAAATGACAAGTACAAAATTCAGGTTGTTGTTTTCCATTTAGGATTCAAGTATATGCGATCATTTATCTCTTATTTTCTCACCTATTTCTGACCCACGCATTTTGTAGTATTGAAGATAAAGTCACATGGCCATGGCGATTGTCGGCGATTATACACGTGGTACCTCTTCGCCGCACAAAAGCGCAGCGCGGCCCACGTGGCGCCTAGCAGCAGCGGTGGGTGTTTACACCCTGCCTACTGAGACGCCATCCATGTGGCGCGCGTGGCAGCAGTGGGCGACCACGCCGCCGCCGGCGCCAATCCGCTGCGTGTGGCGCTTAGCAGCGGTGGGTGTTTACACCGTCTGAGACGCCGCCCACGCGTGCGCGCGGGCGAAGGCGGTGGGCGACCACGCCGCCGCCGCCGGGCCCAATCGCGTGGCGGCTGGCGGCGATTGGCGAAAGCACGCCCACCACCGAAAGTGTCGGTCCACGTGGCGCAGGCGTAGCAGTGGGCGACCACGCCGCCGCTTCGCCCAAATTTCATCGGTGTCGGTCCACGGCGCTGCGGCGAAGCGGCGGTGGGCGACCACGCCGCCGCCGGCTGTCCGGCCCACGTGGCATGCGGGCAAGCACACCTCGTTTGTTCCGCTGTCATGCAAAGGGTGGAATGCGGTGGCCGTCCCAAGTTTTTTTGCCGCCAGATTGTCGTCGAGACAAGCTCATTGCATTGCATGTCGGTCCCAAGGAATTGCGCAAGCCTGCTCTCGACGCCTCTCACCTACTCCACAGAGAGGTCACATTCCGGAAGAACCGAGCGAAGGCATGCGCCGCATTAATTAGCGTCGAAGGAACGGGACAGCACATAAAGGTGTAATAAATGCATGTAAGATAAGCATGATGGCATCCCTCCTTCATCTGACTCGTGTAAGCCCGTGCATATAAGGGCACTTGAGAGCATACGAGAGAAGGGGGAGAGGAGGAGGAGAAAAAAGAGAGACTCAATAGAAGAGCTGGTCACCAGCAAGCTCTGTAACCAAGCCCAAGAAACTCAATCCAAAATCAGGCAGGACGTAAGGTTATTACCCTTCTTGGAGGGGGCCTGAACCTGGGTAAAATCGGTGTGTTCATCGAATTGAAGAGGCACTAGAATCTGTTAGTGTGAGAGGTACTGGGGTTTCCCTCTGCTAGGGTTAGCCAATTACCAAAGCCACCCCCTATCGAACAAAACCCGGTGCCTCAGAGGCTCGGCCTGTCAGTGGAATACGCCGACGTAGGGCGCGCAGTAGGGAAGGTAGTTGGTTTTTCCGATCATCTCTCCGGCGAGTTTTGGTGCCTTTGGTCGGTTCCGTGCATCTGGAGATGGCGAGTTCGCAACATCAGGAAGAAGAGTCGGGCCATATTCAGAGTGTGTCCCGGCAATCTCGTCAATCACAAGATCGTCTCGCTCCACCCGCACGAAGTCTTGGCGATGCTCCTGCGGCAGCGCAAGATCCGGGCGGGCGCCGGCCGCCATGGAAGCGCCACCCCGGCCAGAACCAGATGCACTCGTCTTTCTGGACCACCCCGGAACTTGCAGAGACTCTCGGCCACTGGTGGGTCTGCGGGACCTTGCCGGTCTTGTCGGTGCGGCCCAACTCGGTAGGCCCCCGGCAGAGCGTCGGTGGTACTCGCCACCAGTAGGCGCTGGCCGGGGCTCGCAGGCTCCACCGCCTGGTGGAGCGCCTGCCCGTGAACAGTATTAAGGAAGAGGCGCAAGCCACAAGGGCCCCGGTCCGAAGGAACCGTGGGGACCTAAGGAGTCATCTTGACGAAGCCCACGGTGAAGCAAGCAACCTCATGGCCAGTGCCACCCCCGCCCAGCTCAAGAACAGGGGCGCGGCAAGAGGGTGGCCTCCGAAGATGAAGGCTCTTCCTCCGATTCAGCGGAGAGTCCCATTCTCGCCTCCGCCAAGCTCCCTGGCGGCCGGGCTTTGTTTATATGGGTATCAGCGTTTTCCGTGATACGCATGTGGAGGGTCCAAAAGTTTCGCCCCAAGATCTATAGAAAGTTATGACGGCACTACCAATCCGGAGGAGTTTTTGCAAATTTATACAACGGTGGTACGAAAGTACCGGGTCCGGAAGGTTATGGCCAATTATTTCCGACGGTCTTGACGGCTCGCCCGTTTGAAAGAAGTTGAACCTCCCACGAGGGTTTGCACTCGTGGGAGGAACCTGGTGGCCTCTTTGTCGCCAATTTTAGGGCTCCTTCGCAAATGGGCGTGGAGGATGATCTGCATGCTCGAACAAAGATAAGGGGAGTCGCTGCGTGATTTTATCCGGCATAGCTCGCCATTGCCGCAACACGATTCCCCATATTTTCGAGCAATCGGTCGTCATCGCCAAGAGGCGTCGCGACCGCAAAATGAAGGAGAAGATGGCCACCAGACTATCGGCACCACCTCAGAAATTTTCCCTCGTGCATAAGTGCGCGCGGTCGCAGAGGCGAGGGGAGTGGATCTCGTCCCTGTGGTGGCCGAGGCAAAGATGAAGCCGAACCTCGGGCGGTTCCGCCCGCTCAATAAGAAGGCGCGAAGCGCGAGGCGAGAGACCCGGGTCTTGGCCGCCGAGCGTGACCGCTGATGACTCGGTCGCCGGAGCGCGGCCACGGATCGGATCGGCAACCGCCGTGATCGGCGCGATGACCGCCGCGACGGCCATGATAACCGCCATGGCCGAGGAACGACGCCGCGGTGGAACGAAGAGGGCCTTGGTGCCCGATTCATCGAATCGATACCCATGACTTGGACAATTGTCGTCGTGGATAGAATGGTGGAGCGGCGGATCAAGGAACGCCGCCCCGTGATGATGAGCGCCACTCGTGATGATGATCGTGGTGAAGACCCCGCCATTGTCTTTCCAAAGAAAGCGGATCATACCTTGGCGATATCTACGGTGGTTCGTCGCCTTCGCTTTAATACCGCTTTGCAAGCGGTTGAAGAGGGAGGTGTGCAGCGGGCGAGCTTAGGGTCGCGTCGGATGTGAAATGGTCGGAGGAGACGATCATCTTCATCAGCCGACCACCCGATTATGCGCCACTCGACATCTCCCGACAGGTGTCGCCCACATCCGGAATGTCCTACTGGTCGTAGCCGTGGATGGAGGGTGTTCTCTCAAGATCTTGTCCTCACGGCATTTCTCGGCTCTTCAAATCCGCACAGATCTCCATCCGTCGTTGCCTTTCTTTGGAATAGCCCTGGGGGTTAGTGCAATCCCCGTGGGCCAGGTGCGCCTCCCTGTCACTTTTGGAGAAAAGGATAATTATCGTACCGAGTTGGTGGACTTTGAAGTCACTGATTTTGATCTCTCCTACAATGCTTTGCTTGGCCGACCAAGATCGCCAAGTTCATGGCGGTGACCCATTATGCATATATGGTGGTGAAGATGCTGTATTCGCTGCCCCATAACCATTCGAGTGGATCACCAAGCTCTACATACATAAGTTTGCGCTTGATATGAGTGTTGCCACTGCCCCGGGCGTCTTGATGCCGCCGCCGGAGCCCTCAGCCCGGACCGCCGCCTCGCTCTACCGGGCGAGGTTAAGGTGGTCGCCTGAGTGAGGGCGAGTCCATAAATCACAACATTGGCGCCACCTCGGCGCCAAATAGGAAGACGCTGTCACCTTCCTCGGTGTAATTCGACGTGTTCGCTCGGCAACCGTCCGATATGACCGGGTCCCAGGAGGTGATCGAGCACCGGTTATTACGCTCCCGGCGCGCCTTGGTTCGACAGAAGATCCGGCAAGCTCGGAAGCGGCAAGATGCCATTCGGCAGAGGTAGAAAAGCTATTGGGCAGGATCATCAGGAGGTCACTCACCCGAGTGGCTTGCCAACTGTGCTCGCCAAAAATCCAACGGAAGTGGCGAATGTGTCGATTTCACCGACCTCAACAAAGCTTGCCCGGGACCCTTATCCTTGCCGCGAGTTGATCTCATTATGGATTCCGGCAGTTGTGAATTATTATGCTTTCGGATGCGCACTCTGGGTACCATCGATTAGCATGGCGGTGGAAGATGAAGAAAAATCGCTTTGTAACCCCTATGGGTGTTTATTGTTATATTAGGATGCCTTTTGGTTTAAAGAATGTTGGATCCACTTACCGGCGTGTATATGCACATTACTTTTCGCCCACAGATAGGGACGAACCTTGAAGTATATGTTGATGATTTGGTAGTGAAAGTCAAAGAAGGTGAAGCCTTGATTCGAGACCTGGAGGAAACCTTCTCCAATCTTCGGAAGAATTGCTTGAAGTTAAATCCAGAGAAGTGCGTGTTCGAAGTTCCCTCCAGCAAATTGTTGGGGTTCCTGGTATCCAACCGGGGGATTGAAGCCAATCTGGATAAGATAGCGGCGATTGAGCACATGAAGCGCCAAAGACGGCTCAAACAGTTCAATGTTTGATCGTCGCCTAGCCTCCTTGGGCGATTCTATTGCCGATTGGGAGAAAGGAGCCTACCCTATTCAAGCTATTGAAGAAAACTAATCATTTTGAGTGGATCGATGAAGCGAAAACGCCTTTGAAGATTTGAAGCAATACTCACCTCTCCTCCAAAGTCTTTGGTTTCGCACAAGGTGAGCCGCCGCTTATATATTGTCGCTACTCTCAAGTGGTCATTGGTTGGTGGCGGAGAGGAAGGTGTCCGTGGCCGATTTATTACGCCAAGAAGGTGTTGTATGAAGCGAAACTCGATATCCCCAAGCTCTTTAAAATGTTGTATGCGATTACGTGGTGTCTAGGAAGTTGCGCATTATTTTCAAGGGCGAAGTTATCGTGGTTACGACCTATCCGTTACGAGAAATCTTGTTCAACCGTGAAGCGAAGGTCGATTGCCAAATGGTCGCTGGAACCGGAGAGTTCAATCTTAAGTTTGTTCCCCGCACTGCCATCAAAAGTCAAAAGCTGGCGGAGTTCATTGCCGAGTGGACTCCCGCCACTCTTGAAGCGGAAGAAGCCCCCGCGTCGCCTCCCTGGGCCTTATTTTTTTATGGTTCGTTCAGATTGGAGGTGCAGGTGGTGTTGTCCTAGTCTCCCCGACCGTGACGGCTCCAAAGATGTTGTTGCTCTTGATTTTAAAGCTACTAATAACATTGCCGAAGTATGAAGGCTCGCTAGCGGTTGCGATTGCTTCGCCGCTAGGTATTCGACGCCTTCAAGTCAAGGGCGACTCCCTGCTAGTTATCAATCAAGCGAGGAAGGAATTTCAATGCCCTGACCCCATCATGGCGCGCATCTAGCGGAGGTCAGAAAATGGAGCGGCTTTGAAGGATTGGGATATACTCATATCCCCGACGTGATAATCACCTTGCGGATGGGCTGCAGGCTTGCATCCTCGAAGGCTTCGGTCCCGGCCGGTCTTCAAGAAAGACTATCGCGACCGTCCATTACAGCCCATGGTCCAGATGGGAATGATGGTGTCACTGTCGCAGCCCCCGGTTCAGGTGGGGACGATGGTATGGCTGTCGAGGCCTCCGGCTCAGGCGGGGATGGCGGCGTTGCTGCCACAGCCTCCAGTTCAGGGAGGGAAGGCAGTGCGTTCGCCTCAGCCCCCAGGTCCGGGAGGGAAGGCGGCGGTGCTGCCAATGCAGCGCCAGGGGAAATGCCTGGCCCAGCAAAGTACCCGGGCGAACACCGAGTGCTCGCCACACTTGGCCGGGAAAATCAGTGGATGGATCCGATCCTAACCTTCCTGCGGGACCAAGTGATCCCCGACGATGATGCGTCAGCTGAGAAAATAGCACGTAAGGCCAAGTGCTATACTCTGGTGGATGGGGACTTATACCGCCGGAGTAGAAACGGAATTCTACTGAAGTGCATCACTCGGGAAGAGGGAGCGCCGCTCTCGATATCCATGGAGGCGCAGCGGAGCCATATGTCCGGCCGAACGCTGCCCGGCAAAGCGTTCGCCAGGATTTTATTGGCCCATCGCCTCCGGGATGCTTGCGAAGTGGTGAGGACATGCGGCTTGTCGGGTTCTTCGCCAGCAAGTCCACCGACCAATTTAAGCTTGCAAACCATCCCGCCTCTTGGCCGTTCGCGATCGGGGCCGGATATCTGGTCCGTTCCGCGGCCACAGGGGTTTACCCACCTCTCGCCGCCATCGACAAATTCACTAAGTGGGTCGGTTGGCAAGATAGCCATCACGGCATTGGCCTTCATCAAATTCATGCATGGGGTATTCACCGCTTTGGAGTCGCCAACCGTATCATCACCGACAATGGAACTCGGCCACCAAGACAAGATTTCGGAATTGCGTGATGAGATGGGCACCAAAGTATGCTTTGCTTTGGCTGTTCACCCTAAGAGCAACGGTCAAGCTGAAGCGTGCCAATGCATTGGTATTGAAGGGTCTCAAGACAAGAGCGTTTGATCGACTCCACAAGCGGGGGGGGGCGTTGGATCGAAGAGCTTCCGGCCATGCCGTGGTCGCCTGCACCACACCCGGCCAAGCATCGCGCGACGCCTTCTTCTTGGTGTATGGGCGAAATCGTTTCCCTTCCGAATCGTCGCTTGGCTCTCCCGCGTCTCGGTTTCAGCGAGGAAGGCCACGAGACATCCGCAAGAAGATGTCAACCTCTGGAAGAGCCAGTGACGGCCGCTTCGCCGTGCGCTTCGACACCAAAGAAAGCCTCAGCGATACCATGCCACCGGGTTTACGAGAGAACACGGCGAAGGTGACTGGTCTTGCGCAGAGTTCAGTGCATGCCGGGTTACATAAGCCGTCTCCGGAGGGCCCTTTAAGGTGGTCTCAAGATTATCTCGACCGGCGGTCCGGTTAGATAATCGAGGATGGCCGAAATTGGCGAATCTACAATGTGGAGTTGTTGCGAAAGTTTTATCCATGAAAACCTGTAAGTACCCGGTGATTTGCTTTGATCACCTCGGGATAGACTTACCCCACCGATCGGTGGTCATTGGTTGTCGATAATGTTATTATCTTGAAGATCTTCGACTTTGTCATTATTCCTCTTTTGTGCCCCACGGGTAGTCCGTACATGGATGCTATCTATCATTATCCTTTCAGCAATAATTGTTCCTCCCTGCGTAATGGATTTGTCTTCCTACGCGCGCAGTTTCGCCTTCATACTGCAGCGTCTCTGGCGCCAAGCATGCTGTTGACGTGCATCTGGACACATGGCACGTTAGCACCATGTCTGAACATGCTTTTGCTTGCTCTGCTGTTTAACGATACTATTGCAAAATTTTAAGCATTAATAGAAATTGTTTTAAAGCTGATTCTCTTCAGTAAAGATTCGCTCCGCATTCCTGAAATTTGGTCTGAATCCGCCAGGAGTTTTTACAGGAATAATCTCAGTCAAATTTTGAATCTGTTGATTTCATAGGATTGTCATCCAATCTCTTAAGCAAATTTAGATCCTAGGCTTTTAATCATAACATTTTAAATTAAATTTATTTTGAAAAATTAAGACTATGTTTAATAATCTATGAATAAAATTTTATTAAATTTTAAAATCAAGCAATAAAATTTACTGTAAATTTCATTGTTTAATCTATCAATAACTAAACCTTGCAGCTTGAAAATTTTATCTATTCTAGATGAAATTTTAGTAAATGTATAAATATCATCAAGAACTTCTTTAAAATCTTAAAATTTAACATTTAGCTAACATCATAATAGATTTTAAAATTAATTATTTACATTTAAAATTTAGATTAAAATTAATCTTAAGAAAATTTCAATTTTTTTTGTTCAATAATCTTTATGGCTAAGAATTATTTACTTTAAATGTCAAAATTCCTAAATTTTTACAATTGATAATTTTAAAATTAATTCGATACAAATTCAAATTATAACTTTTTTAATAAATCATTATTAAATGCTATTTTGAACATGTTAAATATTTTATCATAATTACTTGATATGATTCAATTTCAAAAATTTTTGAAACATAATTTCAAATTTCTATGCAACTTTCAAAATTTTCAAAAATTTAGAATCATATTTTCAGATACAAATCGAAATTTAAATGTAATTCAACACTTTTATTCAAAAATTCATATCGATTTCTGGATTATGAACTTATTGAGCATTCACTTCACCAAAATTTAATCTCCTCTTGATCATTTTCCCAAATTTTGTAAATAACACTTATTTTTAAGCATTTACATATTGAATTTGAACATTAAATTCGATCACAAAATTTCAAATTTATTGTAATTTAGCATTTCAATTGTTCAAATTCACAGTTGAATTGAAACTAATTGACATGTCGAAGAATTTTGTAAACCAAACTATTGCACATTCGACATCCTTTATATTTTAGCTTGATAACCTTTTCAAATTCCGTGTATTCAGATTCGTTAAATCAATTCCAAATTAACATTTAAAACAAATTGTAGAATTTGTAAACTTCAATTGCTTGTTACAATTCAAATGGGTTCTCATTAATTGTTCCGAGAAAAGCAAAAATATTCTGTTGAAATCATTACAAATTTTATTGTTAATAGAATCTTAATTGGTAAATCACATGTAGATTGTATTGATCCAACAATAAAATATTGATATTTGAAGCATCATCATGAATTTATAATATTCTTATATAGACTCTTCGGATAATTCTAAATGAACAATCATGTTGTGAAATTCAATTTATATTGTTGGTTAATATGATTTTTAAAAAATGCTTCAATTTGTATGTAATTTTAATCTTCCAAAGTAGCTTGGTAAATTTCCTAGAATTGAGATTTAATTTCAAATCTGATTTCTCAATTTTTTGAATTATAATTTTTGTCAAAGAACTATTTATAAATTTTAATATCCCAGTATCTTAGGTAAATAACTAAAGATGTGACTCTAGTTTAAAGTAACTTATTCCTTAATTTTGAAATTCAGGATGCAATGCGCTGGATATTAATTTGACCTAGAAGACATAGCATTTATTAGGATTGTTTATGTTTATAAAGTCAAATTATATTTCAAGATTAGATACAATATAATCACTGATCTTGAGAACAAACAATTTATTCTAGTATGAATTATAATTGCATATTAATTTTCCATTTCCCAAAATTAGGTGACACGAAAATTTAAACTTTAAGTCTTCTTCATTAAAATTAAATTCTTTGCAATTAATGCCTTTCAAAAGTTACCGAATTTTGAATTATCGATTAGAGCTGATTGAAAATTTGACAACAATTCCTTTATATTTCCTGAGCTCCAAATTTCAGTGGACTCCTTAGCTTTTGCTTATTCCAGCAATGTTCGTGACCATTCTCTAACGTAATTAGACTTTAGCAATTGTTTGCACTTACACACAAATTTTAGCTAAGATTACCACTACGCAAACTTCAATACACAAAGAATCATTGTCCAAACAACTTCTCCTTTCCCCTCCAACAAGACGCAACCTAAATCGTCTTCACCAACTCAAGCAACCGGAACACGTCCTTCATCACCAGGTATCAATGTTCCACATAGAACAAATCCAAGTCCGTCTGACCGTTCGCCAATAGCTCGCGGATGCTCATACCTGACCGCGCGCCCTTCTGACCCGCGCATTTTGTAGTATTGAAGATAAAGTCACATGGCCATGGCGATGTACATGCACTTCTTTAATCTAGCGGAATGCTTGAGCAGCGGTAAGCTTTCTTAATTCAAGAAACATTATAAATCATTTTTTTTTGCCTATTTGCAAGCGATAACAGTTATGCGTGTCGAGTAACTAAATAAATAAATTAATTTGTTCTAAACCTACCTGCCCCTCTAGGTAACCGTCGAATCCAATGAAGAGGAGCCCTATGTTAAGTTAATTCACGTGAATTTTTTGAATAATCCAATTTAGGTAATCATGCATTCCTTTTGTAGTGTGATGATGGCCGCAAATGGGTTGCCCTTTTCCAGGATACAAATGGGTTGCTGTTCAAGGTTAGCATGTTGTGTTTTTGCATTGCCATTCACAAATTTGCAATTACAGGATGTGAAGTCACTTGTGGATTAACACGTTTCCATTCTTCATAGGCAATACCACCCTGAGTGGGTGTCAGTGCCGTCAAGGGCTACAATATTAATTCTCTTGCGGTTCCTCGGAAGGCAAAGGAAGCAGTTGGTGGAGGAATGACCAAGCTTACTCATGTTGATGATACCATTTGTTATGCACCTCAGCTTGATATAAAGTTTTCCTTTCTTTTCCTTCATTCTGATTTTTGAAATTATGCAATCAAAGGAGGTGAATAATCATAAATTAATTTTTACTTCTAAAGAAATCAAGCTAAAACCCTTAGAGATCAAATGAAAGTGGAAAAAATCAATTTTCAGAGGGGACTAGCACTACCGCCCATGTAGGGTCGGTACTACCATTATGAAAAGTAAAACCAGGTATATAAATAGTAATTTCAGCACGAGTTCAAATCAAAAATTAATGTAACTTTTGATTGAATGATCCAAAACTAGTGAAACTTTGTATGCACCTTTCTAAGGATGTCAGGAACCTATTCCAACCTTCGATCGCAAGGATTGAGAACAAAGTTTTGATCTTTTTCAAAAATACCGAAGGTTGCACCAAAACCAGGTCGGTGTCGCTGATGCCGTTCTCATCACCATGAAGCACATACCGGTGAAGCCATCGTCGCCCTTAGTCTTCTCTTACAGATCATCCTCTCCATTATTGTCGCCCCATGTCTCGGTGTCGGAGAAGTTGATGCCATCAAGTACGGTGAGAACGCGGTAGAAGAACTTCTTGTTCTTTGCGAAGTTGTGTACTTCTTCGGTAAGATCACGAACTGGAGCATTCTTGTTGCGGTTTTGTTGGTGCAGTCGATCTTCCCAGAACCGTCGTGATCATTCTTGCCCTTCTCCAGCTTGGAGTAATTGGCTCGAATGTGGTTGGGGCCACTACACACAAAGCAGGTGATCAATTCACCTCTCCTCTCTCTCACCCTTTTGTATACGTGGGAGAACTTTCTGACTAAGAGGGTGAGCTTATTTTATGAAAATCTCTCCAAATGGTCATCGCATATCTCACAACGAGTGGAGAGGGAAAAATCAAAAGAACTCTCGAAAGCGGGATCGGTGACCAAGGCCATCGACCATGAATTCGTCTTGTGAGAGACAACGTCAATCTTATAAGTCTTCAGTCGGGAACGAATCCTATCAAGAGTCAAGGTCGACAAGTCTGTGGTGTCCTTAATGGAGGTCACCTTCATCTCTCAAACTCAAAGATCGAGTGACATCAGAAAATATCGAGTATTATCCGAGTCGTGATATGTGGTACCAACTACTCGAAGATCGCTTAGGATCATTATGAAATGACCAAGGCACTCAAAGACTCTCCAGCGTGCTGTTCAAACTTGTTGTAGTCACGCTTGTATTGATCTTGCCTCACTGTCTTGATTTAGGTGGTGTCCTCATGGCAAGCATCGAGGGTCACCAAAATACGGTGTACAGACTGTAAGTAGGAGATCCGGTCATACTCATTACAGCTAAGCCCCTACATGAGGATGTTCCTTTCCTTAGCATTCGCCTCAACGTCAGTTGTATTCGCGGTATTGATGTTCTCATCAGCAAGAACAACATACAGAAGCTTCACCTTCTATCAGATCATGAAACCCTAGGCAATGATGTATGGCTCCATCCTGGATTTTCAAAAAGGATAATCCACCCCAGAAAAAGATTGGAGGCTTGGTGGAGTACTTTTTTGACGCCATAACTTTTGAGACCTGTCGAGATCTAAAAGAGCAAAACCGGGCTCTGATGCCAATTGAATGATTGAAAATGATGATCAGAGGAGGGTGAGTGATCACAAATTATTTTTTACCCCCAAAGAAACCAAACCAAAGCCCCTAAAGATCAAATGGAAGCAAAAAAATCAATTTTCAAAGCTTTTAGCCTAGGGCCGGCACTATCGCCCATGTAGGGTTGGTACTATTACTATGAAAAGTAAAACCAGGTATATGAACAGTAATTTCAGTACTAGTTCAAATCAAAATTTATATAACTTTTGATTGAATAGTTTAAAACTCGTGAAACTTTGTATGCACCTTTCTAAGGATGCTAAGAACTTATTCCATCCTTTAATCTTAAGGATTTACGTCAAAGTTATGATATTTTCAAAAATACCGAAGGTTGCACTAAAACTGGATAAAAAAACAAAACTTCACCCTGAGCTTGCTCGTGGGGCTTTAATGATCAAGATGATCTTAGATGATCTCTAATATATTCCAACAAGTAAGAACACCAAAGAAATTGTCCCAAATATCCAAGATTAAGATTTACCTCAAAATCTTCCTTCTCAACAAAAAAACAATTGCTTAATAAAACTTGGATGATCAAGAAAATACTTGCCTAGATGATTGAGAGATGATCTATAGAAGATACATCCATCAATCATTCATTCTTGGCGGTACAAGATCAAGTAAAAAAGAAATCACAAGAAAAGATCAGGAGTAAAGTAAGAAGAAAATCAAAGCTTGAAGCAAAAATTTGAGCATGAATACGATCTTTATTTCAGAGCAAGATAGATGATTATGAAGCCTCTCACTTATGGGCAAAACTCCCAATGAGCACTCACACACACAAAAACATAAAATCTTGTAGAAGCCCTAGTGTAGAGTTTTGGAACTTCAAGGCTTGAAGCCCCACCTTCCACTATATCTCCTTATATAGTGCAGGTAATTCTAACCCTAGATTTGGACATATAAATGGATATCATTTACTCTTACATGGGCTAACCTAAAACTAAACACTCATAACGGACATTCCACTTACGCAAGTACACTTCTCAAAGCGGCCATTATATTAACGCTAAATCTGCTCAGCGAGCTGAATTCATGCCTAATTCCATTTTGGCATGACCTAAACCACTTAGACTACCGTCGCGGTTTTCCAAACTGTCTCGACCGCCGGTATTGGATAAATTACCAATTTGCCCAAATGACCAAACTTCCTTCTACTCGAAGCATCGTCATACTTCGTGCTTTTCATATGGTCTCAATGACTTATCGCCAAGTATCTCACGTGTTCATACTCCCTTGAAACATTCTCGCTTGCAAATAGACGAAAGTCACTTAGCGTGCCAGATGTTTTTGACCGCTTCACTATGGCGGCGCCGACTTCCTTGACCATTCTACACCTCAACTCCTCCTTAAATCTAGTCTGGGCCCATGTCATTGCCCGCCATATTCATCACTAGTACTTTATACTCTAGTTCCTTGTCTTTTCAGTTTGCAACCACTTCCCAACCTCAATCATCTTTCGATGTCTCTTGACCGTTCTATACCTTAGCTCTCCTAGCTTTGTCCTAGTCTCACCTTCGCGTCACTATGATCTAGCCTCGAAGTCCTGTAACCAATATAGACAAGTAAACCGTCACATAGCATTTTTCACAATATATGCATTAATCATTACATAATGCAAACCATTAAGCACAAGTTCGCAATAAAGTCAACAGTACCACCACCCAGGGCCGGTAGTACTGCACCCTCGATACTACCACTCTTGGTTGGCCGGTAGTACTACTCCCATTGAAAATCCTCGAGAACCTTCTTTGAAAAATAACTACCGCCATTGAAGGACGGTAGTATCTCACCCCTGGTACTACCGCTCCTAGATGGCCAGTAGTGCCGATTGTGTTTAACCCCAAAGAAAATATCTCTTTGTAAAAAGACTATCGCTCCCAAGGCCGGTAGCTTCACAGGGCCAGCACTACCGTCAACCCAGGCCAGTAGTGTTGTCTGGCTGGCACTACCACTCCTACATGGCCAGTAAAGCCGCTCTTGATCTGACAGCACCTTAAATTGCTTCAAATTCAAAACAAACTCAAACTTGAGCACC
Organism: Guadua angustifolia; assembly: GCA_036346375.1. Lineage (NCBI taxonomy): Eukaryota > Viridiplantae > Streptophyta > Magnoliopsida > Poales > Poaceae > Guadua > Guadua angustifolia. Next base: position 15,305,004 of record CM070504.1, on the reverse strand, counting down.
ACATCCTCAAACACTATCAATAACTCATCACAAATCTGGATAGACCCCCACATGGCCTTTCACATACTCTCGTAACATGCATCGGAACAGGAATGGATTGGTTCTAAATGTTGCATCTTAACTTTGTGTAATAGGTCCAATATCTATAGAATGAAATATTGTTCTTCTTATAATATGCACACTGTGTTTTCCAAATATGTAGCAATACCGTAACCATGAGTGGGGCTGTTTTATTTAATAGAAGTTTAGTATAAGAACATGATAAGTTTTTTAACAAATATTTAGAATCTAAAATGTTTTCTTTGGTAGAAACAATGCCTTCTATAGTGTCTTTTCCGAAGCATAAACGAGTACTTCATAGAGAATTACTATAGTTTGGTTAGAATATGTCACAGGACTGAAACAATGAGTTCTGTAGTTTGGTTAGAATATGTCACAAGACCAGGGGCGGAGCCAGGATTTCGAGTTAGGGGGGGTCACGTGGATCAATAAAAAATTATCATAGCACCCATCAAAAAATATCATTGCAATATCGATGCATTTAAATTTAAATATAGCATAACCACATGTCCACATAAGTGAAATATGATATATTTTTTAAATAAGAAACTTATATCTCTATTAACTTAAATTTAGTTCTACAAGTACCTAGAAGATCATATAAGTCAATAAGTTCATCTGAACTAATTTTCGCTGCTAGTTCTTTTTCAATGTAACCTATCATGCAATGTCGAAGAAAGTCATCTCCTATTTTATTTTGAATGCAAATTTTGATAAGTTTTATAGCTGAAAATGCTCGCTCTGTGGTTACTGTTGACACTGGAAGAGTTATGAACAATCGTAACAGCCTATCAACTATTGAATAATGAGAAACTTTACCTGTTTTATATAGTCTATTTGTTAAATTAACAAGAGATATCAAGCATTGCATACATTAAGTTGAGAAAAATAGAAGCTTTACCTGTTTTATATAGTCCACTTGTCAACTCAGCAAGAGTAGCCAAGCATTGCAGCTCCGGATGGTTGCATGCATCAAGTTGAAAGTGTGCTAATTGAATCTCTAATTGAGCTCATTGAACTTATTTACTGTTTAGTGTTTACTAATGCTAGACCTTTATTTACTATTTAGTATTTACTAATACTAGCTAATTACTAATTATTAATTTTTATTTTCGTTAGGGGGCAGGCCCTGCCAGCCATTCTTCTCCGCCAACGCAGGTGAAACAATGAGTTCTATTTGTGTATCAATTGGTTGAGTTCATGGTCTGTGCTACAACGTCAGGAGGCTCAAGAGATGGTGTTAGTGGCATACAGCTCTTTATAGATCGTGGTCTGGGAACTCTTCAACGGCCATGGATGGAGGTTTAGCACAAGATTGTGTGGGGATTGAGAGTTTTCGATTAGTCTTTTAATGGCTTGTTCAAACTATTTTCTTTATTTGATTTACGCTTGCTAATTCTTTCTTTATGAGTCTCTTGATGACAAAATTTTGGTTGTAACTTTGTAATAAATGATTGGTTGTGCGCATCTTATGGTGCAGAGGCCAGAAAGTTAATATATTCTTCCATTATCTAAAAAAAATACTATTATCTTTTTAAAGAAATTACCTTCATTGATAATTAAAGAAGCTTATCCAAGAAAAATCCAGATAACGAGCTTTGTTTTTTCTTTTTTTGTGCTCAGGTAGAACAATGGTTATTAATGCAGAGTCGAATAACTTCTTGACCAGCGCGGTGTCGTTGAGCGTCGCCCCCAAATTGGCATACCTTACCAACATGCCATTGAGCCTCCCGGCATACTAGTCCAAGGTCTCCCCCTCCTGCATGCGCATGGCGTCGAAATCACTTTTCAACGCTCTGCAGCCATGCGTTCTTGATGTGATCCCCGCCAACGAACCTTGTCTTGAGACAATCCCAAACCTCCTTTGACGTCTTCTTCTTCGTGACCTGCATCAGGAGATCCTCCGGGAGTGCTTGGAGAAGATGCACTCTCGCCGTCTTGTCCTTCTTCATGTCCACGGCCGCACCGGCCGCCTGTTTGATGGCTTCCCAGACGCCCTAGGCATCTATCATGGCTTCCACCCTGATCGCCCAGCTGGTGTAGTTTGTCGTCGTCAGATGTGGGTAGTGGAACGACACGCCGCCACTCTCCTTTGGCGCCTCGCTATGGTGACGATGGACATCGGCTCACTGAGCTTTGATACCATATGTTGGTTTTTTTCCTCAGGATCACACATGCACGCTCGGTATACTACTAGCTACTTATGGAATGCATAAAAATAGAATCATGCCATCCCTTGATTTAAACATTCTAAATATGCACCTAATCCTGCCGTTGTTATCGCCAAAATAGGAGTGCCAGGGACCATGTCAGGATTATATCCAACACTTCTATCCCAGTACCTTTTTTCATGTGAGAAGTACAGCATATTATCCAAAGCAGTAGGAAAAAGGTTTAATGTCGTCGAGGAGTTGGAAGAACCTTTGTTCATCCTCGGTTGCTTCTTTCAGGCTGGTATCAAGGTATCCGAACCTGTGATGGTTGTGTTCAACGGGCAAGAGGTGGGGGCTCACCTTCAAGGACAAGTTTGAGCGAAATATTCAGTTTCCCATAGGTCAACCTTGGCCTTCAACAGCAAGAACGTCTTCCGACGGCCTCTCATTGGACAATACTCTAGTCGTTAATGCTACAGATGAAGTAGAGGCCTAATTAAACCTGGATAACCGCCGCGAAATCACCAAATGCATCGTGGAAATTTCCATGTCGTTGGAAGCTCTAGGCAAATTAATCCAAGCGTAATCTCTGCTACTTTTAATTATGAGTTAGTAACGGTGATCTGTTCTTTCCTCCCCTCTCGAGTATACCCACAAAACCGTTATTATCCCGACCTTATATACATTGGCGAATGAAGAAAGTTTTAATTCGGTTGGATATATATGCATGCATGATCTGCGACATATCAGACACTTATCTTAATCAGCCTATTCTATTTACAAATACTATACAATCAATTCTTTTTTCATATACTGCACGCATACAGTTTCTGAGTTACCATGTGCTTTTGAGTTGTCATATGCATTCTTTCCATTAAATATTTACTTGCATATGTAGATAAGATCATCTTTTCTTTTTATTTAATCACGTATGGACTTGATTCCGGCCGGTCAGCAGCATGCGCACGATCATGCATGACGCACCTAGATAAGTTTATTATATATATCTCTACTAATTCTAATTAGGAGTTGGTGATGGTACATCCGTTCTCCACCCTCACCCCGACACGTGTGCGCACCCACGTGGCTGAGTGGGAAGCGGGCAATGGCTACTCCGGTAGATTGGATTAGATCATCTCGTCGTGGGAAGTAAATGAATATGCATGACTCATTTATTGCTTTTCTTTCTCCCATTGATTTGGCATTCGAATCGGCGATGATTGTTCCCGGTGCTTTTTGGATTAGATTAATTGATTCCTTCCGAAGGAAACAGAGCTCCGTTTCATGGAGTTGGTCTCTTCTCATCTCTTTCCCCTTTGTTGCCTTTCTTATTCAATGATTTCTTAATCTGTATTCCATAGATATCTCCTCAATTGCTGAATCTATATAACCTTACGACTTCTTGCCCTCCTGCAGATGTGTTGAGCTTATCCATTGAGCAAAGGTAATGAACGACCTTCCTGATCTCGTCGATGCAACGTAGAGGTAGATCGCCGTGGTGGGCGGTAAGATAGACTAGCGGCGTTATTGGAGCTCACCACAGTGGATAATGTCAATAGGTCAAGAGAGGCGCTCGTAGCAGGGGGAGGCGAGGAGTCGATGGAGTGGTTGATGAGGTGGGGTTATGGTATGGCCAGAGCAAGGCGTACGAGCCACATATGCCGTTGATAGTAGTAGCCACATATGGATAACGCCTACCTCTTCAGCGCCTTTATGCCTATGTGGCAGCAAGTGATGTCTCTCTCGATCGATCGATCGATCTCGAATTATGGTGTTACAAATTTACAATGCCAAGTGTTGTGATGTTATTATTTAAGTTTTTGAAATTAAAGATAGTTTTATATTCGAGTTTGTAAATAGATGCTTGGAATTTGTATGTTTCGATGAATTGATTTAAATATTTAACCATTGCACATTCAGAGTAAACATTAGTATTCAGATAAGGTTAACGCTCTTTGTAAATAAATTTTTTATCGCAAATTGAGTTTCTGTTGCAACACATGGACACATAGCTAGTATTAGTATCATGGTTGTGTTAGAAATGAGGCCCATGTGGCCCATTTATTTCTAATGCCAAAACTACAAAGAATAGTACCATATTGCTAGTTGAGAGAGGAGAATGCCAATTTAAAAGGGAGAGCTCCCACCATGCCTTGTAATAAGGCATATGGAGGGTGAGGAGCATAGCTAAAGTCACAAGCACGCATTGCACGCGCGCATGCGCGTATTTCGCGAATTACCGCGTGACTTGTGACTTCGCGAGTCGCCGTGCCGTGGATTAAATTTCTGTCACGTTTAAACCCTTTTATTTTTCGGTTTCTCTCTATTATTAGTGAATTAATGGCATCAGTTTCTAATAGAAACAGTCGTTTGAATGACTGGCGTTACTAGCGTTTAATGGTGTTATAATGGTCAATTTATTGACCGTTACTGGTGCGAGACTATAAAATCTGGAGACGTCCAAGCAGATGGGGTTTTTGGCTCTTGCACTCGCGTTCATCCACTGTGATCTGTGTTGTGTCTTCGTGCTGCGCTCGTTCTTCACCAACCTTCCTCTCGGCGTGCACCGCGAGGCAAAGAGAGCGGGATCTCTGAACCGTTGCCGCTGCGAGAACCTGCACGGGGGCGGCAATAAGGTTTCTGGGCAGCGCATTGCGCGACCACTCGAGTTCTTCCTTCTCGACGTCGACTACTTCCACTACAGGCGATCGCAACTGCACTATTTCTTTGCCTTCCACAAGCCCTACATAAGAATTGTTTTTTCCTCTGTTCGTCGCATGCGCGACGATACTCGATCTATTTTTTAGTAGCATATGATGCCTGTTATCTTTAATCATTTTAAAAATTAGCTTAATATTTAAATCTGAAATACAAATAATACCTAGATTTTCAATATGTTTTGCTGTGCCAGCGTGCAGGTTAACTAGCATGGTGCAGAACGAAGGTTGGAGCCTCGAGCACGTCGACTATAAGGACACCTCAGAGGCTGAAGAGGTCAGAGCCAGAGGGTTTAAGAACCCGCAAGTTTCACAGGTCGATGGAGGCGAGCTACACCGAACCTGGAAGGCGTTGCCTAAGCTCGTGAACGAGCGATGCTTAAGTATCTAGTTAACCTCTTAATTAGGCGTAGTAATCCGCAATTGGGAAGTAAACCTGGATTCCTGGGGTTCGCGTTAGCCTTACAATAAGGTGTTCCTAGCTCCTCTGTCCACGAATCCAGAAATTTCGTAGGCAGTGTTCCGTTTCCTTGTTATATTTTCTGCGCTTTTTTAACAGATAGGCTCTAAACTTTAGACGCAACAAGAGAAATGGCGACGGAGGCCTCCAAGGCTCCAAGCTGCATGGGTTCGCTCAGACGGAGAGAGGAGAGAAGCATCGGTTTTTTTTCGCTCATTTACATTTACAGTGGATTAAAATCAATATAAGCCATCTATTTCTTCAAATCTAATGGTTGAAATCAATTTAAATCTAGTTATACTACCCTTGTAATATTTGTAGTAAAATTCATATAGGGTTTAAAGGGTAAAAAATTTCGTTATACTATTTATCCTATACAGTAAAATATGTCCTGTGATCTTGATGAATCGCAGATAAATAGATAAGAAGCCTTTGAAGATTACCAGGTATTTGGTGAATCCAAAACTGTGAATAAATTAGGAAAAATCTAAAATACCCCTGATAAATAGATAGGAAAATCTTAAAATATCTTTGAAAAATAGATGATTATATTTGATTTCTACTACCACTACTTACTACCTATATTATTCGCCGTAAAATTTCTCTTTTTTATCGACTATGTGTCCCACTTATTATGGGCTGGGAACATTAGAGAAAAAGATGCCAACTCATCGATGTGGCTACGTTGCTTGCTTGAGCTAAATCAATGAAATACAATTATATTTGTTATATAATTTTAGTATTTATATATAATTAATCTGTACCATTATAATTTTGTCCTAACAAAATAAGTGGCGGAAATCTTTTTCTTTTTCTTTTAATTAATATGAAAATTTCTAGAATTTTAGAATTATCGTGATTTTTACCCTCAAAATGAATGAGGTGACTTGAATATCACGGTTATTTTTTATATATAGATATATAGAATATAAATTGTATTTGTTATATAACTCTAATATTTATATATAATTAATCTATACTGTTATAATTTACCCCATCAAAAGAAGTGGTGGAGATCTTTCTTGCTTTCTTTTGATTAATATAGGAATTTCTAAAATTTTATGATTATTGTGAAATTTTCTTACACTTAAAACGAAAGAGGTGTCTTGAATATAATCCGTTATATATATATATATATATATATATATATATTTGTGGTTTTCAGATCCAACTGGAGTACAAGTACAATTGTCTGTCCAACACGGACTGCACTCACCTGTTGAGTTGCATCCATGCCAATGTCTAATGCTCCAATGGCGGAAAAAAATTTCGTGGAGGAATTGATGTAAACTTAACTCTATGCATCCTCACTTCGATAGATGTCACGTGTGCATCTTGTCATTCTCAATCATCTATTTAATTTCTCACTCCATCCTACCCTTGATTTCTCACTCCTCTAATTAATGACATTGTTGGTGAGGTGGGGTTGAGATTTAGCTAGATCGACACGTGGTATCTATAAAAGTGGAGATGCATATGATTAAATTTATATACCTCCTCCACAGAATTTATTTCCGCACATCTCACCCGTTTATTGCCCCTTTCTTTTTTTCTTCCGACTGCAAAGCTTGGTGAGCTGTACGCATAGGAACTTGGACAATATACGTCGCGTGTCACCATACTTGCATGATTGCAATGCTGTAGCCAGATTTTCCAAACTCGAAACCGCACTGCTGCCAGAGTCCGATCCGCTACCAATAATACGAAAGAGCCGGGAGGGAGAGGGTTGACATGAACGGCGAGGCGAATAGGCCCAATGAGCCCAACAGAGGGAAGTCAGAAGCGAAACCCTACTACAGCTCGTAGCGCCTCTCCGGCTCCGCACAAGGAACAAGTAGGGGTGGAAAAACAGCTCGAGACTCGCGGCTCGGCTCGGACTCAGCTCGGTTCGGCTCGGTGCGGCTTGGTTCGACTCGGTGCATCAACGAGTCGAGCCCGAGCCTACCGTCTGGCTCGATGCATCAACGAGCCGAGTCCGAGCCGGCTCACGAGCGGCTCGTTGGCTCGTTAGGCTCGGTAAAATTCAGACATTCAGAATAACATAAGTAACATAACAAGGAACATACGATGAAATATAGAATGCATGAGGGTTTAGTGATTCAGTCTGACATAACATAAGTAACATACTAACATAACACAAAGTCAAAGTTTATACAAAAGTTGTTGTCTCATCGCTCAGGCTCTGACTCTCCAGGAAGGCGTGGCCGCTGGCCGGTTGGTGCTCGTGATGGCACTATAGGCGGTCAAGCAGCAGATAGTGCACCGCCGCTCTTTACCCTTCTCAGATCTCGGTTCTCACCGAACAGCCTCTCCAGTCTCCCAAGACCTACCATTCACCGAGATATGGGGAAAAAACTAATTAAAATAGCACAACTCCTACTGACCAAATATAGAAACAAGATGCCTCAAATTTCACAACTCAATAATCAAATTAATTTCAGTATCCCACACATGAAACTAATGACTTGATCCTACCTAGAGTGCCCTAGTCTAAGCCACAAGAAGATGACTTGTGAATGTTTGTAAAAAATTTGTGGGTTCTCTTGGAGTTGGGGGAATGGTTCGACAAAGGAACCCAATCTTTGAACCGATTTTTCACTCGCATGTCTTTTCATGGATTGTTCGGTGACTCAAAGACAATGTGGCTTGAACACAAGATTTGGACACTTGTGCAAAAACACTCATCAAACCGGCCCTTCCTTTCTCAATTGATCGATAGTTTTTTTACAATTGTGTCAATTTAAAGCATTTACTTAGGAGTGTCAACATGGTACAAACATAAAATATCAGTTATGTACAAGAAGTAGACATGGTATCTGTTGTCTGGTAGTTTAGTAATGGAGCGTGGGTTTAGTAATGAACTAATGATGATCACTTTGAACATGATGGTCTCAGAAACAGTTGAACAAGAACATGGGTTAGCTAGAGGCTACTATTGTCGTGCTGGGTAAATGTTGTTTTCAAATACCAAATTCAATAACTCTACAGATCATTCAACAATCAACAGATCATACCTTCACAAATCACAACTAGTTGCTCTCTACCACGCTTTTAGGAAATGGAATGTTCTGAACGTCATCCTCATCATCTTCTTCCTGAAAAGAGTTATAATAACCAAATTAGCCATGAGTTACATTAAAGATAAATAGAAAGGTAGATTACACTATAGATGAACATACCACAAACATAGGTGCTTTTGAATCATTATGGGAACCTCTAATCCAGCTAGAAGCACACACCAATGCCTCCACCATAGATGGGCGTAGAGAGCTCCGATAATCATCTAAAACTCTACCCCCGGTGCTGAAAGTTGACTCCGAAGATACAGAGCTAGCTGGTATAGTCAAGAAGTGCTTCGCCATCTTTGACACTACCGGAAATCTATGTGTATTCAACTTCCACCACTCAAGCAAATTGAACTCCTCGTTTGACAAGCTCTCATTCACCTCATCTAGATAGATGAGCAACTCACTCTTCGATGGATTCGAAGAAGATGAAGATAAGAAGGACTGAAACTCACTTGAGCTTGAGGGTAAGTACATGCTTGTATCCATAGTCGAAGATGAGGATGCACTAGATTTAAGAGTAGCCTTCTTCTGCCGATGTGCCATCTCAAACTTTTCATATAGCTTCTCTAACTCTTCAAGAACATTAGCATACTCACTTTCAGCTTTTGGGGATTCATAGATTTTCCGAAAGCACCACTCAACATATCTCATCTTGTACCTTGGGTCTAAAATAGTAGCAAGCACTATGGCATTGTTCTTTTCTTCCCAATACTTATTGAACTTCTGCATCATTGCAATGGCCATACCATTCAAATTTGTATCTTCAGCAGCCATTGCAGCTCTCAATGCAATCTTGAGATTCACAATGTGAGGATAAAAAATATTTGCGATGGGATATGTCGGTTGAAAATGCAAGAGTAACTCGAGCCAAACACTTCAGTATTGGCTCAATGGATACAAACAATGCCCATTCTACACTTGTAGGCTCCCATCTATAGTTTGCATCCAAATCAGCATATGACAGGAATGCTTCCTTATAGGCAAGTGTAGTACTTAACATCTTGTATGTGGAACTCCACCTTGTAGTCACATCAAGTTTCAGTCCATCCCCAATTGTTAGTGCGAGTGATCTACAAATTTCTACAAACTTGTGCATGCGAGAAGGAGACTTCTTGATGTACTTAATAGATTCTCTGATATTGCTTATCAAAAGTGCTAAGACTGCTATCCCATCATTCACGACCAAATTAATGATGTGAGCATAACAACGCACATGAAAATACTTTGAAATGAAAGCAGTTGATTGTCTAGCAGCAAACTTAGCCTTTAAACCCCGTACAGCAACATCATTGTTGAAAGCATTATCTAGAGTGATTGAGATGATCTTGTCCTCTATCTTCCATTGAGCAACACAGTCAAACAACGCTTGAGCAATCACATTTCCAGTATGTGGAGGGTCTAACTCAATGAAACTCAGCACACGACATTGCATATTCCAATTTCTATCAATATAATGTGCAACTACACACATATAAGAAAGTGTTTGGTTGGATGTCCACAAATCAGTAGTTAAACATATGTTGTCCACACCTCTAAGGCTCTTCTTAAGGATTTCTTTCTCGGACTCAAAAATCTTCAAGCATTCACTTCTTATAGTCTTTCTACCAATAAACTCATAAGAAGGATTTAAGTACTTCATCAATATGTTAAACCATGTGTGCTCTACCATCCTAAATGGATACTCATGAGCTATTATCATCTTAGCAATCAATTTCCGAGTTTGCTCAGGACTATACTCACTAGGAGAGACCACAACAGGAATACTAGAATCACCTGAATAATTGAGAAGAGTTTGATTTTTCTTCTTAGCCAACTTGTTCAAGAATGGTGCACACATTTTATATGCCTCCCAAGATGTGAGGTAGTGACCCTTGTTTGTAAGAATACAACTTATAGCGTAACAAACACTTTGCCTTGATGATAGTTGCACCTTTCTCTATTAGGGATGGCACATTGACCTTCTCAAAATTCTTCCAAACTCCCGAACATCGCTTCTGTTTGTGTGGGGGCATCGGGGGCGAGTTTGAGGTATGTGCTCGTCCTCCTCGTCCGGAATCTCATCCTCGGACATATCATCGTTCATGTCAAATGAGTTATCTTCCTCATCCCGGTTCAACTCCTTGCATCAAATCAATGTATAAAATAATTAAACATATACCAAATGATTTAGAAATCAACATAGATCAATATTGCATGATAAAATTCACATTGATTTTGTGTAGAAATCAACATTGATCAATTCAATGTAGTTAGATCCTATAATTGAATTTTTGTTTCATGGAATTGAATGCAGTTTCATCTCCAACTCGCGTAGAATTAGAATCGGTTTGCGCTTCCAATTCTTGTCGTTTGGATAACACAATATCTTGTAAATCAGAATAAAAGTGCAAACCGATTCTAATTCTACGCGAGTTGGAGACGAAACTGCATTCAATTCCATGAAACAAAAATTCAATTGTAGGATCCAACTACATTGAATTGATCATTGTTGATTTCTACACAAAATCAATGTGAATGACTGAATTTTATCATGCAGTATCATACAATACAAACCAGTAGTCCTGTACTACTACATTTTTCTAATGAGTCGATGAAGAGTGATGTTAAGAAGACACGACATGAAAAGGTTGTGCAAGTAACTTAATTCAGTCCACACGACACGAGAGGACCACAACAGATAATCATACCTTGAGTAGTGAACAAGTGATCAAGGAATGCTTGACTTCATATGTTGCTCAGGAAAAATAAAATGACATAGGAGTGTAATATCTATTGCTACCTGTGCTCAGTCTTGAGCCGGCCTATCAGTTATCGTTTTCCAACCAAGACAGACGCAATAAAAGCATAAGAGATTACTCAAAACATTTCAAACCAACCACAACACAAAGCTCACTGGCAACGAATTTACCAACGATCTAGGATTCAAATGGCTACTCAAGAAACTCATGAATTCATTCTTTGCAGACATCGCAAAGCGGTACCCTCATGTAACAATAATGGGATTAAGATATATCGATAACCCAAAACAAGTAGAATACCATTCACATTTTTCTAGTACCTTCATCAGGCATCTGATTAAATTTGAATGAACCGAACATATGTGTCCAAAATCACAAGTGAGAAGCACAGTAGCAATAGATATTACGATCTTTGATCCATTTTGCCGAGACTCGATCGATCACTCACAAAGCTCGCACACTAATGCGGTTTAATATCATTGCATTCAAGAATCAAGAGTGATAAATTCCACGGCTCTGTTTAATATCATTGCATTCAAGAGTTCATCGCTCGCTGCTCACCGAGTCACCGGTGCTACTTCTTAGTCTTGGACTGGCTGGTGTGGAGCCAATGGAGGCAACGCCGAGAACGATGGTCTTTGTCGCCTGTATCTTGATCGAGCCTCACCGACGACGGTGTGCGCGCCATCGCTCGCTTCTTCTGCGGTCGCTCTCGCTCCATGGGAGGCCAACGACGGGTGGAGGCGTGGAGTCATGGATGAGGGGCGGCCACGGTGAGGAGGCGACAGGTCACGGGTGGAGCTGTGGGGCGGTGGGGGAGGCGGCGACTGGAGAGGCGACGACGGGTGGAGGCGTGGAGCCATGGGGAGGCCGGAGGCGGTGAGGCGCCACGGGTGCTGGAGCCGAGGGGAGGCCGAGGCGGCGTGGCGAGGCGGCGAGCCACGGGTGGCTGGCGGGAGCCGTGGGCGCGAGGTGGCAGTGGAGGCGTGGTCGCGTGGAGCCGAGGGGTGGCCGCTGCCGGGCGGAGTCGCTGCCTCGCCGAGTCGAGGTCTCATGAGGCGCCGCCAAGACTGCCGCCAACCCTAGCTCCTCTGCTGGTGCTGAGTGCTGAGTTGAATCGATGGATTTGGGATTTTGGGGGAGGACTGAGGTGAGAGGTCTGAGGAGTGAGGAGTGACCGACTGGTGATGAGGTGAGACCGTGAGAGCCGAGCCGAGAGACCGAGTGAGCTGAGACGCTGAGTCGCTGAGTTGGTGCCAGCTCGCGAGCCGTAACGAGCCGGTTCGAGGCTCGACCGAGTCCGAGCCAAACCTAATTTATAGCTCGATTCACTCTGCGAGCCGAGCCTAGCTCGACTCGATTTTCAGCAAGCCCACACGAGCGGCTCGGCTCGGCTCAATTCCACCGTAAGAACAAGTCGAGCCGCGCTCCGCTTCCGTCGGGACCCCATAAAATGCCGCCTCTCTCCTCTATTCCTCTCCGCCTCCCCAGGCTCTCTCCTCTTCATCGCCCCACCCCAAGAAGCCACCGCCGAATCGAATCCGGGACGCCGTTCTCGGATTCACCCGCGCGACAGCCAGCCTCCGGATCGATCCGCGCTCCCTACGCACGCGTCAGGTAATGCTGGGATCTCTATCTCTCTCTCTCTTTTTCGCGCCGTGTGGTTGTGGTCTGCTCGATCTGGGCGTGTGGTGGCTTTTGGCTGGTTTTGGTGCGTGGTCGGCTCGATCTGGGCGGGTTTGAGGTTGGATCTGGGTGGATTCGGTGGAGCAAGGTTGGGTTTTATGGTACTCGGTAGGAAAAGTTGCGTCTTGAGGTATCCTGCGTGAGGGGTTTGATTGGTAGATTCATTTGTTGGTCTTGGATTTAGGTTTTAAGTTTTTTTTATCGAGATTTTGTAGCTTCATGTGCGATTTTGGGTACTGGCATGGGAAGGTTAGTTTTTTTCGTGTGTGTGTGTGTGCGTGCGCGCACAGCCGTGTTCTTGACAATACTTTTTTGTTTACGTTACAAGTATCCTAGTCTTGTTCCAAGTGTAATGTTATGTACTGTGTACTCTGAAACGGTGGATTGTGCATGCGCTACTGCGTTAGATTAGGTGTGCTGTTTACTGATGTTAAGAAACTTGGAACAAACAAGTTGGATAGTGTGTTATGTAGTTGCTGCAGCATCTGTGTATAATCAAGGATAGCGGCATGGAATCATGGAAACTCGAGAGGATCCTTTTTAAGGTCAACTTGTTTGATTTTTTGGCTTGCCTGATGCCCCCTGAGTGCTGCTAGCCACGTGGCGTGCATACCGAAAGCGTTGTGCAGTGCGTTGTTCTACTTCTACTGAGAAGTTCATAAGTACGCGCGGTTACATAGTGCGCCCTGCAACCTTTGTAAACTTGCCTGGTTTCTTTTCCTATTATAAGGTAGCATTTGCGTTATGCGTATTCTTTAAGTGGTAGAGTGTTATATTATGATGTACAATGATTATCTTAATGTTTATGTGTGGTTCCAGATTGCTATTTCTCCTGGTGGCAACGAGATGGGGAAGCACGAGTTCCTGACGCCTAAGGCGATCGCGAACCGGATCAAGGCAAAGGGGCTGCAGAAGCTGCGGTGGTACTGCCAGATGTGCCAGAAGCAGTGCCGCGACGAGAACGGCTTCAAGTGCCACTGCATGTCTGAGTCGCACCAGCGCCAGATGCAGGTCTTCGGCCAGGCGCCCGACCGCGTCGTCGAGGGATTCTCCGAGGAGTTCCTCGAGGCCTTCCTCACCCTGATCCGCCGCGCCCACCGCCACTCCCGTGTCGCCGCCACCGTCGTCTACAACGAGTTCATCGCCGACCGCCACCACGTCCACATGAACTCCACGCGGTGGGCGACGCTCACCGAATTTGTCAAGTTCCTTGGCCGGGAGGGGTACTGCAAGGTCGAGGACACGCCCAAGGGGTGGTTCATCACCTACATCGATAGGGACTCTGAGCAGGCCGTCAAGGCGAGGCTCAAGCGCAAGAGGATCAAATCCGACCTCGCGGAGGACGAGCGGCAGGAGCGCATGATTGCTCGACAGATCGAGCGCGCCCAGCAATCCATGGCCAAGGCCAATGGCGATGATGGTGATGATGCTAACCTGGATGATGCTGAAGGTGAATCTGGCAGTGAAGATGAGTATTCGGGCTCGGACAGTGACGAAGAAGAACTTGAGGATGATGCAAAAGAGGCCAACAAGGCAGCAGGGAAGATTGCGATTGCACTCCAGCGGGCTGCACCGGGGCCTAAGGTTAACCCTTTCGATGATAAGCCAAAGGTGAAATTTGGTTTTGAGGAAGAGGAAGAGGTGGGTGCCCGGGGAAAGGATGAGTTGGCCAAGAAGAGCGGGAAGGATGTTGTGAAAGCAGCGGAAGCGAGGAGGTCAGCGCTGGATGAGCTGATGAAGGAGGAGGAGAAGGCCAAGGAGCGAAGCAACCGAAAGGACTATTGGCTCTGCCCGGGGATTGTGGTCAAGGTGATGAGCAAGTCGCTGGCGGAGAAGGGGTACTACAAGCAGAAGGGGGTTGTGAAGAGGGTGATTGATAAGTATGTCGGGGAGATTGAGATGCTGGAGAGCAAGCATGTTCTCCGGGTTGACCAAGATGAGCTTGAGACAGTGATCCCGCAGATTGGTGGGCTGGTGCGGATTGTTAACGGGGCTTATCGGGGATCAAATGCAAGGTTGCTCTCAGTGGACACAGAGAGATTCTGTGCCAAAGTGCAGGTTGAGAAGGGCCTCTATGATGGGAAGGTTCTCAAGGCTGTTGAGTATGAGGACATTTGCAAGATTGCCCAGTGAGATATAATGGAATTCTGTTTCATTTCCATGGGCATCACTGCTGCTGAGCAGGTTTATGTGATCAAATGCGTATGTTATGCTTGTGCTAGAATATCTTCTGTCGAAGAAGTTTGATATGTTGATGTTTCTAGTTCATTCTAGCTATTGAAAGCACACTGTGCAAGAATATGGTGATGATGTGTTATGAACATACGATTCTGTTGCTGTCTTTTCTAGCTTATTCAATCTGTATTGTGGTCGATATATTTTTGTTCAACTTTGTTATGTGTTCTTGTTTCCATTTTCCCCAGAATTTTTTCTCTTACGAAAATCAGAATAGGTGTTGTAAAATTTACATAGCATATTTTTAGGGGTTTGCTTATGTATAGAGCTATAGGCATCAGGTAGAATTACATTCATAATATATGGAGTTGATACTTGTTCATTCTTGTGAGTTGTTCAAAGTTGCTATTCAAAACTACACAACTTCATTGGAGTGTCTTTTCTGTTAGTTGACTCTGATGTGTTTTTGTTTCACTGTTTCGATCTTATCTCTTCTGGTTTCAGGTATACATAGGTGGATGCTTGTTTATGGGGTTTTCATCCATTATACTACTTTTGGAGAAATCTCCACTTCTTAACCATGCCTATGTATTTATGGCAATATTCCTTTGGACAAGAATTGTACAAAACGTTGGATTCCTGAAGGCAGTATGGACAGAATTATCTAATATGCCATTCAAGTACATTGTGAATCTCCTGAACATTTCAGTTGTTGCATTGTTCATACTGGAGTTTCTGGTATGTACGCACTTGTTATTGACACCCCAAGCATTTTAGGACTACATGAGATTTGACATGCTGATACTTTTGCGCAGGTTATGAGCTTTTTTGATAGGAAGCTTTATACTTGGTGCTTTTTGGTCCTTGGGATACTTTCTTCAACTTTTGTAGCATTGTTTATTCAAGCTAGCCTGCGCTTGCAATATACATATGGCTTGCAAGCTGGTTCTTGTCTGCATTCACATTGATGCCAGCTGAAATTCCAGAAAACAACAACTTGGTGTATGCTTCTTTGGCTGATATAATTAATGCATTTTTTCTTTCATTTTATTAATATTAGCTGAGAACAAAGAGTTACCATTGATTCTGTTCTGAAATGTTTTTTTTTTGAGAATTAAAGAAGCTGCTAGCTATTTTACTGTCACCACAGTTTAATTTATCAGGTGTTTACTTGCAAATTTGGTCTGATGAAGCCTATAAATGCAGAATTTTTAGTGGGGCACTGATAATACTAATCGCAATGGCTTCAAGATGGACGACCACAAATAATACCAGCTTTTGGCTGTATCTTACTCGAGCAAATAAACGGGGCCCTCAATTCTCTTAAGCTTTTTTTTGTTCAGGTGCAAAATGCAAGCAATGCTTTCCTGATGTTGGTATTTGTTTGTGAAAGTTTAAATTGGAGACGATGTTGACAGCTGTTTCCATGCTCTAGGTTATTTTGGTTGCAATATCTTCAATAATGGTGTGGCTATCTACCTTGCATCGGTCTCAGAACAAAGAGCTGCATTCATTGCACCAGTTGATTAACTGGTCCATAGCTGGTAAAGCCATAAATGATTATCCTATAACCTTGCAATTTGTGCTGTTAATTTCTCCAATGTTTCTCTGGTTCCTGTCCTTTTTCTGTTTTTCATGGCAATATATGTTTGTTGCTACATCTTGCTTCCTTGTAATTGTACAGTAGCAACTTACAAGTCTGAACATCGCAAGAACTAGTTTGTGTTTCTTTTGACACCAAGAACTGTCAGAATGGCTTATCAGCATCTAATCTTTAACTGTCAAATTGGTTGTTCAGCATCTAAATTTTGATTTTTCTTTTAGTATGGCAATTTTCCAGCACGCATGATAACACTTGCCTCAATCCATGCTTTCATTACTGTAGTAGGAATTTTAATGTCATTTACTTTTGTATTAGAATCCTTTCACCTTTAAAATTCAAAATGCAGCAAGCTGGAATACCATTTGGAATAACTGTGTCGAATACCTTCCACACAGTTAGCTGACATTGCTGTGAATAACAATCAATCTCCCACACAGTTAGATGACATTACTGTGAATAACTATCAACCTCCCACACAGTTAGCTGACATTACTATGATAGAAATATAAAATATTCACGAATCAATAGTCTATTTAATTAGGATGATAATATCGCAGAATCGAGCAGTTTCCTAGGCTAGAATTTAATAACTACCTTTTGGTTAGTTTTTTTAATGGGAAACAGTAGGGAGGACATACTGGAGTATGTTGAAATAACTGTACATGGAAAAGAAGCAAAAAAAATAAATCTATCCAGTCACTGGGAAATTGCTGTAAATTGGAGACATTCGAACTTTTAAGAAATCCACATCAAGTAGCAGAGCTGCTTCCATCTAAAAATCTAGTTAGCTGAACTCCATTAAATATGCGTCGATTTTTTAAGCCATATGTTCCACCTTTTAGTTAGTGCTATGCCCTGATCAATTGCTCTTGCTAAACTTCTAATTGTTTTGGTTTATTAATTTTAACTTATAATGTTTTTGGCAGGTGTCGCTTGTTGGTAGCTGAATTCTTACTCTCATTGAGAGAGGATGACAATAGGAGTTGGGGCAATTTTCTGGTTTATTTCTCACACAATGCCATATCCAACCTGAGGGGTTGGGGTTACATATTTATAGCTGGCCAGGGCCGTCAAGCATATGCTAAGATGCTAGTCTAAGATGCTGTCCTAAAGATGCTAGTCTAGTCTAAGATGTTGTCCTAAAGATGCTAGTCTAGTCTAAGATGCTGTCCTAAAGATGCTAGTCTTAGTCTAAGATGCTGTCCTGGTTGGGGCAACAAAAAGAACTACCATGAGGACCACAAAGACCAACTGTACAAGGACTTATTACATCAGCTAGTGTCGACCACGGCCCGGTGGAGTTCGCTACTCCGCTCTCCCACGATGAGGAGCGCCTCGATGTGTATCACGACGGCGAGCCGGTGCGGTATCGTACGATGGGGAACCTTCTCGGCGACCAACCGGTGCTGGGACTAGTGCCTCGCGATCTGGAGGCGCAGTTGCATCTTGCGTGTGACGACGGCGAGCCTCGTTCTTTCGCGGAGGCCGCGAGACATGCGGCATGGCGTGTCGCGATGCAGTCAGAGATGGATGCGGTTGAGAAGAACCTCACCTGGGAGCTTGCTGATCTCCCTTGTGGTCACCGCGCGATCACTCTTAAGTGGGTGTTCAAGTTGAAGAGGGATGAAGCCGGCGCCATCGTCAAGCACAAGGCTCGCTTGGTGGCACGCGGTTTCGTGTAGCAGGAGGGGATCGACTTCGACGATGCCTTCGCCCCCGTGGCACGGATTCCAGCACGGATGGAATCCATGCGACTTCTCCTTGCGCTGGCTGCCCAGGAAGGCTGGCATGTTCATCACATGGACGTTAAATCGGCGTTTCTTAACGGCGATTTGAAGGAGGAGGTCTACGTGCACCGTACGGGCTTTGAGATTCTTAAGCAGGGCAACGCGCGCAAAAGGCCTCTATGGCTTGCGACAGGCACCGAGGGCGTGGAATGCTAAGTTGGATTCCATGCTCAAAAGGATGGGCTTCGAGCAAAGCCCGCACGAGGCGGCCATCTACTGGCGGGGCAATGGTGGAAACGCCCTGCTGGTGGGTGTCTACGTCGACGACTTGGTGATCACCGGCACCAAGGACGTGGAGGTGGCAGTATTCAAGGAAGAGATGAAGGCCACCTTCCAAATGAGTGACTTGGGGCCTCTCTCCTTCTACCTGGGGATCGAGGTGCACCAGGACGACTCCGGAATCACGCTTCGACAGACCGCTTATGCCAAGCGTGTCGTTGAGCTGGCTGGGCTCACCGATCGCAACCCAAAGACTCACTCCGATGGAGGAGCTACCGGCCGAGCCGCGACGACACGACGGAAGAGGTGGACGCTACGCAGTACCGGCGTCTTGTGGGGAGCCTCGCTACCTCGCCCACACACGGCCGGATTTGGCTTTCTCCGTCGGCCACGTTAGTCGGTTCATGCAATGATCGACGACGAGCACCAACAGTCGTGAAGAGGATCATCCGCTATGTTGCGGGACTCTCAACCACGGCCTCTACTACCCGAGGTGCCCCGGAGAGGCACACCTCGTCGGCCACAAATGACAGCGACCACGACGGCGGCGACATCGACACCAAAGAAGAGCACGAAGGGATTCTCTTCTTCCTCGGCAAGTGCCTCGTTAGCTTGCGATCGGTTAAGCGACAAGTGGTGGCCCCATCATTGCGAGGCCGAGTACATAGCGGCTTCCACCGCTCGACTCGAGCACTTTGGCTTGCTCGATCGCTTGGTGATCTCCTCGCAGAGATCTTGGCGGTGGAACTCGGGGTGGACAACAAGTCCGCCTGCCTCGCAAAGAACCCGTTTTTCATGAACGGAGCAAACACATCCGGGTGAGGTACCATTTCATCCGGGATTGCTTGGACGAAGGAAGCATCAAGGCGCGTTACATCAACACTAAGGACCAGCTTGCGGACCTGCTCACCAAGCCCCTTGGGAGGATCAAGTTCCTTGAGCTTCGCTCCAGGACCGGGATGGTCCAACTTTCCCACAAGACGACGGACAAGACTTAGGGGGAGAATGATGGAATAAGTCCTTGTACTGTTGGTCTTTGTGGTCCTCATGGTAGTTCTTTTTGCTGCCCAAACCAGGACAACATCTTAGACTAAGATTAGCATCTTTAGGACAGCATCTAAGGACAGCATCTTAGACTAGACTAGCATCTTTAGGACAGCATCTTAGACTAGCATCTTAGCATATGCTTGACGGCCCTGGCCAGCTATAAATATGTAACCCCAAACCCTCAGGTTGGATATGGCATTGTGTGAGAAATAAACCAGAAAATTGCCCCAACTCCTATTGTCATCCTCTCTCAATGAGAGTAAGAATTCAGCTACCAACATCGCTATGGTGCTACCGCTTTTTCACCGCCTAGTATTCTATCTCTTCTTACATCTATCTTCTTGGGTTTTGCTCCTCCATTTCTGCTGCTGTCTATTGGGTATACCGTAACTTCTGCAGTGTTCATATATGAAAGTTTTTGTTGCTGTATTTGAGGAATAGCATGTGCGTGAATACAATGTTTCAATTTGATTTCTGCAGCTATGAAACAGTTTTCTATAGTGCTTTTGCGATGGTGCTCATGGGATGGATTTTTGTGGAATCTGCCAACCTGTTTTGCTTCGAAGAAAGCAGTTCTGCTCGTCGTAGTAGCATTGTGGATGGCTCAATTTTTGGCTATGACGAAAGATGTTTACAACTTTCTGATTTACGAATCCCTCTGTTATTTGTAAGTCTATGATCCTTTTCCATTTTTTCTTATGGATTGCGGCATGCTTTATGCCTAATATGATCTCAATTCTATAGTTGTGGTACATAACGAAACTGAGGAAACTGTTTGGCGCAATACAAGGTTCTCGATATACCAATAGATACTTAAGATCTTATGGACGTTAGCCCATCCTCTAGGATTAAGATGTATTAAATGCAGCCAAAGATGCTAAAGTATTTGGAGTAGGAATAGCTAATGGAGGCTATTTGGAATGGATTGCTGTACCACAGGCAATGGGAAGCAAGGAAGTCTCTGTTGTTGGAGTAGGATTAGTGAATTGACAGGAACAGAAGGCTTAGAATTGTAGATTTTTAGGATTTCAATGCACTGAAATCAGCACACTCAATCTGGGTTAAGGACCTTAAAGGCCAAGGTTTCGTAGGGTTTCGATGAACTCACTCAATTTGGGTTAAGAACCTTGAGATCCCTTGTTTGCCTTATATAGGTTGTGGTTCTCCGACTGTCACGCGCTTGTTGGTCTCATTTTCTTTGCTTGTTGTGTGGTGACTAGAATAATATGGCAATTTTGTAACATTTGCTTAACTTATTTGTATTTGTTTCCAGTTAATCTTGCTACCAGTTTATTATTTGCTAGGTTTTTACATTATTTGCCAATACATCTGTCAGATTGATAAGGTTTTGCCCTTTTTTTAGTATCAAGAAAACCAAAGACACAGTTAGAAGAGAAGACAGCCAAAGACAATTAGGAATTATGAAATGTGACTTTTATCAAAGCTTTTTATGCTTTTTGTATGATATCGCTAGCCTGAAGCAACACATATTCTTGAGTGAACAGTATTATTGCGAGTTTGTTTTGGTCTTTTGGAGTTTGAACAGTTGTGTGTCGCATGCATTTCACTTCTGACTTGCGGCTTCAAGGAAGCTGCAAAAAGGCCAGATATTGTCATCTTGCAAAATCTACACCTGTACATTGTCGCAACTCACCAAAAAAATAAGAATCAAAACCTGTTACTGGCAAATTGGAGAGCTCCATGCATGCTTTGTTAGGCAACCCTGACTGAAATGTGTCTGGCTCAAATCTCTTAACAATGTACTATTTTGTTTTAAACTACAGTGAGGCACTTCTGCTTATACATGTGCTTAACTTAAAGAAAGTAATACTAGTTAAGTCCGACAAGCTAAGAATGGTAAACAGCACTCAATTTTTTTGAAAGTGGGATTTCTTTTCTGCAGCTTTATTATAGCGTATGAAATCGAATAGGACATCCTATAAACAACTATTGAACGGTTTTACTTACTTCGTATCTGACAAGTCAAATTGATCCAAGTTCCAAAACAACATTGCCCTGTAGTCTCTCTCCTGTGGGACTATAATGAATTGTTTGCTTTTACCCTCGGCTTTGTGGCATTCAATTTCAACCCTAGAAACTTTGTCAGGAATATCACCCTTATATGATTAAGCTGTATATCCACAAGTCAATTCAGTTCATCTGAGTTTCATGTTGCAACTCATTGTTCATCTTTTATCTGGTTAAAGTGTTAGCATAGCACTGTATTTTGACACATGAATATTTTATGATATTGGAATGGGATACAAACACTGCTGTCTAATTGGAATCATTGTATATCTTAAGGCATACAGAAAGAAAAATATCTGCGTGGATGAAGCTAAATGAAAATTGTCCTATCTATAAAGTTTTGATGGATAGTGTGGTGTCATGATCATGGTAATCATTGTATGTGTGCTAGTTTTGGACCTTAAAGTTTGTAATCTGTGAAGTTTCCTGATTGGTTTGGTTGCATAGATCTGGTAGGCCTGACTGCAGAAAGTGATCATATTTGACGCACCCAGTACATCCCTTTCCATATCATTGGAAGTTGATGATTTTCCATGTCATCTGACAGCTGAGCTACTTAAGCATTGTTGTCTCCAGTTTTATCAACACATTTCAATTTCTGACAGATACTATAATGGGCCTTTTTGTCCTCGTATATTAGCATATTACTTTTAGTATCAGCTGTGTCCATAGTTACTGTCGTGAAACATGAAAGCAACAAGTGATTGTTATCATCTTATTTAGACCTTTTTCTTATGTTTTTGTGTCACGGTTAACTTTCTGCCAGAAGAAAGTACTTGTAAGACTGTAACTACCTTTGTAACTAGACAGCAATGAATAATTTGTATTTACCAATGTTCATCTTGCAGGCTATCCTATCAGATATTGTCTTGGAGAATATGGAGGTGAAAATGGCACAACATATGCTTCTATCGCCAATGCATGTGCCAGGGGCCAGTGCCACCGTCCATTCCAAGCACAGAACAGTGTGCCAGATCCGGGCGATTTGTGTCGGCTAGCTGCAGCCATGCATGTGCAGCCATTTGCAGTCTGATCTCTGGTGTTCTGCACTTCATATCAGCTTTGATCTGCTTGGATGCTATGTTTTCAGTTGCCATGTGCATGACTCATTATGCCAGAAAGAAGGGAGCAACAGTTACTTCGGTTATGCATTTGATGTAACGATTTTTGTTCTTTTTGGCACAGGTTCAGACGCCTTCGCTTTGTTTAAGATGCGTCCTGAATTCTGGTAGTAGTTTCGCTCTTGTTTAAGATGTGTTGATGTGTGCACCACACACTGCTTCAGTGCAGATGCATGTATAGCAGTTGGTGTCCTTCGCTGTACTTGGCACCCAAAAGAAAGATGACTCATGAATGAATGGATACAGTCCAAAAACGAGAACCATCTGATATAAATGTAGCATTTGTAGTTAAATTAATATATGAGATGTATATAATCAGAGGTTTAAGAGTAATCTGCCTCGGTTATTAGAAAGTTAAGTGGGAATCTTTCCTTTTGATTGTATTGCAGCAATCAGCTGTACGATGCGTATTTGAATATTCATCATATGAGTTTAAGCTTGACGAAGTACATAAATGCCTCCAACTTGTGATTTCCTGATAGTGTACTGACTGAAACATGATTGACATTGTTCCTGAAAGCGTTGAGTAGCTGAAACTTCACCGTATGAATGCTAATATAGCACATTCACATTTCCATGTTGTTCGCAACAACAGACACTCGTAAACCTCTTTTTTTCAAGGTGGAGGTGGATGCTGAAGAATTGTACTTTCAGGGGCTAACTAAACATGAGAAATGTGAGTCATTATCAGGCTTGAGCATTGATATGGACTTAATAACCACCAAAATTAAAAAAGAAGATATGAAAGATTAGTAAACGATCTTAAACAGAAAAAGGTATCATTGCGAATGATTAATATCAGAAGGAAAACTCTCAAATAAATAATCTAAAGCCGTGTATATTATTGTGCAAACACCTTTTGTTTCAGTGTGAAAACACTATTAACTTGCAAGAGTAGTTTGTGATGTTACCTAAAGCTAGGACTAGAGGTGTCCTTTTCCAATCCAATGATATCGAAGCAAATCATGCATGATAGCTGTTCAGATAAGCAGAGTAAAGTTGGTGCTGATTGCTAATCCCTGGGTCCTTAGCTCGTCATTGGCATGGTGGGGGAATCTTTTGTCAGTTGGATCACACTTGCATTCTTCAGCAGGCAGGCAGGTTTTGACATGATATTGAAAAAACTTATTCTAGAAAAAAGAAGTCCAATGGCCGTGTAAAGTCAGGAATCTTTCATCAATTTCACACTTAACATTCTTTCTTTTTCTTTGAACTAAGTGCAATTGATCATAAATAAGGGCACCCTAGCAGTACCTAGTTGTTTTTCTTTTTCCAGCATATGGTCCTGACTCCTGACTTTCTCCTTGATAATATTGACATGTTCAAGTTTTTCGTTTTCTCCTACGCAAACACTTTTGGAACCAGGGTTAACAAAATCGATGAAAATCAACCGTATCAAGCCGGTTCGAAATCCTAAACCAATCGGTAACCTGTCAAATTAAAAACAATAAAAAGGAAAAATTTATGTCACGTAATTCGATTGAAAATCGAGCTATTCTCGATGAAAATCGACGAAAATCGCTCAAAAAATAGTCGCAAGAAAAGTTCAATTCGCCAGTCGATTTTCGAGCAAATCGGTCGTTTTTTATTTTTTTTTAAAATTTTTCCCCAACTGTTTGATTTCAAAAAACTCTTTGGTTTTTGACGATTTTCGTTCAATTTTTTGTGATAAATCGGTACTGGCAGGGTCTCGATTTCCCAGTGCAAAACGATTTTGTTAACCCTGTTTGGAACTGACGAAGTTAGATGGAATCAAGAACAACCGGTTTCGCTGCAGAATCAAGTCGAATCCTTCAGTGTGCACTATTTGTGCATAACCGTGCAGTACAGGAAATGTGACTGGGGAAACGCTCAGCAACTACTGGTGCCCGTTGTCTCGCTTTGCATTAGTTTATTATGCTATGCCAAGAACAGCAACACAAAAAAATGGAGCTCTCAAACTTAAACAAAGCAGCGTATCAAACCCTTGATTATAACATTGAAACTAACCCAATGAACACGCCAAGTCGCAACTAAACACTGACCCAACGTCCTATATATTGTCAGTCTCTCCCACCCACATTACTCTTTGCAGCAAGCAGGGTGGCAGCAGCCTGAAGAAAAGGGAGGCAGCTATCCTATCCACACTGAAAATGTGGGAGCAAGGCGGGGCAAGCAGCAACAAGATCAGAGACATTGTTAGGCTGCAACAGCTTCTCAAGAAGTGGAAGAGACTTGCACTCGCACCAAAGGCTGGCAAGAACAGCATTCCGAAGGGGTTCTTCGCGGTGTGCATCGGGGAGGAGATGAAGAGGTTTGTGATCCCCACAGAGTACCTGGGGCACTGGGCATTTGAGGGGCTGCTCAAGGATGCAGAGGAGGAGTTTGGGTTCCGGCATGAGGGTGCCCTGAGGATCCCCTGTGATGTGGAGGTGTTTGAGGGCATCCTGAGGCTGGTGGGCAGAAAGGAGCCAGTGTGCTACTGTTCTTCGGAGGTTGAGATTTTGTGCAGATGATGGATTTCATTTTTTTCCCATTGTCCCTTTGTTCCTTTCTTGGTTAGGGGTGGAATCGAGCCGAGCCGAGCCAGGCTCATTGCCTTGGTCGAGCTGAAATCCGGGCTCGGCTCGGGCTCGGTCGAGCCTCGAGTTTCCATGAGCCGTCTGACTTGAGGTATGCACATTTTGTTTTGTATCTTGTTTTATGGACCATTTGAATGGCTAATGTCTGAATGAGCTGCTCTACCAAAGACCAGTCACTCTGATTTGTTCTGTTAAGGTATCTTGTGATGCTACTTCCATATTTTCTCGTTGACAGAAGTCATCCAAGATTCAAGCATTATCTATATATATTAACTTCCAAAATTGTCTACTTGTAATTTGTAATTTCTGCTCAAATTCAGGTCCCAAATGATCATTAACTCGTGCTTCTAATATACTGCTCTTATAACTGACTTGGTCTTTCACTGCAAATCATGCATGCAGAATTAATGTTATCAATGTTATTTCAACGTTATCAATGTTATTTGTTTCATAACAATGCCATCAATGTTATTTATTTCATAACTTATCCACAGAATTAACGAGCCTATCGAGCGAACAATGCTCTTTGTGCTATTTGAACTCAGGGTATACTTGTGCCTCAAGGAAGTACACAACAACTTTATTTTGTTTTTTATATATTTACACTTTGGATGCTTTCTTGCTCAGCACTTGCAATGATTAGACAACAACTCCATATTTGGTCAAGAACTTGTTCATATGTAGTCAATATTCAATGGTTCAGTCCTGACTCGCAAGACTACCATTCAATAAATCTGGAAGAACTCTAGGAAGACAATGCTTTAACTTAGTTACTCCCTTGTTTCTTGACACATGCACTCCCTTGATTACCTTATTCCCCTCTATTAATACGGTATGCTACACCATATTCTTTTTAGTCTTAGACTTTTTAAATTAGTGATAGGCCTTCTGTCGCCAAGCCTCAACTTCATCAACCAAATGAATCCATAACAAAATAATCTGGCGGCCAATTCAATCCATGACAAAATAGAATCGGCGATAGAGCTTCTGTCACCAAATGAATTGGCAACTAAAATGATGACAGAGCTTCTGTTGCGAATTGAAGTAGCAATAGAGTTATATTTTTGTATTTTTTTAGGGTATTATTTTTGTAAAATTATTTTTAAAATGTATTTTTTATAAAAAAATCCTAGATTGGATGTGCAGTTTCTCTAGCTTGCAGTGCCTAACCTGAATTCTAGCTGGGAGTACCATTTGGAGAGAGGTTGTTCATCCATGAGTAAACAGGAAAAACAATAAGGAAATTTTTTTCAGGGGGAAAAAACTTGTAATCCACTGTGATCATCCAGTCATGTGCATGGTTAGCTCCAGAGTAATCACTTCAGATGATCGAAATATACTAATTCAAAATTCAATTAATTATTGCTGATAAGCATAGAACTGAGATCGATGCTGCAAGCCTGCAAGCACAAGACAACAGTGCTTTTGCGCAAAGTTTTTGCAGGTTCTCTAAAAAAAGCACAAGACAACAACGCTTCGTTACAAATGGGTCATGAAAAGTTATGGCTTAGATCTCCTGATCAACCAGATTAGGGATGGCAATGGGGATCCGTTCCCCGATCCCCGGCGGGGAATTCCTCTATTAGGGGACGGGTATGGGAAGAAATCGTCCCCGCGGGGATGGAAACGGGGAAAATTATTCCCCCGTTGGGGATGGCGGGGATGGGGACGGGGAGTTTTTTTCCCCGTGGGGACCCGGTTGGGGATCCAAATTTAGTTTAGTCCAATTTAGTTATTAGATTGGAAACATATTCTCTAGCCCATCATATTCACATTTTCATAAATGAGACAACATAATCTTCAATGAATGCATGTATTCTTTTTTTCCTTGTCTATTGATATGATTTTAGAGTTAAAATGGCTATAAACTCTTCTCTTGTGTGAAATTTTCATGGGATGGGTCCTCGACGGGCCCCGATATCCGAACAGGGGATGGGGACGGGATTTTCTCCCGAGGCGGGAACGGGACGGGACGGAAAAATTTTGGATCGCGGGGACGGGGACGGAGAGGCACTCCCCGGCGGGGAATGGCCCCGTTGCCACCCCTAAACCAGATGAATAAGAGGATGTAATTCTTGTTTCATCTTTCATATCAGTTTCAGAGTCCTTACAAAACATCATTATTGATTCCATAAAGAGTATCTACTGCTCCACCATAGCTAATCATCATATGAAATCAATTAATGGTGATTTGGATCAATCAACACACCACCATGCATGGACATGACCAAGCCACAGCCTGGCCAGACCAATCAACTCGCTGTGAAATTGAGTCCAAAAGAGGCAAAGAATTCTGTCTTCTATGTCTGCATGATCTTGCTCGGCCGGCGGCGCTGCCGCGCGGCGTCGGCGGCCTCGAGCGCGGTGACGATGGCCTGGAAGTCCTCCTCGCAGCAGGGGATGCGGAGCCCACCGGCCTGGTCGAAGCCAAACTCCTCGGCCGCGCGCTCCATGAGCTCCCGGAACGCCGGCCGGCAGAGGTAGCTCGTCGGCACCACGAACCGCCTCGCCTCCGTACCCACGTACACCGCGAAGTACCCCTTGGGCACGGCGTCCGCCGCCGCCGCCGCCTCGTCGACGAGCAGAGCGGTGCGCAGGCTCTCCCCGCGCACCGCCCTCTCCGCCTTCCTCCCGCTCAACCTCGGCCCACGGAAGTATCCCATCATCATCATGGATCCAAGAACAAGAACACCTCCTCTTCCTCCTCCTCTACCTTCTTGCAGGAGACTTTATTGGTGGTCGATCTCGATCGAACCTCCCTCGATGATCTTTGTATGATCTTGTCCGAGAAGAAGCTAAGCGTTCTTGGTTGGTTGGGGGGAGGTGCTCAACTCTTCTTGTTTGGGAGCTTGCATTGTTGTAGCCTCGTAGCAAGTGTGCTTTTTTTTTTAACAGAATGGTTGTTCTGAGAGGTAGTTGTCCCATTTTTTTTTTGAGAGCAACTACCAGACGCTACTTCCAACGGTATAGCATGGTTCATTAGGTTCATGGGTGAGTTTGAAGACTGTGCTTCACAGGTAAGTTTCATGATGTTTCACGGATAGGTTTCATGAGTTTCGTGAGGTTTCAAGTTTCATACGGTTCGTATTTCATTAAAAAAAGTTTTATAGATAAGTTTCAACCAAAGGTTTCATCAGACAACACAATGCTAACTTTTTTTAATGAAACACGAACCGTATGAAACTTGAAACCTCACTAAACTCATGAAACCTATCCGTGAAACATCATGAAACTTACTCGTGAAACCCGGTAATCAAACTCACCACAACCCTGAATTATGGTATACCAAGGAAGTGATTCCCAACGTATATCGTTTGGTAGCATTTCTTTTTTTTTGAGCGAACTCTCCCGATTCCTGCTATCAGAAATCATAAAAGTCTAATGTAAAAAAGTAAGGGTGAAAAATAAAATAGAAATATAGCTCTCTGTTGCATCTTGTCTTATAAAATTGGTTAGCTAGAGAAAAATTCATAACCAAATAAACGCATATTTCAAAAGTTGAAGGCAAGAGGTAGTTGTCCCATGTTGCGATAACTTCTTATTTTATCTATTTCCCTTTCTCTTTATCACCGTGACACTCGATGATATTTTCTTATTCTCTTTCTTCTCTATTCTCTTTCCCTTAAACTAAAAAAATGTTATTATTTTTAAATTTTCACCTAACTTTTTTAACGGAAGTATTTTCTAATCATTTTTAATCGAAAATTTTAAATGGACCAAGCTTCTTCACGGCAGTCAGTGAGGCCTGGCTGTTAGCGACTGTGGTAAAACGGATAGCTTAAGGTGCTCTTCACTAATGCAAGTTGGAGATTTGGGGCTACGTAGGCTATGATGATTTGATTCTACTCTTCACTAATTCCCATGTTCGGAAGGTAGTATAGTACCTTTCCACTTTCTTAGCATATATAAAGAATACGCATGCGAATATACACGTGTGATGCGTAAGTACGATGTGTATAGATTATGTGTGTCGTTCTTGTACCTAAAAAACTATACATGAATCTTTCGCAAACCTATATACTTTAATTATTTTAGAAAAATACTGCATGAATGGTTCATTCGTTTGGTTGGACTTGTTAGGCTTGTAAAATATGAAAGCTGGTAATTTTTTATGCCATAGTGTTAGTACGGAGTAGCACATGATGCGAGGGACTCACACGCGACGAGCTACACATAGAAGAGATCAAGAGATATTCTCGAAGGGCCGCATAAAGATTACCAAGCTTGTGAGTTGGCAACGGTGGCAAAACGACGTTGATGGCAGAGTGGCTGGGAGAGGACGAAATAGTACGAAAGGAATATTATTTGAGATTTGATAAACATCAACCGGATGTTTTTTTTTTTTGGTTGAAATCACCAAAATCTAGAACCATTAGATCATTGTTGAGATTCGGGAGTATCGATTACATCCGATCCTATGATTTGATCTAACGGCCCGGTGATTTTCGAGTGAGGTATCTAATGGTCCAAAATTTGGATGTTATTGTTGAGATTCGGGACATCCGATCCTATGATTTGATCCAACGGCCCGGTGATTTTCGAGTGAGGTATGCAATGGTCCAAATTTTGGATGTTAGTTAAGACAAAAATATCCGGATGATACCTATACACTCCCATATTATTTTTCCTTGGATGGAGGGCACGAAAGTATCGCCTGCAGTACGGATGGCACTAGGATTGGATTGCCAGCCACTTCCTTGTTTCTCGATCCAGCTTTATTTTTGTTTACTATTGTTTTTAACGTTAGATCAACTAAATTGTTCTTGATTTCTTCCGGCTTGCAGTAATTTGAAGGCAGTACATGCGCAATTCCCGTTCCGCCCCCCACTCTCTCACTCACCCACACATGAAGCTAACTAGCCTATTAGGTGTTTGATTGTTTATACTACATGATATATGTATGAGATAATTTAAGAAAAAAAATGATCCATGTGTTTAGTTATTTAAATAAAATCATCTCATTCTAGATAGTGAAATATAAATTTAAAAAATATTCTCTATAAATATTGAAATATTCCATTCATCCAAAATAATAGAACTAAATGTTATATGATGATTCCATCCTATTCCACCAAACACATAGTAAAGCCCATATGGAACTGGAAGGGAAAGAAGCAAGACATCATGCATATTTTTTTTCCTGGTCATGCAAAAAAAGAAAAAAGAAAATCAAATCTCTATAACCGCATGAAAGAACACGCAATTAATGGGCGCTCAATCTGGTTAAACCTGCCAGGCCAGGAGAAGTACACGGGCGGTACACAGTATATACATTTGTACAGCAGGAAATTGGTGCTTTTCTGGGGGGAAAAAACATTGGAGCTTCATCTATAAACTACTTTGTAGCATTACAATATATCCACGCCTTCGTTGGCGCACAGCCCATGACGCTGCTGCCGCCACCCAAAGGTCCCGACCTTATGGATCAGCCTTGGCTGCTTGTATCCTTGAAATGATTCAAAATTTCAAGAAATTTTCATGTTCTTGGAGCGCTAGGTATGGATGTTGTCCTTGACAAGATCTTGTTGATCAGCTCTACTTCTTCGTCATGTTCCTGTCGACCGTGAACACGAGGAAGGTGCAGGACTGCCGGAACTCGTGGCACTCCGAGTGGTGGCCGCCAAGATCGCTCCCTGTGGATGGGCTTCACAAGAATCCCTTCTTCGTGTTGCGCCTTTCATCCGGCTCTCTGGCCATCAAGATCTGCCCCCAAGTTGAGAAGTTTTTCAGAATATGCCTATATGTGTCTATGACATATGGGCTCGACCCATATGTCATAGACACACGAGAGGGCATATTTACAAAGCCACCTCAACTTTAGGGCATACTTACAATTATTTCTCTTATTTAACCGCCTGCCTATCATTCTTGATAACGGTGTCGGTGTTTGTCTGAATTTTTATCAGGGAAGGTTGCGCATTTTGGAGCAGGGTAGGGTACATGCATTCCAGACCTTTTCAGATGTTGCTTGTTCTTCAGTTTAGGTTTCAAGAATATGTCTTTAATTGTCTTGGAATTAAACAGTATGTTCTTATTATTCAACTCATCGGTGTGACCACTTCATCACATGGTCTGAACGATCGCTTGCGATCATAGATAAACCTCAAGAGATGGTAGGTTTGTCCGACAAAGTTGTTGTGTATGGTTGCCGCTGGGACACTCGAAATCTAACAGATGGCAAGATATGGCTCAATTGCAAAGCCACATGCGAGTTCTTGTGGTCTCTATTGTAGCGTATGTTGGATCTATCCTAGGGATTGTTCTCGATGTATGTCCGCAGTGCGTCGAGGCCAACTCGCAAGTTGAACATTCTGCTCATCACCATCACGTTGGTGCTTGTACAACTTATGACTGCATCTCATTGAACTCCAAGGTAAGCACTCTCAAATCAAATGGTGTTGTCAATTGAGATGGGGACCGAGTTCTACTGGTGAAATTGCATTGTTCTTTTGTCAAAATCAGGTCAAGGCAAAGCTATCCGCACTGTGTCCGATGGGAGTGTACATTGTGTTCCTTTGCTGACAAAGCAATTAGAAGGTAAAGATTCAGATTCAATCTCGATCGTTACAATGAATATCAAATTAATTCACTCCATGACACAAGTTTCTTCCTTTTCTTTGCACGGTGAATTTTCCCCACAAATAGTGAGCCACACACAGAGATTTGCAACAAGAAAGCAGAAGCTGCAACAAGTGCAGATTGGCTCAACATCGCGGTACACACAATGATGATTCTTATCTTTGGCGATAGCTCAATAGAATTTTTTTTTTACTGAAAGCTCAATGATGATTTACCAAACGAAAAAAAAGACATCAACTTACTGTGTATTAGTCTGATGAACTGGCATTCTATTTCTAACTGAAAAACGAAATGTCTGACTTTGGCAGAGTTTTGTTATCGCGGTTATTGTCATCGTCATAGCGACTTTCTCGACGGGAATAGATTCTAAATGCTTCCAGGTATGTTGTCAACTGTATTGAACTGATCACCGGATGGGTGAAGGATACCATTCGAACTGAACTTCCTCATGCATTTGCAGTTCAAGAAGACTGAAGTTGAGTCCGAAGACGATATCCCTTACGGGTTCGGCTTCTTCCATTTCGTGTTTGCCATGGGCGCCATGTACTTTGCCATGATATTTGTTGGTTGGAATGCGATCAAACCATGGAAAAGTTAGTTCGCATAAAAATCTACTCTCTTTAATTTCAGAAAGATATTTATGCAAAGTGACAAACTACTACTACTACTACAAAAAAAAGAGAGTAGTTGTTTGGCAAAGTAGTTAATTTACTCCAAACACAATTTCATATATGGACTAATATTATGTTGCCTAAATTTGAAAAAACATTATGATCCGCTGCCTCGTGGAAGATGGATGTTGGATGGCGAGTACATGGGTACGTGTTGCTAACGAATGGCTAGCAAAGAATCGTGTATAGTAAGTGAACTAATCCCTTAACCCCATCGAAATGAGCACACATTGTCAAAAATTTGTAATCGTATCTTCGCCGTGTTGAAAGAAATTATATGTGCATCAGATTTATCGACGGACCAATGCTTGCACTTGCAAGATGGATGCTCATTGCTCCAATCATCCGGAAGAGAAGGCAAGTGGGTTAAATCAACGCTACATGAATGTTTGTCACTCATGAATGTTAGAAGACACCGCTCGACCAAATCAATTCGGAGAACAATAAGTACTTTTTACTTGACTGTGGGGCTGAATTATTTGTGTGGGTTGGTCGAGTAACACAAGTGGAGGATAGGAAAGATGCAAGTGCAGCAGTTGAGGTAAACCCACAAAAAATCATTCTCATTTTGTTGCCTTGTTGAAAGATGTAATCCTATCCAAACTTTGCCCTTGTAGGAATTCATTGTTAATCAAAATAGGCCAAAGACAACGAGAATAACTCAAGTGATTCAAGGCTATGAGAATCATACATTCAAGTCTAAATTTGAGTCATGGCAATAAGTAACACAACAGAAATGCCGGTGTAGAGGAAGGCCGAGGAAAAGTTAGGTGTAGTATATTTGTTCTTGTTCAATGGGTACAAAATTTATCCCTTCGATCATTCTTGATAAGATTTGGTCTTTCTCTAGCGCTGTTGAAGCAAAAAGGTGTTGATATCAAGGGAGCCTCAAAAAGCAACGGCAATATCTCCTCTTTTGATGAACAGGTACATTTTAATCATTTGTGTTAGTGTTGAAGGATTTTTGTTTATTCCGATATCAATTAATTTTTCAAACTTTACGCCCGAGGAAGGGATAACTCTCCAAGAATAAAATTGAAAAAATCAATAGGAAAGTAGGAATTATTAATCGATGTGAGACCGAGTTCCTCGAGTGGTCATTGGGGCAGAATGATGTTAGTATTACAGTTTAGTGTATATCTTATAAAGTGGAGGGTTTTCAATGGTCAATGTTTGTAGGTGGCTTTTGGAACATCAACAAATATGTTGATTGACCTTTAATTGTTGTTGCTTAATATTTACTTACCAATTTAAGCATTTGGTATGGAAGTTGTCGTAAGGGCTTGATCTTTGGCAACTTCGTCGAATTGCTCATCAGCTACCTGCGACTCGCCACCGGTTACGATTTCCGGGTAACCATCTATGTTTTGCTGGAGAAATGGATTCGTCTTCTGAGGTACAAAATGATCAGAATTAACCTCGATCCCATGAATCCCATCCCATCACATTTTCTTTCTCAATTCCTAATGCATTGGTAAGGTAAAAGATGATCTCGAAAGAAGATTGCTCTACCTCGGGGACCTGCTTGCTGGAGGTATGGGCCGCTTCCGTGTTGTTAATCTGATTGTTCGGCAGGAAGACCGCTTGCTTGTTGTGTTTGAAGCTCATAAGTACAGACATCTTTTGCTGTTTGCCCATCGAAAGCGCCTCACATTGGCTACTCATCTCCATGAATGGGATGTCGGGTGCCGTTGACACTGAGCATCTTCCAGCCTGAGATGAGGTGACAGTTACGACCTGTAAAATGCAAACAGATGATGGTATAAACTGATCGTGTCGGACAAAAATATTTTTTCATAGAGAAAAAATCATCACTGTTCAAAGCACTAGCAAGCTGATACAAGAACCATTATCTCTTTGCTTCAGCACGTCAAAGATACAGATACAACATAGAAGAATAAAATGGATTATTCAGACGAAAAAAAAAGACAAGAAAAATGTCCAAGTACTTCTTTCTAGTTTGACTATGCGATTTTTAGTTCATTGGTATATGAATGATGATACCACTTGTAGTTTATAATGAAGCCAATTTCAATTTGTGAAATAAAGAGAAAAGAGGAAAAGGAAGGCGATGGATTCAGGGAACAAGATGAGCATCTTGTTTCTAGAAGCTCATCAATACCCAGAAGATTTGTTGTGGGCACAGACATGTCTGTAGTAGTTGGTGTAGTTTCACAGACTTCCACAAAGGTATCGTTGTCATTTGCCATATTGATAAGTTCAGCCTGCTCAAAATTTTCATGTACTTAAGAATGGAATAGAAATGTGAGAAATATATCTGTGACGGTGACATCTCAGATACCTCTTGAAGGTGGGGATCTTCATCACTCGATGATGGATGATGCTGAATTTGTCTTTTTTTGCTAATTGCTTCAAAAAGTGAGGACTTGTTGGACACATGTCATCGGAGAGAAGTCACTTAGCGATTTTTGACTTCCTATATTTTGTAACTCCTTAGTATTGCAGAAATTGGAAAAAGTCGTAAAAAATATCTTTGCATGAAATTCAGCTCAAACAATGTATTTTTTCTGGAACAAAGTTCAAACAATATAAAAGATGCTTAAGAAGAATGGATGCAATATTACATCTGGTAAATCTGTTATATTGTTCATGATTGTAGAGACCATGAATTCTCGAGAATGACTCTCAGTTAGTTCCACTGCTGAAAGAGACTTCATTGCATTATCGTCATCCTCTGGCGATCCGTAGATTTCTTCTGAGTAGTCTTTCACAACCTGAAGTTTGGTTGCATGTACTAAATGAAGGAATGGATCCACCTGCCAACAAAAGCAACACATAAAGTTTAGCTATTAAGTGTACATGGTAAATAAAGAATACATCAAAGTAACAAAAATGCCACCATGAACAAAATTACATGATTAGTGTATAACAGATAATATTCTTACATTGCAACAAAAATGATTGGTGCAATTGAAAGCCAATTTTGTGTATGCATTACCAAGTACCTCCTCACAAGTTTGTTCAATTGACGAAAAGTGTGCACTCTTTAGGATAGTATTCAGTTATACCAGGCAAACTCTACCAAAAACAAGACCTGAAGAGGTGAGGGAATTTGATCGGACATACTGTTCTTTCATTGAGCATTGATTTACAAATTGGGACAAGAGGTGCCACATTGAAAGCTCTTGAACAGAACACAATCATAGATGTAGCCAGAGTAAACAAGGACCAACGACAAGATGGTGGCAATGAATCTAAAAAAACAAACAGCAATAAAATGGTTAGTTAATGAGAATGAGATGGTAAGGTAATCATATGCAAAAAAATGTGTTGTTTACTACTGCCGCTAGTTAGAGTAATTTAACCACCTCACCTCTTCCTCCGAGTGAATGGCTCATTAAAGAAAATGCAACCTGAAAACTCGGAGCAAGAGCCTCAAAGTTGATGTCTGTAAGAGCAAAAGGAGAAAATGTAAAAAACAAAGCCATGTTTTAAAAGTGATATCTATTTGAAAACATGATCATGAAATTGAATTTCTAAAGCGTGGAAAGAAAATTACAAATGAGACATAAATATGAGGCTAACAAAAATGACTGAAAGAAAACGGTGTATGAGATTGATCTAGAAATTTCTCATATAAGGTCAGATAACCAAATCACATATTTTTTACAGGAAAAGTAAACATCCTTATGCAAGCTAAGTTAGGAATGCACATACACCAGATGACCGTTAATATATAGAATTACCTTTGATCCGGAAAACAATAGAAGCAAACTGTAAGTATGAGAAATAGCTTCATAATTTTTGAGAATTTTTACTGTGCACTACCATGGTAGTATATAGCGGTAGTAGAAATTAAATCTGACCGTTGATTTGTCGAGGGTATTCTAGTCTTTTGGCTTGGGGTCAGGGCGGTGCTGAATGCCATTTTGCTCAATTACCATTATACCCCTCCACGAGACACAGGGTTGGTTGTTGGCTCAGAAAATTATTTACTATTATACCCCTCCACGGGTTATACTATTACTACCCATACTATACATGGTAGTATAGTCAAATCTAATATAATCTCAACCTTTGGATCTAACGAAATAGACGGCCCATATTCATTCTTGTGTATTGTAAAAGAGCTCTAATTTTTAGGAGTATTTTTAGGAGAAATGGCTTGAGTCCAGATAGATGACAGCAAAACTGTGGCCTGATGACTGCTCAATCTCAACAACATCGATTCCTGAAAATATGCAAAAGGTAGTTAAAAGGATGTACAAAAGCTTTGCATGATAGTTACTAGCTTGCTATGTATCACTGAAACACGATACCGGTAAATGATAACGGTATGGCAATACGGTGATATGTAATTTCCCAAAAACAAGAATCCGACGATACAACGAGTATATATATATATTAGAAAAATGTAAGAGGGAGAAGGCGACAGCGGAGGGAGAAGACGGCGACAGCTTGCAAAGGTAGAAGGCGGTGGTGAGATTGCAGAGGGGAGAGACGGAGGCGGCGGTTGACAGGCTGGTAGTAGGAGAGAAGGGAGGTGACAGCGGCTTGTAGAGGGAGAAGGCGACGACAATGAGATTGCAGAGGAAGAAGGCGACGACGACCGCTGGGCTAGGTAAGAGGTGTGGCGGTGGTAAGACTGCAAAGAGAGAAAGGAGGGGAGCTGCCATTGGTGGCCCATAGGCTCGATGGAGGTTTGGAGGGAGGTGGTGACTAATGCTGATCGTCGGTGAAATTTGGGTAGAGAGCAATGGACGGGTCTAGGGATTTTAGCGGAGTCAGCAGTAGGAGAGATGATTAGATAGAATGAGAGAGGGATTTTAGAGTTAGGAGAGATGGTTTGGATTGGGCTTAACTTTGTGTTTTAAGCCTGCAAGTATTTGGGAGTATCGGAGAAGGATCGGGATTATTTTTTATTAATTTAAATGCTGAATTTCATCAATCCTTTGTGGAGGATCGCCAAATCCGATAAGTATCCGATACCGGTATGGTAATTTTGCGAAGGATTGGTGATTCATAGCTAGCTTGTTAAATATTGAACATAAGACTGAGATCAGGTTGCACATCACAGAACATACCATTTCGCTACATGACTCAGTCAAGGAATTTTGGCCTTCCTTTACGAACATAGGAGATTGTAGAGATGATGAAGGAACCTTGTTCAAAGATAGATTTGTGACTTTCAAGCTGTGTCTCCGGCTTTGCGAGCCTGGCAGGTCCTTGGGTGTGGCAGTTTCATCATCAATACCGTGCAAAATTATGTTCATGCTTTCTTCCTGTTCATTTTCTTTAAAGGAATTTTTGTCCCTTCTCAACTTATCAAACAAAGCAGCTGAAGATCAAAAGACAGAGACAGCCCTTGAGAGTGTCCTCTGAATATCTTGCTTCTTACACTGACCTGGGGATGTCGAATGAGGAATGGGAGAAACAGAAGATGGGACAAGGACAACAGAAAATATGCGGTGTGCAGCAACACGAGTTTCATGATCAGGGTGAACCATTGCTAAGAGTAATTGATGAAAAAGTGCTTCTGGAAATACCTGGAAAATACGACGGAGAATAAGTATCCAAATAAACACAAAGTATTGCCACTAAGAGAAATTCAAACTTTTACATTTATATGTTTCGACAGCATACCTTATTCTTATACAACAAATTCGGTATAGAAAAAACTATTTGGGCTGTGCGGTAAACAACACATGTAGTTGCTATAGCAACAATAGGAGTGCGTGAGATGTTTTCTAGCATCACAGACATCATATCAAGAACAGGTCCAGCATCACCTATCTGATCAATAACACCAGCCTAGTAAGTTGTATGCTTATAAACTATGGAAGAGCTTCATTTGAAGCTAACCATAATGATATTATACGCCAATGCTAAGAAGCACCTGGCTAGAATCAAATTCACAAGGGATAAAGGTAAAGTGCAGCAAGTAGCATATATCAACAAAATGTTTCAATTGGAGAGAAAAGGACCTTCTTTGACAGCTAGACTATGCATTCATCAACAGCCTTCCTGAGTTTGTCATTCCATTTTACCACTTCCAAATCTCTGCTGCCAAGAGTAACATGCAATGTCTTCTTCATATGTCTTGCAAGATCACTTATAGCACCTATGGTTCTTCTTTGAAGCCTTAGCTCTTGATTGTTACGCAAGGGCACTATCACCTCCACAATGTTGTTGCATCTCTGGTTGCTTCAATACTGAGACTTGTGTTCAAGATGCTTTACTAGTATTGATATCATCAAGTTAATGTTTTGCCTCGCAGGCTAGGTTAAAATAAATACAAAACATTGTCATGTGCATAACAAAGGTCTAGTTTCAGTTGCCTTGAATGGGATGTAATGGAGCACCTGAATTTTCTATTAACATACACAGAGAGCAAATGCATTCTGGGATGACCATGAATTATTATTATCAAAGTGTCGAAATAGGGATTCCAAAACACGACGGAATGTAGTTGCCTCTTTGGACAGCTTGGCCATGTTGTGCACAGATCCTTGACCAAAAGTTAGGATCCTTGGCATCTTCCAGAACACGGGAGTTGGTTAAGAAACTTACCAATGAAACAAGAGGAATGACAGATTGAAGTGAAGTTTAAAGAAGATGAATTACACAGCAAATTGAATTTCTCCTTATCACTAACTATGCTCTTCCACGAAGGTATCATAGAGATGGTAAATAGGGAAGGAGAGACATGACCCTTTGTTTTAAGGATTACTTCCACCCACCGATCGCTCAAGCTTCAATTGCCTCCATTGTCATTTTGCATCTTCTGAAGCCTATAGCTTTCCAATACTACTTTAACAACCTAGCAGATATAGTGAAAAGCAATGATAAAATTTGAGAGCGCAATATGCTTGCAAAAGAAACCCACATTCCACCATCTAGGCAAAACATATAGCAGCCAATAGCACCGTCATATATGGAATAGGAATTATATTATAGCCATCAACATTTGAACAGTCTTGCATAAACAAGCATAACTTTTTATAGGTTGTACACTGTAGTATTTCAACTGTCATGCATAAGCAAACATCTAAGGTAAAGAAAATGATGCCAATCTAGAGTTTGTAGGATGCATATACATATAAAAGAAAGCAAATGCAAGAACTATTGCCAGCTACTTACATTATCAAACTTGGATGAGATATGAGAAAGCTCACCCATAAACCAGATCTGTTCAACACAAGAAATTGAACAATATTGTTAATAGTGAAGCATATTTGGTTTAAGAAGTTTGCAGTGCCTAGATTAATAAGTTGTAATAAACAAAAAAGAATCAGAAGGTCATTAGTCACTAATATCTGGCAAGACACACTAAATCACTCAGAAATCAGGACAACTCCATGATTTATAGTGGAAAACATATTAAAGTGTTAGACCATTTTGAAGTAGCAAACAACTGGATATTTCAATTTTAGCAGAATGGTGAGAAATAGAACTATAAGGATTTACCCATAAACAATGAGTTGTAAATAGTCAAATTGTGGGTCCACCAACAAGCACGTCTGGAGATAAGGAATACAAAAAAAGACCAAATTGAGATGGAATTAAGGCTACACTTTTAACATTGTTGCCCAAATTGTAAGTCCCCTGACAACTCCTTCAGATTTGTTTGATCAAAGTGAAATGCATGCCTAATATGACTTGGTGAAAACGTAAGGGACAACCGATACATGATAGCTATTCATCAAATCATGCAGGACATTCCCTCAAAAAAAAAGTATCATGCAGCGTGATCAATGTTCAAGAAGGCGCTAGGCGGGCGGCGAGCCACAGCCTAGCGCCTAGGCGGATTAGGCGGAGATTAATCGGAACTAGGCGGTTAGTCCTAGGCGGCACACTATACTATATAATAGTAGATAGAAGCAATAGAAGCTGCCTAATAGAAACTACTAGGGGCTAATAATAGAAGCAATTAAGCAAATAACTAAATAATTGGTTGGGAGTGATTTGGAGCCACGGTTTGAAAGACACAAAATAAGCAAGAACTATTGTTCATATAAACAGTATTAGGCTGTAAAACGAGGCCCAACAAATAGGGTAAATAGGGGATCGGCTCCCCTGTCTACCTCACACGAGCTCGAGTGCGTGCGAGAGAGGGGGGAGGAAAGAGAGAGAGGGAGGATGGGACCGGTGGCGTTGGCGGTGACGGCGGGAAGGTGGTCAGGTCGAGGCACCGGTGTGTGAGAGGAGAAGCAATGGGCTGGAAGAGGAAGTGGCGGCGGCGGAAGAAGCAATGTTCTCAGGTAGAGGAGGAGGCGGCAAGGAAGCACTGGATCTGGGAGAAGAAGCGGCACTCACGACGAGGAAGCGTGTGAATACTTATACCAGAGGTACCCACAGAAGGTCTCGACGGGTCATGAGGACCCTTCGCTGCTTGAGTGGTCTGAGGAGCACTCAGACCAGCCACACGGTCGACTCCTAGCCCACCGGGTTTGGTCGGGGCTCCCGAGTGCTCCTCTAGGCCGCGGGACGGAGTGCGCCTGACCTCCGACCCGGCCGGTGGTGGGGCCTCGGCAAAGTCCGTCTCAAGAACTCGCCACGTCATCGATCGACCTCGAGGTTGGTCAACCCCGTCTGAACAGAGACAGACCTGCAGGATAAGCGAACCTTCGAGGCAAGCGCCAGAGGCGCTTCTGCAAGGCGCCTACTTCTGACAAGCACACAGAGGACAGGAGCGCGCCTTCCCAACGTAGCGCCGCTAGCTAACTCTACCGACAGGGCATAGCTGGCTGAACCTGCCAACCCATCATGACATATATGGGGACCTGTCAGCTCTGAAGACCGTGAACCGGATCACTAAGGAATAGTGCGTCCCAACCACTCTTCTCTCTCACAGTCCCGTGTAACCTGCTCCCTCCGCTTATATAAGGAGGCGGGACCTCGAGAAGGGCTCGCTCGCTCACAGACACCGCTCCCCCCGCCAATATTGCATCTCGCTCCCCGATCCGAGCGATCGTTTGAGGCTCTTCACTTCCTGCGCGAGCGAACGCTAAGGGCATCCTTAGCCCTCGCATGTAATCCACCATGCTTTGAGCAACGAGATCCACCACCTGATCGAAGTAGGGACGTTCACCGAACCAGTATACATCTGAGGCTCCTCAGCCCGATCCAGTGTACATCCGAGACTCCATGAGTCAACCATCAAGGAGAGGGGGCGCGCGGCCCCTTGACCTACAAATACGTCTGCCGGTTTTACGAAACACCGACACGGCGGCGCTGGGCAAAGGAAGCAGCGACGGCGGCAAGGAAGCGGCGACTGCAGGTAAGCCCGTGTGCCACCGCTCCTTCTCCAAATCAGGCGCCTAGTCGCCGCTTTCCTGCCAGCGCAGGCCGAATAGCGCCGTGACTAGGCCCGACTAGCCCCTTGGACCGATTTTGACCGCCTAGGCAGGAATCCGCCTTAGCTCGCCGACTACCTTCAAATCTAGGCGGGTTGTCGCCGCCAACGCCTAGGCGCCGATTAAGCGATTTTGAACATCGGCGTGATTTACCATAGTGAAAGGGCTTGCGGTCGACGACGAGTGCATTAGCCTTTCTTCTTCCTTTACTACCGAGCTAGTTTGCAGAGTCTTGGAATAAGTTCTTCCAAATTGAACTGATATGTGCTATCTATCATACAAAAAGCATAAAAAACTTCGATAAAAGTCACATTTCATAATTCCTAATTGTCTTTGGCTGTCTTCTCTTCTAACTGTGTCTTTGGTTTTCTTGATATTAAAAAAAGGGCAAAACCTTATCAATCTGACAGATGTATTGGCAAATAATGTAAAAACCTAGCAAATAATAAACTGGTAACAAGATTAGCTGGAAACAAATACAAATAAGTTAAGCAAATGTTACAAAAATTGCCATATTATTCTAGTCACCATGCAACAAGCAAAGAAAAATGAGACCATATTCTTGCACAGTGTGCTTTCAATAGCTAGAATGAACTAGAAACATCAACAAATCAAACTTCTTCGACAGAAGATATTCTAGCACAAGCATAACATGTGCATTTGATCACATAAACACGCTTTCAAGCAGAAGTGATGCCCCGAAATGAAATGGAATTCCATTATATCTCATTGGGCAATCTTGCAAATGTCCTCGTACTCAACAAACCTTGAGAACCTTCCCATCATAGAGGCCCTTCTCAACTTTGCACTTTGGCACGAATCTCTCTGTGTCCACCGAGAGCGACCTT
Source organism: Guadua angustifolia (assembly GCA_036346375.1). Classification (NCBI taxonomy): domain Eukaryota; kingdom Viridiplantae; phylum Streptophyta; class Magnoliopsida; order Poales; family Poaceae; genus Guadua; species Guadua angustifolia. The sequence goes on along the minus strand of CM070504.1, from coordinate 15,262,166 downwards.
GCATTTGATCCTCGATAAGCCCGTTAACAATCCACACCACCCACCAATCTGCGGGATCAACATCTCAAGCTCATCTTGGTCAACCCGGAGAACATGCTTGCTCTCCAAAGATCTCAATCTCCCGACATACTTATCAATCACCCTCTTCACAACCCCCTTCGCTTGTAGTACCCCTTCTCCGCCAAATGACTTGCTCATCACCTTGACCACAATCCCGGCAGAGCCAATAGTCCTTCCAGTTGCTTCGCTCCTTGGCCTTCTCCTCCTCCTTTACCAGCTCATCCAAGATCGACCTCCTCGCGTCTTGCTTTCACAACATCCTTCCCGTTCTTCTTGGCCAACTCATCCTTTCCCGGGCACCCACCTCTTCCTCTTCCTCAAAACCAAATTTCACCTTTGGCTTATCATCGAAAGGGTTAACCTTAGGCCCCGGTGCAGGCCCATTGGAGTGCAATCGCAATCTTCCTCTTTGCCTTGTTGGCCTCTTTGCATCATCCTCAAGTTCTTCTTCATCCTTTGTCGAGCCCGAATACTCATAAATCCTTTGTCGGGGAGGGCGGAGAGGACGGACGGACGGGGACCGCCGGTCGAGGATGGCGAGGGGAGCGCCGTCCGGAGAAGAGAATATGCCGTCAAGGGGGAGGGAGCCGCCGGTGCTGGGGAAGGGATTCGGAGGGAGGGTAGGCGATCCAGATCTGGAGTGGAGACTCTGGGAGAGAGACGGGGACAGGGTCACCGGTCACGGACTCACGGGAGTCAAGGCCAAGCCGATTAGCCGAAAGCATTTGGTGGTAGGCTCAAGTCACGCAAGCGGGGTGGGGTGAGTAAGGCCGTAAGGGTGACGGCCTAGGCTCGACGAGTGACAAGCCGGCGCTGGCGTGAGGGGATCTGCAGCTGCGCAGCCATGAGGCCCATGACCCAGACAATCCGGATATCCGAATTACCGAATACCCGATATCCGTTTTCCCATCCATATTTTCCGGATAGTGGGCGTTCCGTATCCGATCCGGTATCCGTTTATAAATATCCGGATCCGGATCCGACCCAATATCCGTTTTGCTTCCCGGATCCGGTCGAAACCGGATCCGCTCCGGATCGGGCGGGAATTATCCGTCCCGTTTTCACCCCTAGTCCCGGGCTCATCTGCCTTGCACATGGCTTGTATAGTTGTACGTACGGGATACTAGGGTAGCAGGATACGCCAACCATTGTCAAGGATTGAAGGGTCAGTATCTCTGGCTCTGCCATTGCCCAAGTTTTGTTTTTTTTTTGCCTCAAGTATTTTTTTTGGCAAGTTTGGTCTGACTAAATTGCAAATCTAGCATCTTCTCAACTACAGCAACCATAGCAGGTGGACCAGTATGGTTTCATACTGTAGCAGGTGATACATATTGCTTCCTTTCGTGGTTGAGAAAGGCCAGCTTTACAATTTCGTTCGAATATAGAGCAAACTCGTAAAAAAAAGGGGTTAGGGGGACAAAAAAAAAAGACAAAAAAACTCACTATTGCCATCCCAATGCCAACGTGCATCATGATGCGGTGCCATGATTGATTTCTAATCGGACTGTGACGAGTAATAGCACGAACCCAAGGTTGGTTGGCTACTTGGCTAGAGCCTGAAGGTAGCTTTACATATGTTTTTCAACCAATCATGCATTCACGCTGCTCCGATAACACATGACATCTAAAAGTTGGGCACTTTTGCTATGAAATGATTTGAGAATCCTAGATTGATCATTTTCCAAAGAAAAAACATATGAGACAGGTAAAGCGTGACATTTTGGGGCCCATAGCTCCAAATGCTCAAGAACGAAAGAAACACAAAAACACAAGTTTTCCAAAGCAACAGAACCCAGCTAGATACGGCCATTACTGGTCCTCCACGACATGCTTCCCACCACGCCCGCGCCGCAACCCAAGGCACCCCTCGGGGGATCCCGATCTGCTTCCACGTGTCGCCCGGATCGCTCGCACGTCCGCGTCTCGCTCGTGGCATGGAACGGCAGGCCGGAGGAGCGAACGGAATTAGAACGTTGGTCTGACACGTTGGGCCCCGCAAGCCAGGGGCCCACGTTGCAGTGAGAGAAATCGTCATCTATTTTCGTCGGGCTCGCTCCTGCCAAAAGAATTTCCGGAGGAAGTGGTCCTCGTGCGGGCGAGTAGGAAGGAGGAGAGAGAGAGAGAGAGCGAGAGAGGGAGGAGGAGGGGATCGAGAGAGACGAGCGTAAGAGGAGGGGAAAAGGGGGGAGAAGGAGGGGGTGGTGGTGGGATCGATGGCGTCGTGCGCGCTGCTCTGAGATTTTCTGATCGCGCGGTGGTCGTAGGTGAGCCACATTGCCGCCTCTGCTTCTGTTCGTTGGTGCTTTTTTTTTTTTGGGGGTTGATATGCCGCTTTTCCTCTTTAGATTGGGAGATCGAGTTGCTAATGATTGATGAGAGGCAATGGTGTTGCGTTTTCGTCTGGATTCGACACGCGTGCTGCGTTCATTTTGGGCTTAGTTCTCGACAATGGCACACGTTTCTGCGTGCCTTCTTAGGTTTGCATTTGAGAGGAGCATTAACCGGAGAGAGGTGGAGGGAGTGGCGCATTGCCTTGTTGCGATGGATTCTGTTATAGGTGCCGTCGGGTGATCTGCATGAGGATCGTTGCAGGTCTAGCTGGAGAGTTGGTCCGTTAGATGTTTCCTTGGTCGTGGAAATAAGAGCAGGAGGGTATTTCACTATGATAATTCTGGGATTGTGTGATGCATAGTGTAAATTCGCTTAATTGATCTGTGTTCTGGGGCAAATTTTCTCAAGGAATTTGTTTCCTCAATTGTTCGAGTGGAGGCGGACTTTGATGTATTCTGATTGGAGGGGTACTTTTGATCTGTATGCAACTAGAACTCTCTGGGCAGAAGAAAAATATTTTCAGCTAGCATTAAATTGCTTGGTGTTAGCCCAGAGGAAAAGGAGTTATGTCTATGTATATGGGCGAAATGTTGTTTGAGTGTTCTAAGGTGCAATTCTAGCGTTTATGCAGTTGTTTTCGTGTAGATAGGCTCCGCTTAGAAATTTAAAGTTGTGCTCACAATCCCATGATACTACTATGAAACAAAGTTCCAATTATTTGCGGGTTCATTGAATTGGAACTCCAGCTTCGTGGTAATAGTCTGTCATATTTAGTATAGTTTGTATGTTTACCAAGTGTCTCTCTGTTAAATTTTACTTCTCTTTTGCAATTTTGCTTGTGATGTATATACTACAGGTCCAACTAATGGCTGTAGAAGCTTAAGCTGGTACTTAGGATAGATGCTGAAGCCAACTCAACAAATCGAAGCTGTTTTCCATGAGAGACTATATAAGTTTGCCTGCTTCAGTTTCTTCTTGTACATCCCTATTCCTCTGAAGCACTACTTTCAGTTTTATGGGCACGCACCGTGTTTTGGATTCCTATCACCTTTGTCCTTGGCTTAGCTGATGGATTATGGATTCATGATCTTACGAATAAATTAGACTAGTGTGTATGGAAGATATTGGGCTAATGGAATGGTTCATGCACATATTTTCAGTTACCGAGTACAATCAAAACTCATTTAACTGAAATACATACTGACTTTCAGTGTAGCTCTGAATTGAGTGAAGTTTTATCTGAAAACTCTACAATAGTGAATTCCTACTGAAGTTTGGTAATATCTTGTTTCATTTCTATCTCTTTTTTTTTTAAGAAGAGAATCTAGTAACATTGTACAATGCATCAATTACTAGAGAACATCAACTCACTGGCCAGACAGAAATCATCCTGATGTGTTCATAAGTCAGCCATTTAAGAAGACAATGTCAGCTTCGGAATTCAGAATTCCTTACCAGCAAGTAAGAGATTCGTATGCTTCACTCACAATTTTTTTTCTTTTTCTATATCTTCTCCACATTCCTTATACTGTTAACCATGTTGGTGAAGTATTTAACTACGTTGGTGAAGTATTTATTAGACCTCACCATTTAGCCAGTTTAGTGAAGTTCAGTTGATTTTGAGCTTCTCAGTTTGGTAGTTTAGTTAGTCAATAGGTGAAATGCCTTTTGTGTTTTTTCTAGTAGATTACTGGAGTAATGGAAATTATGGAATATGAATGTTCTGAGTTTGATTTCAATTATATTGAATGCCAGTTTCAGACAATATTGTAACAGCAACTTCTTCAGGCATGAATACTGAATTTCATTGTAGCACAAAAGAGAGATGACAAGCATTCCCTCTCAAGGCATGCTGAACAAATATATCATGGCTCATGACACTTTGAGTTGTGAATAAAAAAGTCAGACATGATATTTTCGAATGCTTTTGAACTGGCATTTTAGACTATTAAGGAATTACTATGGCTCTACTGTGCCTCTTTTAGCTTCTGGTTTACTGTTTCGTGACCTGTTTCTTTTGGGTTCTTTGTTGCTGTGTTTCTCATTGATAAATTTTAAAGGTTTATTTGCACTCTACTTTTGTTGTTTGAGTCATCATACTATTTAAAATCATTAAAAAGAGTAGCTTGGATTTCATAAAACAAGTTGAGCCCTACTAGTACTATACCTTTTGGTCACTGGACATTACAGTAGTTGGCTAGCTTAGTAGCTTCCATATGTTTTCTTTAAGGTGGCGTGTGTGGTATGTAATACAAGAGGAGGCAATAAAGACAAGAAAATATATGGGAGATTTCTAAATTTTATTGAGGAATGATATAAATATATAGTGTTTCCATAGCACCTTTCTCAATAGCATAAAACTAACATTTTGTCTTAAAAAAACCTTTATGATTAATTGGATTTAACACTATGTGCATACAAATTTGCTCATGTAAAGAGTTGCTTTTTTGCTTTACTTTTTAGCTAAACTCAAGTTCCACCAGGCCTGTTACATGACTTCACTGTTGCATTATGCTAAGTAATTTAGTATTCAATCCACTTTGTTTCATACTTTTGATAGGTACCATCTTCACAGCCTGCTGAGAATGCAGGTCAGTTCAGGGTCTGCCGATGTGGGGAGGGAGACCCAAATTTCCAGAACACAAACACATCTGAAACTGGTGACAGTCCACTAACCACTTGTCCTAATTGCCAGGTTTGTGGGATTTTCTTGCACTCAAAGGTTATGTCACGCAGTTCTCCAAATGACCTTACTAACGTCCTATTATTTCCTAGAGCAAGTGATACTCTGCTTGACACATCGTCAATTTCTTAGCTTAGTTAGCAGCCTGTTTGCCTGTGGATGTTTTGCATAAGCTATGTCACTGCTATGCATAGTTGCCACTTTGCATAATTGCAACTTCAGATTTACCGTTTTTAACTCTCAGTTGTGCTTCAATGAGCATATTATAAAAATGGTAGTTGATACATTGCTATTGCAAAATCACACTCTTAACTCTTAAGTCTTAATTCAGAATTATTTTCAGTGGAAAAAGAAAAATATACCTGGTTGCTTTTGTCCTAAATTACTGTATAGTGAAGTTTTCGTGACCAATTTTAAATATTCTTCTAGTGCAGGTTCTTAAGAGCGGACATTTACTGCTTTCATCTAAAGGTATGTTTCCTGATAACATGTGTGAGGGGATCGTAAATTCTGTTTTAGCATGGCTAGATTTATTTTTCTCCCTTTCTTTACCTGTTGGTTGTTAAAACATATGCTTGTCATAAAGTAAGAAAGTCTCCATTTCATATCTTTGCAACTAGAATGTTGTCCTTCAAATGAGCTAAATAGGACCAACACAATCTCTGTTCATTAATCGCTGCGCTTCAAGCACAGAAGAACAGCAAAACATGTTATACTGAGTCAGAGCAATTATGACAATGTCTTTTTCTATTTACTTGCGGAGAGGTGCTTCGATGCTTTTCGTTTTTAAAGTTGCACAAATATTAAAGTATAAATGAAGGGTAGATAGTGATCACTTACCCCTTCGCTTGCTTCAAAATTTGTGCAACTTGTATTGGGAGGAAATCTCGCTTGTGTGTTTGCGTCAGGTTCTTCTTTCCTATTGAATTAATAGATGAAAGACATCAGGCAGATACTACCAATTTCAACCATACTGTCTATCATGGAGATTTTGCTAACATGATAAATTATACCGTAACTTCTGTTATTATATCATAATTTAGTAGACAGGATATTAACCAGGTTAGTTAATTATTTTTTAAAAAATGGATAATCATTTTGAGTGGCATTAAGTTGGTATGGACCATGGTTCATTTTAGTCACTCTTCTACTGAATACTAAAAAGCCAGAAACACACCACATCTATTTAATTCTCTGCTAACCTGGAGAGATTATCGGGCTTTCTTCTCTATAAAATCATACTCTCAAAGGTTTGGGCATAGAGTAACACAAACATGTTTTGTCAAATTCCAAGTCTATAGGCTATCTAATTGCTTCACAATCATTATAATTGTGAGCCCAATGTAGAACTGTGCTTGATGATTTTTACTACATTTTGCTAGGAACTTATGTGTACAGTTAAGTAAGTGGATCAGAATGTTTCTACCTTTAACCCCATCTTTTGTACGTGGAAATTAATTTTGTAGAAGCTTGGTTACCCTACTTTTTTTTTTTTTTTTGCATTTGATCACTTTTACATTTGATGTGAAAATATAAATATTTGTAGCTACACTATTCTTTCTATTGTATTAAATGTGATAAGTAGCAGGAATTGGTTGGACAACATGGAAAAAGCGCTGGTTTATTCTTACAAGGACATCATTAGTGTTCTTCAGAAGTGATCCTGTAAGATATATATTGCAGTAGTTCCTTCTACGTCTGTTGCTTTTTTTCTTTAATTATACTGTATTGTAGGATAGCTGTACTTTGTTGTGCTTTTTTGCATCAGCTGGTCACTTGTAAAACTGTTGTGAATGGCTTACTTTGATGTTCGAGCTAAACAAATTTTATTGTAATAAAGAGCGCTCTAAGGTATGCACAATTTTATATTGTAAATTAAAGAAGCTTTATCAATGTTAAACTGTTAAAGAAGCTTTATCAATGTTAAACTGCTATTGACTGCTCATCAGGATATCTAATTCCTCTAGCAGATACACTTCCAAATCTCCATAGCTATATCATGTTATGAATAGCATTTGTTGTATTCAATATGAGGTTAATGACCAGAATATATAGAGTATATAAGGATACAAAAAGAAAGTCTATTTACTAGTGATTGCCCTGTTATGGCTGGAGGTAGAGTGTCTGCCAGCTTTCCTGGGTACTGTATTTTGGGTCTTCTGAGTATGGATGTACCTTTTGCTTGGTTCCTACAGACATAGGTTGTTTTCCTGGTTTTTATTAAAAAGACTCTTATAAAAATGTTCACTAATTCCTAAGCAGAATTAGATAGTAAAAAAAACAGTATGCTAACCATACCAAGTGTTTTTTCCCCTTATAAACACCATTTATAAATATCTAAATATACTTTTAATTTATTCAGAAAGAGAATTTTACAGCTTGCTATCTGTACCATCTGATCATCAATATCATCCACTCGATCAGGAGGCTAGAATGCCAGCGTCCCTAGGGTTGGAAGCTGGCGATTAGCACTTTCAACAGTTTTAGCCTTCCTTAAGGTAGTAGATGAATCCAACTAACAGAAACTTTACTTATAATCTTAAGTCCTTAACAATATGTTATGAACAACGAAATTGAGGTCTAGATGTTCAATCAGTTTGTATACCTTGTTATCCTATCTAGTTGCTGACATTGAGTCGGAGCATAATTAAAATACTCATAAGAGCACCTGAGCTGGCACCAAGAAGAAGCTTGAAAGGCAGGTTTTATAAGCCAATGGCATCGTATTCTCCTTATGCTCTAGTCTAGGTCATAACTCATAATGCAAGTATTGATACCCACACAACTAACGAGTGAGCCTGAATGTGGAGCGGAGTAGTTATTTTTTCATACCATCAGTTGGATATCAAAAGTAACAGAACGCGAATAGTAAGGCTACTTTTGACTGTCAGTGCAAACATTTCAAGAGGGTAACATGACTACAGCCACAAGTACAACTACTGAAGCATAGTTATTTTAGGATTGTTGGTGAACTTTTATGAAAATTGGCTCGTTAATTTATGCAAAATAAACAGATTACGTTATCTATAAACATGATAATTGCTCCCATTTTCTGCTTTACTTCCAGAATACACCTACCAGAGGAAGCGAACCAGTTGTTACACTTGGTGGAATCGACTTGAATAACTCCGGAAGGTATGCATTGAGAATTGAAATTTTGCTGAAAGACAAAAGTTCCTTCAATATTATCTGATTAGCGTATAATCTTGAGCAATATTTCAGTGTTGTAGTCAAAGAAGACAAGAAGCTTTTAACAGTGCTATTTCCTGATGGTCGTGACGGACGTACTTTTACTCTGAAGGTTGGTTGTGCACCTTGTGCAATTTCTTGGATAATGTTCTTTGTGTTTCCAATGGGAGGGTTGGCAGTGTGTAATGATTTGCTGGTCATGAGAAATGAATAGTGGGCAACAGTGCGGCTGTGGGATCCGAGGGCAGCAAAGTGGCTGTTGTTGGGGAGGGGCGTTTGTTCCATTAAAACTTAATAAAAATATCATACCTATGCGGTATGGTTTAGGAATTTAATGGTATGATTTTTCACCAAACAGGCAGAAACTACAGAAGAGCTCAATGAGTGGAGAAGTGCAATAGAGAATGCTTTGGCACAGGCACCCAGTGTAGCGAGTACAGTGGGGCAAAATCCAATATTCAGCGCTGACGTAACAGAACCTGCTGAAGGTCCAGTTGAACAGTGTAAGCTATGTTAACTTTCATCATTTTTTTGACGGGAAACAGTAGAGGAGGGCCCTACTGAAAATATATTAATTAATAATTAATAATAGGAGTACAGAGGTAGCAATGAAGAAGAAAGAGAAGGAGAAAAACCCCTAAACAATCCAGCTAGTAAAGCAGCCACCATAGGTGGAGACAATCTAGGTTTCGTCAGTTGCTTGACAATTGAGATGCTACATTATTCCCAGATGCTTACATCATGTCTCAGAAGTTGCAAGTATGGAGCTGTTGTATTTACTGACAAGTGATGGTTCTCTAGACCAAAGGAAACACAGCTTTCATTATAAACAATAGATAAGTCACAATTTTGCTGCATATATCAAATTCTTTACTTCAATTTCTTCAGACTCATTGCAAAATGAGACTGCACCAGTTTGTCATTTTCATTTCGAATATCTAGTAAAGTGTGGCCAAAAGTCTGTTCCAGGCTTCAAGTTGATGTTCAACAAACCTCATTGTTCACATCCTAAATGTGTTGATGATATAGAAATTCTGTGGAGCACTGACAAAATTAATTTTGTAGGACACATTCCAGTTTGATGCAACTTCATTTCTTCTGTTCTAAATGTGCTGAGGAATTAAAGTTTTATAGGACACTAACATATGTTAACTTTAGAGAAGAGATGTTTTTGCTATTCACAATTGTGCATCTTATTGATTATTGAGGAGATTTATATACACTTGAGGTTTATGGGCCTCGTGGGCTACATGGGCCAAGACACTAGATTCTCCATACATGCACACTTAACCCCCCACAAAAAAAAATCCTTCAAACTTAAGGTGGATCAGGAGGATCTGATGCATTGAGTTTGAGTAGGCGAAGAGGATCATCACAAGGGGCAACAAGATCAGCCAAAAGCCATTGTAGCCAAACAATCTCTGAGGGGGTAGTGGCAAGGGCTCGAACACTACAATCTGCTTCTTGGGCTTCCAGGGATTGAGTGAAATACCAAGAGAGATGTAGTAGTCAATGATAGATCGGCGACCAACAGGATCACTCGCCCAAGTGGAGTTAGAGTAAGCATGGAGCTAGAGCTAAGTTGAAATGGCATAAAACAGATGTCTGGACACAGTTCTCCTCAAGTATCTCAGCACACGAAGAAGGTGACCATAGTTGACTAAGGTAGGAGCTCTAACAAACTAGTTGAGCAATGTTTGGCCTGGTGATCGTGAGATAAATAAGATTCCCTACAAGCTAACGATAGCAGGAAGGATGTGTCAGAAGTACACCATCTGTAGGACAAAGTTGCAAGTGAAGCTCCATAGGTGTGGTAGTAGTGCGAGTATCGGTCCGGCCAGAACGAGTAAGCAAATCATGAACATATCGATGGTAAGAGATATAGTAGCTATCAGTATCCACATGAACCTCAATCCCCAAGAACTAGCTGAGTGGTCCCAAAATCAGCCATCATAAACTGTTGAGTCAATTTCTTCTTGACAAATGTCACATAGTCCATGTCATCTTCTGTGATCAACATATCATCCACATACAGTAGAAGCAGAGTACGACCACACTGCAAAGTGTGAATGAACTATGTGGGGTCATGCTCACTTGGAGAGAAACCAGCAGGTCGAATCACAGAACTGATACACTCAAATCAATCATGGAGAGCCTACTTGAGGCCATATAGAGCATGCTGAAGACAACAAACATAGCTTGTAGGAGCCTCAACACCTGGGGTGGTTGCATATTGACCTCTGCATGTAGATCACTATGAAGGAAGGGCATTTTTGACATCCATTTGAGATATAGTCCATGAGTGAACAATTTAATAGCAAATAATAAGAAACGCACTGTGGTCATGTGAGTAATAGGAGCAAAAGTCTCATCATAGTCTCACCTGTAAGACTGCTGGAAATCTCTAGCAACAAGGTGAGCCTTGTATCGCTCAACTGAACCATCTAATGTTGTCTTCACCTTATACACCCACTTGCAAGTGATAGGAACTGCCTGAGATGGTAAAGAAACAAGATCCTAGGTTCCTGTATGCTCAAGTGTTGCAAGCTCCTCAGACATAGTCATCTGCCACTCAGGTATATTGTCTACCTCCTGATAAGTACTCGGCTCAAATACAACACAAGCACGAGGAAAACCCCATATCTTGGGGCCTGAATAGAAGACGATCATGGAGAGAATACCGTGGTACTGTAGAAGGATCGCTAGAGTCAGTAATACTGATCGGAGGATCAAGTGAAGGAGAGAAAGACCGAGGATCGGAAGGAACGCTCGGTTGACGGACATAGTGGAAGGTCAACGGACAAATGTTTGTTGCTGCAGGATCTAGTGGAAAAGATACACTAGAAGGAGGAATTGGTGAGGACGGTGATGCTGGAGGCTGAACTGAAAGAGGAGCTAGTGAGAGAGGTGGAATAGGAGGTAAACACGGATGACAGGAAAGATGTGGACTCTATGGAAGAAGTAGGATATGTGGAAGAATGATAAAAGAAGTGATGACCCTCATCAAAGGTCACATCATGAGAAATGCTATGACGTGCTGAAGGATCATAGAATGATAGGCTTTATGCTCATGAGACACTCAGCAGATTGAGCGCTCAACTTTGTCTACTCACAAGGCGCTAGAAGAACATAACAGGTACATCCAAAGATCACAATGGGGAGGTGCTCCAAACAGGACCTTACCAGTGTTATTAATAGCACTTGTTACTTGTATTCATCATGAGGCCAATAGGCCATAATATATAAATGTACATGAGGGCACAAAAGGAAAGCCTATATAAGGCAATAGCAATCTAGGATACCAACAATCTCTATACAAGGCAATATAGGATACTGTATAACACCCCCATCAAACTCATGGAGGATCAACAAAATTGAGTTTGGAGAGATAAAAATTGTGTTAAGTTCATATCTGTTCCTTCGCGAAGAAGTCTGCTAACTAAAACTCTGAAGGCACATACTGAAGAGCTATAACCCGATCCTGCATCTGTGACCTCATCAACACCGATATGTTTGGTGAGCTCATGCTTCACCGAATCTCGAGCAATGCTAATAGCCCCTATACTGTCAAATAAAAGAGGAGTCGGTGTAGAAACAGAAACACCAAAATCCTCAAATAGCTACTGTAGCCAAGTAACCTCTGCTGTTAAAAGTGCCATAGCTCACAACTTAGCTTCAAGACTCAACAAAAAATTGTTGTTTGCTTCTTAGTTTTCCAAGCAATAAGGGAACCACCAAGAAAAACACAGTATGCAGAAAGAGACCGACGATCAGAGTGATTACTAGCCCAGGTAGCATTAGAATATGCCTGGAGCTGTAAGGAGCTAGAGCATGGGAATAAAAGATGGCGAGAGATAGTTCCACAAAGATATCGCAGAACACGAAGATGACTATAGTGAAGTGGGAGCAGAAATGAACTGACTCAAGATATGCATTGGATACGACATGTCAGGATGAGCGACACCAAAGTAAATAAGACTCCCAACAAGATGGTGATAGCGAGTAGGATTTTCAAAAGGTTCACCATCAGTAAGCTGGAGCCGAAAATGGATCAGAAGCCGAAGCTAGGACCAAAAGCCAAACTGAAGCCGGTGCTAAGGCCCAGTTTGTTTTAGCTTCTGGATTATGGGAGAAGCTGCTTCTGATTGTGAAAGAATCGGGCTGGGCCAACGGCGACTTCTAGGTTCCGGATCGGTGGCGAGAATCAGTGAGAATCAGGTTTCTGTTAGATTCTGATTCTATGTAGGAGGCAGCTTCTGATTGTGGGAGAAAGCTCTCCAAAATCCTTTCGTTTAGCAAACAATCCGCTTTTTTTTAACAGAAGCTACGCAAAAGCTAAAATGAACGGGGCCTAAGGATCCAAAATCGGATTAAATCCAGTTGTGAGATTCAATTCAAGTCCGGCTAAGGTAAGTCTTCGGTGAGCTCATGTCCGATCGGGTCTCTCAAAAAACGGAGGCTCGGTCACAAGCGACTTGGAACCGAGGCGTGGAGGGCGACGCCTAAGGCCGGGTAAGCCGGCGGGCCAGTAGACGGACGTCGATGGCAGGGCCACACTTGAGGTAGGCTGGCCGAAGCTGATCCTGTTGGTCGAAAGGCAACTGACTGAGGTGTCGAAGGCAGTCAATCGGGCGTCGGTGTCGGCCGAAAGAACAGTGGGGCGGCCGAGCCGAGACAGCCAAAATGAGGCAGGGCCTCGAGCTGGCACGACGTCTACGCGGATGGCTGACATGGAGGAGGCTGGATCGGTGTTGATGGTGTGGCCTGCTGCAATCGTGGGCCAGCGCGGGCAGCAGTGGAGGAAGTGGCGCCGACGCAGCAGATAAGCGCAAATGGCTGCCCCTGGGAGTGGAGGCTACTCCTCCCAGGGGCAACAGCGGTGGCAGAAGACGATGGGAAGCTAGGGTTGCAACACGGTAAACCGTAACCCTAAAACCTATTGCTCTGATTCCATGTTATGAATATCACTTATTGTATTCATCATGAGGCCAATGGCTATAATATATAGATGTACAAGTGGGCACAAAAGGAAAACCCATATAAGGCAATACTTATACAAGGAAAACTTATATAAGGAATACATATATAAGAAGAGTCTATATAAGACAATATTATACCCTTAACTGGTCGTAGGTGAACATTAAGCTCCATAGGGGTCTTGGCTGTGCATTGATTAGTGAGAGAAGCATGATAAAGAAGATCTTGAATATACTTCTCTTGTGACAGAAAGAAGTCCTCAGATGTAGAAGAAATCTTAGTCCCAAGGAAGTAACGAAGGAGACCCAGATCAGACATGAGAAATTGCTCACTGAGATGAGCCTTCACAAAGGTAATATACTGAGAATTATCTCCAGTAATGATCATGTCATCAACAAATAGAAGGGTGCAACCACGAAGCGAAGTATGAACCAAAAACGCAGGATCATGAGCACTAGCGAAAAAACCAGCCACAGTGACCATAGAAGAAAAGCACTCAAACCAAGACCCGAGGGGCTTGCTTAAGCCCATAAAGAGAGCGGTGAGGCTGACAAACCATACCCTTAGGAACAGAATACTCCGGTAGTGGCTGCATACAGACCTTACATAGCTCACCATTAAGAAAGACATTCTTGACATTAAGCTGAGAGGTGGACCATTCATGAATAGAGGCCATAACAAGAAAAGTGCGAACAGTGGTCATGTGAGCCACAGGAGCAAAGGTTTCATCATAATCACGACTATGCTCCTGTTGAAAACCATGTGCCACGAGACGAGCCTTGTAGCACTCAAGAGAACCATCAGAGCGGGTTTTAACCTTACAGACCCACTTACACGTAATAGGACGGGCATGGGTAGGAAGGGGCACAAGATCCCACGTGTCAGTGCACTCAAGGGCAGCAAGCTCCCCCGCCATCGCATACTACCATTCCTGATGAATAACAGCATCGCTATAAGAAGTCGACTCGGTAAGAGCTGCACCAGCAAAGCCAAGACGCTCGAGATTTCAAATATATCATCAGTCATGAAGAGCATAACGAGGAGGCACTGAAGAAGGTGGCTCACCAAGAGAAGATGTCAGATCAGGAGAAGATGCCACAGAAGGAGGTAGAGGAGGCTTCGCCGACGGCGACGCTCCAAGAGAGAAGTTGACACTCTTGGTCGGGGAGATCCGCATCAACAAGGAGACCATCGAGATGCCTATCGCCCTCGGCATGTTCGACCTCCAAAGCATTGAGCACCAGGTCAATGTCGTCTCCTTCGCCCCGGCCTACAGCCACCCAATCTAGTCCAAGACGAGGACGTTGTCTGCAGCGATGGATCCAAGCTCGAAACACCGGAACTCGTCGCCCACTACACTAATCTGTCCTAGATCCAACTAGGATTGAGCTCACTGACGACAGATCCGACGGCACTGACTTCGGGGAGGGTAGATTTGGTGGTATGCTGGTCTCCTTCTGTGCGGGTTCACGGCGATTAGAGGCGGTGGTGGATGGGCATCGGTGCGGTGTGGCATCATTCTCACCTTCAGATCAAGCAAGGGCGCACGGGGAGGGGAGCACGGGGGCCATGGCGCGTTTGCTCTCTGACGTAGACATCGTCTAGACGGAATTGGTGATGGCATCAAAGGAAGGGGAAGGTTGCTTGCTGCTACAGGAGGAGGCCACCCTCGGGAGTGGAGATTGCTCTTCCAGGGGGCAGCGGCAACAGAAGAACATGGGTGGCTACTAGGGTTTTGCAGCCTGCTCTGATACCATGTTATGGATAGCACTTGCTACTTGCATTCATCACGAGGCCAATAGGCCAGAATATATACTTGCACATGAGGGTACAAAGGAAAGCCTATAAGGAAAGCCCATATAAGGAAATATACAAGGCAATACATGATACTAGCAATCTCTATACAAGGCAATACATGATACTAGCAATCTCTGTACAAGGCAATATATGATACTGGACATTTGCATTGAAGTTTTGAAGAAGGCTGACGATTGATCAGATAGACTGCCGTAGAGATAGCTTCCCCAAAAAGTGAGAGGGAACAAAGGAGGAAATAAAAAGACTACATGAAATCTCAATGATGTGACGATGCTTGCACTCGACAATACCATTTTGAGTATGAGCACCAGGACAAGAAAGTTGAGGAAGAGTACCCTCATGACATGAGCTGATGAAAGATACTCCTCTCCAGAGTTGAAACAAAAAACATGAATGGTAGAGGAGAATTGAGTGTGAACCATCTGAGCAAAAGACTAATAGATGGAAATAAACTGCGAACGGTGTTCATGAAGTGGATCCAAGTGTATCGAGTGTGATCATCAACGAAGATGACATAGTAACTGTGACTACCCTTTGAAGCAAAATGAGAAGGATCCCAAACATTAGAATGGACCAAATCAAAACGAAGATCAAATCTAGAAAAGCTAGAAGGGTATGGAAGTTGTACTTGCTTGCCAAGCCTACAACTCTTGCACGGAAAATTTGTGTCAATAGAAACAGGATCAAGAACACCTTGATGGATCAAGGTGGAAAGATGTGAGCCACACAGGTGCCCCAAGCGACAATGCCATTGAGGGAAGGAAAGTCTTGCAAACAGAAGTAGATACAGAAGGACAAAGAGTAGATGAACCAACATCATAGGATGAAGGAGGAGGAGCAGGAGCAGTACCATGAGTAGAGGATAAAGGAAGACTTAAACGATCAAGAACATAGAGCCTTGTAGAACCTATCTTAGATGGCCTGTACCAATGACAACTTTCTTTGATGATTTTGCACAAAGTAGGAGCTATCATCAAATCCAACAAAATAGTTCATCTGCGAGCTGCCCAACAAAGATGAGATTCATGGAGAGCATAGGCACAAGTGAGATGTCTGAAACTACAAAATAAGAGGTAGAGGGTCCCCTAATCAATGACTGTGCAAGGTGTGCCATCAGCTGTCAAACTTGATTCCATTTTTGATAGGACGACATGATGTAAGCTCAGATGCATCAGATGTCACATGGAAAGAAGCCCTTGAATCTAGTACCCATGGGAGTAAAACACTTGCACAGAATGTGATAGTGCAGCAAAATCGGTAGATCCAACGTAAGAACACCGGCCTGCTAGATGGTCATTTCCGTTGCATTGAGAATATATGAGCTAACAACAAATAGGACCAAGATCAAGAATTCCTTCGAACACCATAATAGATCAAGTTCACTGGCACTAGACCACCACTACCTCAATGATATCAACACCATCCAACAGAAGTTGCACAACAGCAAGTGCAACAAAGTACCAACGACACACCAACGAGAGAGCTAACATAGTAGCACAAACAACCAGTAGAGCAAAATCGGTAGAGGAGCAATGGGGCAGAGGACGCTGAGAGCAACTACCAAGAGTAGGTAGCAACAAGAAGCAACAATAGACTCCGTTGCTCACACCGGTGTTGGGCATGCAGTAGAGGAGGACGACAGCGCAAGCTCGATCCCGAGTAGGTGGCGTGAGCTATGGTGAGCAGATCCGGGCCCAACGGAGCAGCTCTGGAGGCAGATGCGCTCGGGCAACCGACAGCGTGGATATGGAGGACAGATCCGAGGGTAGTGAATGACAGAGCCAGCGCGGATCGAGACAGGCTATGACAGAGCGATCGATTCGCCCGGATCTAATGACGAAGACTTTTGGGGACACAGTAGATGTCATCGCCCGTGATGGCAAGACCGAATCCGGGCTGGAGATGAGGTGGTTGTCAACGATGAAGAAGACTTGATGACAAAAGGGACAGGCGGCGCTCGGTCCAGACTTCAACGACAAGCCGACGATGTGGATCTGACCTTCCACGACCAGACCAATAAAGAAGACGATGGATAGGTTCATTGGAGCTGGGCTGCGGCGAGCCTAGCAACGGCGGTGGTGGATGGGAAACCTAATCGTAGACTTGCTCTGATACCATGTTAACTTTAGAGAAGAGAAGCTATATTTTTGCTATTCCTATGCATCTTATTGATTATTGAGAAGATATACATACACTTGAGGTTTATGGACCTCATGTGCTACATGGGGCAAGACATAAGATTCTCTGTACATACACACTTAACATAATCTTATAAACATGCACTCGATGGGCAAGCACATGAGGCAAGACATTAGATTCTCTGTACATACACACTTAACATAATCTTATAAACATGCACTCGATGGGCACATGGGCAATCATGAATGTACTTGGAGGTTCTTCTAATGTCCATTGATATAGTTGCATTAAATCAGTCGTCTTGAAAAAAGCTGCATTCTATGGGCCTGTTTGGGGAGATGTGATTTTCTGAAAAGCTGTTTTTTTAGTTTCTTGGGCTGAAAAACAGTTGTAACTTTTTATAAATGGCCGTTTGACAAACAACTAATTTTTCTTAATAATAAGCTGCAAAAGCAGATCCCGCACAACTTCCAGCTTGTGGTTTTTGTTAGTTATATATGTTTTCTAGCTTATACGAAAAGCCGCTTAAAAACTAAGCTGTTTAGAAGGGCTTATCGTCTTTTTGGAAGTTGAAGCTGGCTTTAAGCCTCCCAAAACAGGGCCTATGTATCTGAGTAGGTTTATTTTGTGAGCCGGTGACAGATACTATAATATATGTTTGCTTACATTTTAAAATTAGAGATAATCATCCTTGAGTTCATATTCTGTACAATATTACGGTTCATTTCCTTGGGTGAAATGTGTATTTGTAATTATTTTTCTTTCCCATACCGTTTTTGTGGGGTCAGGGATGTAATCCTTATGCTGCACTGGAATAAGCAAATTCTATTGTTTCCATTGCAGCGGAGGATAAATCTGTTATTGGGAGGCCTGCAGAGTTTGCACTTGTAGACGCTGATGGCAGTCCATCTTTCCTGGAGAAGGCCTTGAGGTTCATTGAAGATTATGGTAAGTGTTTTTTCCTTACTGTAATTAATCAGTACAAAATCGTAACTGATTTTGCATTTACCATTTAATATATGTTCATACTATCCTGGTGAACATTGAATGACAACCAAGTGGAAGCACGATATTTACAAATCTGGCGGTTGAGTAATGAGCGGAAAATTACTCTTTTGTAGGTGCCAAGGTAGAAGGAATCCTTCGTCAGTCTGCTGATGTTGAAGAAGTCAAACGCAGAGTTCGGGATTATGAAAAGGGTGCTTTCTTTTGGTCTAACTTTTTTCCTTTCTTATTTAGGAAAACTATGTTTGGCACCTGGCAGTGTCACATGGCGACTTGGGGCTTTACCAAGAGCCTATTGGGTGTAATTCTAGTTAAATTGATAAAATGCTTACTGTTTTCTTTTGTTTTACATTTTCAAGAAGATATTTTGTGAGGGCTGTAATTTTTTGATAACCTGCAAGAGTTGTATTTGTCTGGCTTGTTAACCTTCTTTGGCACATGTATAATGTTTTAAACCACATCTTTAATGTGATTTTATAGGAAAGAATGAATTCTCCCCAGAAGAGGATGCACATGTTATTGGTGACTGTATTAAGGTATTTATTTGGCAAGCGCTGACTATGATGCCACAAGGAGTAGAATATGGTGATATTCTTTTCACTAACGTTCGTTTTGTTTTCATTTTCTTCAGTATGTTCTTCGAGAGATGCCATCGTCTCCAGTTCCTGCACCATGTTGCACCGCCCTGGTTGGAGCTTACCGTAAGACTGACTTGAAACTTCGTCTATTTATTCAAAATACAGTGCAGTTTTGCATTTCTGAGCCTAAGAAAACTGATGTGCAATCCCAATTGCTATCTTTTATGAAGTATCTACCGAAAAAATCAGCACAAAATATGCCCTTATCCACAACATTCTGATATGTTTAGAATTATAAACTGATAAAGACAAGTGATTGTGCAGGAACTGACAAGACAAGAAGACTTGATGCTATGAATAGAGTGGTATATGAAGTGTTCCCAGAACCAAATCGACAGTTACTGCAGAGGTATCTAGCTCAGATGCCTTTGTTTCAAATTTCTTATCACCCTGTACTGTATATTGAAAATGTTCATGGTGTCGTGGCTGGGATTGTCTTCTTGAAGAATCTGTCCTCATTCCTTTACATTCTTATAATAATTTGATTATGTGTTAGCTTTAGCCTGTACAAAAATAACAACATCAAATTCCATC
Organism: Guadua angustifolia; assembly: GCA_036346375.1. Taxonomy (NCBI): domain Eukaryota; kingdom Viridiplantae; phylum Streptophyta; class Magnoliopsida; order Poales; family Poaceae; genus Guadua; species Guadua angustifolia. The sequence goes on along the minus strand of CM070504.1, from coordinate 15,242,792 downwards.
AATGGACACCAAACTCATTGGTTTTCTTTTAGGATTCTTAAGATGATGCAGATTGTTGGATCGCACAAAGCTGTGAATAGGATGTCTCAATCTGCTTTGGCGGCTTGCATGGCACCACTCCTTCTTCGACCTCTTCTTCTTGGTGAATGTGAATTTGATAGTGACTTTAGTATGGCCGGGGATGGTTCATTCCAGCTGCTTCAAGCTGCCGCTGCCGCCAATCATGCTCAAGCTATTGTTATTATTATGCTTGAGGAATATGATCAGATATTTGATGTACCCTCTTTTTTCATTGCCGTGTTCCTTTTTCTGTAATCAAGTTCTGTTTGAAGTTATACTGCATTGAATTGTTCATGAATTCTAATTCAAGAGTTACCTATATAGGACTTGGAAGAAGGTTCCTGTTCTTCAGACGCTTATACTGAGTCTGACGACGGTGATGTTGACAAAGAATATTCCACGGATAATGACATCCATGAAGAGGATGGTTCTTATGATTCTGGTGAAGATGACATTGAAGAAGACTTGGATGATAATACTGATCACTCTTCTGGTGGCAGTGAATGTGACAGCAATATAAGGATGGATGCCACATATGACAAGGTATTTCAACTAATCATTATATTAATTTCAAACATTATAGGCGAGGCGCTCTCCATGCTGGTGTCGAAAGGTCCTGCAAGAAGCATGTTTCCTTTTTGTAGCCTTTTTTGATCTGCCCCTTGTTTTTTTATCGTGCTATTATTTGTTGATTTCAATTTTTAACTACTGAATTTGCATTATACGCTATCCTTCCTTGCTTCATTTTGGAATACATAGATTAGCTTCATGTACTCTCTTTATTCCTAAATATAAATTTTCACGAGTGCAGTCAAACTTTTCCGATTTTGACCAGTAACATTTATAAAAAGGGCCTACATTGGCCAATTGAAAACTGATGATAGTAAATTTCTTGTCAAAATTACTTTCATTCTTTTCACTAACATATTATGAAAAATTTAGTGATCCAGGTTGTATGTTGGAGACCTTTGAAAAATCGAGGACATGTTACAAAACAGAATGCTTACTTCACCATTTAGTGTTCAGCTCAGTACAACGCACATTGATATGCCTACTAACAAATAGAGTCTGTTCCTACTATTCATTTATCCACCCCTTCCACCTCCCCCACACAAAACTGTAAAGAAACAACCAGAAAAGAACCGCTCTATGAGCTAACCCTGTTGTGCCCCGCGTCTCTCACCTCCCACAAAAACTGCCAAAAGAAGCACAGGAAAAACCCCTTTTCCGAACAAACTCCTTCACGAGGAAAAACCAGAGAGTCATGGCGTATGGGTAGGCGGTGTTCCTTGAATTTTTTAAGCAAAGAGACATGAAACACATTGTGGAGACGAGCGCCTTCTGGAAGCTCGAGTCTGTAGGCGACTGGGCCAATTCGAGTAACAACTCGATAGGGACCAAAAACCCCGGAGAGTTTATGCACAGAGTCTGGTCTTAACGCTTGGCGATAAGCTTCGAGGCGGCTTATACCCATGAGCCAACAGAAAACTCCAGCTCACGGTGACCGGCATCGTACTGTTGCTTCATGCGGTTCTGAGCACGGACAAGATTTTCGCGAGCTTGCTGAAGGAGAGCATCGCGATCAATCAATTGCCTGTCAACTGAGTCGATGACCGTAGCTCCCTGGTGATACGGAAGAAGTGGAGGCGGGTCTGCCATAGACCAACTCAAAGGGGGTCATCCGAACCGCGGAGTGAAAGGAGGAATTATAGCAAAACTCAGCCCACGGCAACCATTGGACCCAAGACGAAGGATGATCACGCCAAGCACCGTAAATACATCTCAATGGTGCGGTTAACCACTTCAGCTTTGACCATCCGCTTGGGTGGTAAGTCGTGGAGGGCGCAGAGCGGTACCACACCGCTTGAATAAATCCCGCCAAAAGGCGCTAAGGAACACGGATCTCTGCTCAAATGATAGACTCTGAATCGCCGTGGTAGGCGCATTCACCGGTCAAAGAAAAGAGTAGCCACCTTGGGGTGCCGCAGATGTTTGAAGGCCATGAAATGAGCGATGAGATAACCGATCCACCACCACTAGCATAGATGTCTTGCCTTGTGATTTCGGGAGAGCTGTGATAAAATCCATGGAGTTGTCACCCATATCCGTGAGAATCTAAGAGGCCGCAAAAGACCCAGGAGACAAAGTATCGACTTATGTCGCCGCACACTGTGTAATCGGGCAACATATCGCCGATGGTTCCACCGCTTTGCCCACGAAAACAATGGCCGAATGCGGTGGAAGGTCTTCTGGACACCTTCGTGTGTAAGGTCATGGACCGACGCAATAATTTGCGTGATCAACGAAGACGTCGAGGGCACAAATAGCCGGCCGTCCTGATAGAGGAGACCCTCATGGGTAGTCCAGCCGTCCGTATAATCGCCACTTCGCATCGGGCCGATTGACTGTTGTAATTGCGTCTGGAAGGAGCAATTTGGCGCAGCTGTTGTTGTATCTCTCGATCCCTCGCAGAAAGGGCCACCACTGTCGCGAGCCAAGCTGTGTGGCGAAGAGATGACCGCACAAGTGGCCGCACAGGCAGACTCCTCAGGCATGCGGGAAAGAGCATCGGCGGCGCGATTAGCACGACCCGGCTTATATTCAACCTTAAAATCAAAACCCATCAACTTACTTAACCAATGTTGCTGAGGCGGTGTCACGAGAGCTTGCTCTAGGAGGAATTTAAGGCTGCCATGATTTGTGCGAACCCGGAACTGGTGTCCCCACAAATAAGGCCGCCAGTGACGCACCGCTGGAGAGCCCAATCAATTCACGCCATAAACTAACTTGGCATGCAAGGCCAACTTGCGATCAGTAATAAGCAACCGGATGCCCTTGTTGTCAAGAACCGCTCCAATGCCCACCTGCCGCCGCGACTCCACTTCAAAGGAAGCTCAAAGTCCGAAGATTCAAGAATCTGTGCGGTGCTCGTATGCGTGTTTTAAATCAGGAAAAGCAGAGTAGCACGGCAAGATCCCACAAGGCGCGGCGACGCAAGAGACCAGTTAATGGTTCTGCAATGGTGGCATAATCCCGAATAAACCGACGGTAATAGCCAGTCAAGCCGAGGAAGCTCCGCAATGCTGACACGGAGGACGGTTGTGGCCAATCCGAGATGGCCTTCAGCTTGTGTGGATCGGCCTCTACGTCCTCGGGCGAAATTATATGTCCCAGATAACTGATCCGGCCCTGAGCAAATGCACATTTGGACATCTTAAGATAGAGTTGCTGTTTCCGTAACCGCTCAAATACCCAACGAAGGTGGCCGCAATGATCTGTCAGAGTCTGGCTATAAATCAAAATATCATCGAAGAAGACCAAGACAAATTTATGAGAGAATCCTGCAGACTTCATTCATCAAGGCTCGAAGGTTGATTTGAGCATTAGAGAGACCAAAAGGCATAACAAGGAATTCAAAGTGTCCATGATGTGTGCGGAATGCTGTTTTCTCTATATCTGCCGGGCACATCCGGACTTGATGAGAGCCCGACCGTAAATCCAATTTGGTGAAAAACTGGGCCCCCCGAAGCTCGTCAAGCAACTCCTCCACCACCGGAATGGGAAACTTATCTTTAATAGTATGGCTGTTGAGCTGTCTGTAATCCACACAAAATCGCCAAGATCCGTCTGCCTTTTTGACCAGCAAGACCGGAGAAGAAAATGGGGAACGGCTTCGGCGGATAATGCCCTGTTCCAACATGACTCCGCACTGCCTCTCGATTTCATCTTTTTGTCTGTAAGGATACCTGTAGGGCGCCACGACCACGGGGTTCGTGCCCTCCTCCAAACAAATACGGTGGGTGCAAGAAACTCCTGCCCTTACCTCTACATCTGGATTGCAACAATATGGGGGCCTCTAACTAGTTGATATATAATATCAATGACAGAACATGTTAGCGAGATGTTCAAAACATGCAGTAATTGCTCTAAGGGCAGGGGGTAGCGGCTGCTGTAGCTCTTTGTGAATTGCAGTGTCGCAAAGGTCTGCTACAGCATGCAGTGTGTAGTGGGGCTTCAGTAGAGACATTTCAGGTTTTCATAAGTTCATTTTGTTGCACATTCTAGTCATCTTCCACTTTTAAACCTTACTCTAAGACTTGACATGTGCACAATAACAAGTAATCCTAGTACAAATATAAGTTATTTTTATCCTCCTTATTTCCTGGCAAGATCAACGCTAACTTTTTTGGTTCTAATGGTACACTTCCAAATGTAATATCAGGATAATCAGGAAATGTATCATGAACAAATATATACCTGACCATTCTGTGCCTGCTATATCACCGCTGTCTGCTATAACAACACTTCACTTCTATGCTTCCACTACACACTATTTAAACAGCTAAATCATGCACTGGGCATGTTCATTCAACAGCTAGAATCACTGAAGTTTTTTTCTTCTAAATCTGGTATAATGAGTATTCTTATTTTGGGTGGTGGAACATGAGTATTTATGAAGATTATGCTTTCATATTCAACGGATAGCCCATGAACTCATTAGGTGTACTCTTATAAAGCATGTCAGCAGTTGATTCAGTGTTTTCAAGGTAGCTTAGATTTGAAGTTCTAATCTTTCACAGGGACTACTTATTACTATATATTCTGAATATCTTCTTTAAGATTGTAATTTATTCTTACATGAGAAAAACCTTGGTCAAAGTATCTCAATGGTCTTGGATATGATATTGAACAAGACTATAGACTTACTGCTCCATAACATTGCATGAAGCCTCGAATAACTAACTCATGTGCTTCAAACATAGAATTTGTCCACAATTATAACTTTATGTCTCTGATTAAATGCTCTTACAACTTGTTTGTCGCCCTCACAATTTGTCTTGCTCCATAGGCTAAAAACAATATCTCGGGCACTGCATGTAATCATAATGATCAGGCTGTTCAACCTCCTATGAAAGCGGCAAGAATAGAACATGGTGCATCAAGGGGAGACATTGATCAAATTTCTTCTGTTCCACAAGTGGAGAATACCTCTCAAATGGAGAGCAATAATTCATCCCACACAAAGCAAGAATCATGTGAATCAAATGCATCCACAGATCATATAGCAAAATCAAATTCTCGTTCATCATTTTCAAGAGCAAAATTTATGGAGAAATCAAGCAGCTCAGCAAAGAAGAGCAAAAAGACCTTATGGGGCCGTACTTCAGTAAGTGCAATTATTATTTGCATAGTTCTGCATATCAATGCTACTAGGATAATCTTATAGTTTGACTGGTATACTTGATTTTCAGGCAAGAAAAGACCTGTCAACCGAGGAGATTGACTGTTGCAGTGATGATGAGTAAGTTACCTACTATGTGCTCCTGTAATTCACCTTGGAATGTGCTATTTATTGAAAGAGTTGCAGACATATCCCTTAAAAGTACCATATTCTTGCTTTCACTTGTTTTACCTTCTTTCTTTGCTCTCTTTTTCTTTCTCAATAACTAACGACTCCTGTGATGATGACCCAAAACAAATAATGGAAGTAACTCAGTGTTGTTAAGGCTAACAATGTGAATAAAAAATAATTATTTCTCTTTTAGTTGTTGCTAGGTGTCTTCACTTCTCTTCATCGCCATAATCAAAATAAGGGTGTTGAAGTATAAGTGAATCGCCCACCTTTCCTCATCAGCTTAAGCTTTTGGGTGAACTGACTGGTGCATGTAACTCAATATGGTATCGGAGCCAAAAGGTCTCGAGTTCAAAACCCGGTTAGCGCAATTAAAAATAATAATTGTAGCCCACTTCTATTCCATGTCCTAGGCCTGAGGAAGTCTGTACGTGGGGTGAGTGTTGAAATATAAGTGAATTGTCTATCTTTTCTCATCAGCTTAAGCTTTGGGGTGAACTGGCTGGTGCATACAACTCAATAAAGGGGATGGCTATGTCACTATGGTGCAATTGCAGAGAACTTTTAGGCTTTTAGCTATAAAATGTTTCTCATTTTTCCCCCTTCACCTACATTTTTTCCACTTTCCTTTTTTATGAGAATTTTTTTTCCACTTCCCTTCACTCTCACTTGTAGGATGAGCAGTGGATGGTGGAATAAAAGTCCATGTGAAGTGCATAAAATGAATTACAAACACATTTGCATGTTCACTCCAGGAAATTTTGGTTTCTTCCATTGCATAACAAATTAATAGGTGAATTTTCCATTTACTTCTGCAAAGTTTGTACCTTCTTTGAACTTGCCATACCATTTGTGGTTTGCCTGTTATTTTTGACCGACCTATTTAAAAATATGAAAAAGTTGGAAACTAAATAATCTTAAAAATACAGGACAGCTTTTACAATTTACACTCTTAATATTTTTTTAGTTATTTTTCTAATTTGGCTTCTGCACTAGGGCTCTTATTGAGAAGCTTGAGAACAACAAGACTGATCTCCAATCTAAAATTTCAAAGGAGGTACAGCCTTTTCCCCTAGGATCACACAAAGTAATGTAACATTAAAATCTTCCGTATGAGACAATGTTATGTCTTTTTCAGGTCAAAGAAAATGCAACCCTCCAGGCAAGTCTAGAAAGACGAAAAGAAGCATTACGTGAGCGTCGTTTAGCACTTGAAAAAGAAGTAAGAGCTCAAATTAAAGGTTGAAATATATATTTTTTTTCATTCTAGAAGAGACCACCTAGGTCGCTTTTACTATTGAATCACTCTATCTCCATAAGAGATCGTTACACCATCAAGAAGAAAGAAAACTTGCAATAGCTAAAGAAAAACGTAAGAAACCATGTAATATGGGGAAGGAGAAGATTGTTCTGCTAGCAGTTATAGGCTCAAGTACTATCCAAACATCTGAACTCAAGCAATAGGACACAAAATGAAGAAGCTCAAATAAATTTGATAAATGTGTACTTTCATTTTTAGAGCCAGCAAATGGACTCCCTGCACTTTAGATGCTGGGGCAATCTGACATGCAGTATTACATGAAACTCATTTTTCCTTTTAGAAACTTGATGACCTTCTATTTAAAAAAAATCATCTTCCTGCTGCCCATACTCCCTTACTGTCATGTTTTGAAGTTTTAGGTCACTCTCCTGGAGCATAGCAAAAACAACCAGGCTACCAAGTTCTAGCTCAATGTGGCGGTCAAACTTCATTCTGCACCCAATTTTTCCCTCAAATTTTATCAAAATTCAAAATGCATCGTTCTTTGCTATATTGATTTTTGTGAACTTGATTTGACTGCATATATCTAAAGATGTATTTTAGTAACTTGCTACAAGCTAACAGCACATGCTGATAGACAGCTCCATGTAATTATCATAGTCAACTCACCATGATTTGAACAATGAGGCATATATGGGAGTGGCAATGCACATGCTTACCACTTCTTGCCTTCTTTGGAATAAAGTCAACGTCGGGGGTGCTATTGTCATAGTAGTCCTTAGATCTTAGGTCATCTTTAGTTTGTTACCAGTGATTAGACTCGTATCCATAGTTTTGTAATTCCTTAGTTGTTGGTCGCTTTGTAATGTGGTCGTGGGGTTGATTCCACCCTCGTGGTCTCAATTTCTTGTTAATGGAATGACAAGCAAATTACTTGTGTGTTCTCGGAAAAAAATAAAGTCAACGTTTCTTGCAATCATGGTAATACTGGGTAGTTATCTTTCTTGTTACTAAGATATACTATGGCACTCTACTGACCATGATGGCCTAAATTGAATAATGCTACTTTGTGGCATTGGTTGGGTACAGGGGCGGAGAGAAGGCAGCCCCCCCCCCCACCCCCGCCCACACACACACCGAAAATCAAATTCATTAGCAAGTAATTAGTAATTATATGTATACTTGAATTTTCAAGTTTTTGTTGGTCCTTGTGGCCCCCTCTAACCAAGTTTTGGTTGGTCGTGTGACTTGAATTTATTAGCTAGTAATTAGTAATTGTGTGTATAGTTCAATTTCCAAGTTTTGTATAATTGAAAAGTAATTGTGTGCTATGATAATTTTTTATTGGTCCGCGTGGCCCCCCTAACTCAAAATCCTGGCTCCGCCCTTGGTTGGGTATGGATCCAAGGACCGAGGATAGGGTGCTCGTCCTCATTTAACCACTGGCAGGGCTATTCTCTAGCATTGTAGGAAGGCTCTATGGCCTAACTTTAAGAAGAGAGTGAGGCTAGGGAACTTGTTTGTTTATTCATTGTTTACAATAGGACTCCTTATATAGAGGGCTTGCCTAACAATTATGGATAAGATCAATCTAAATGATAACCTTCTTAACTAATAGATAAGATGCTAATTAACTAATCAGGAAAATAATTAATTATTGGCAACATATCTAGTACTAATGGATAGTTGGGTGATGAGGTACTAAAGCAACCTGATAGCTATTAGGTCCAGCCCTGCAGCTCGGATCGAGGCAGGTGGGAGGCACCATCCCACTTGAATGCTTTTACAGAAAACTCCTGCATATTGAAGTTTCTTCGTGAAAAAGTCCAATTACTCCTTCGCTCTCCCCTCTTAATCTTATCTCGTTTTCCAATTTCAGTCGAACATGGCGCATGAGCTCACGACCTAGGGTCAACCCAGGCGGCACTGCCATCCTTGTTGGCTAGCTGTGCCCGTGGCCACTCCAAACCGCACCCGGCCGCCGCCCTCCTTCCTTGTCTCGGCAGCGGCGCCGCCTCTCCTGGAGGTTGCTGCTAGCCTTAATTTTTCTTTTCTTCTTGCATGTTGGGTGAGAAACTAGTACAAACAAACAACAGATTATGGAAACATTTTTCTGAACCCTTCTCTTGATTTGGCATGCAAGCAGACAGGAGCGGCAACAATCATCATTTCATCAATCTGAGACACAAGTGCACCAAAACATTTTCATTTGCACTCCACACAATTCAATTCACAAACCACATTTACACAATTTGATGCTTCAATTCAGAAATCACATTTACACAATTCACTTATCAAAACAAACTTCTCAAGCTTCCACATTCTTACGGACAAAACTATTATGCAGATACCGTCGATTTTTTCACAAACATTGCACTGATTCATTACAACTGGTAATCTGTAAATTCAAAAAAAAACTTACAATTCCTCAACTAGTAATCTGAAAAATGCAAAAAAGAAAGTTAAAATTCCTTAGTGACAATTCCTCAAAGACTGCAGTAGCAAATTTGCAAAAAAGGAAATTCCAATATTCCAATTCAGGAAATCAACCTTACAATTCCTCATTCTGTCATTGCATTACCAAATTTGAAAAAAAAGCAGAGGTCTTTGGCGTTGATGGAGTCGATTGAGGCCGGGAAGAAGCAAGGCTATAGCCTTGGGGAGGTGTCAGATCCGACTAGTAACAAGATTTGATTTGAATGGGATTTGGGGGAAAGTTCGAGGAAATGGAAGAGATCGCTAGGGTTCTAAGCAACTAACTACCTTACTTTACTCTGAGACATCTGATTTCCATTCTTACATTTCTTCTCTCCAAAGTTTCGGCTAAATGCCATTAGTTTTTTCAGCGAACATACCTCAGTAGTAGAGAGTAAAGGTAGTGAATGTTTTCAGCGAGGGATAACAGTAATTAACGAAAATAACTGCTACTGTTTTAAACATGAATTATTACTTTGATTCTAATCCGTTTGATTCTGCATTGAAATCTCCTGGGTCGATCTGAGCCATCTGCACTCTTCTTAGTTGAAATCGTCGAAACGTTTTCTTGGTTGCTGTCTTCTCCTTCGATCCTTCACAACAACCCTTAGACTTCTTCCTCTTCTGAAACTTACTAGCATGGTTACGGTCCTGACAAATTCCTCCTGCTCAACTTGTTCCTTGTCCTCAACGAACAAAATCTAGAAAAGTGCTTTAGATGAAAGTGTAATCCTCCCAAGTAGCATCTGATGGAGCCAACTTGAGCCAGCAATCGGTTCTCCTCTTCTAGGAATTACTCTCCTGTCCAAAACTGCTAATGGTTCAGTCTTAATTTGTCCATTTTCGCCTACAAGAGGTAAACTTGGGATTGGTACTAAATGAGTTCCCAAGTGCTTCTTCAATTGACTCACGTAGAACACAAGATGGATATTAGCATCTTCAGGTAATTGCAAGAGATATGCTAACTTTCCAATTCTTTCCATCACCCTAAATGGCCCATAAATTTTAGATCTGAGTTAAGAGACCCTCTCAGTCCAAATACATTTTGTCGGTAAGGTTGCATCTTCAAATACACAATGTCCCCAACTTACAAAATCCTTTTAGATCAAAGCCTGTCTGCATAATACTTGATCCTCTCTTGTGATTGTTGTAGATTATGCTTAATTTTTTTGAATAATTTCTTCTTTCTGTTCCACAGTCCCTTTAGCTCTTCAACACAATTCAAGGTACTGAAAATTCACCAATTTGTGGAGGTGCATAACCATACAAGGCTTGACACAGTGAAATTTTTAGAGAAGTATGCTATATAGAATTATACCACCATTCAGCTAGAGCTAACCAAGTAAACAACTCCTTTGGTTTTTGAAATGCCATGCTCCTAAGATAAGCTTCCAGACATTGATTGACTTTCTCAGTTTGGCCATCACTTTGAGGATGATAAGCTGTGCTAAATCTGAGTGAAACTTTCATTGCTTTGAATACTTAGTGAAAAATTTCCTAGTAAAGATTCTATCTTCATCAGTGACTATTGCAATTGGTAGCCCATGCAATTTCAAAATATTATCCAAGAACAATTGAACTACTTGTTCCACAGTGTAGGGCTGAGATAGACCAATAAAGTGGGCATACTTAGTGAATCTTTCCTACCAAGATGACATATTGCCCATGAGGTCTAGGCAAACCTTCAATGAAATCTATGGATATATGTGTCCAGGACATCTTAGGTACTTAAAGGGGATCCAATAATCCAGGAATGTGATATGTCCAGTGATGTGGTCTAAGGTTGAAGCGGCAATTGATGAAGAACAGGAAAAAGAATGGTAGTCGAGCGCCCTCCTTAACCAAGGGTTAATCCCCCTGGCGGCTGGAGGCTCTGCTCTAGGGCTTTGGCTAATTGAATTCTTTATTGATTATTCAGCATAATTGGCTATCCTTTATATATTAGGATCAGCCGGCCCAACAACTCAATCCGAATCATATAAGGATAAGACAACTTAACTAATAAGGATAAGACCAGGAGTAGTTATCCAACTCTGGCTAGACCCAAACTAACTTATCTCTAGATCGCCGCATTGTTGGCGCTTGGCATATCTGTGATGACTAAGGAATTCTTCTGGCGACGACGCTCGTAAACCTTTCCTACAAAGGCGTCCACAACATTTCCACCCTCCTGGCGAAACAACTTGTCCTCGAGTTGAAACTGAGGGTAACTCTCCTTGAAGACTTTCACCAACCCATGTAGCCGGTAGCAAAGACAACCCTTCCATTGGACCAAAGCTCCCAAGCTCCCGGTCGAGACGGCGCGAACAATCTTGGCCGGCGGCAGCACCACTCACCATGCACAAAGTCCGGAAGTTGGACTTCCTCCGTTGGAGGGTACCTTCAAACTTCTTCAATAAGGCCACATGGAACACATTATGGATCGTGCCTTAGGAGGCAAAAAGCAGCGATAAGCCACGGACCCAATCGTTCCACAATGAGGAATGGACCATAAAAACGGGAGCTAATTTGGACGGAAGTCTTGTCCTTGATCCCGGTGGTGCAACTCGAGCCATACCCAATCCTCAACGGTGGTGCAACTCGATGAGCCATACCCAATCCCTTGGATCTCGCAAAGGTGACATCTCGATGAGACTTGTCATGATACTGCTTCATCAGATCTTGTGCTTGGCGAAGACGTTCTTGGATGTCGGCCAAAAATTCGTCGGAATAGCTAATGGCTGCAAGAGACCCGCCGGGTGAAGATGCTCTGTTTTGTTGCGCTGGCAGATTGTGCAACCACGAATGAAGTCCCTCACCAGTTTAGACGCACGCGGCTGGTAAAATGAGGCGCGAAAACAATGGAGAGTCTTTTGAACGCCCTCATGACCACTGCCATGTGCTTCCGACAATAACTGAGGCAAGAAAGGTGAATCTGGAGGGATGTACACTTTGCCATTATAGAGGAGAAGATCATCAACCCATGACCACTCTGGTGCAGCTGCCCCTGCCATAACTTGATTCTTCTGTTCATAGACTGTTGGAGAAGACTGATGCTCACTACGGTGATCAAAAAAGCAAAAGTTGGTGAAGAGAGGCGATTAACTCCAGCACCGCTTTCTTGCCGACGAGATAGGGCATCCGGCGGCATTCTCGACGATTCAGGCGGAACTCCACCAAGAAATCATACCCCAATAGCTTCATCGACCCATGTGTGTTGAGGAATTGTAGACAATACCGGTCGAGGAGATATTCGGTGTATAGTGGTCCGTGACGGATGGTGAATGCTCTCCCCATAAGTACTGCCGCCATGGCGAATCGCTTTAACGAGTCCAATCAACTCGCTCATATGCCGCTAGTTTCGGTGATGGGTGCGACGGTCCGCTAAAGAAAGCTATGGGACCTCCACCTTGATGTAGAACAGCCCAAAGCCGAACCGAAGCATCACAATCTACCAAAACCGCAGTGAAATCTGGAAGCCGCAGAGTTGGTCCGGTGGTCAATGCTTTGTTTTGAGTGTTGCGAAGGCCGTTTCGCCAGATGACCAGAGAAGGCTTCTTTCTTGAGTAATTTGGTCAGAGGAGCGGCAATCTCACCATATCCTTTTATAAACTTCCGATAATATCCTGTGAGCCCAAGGAAACCACGCAAAGCCCGGACAGACCGAGGCGTGGGCCAATTGTTCACTGCTGCCACCTTATTTTGATCCATAGCAACTCCCTGTGCAGAAATTATGTGACCCAAGTACTCCACGGACTCTTTGCCAAAAAGGCACTTAGAGCGTTTAAGCACCAGCTTGTGATGAATTAAGGCCTCAAAAACTGTGCGAACATGCTAAAGATGTTCTGACCAAGAAGAGCTGTAAACCAAAATATCATCGAAGAAGACCAACACAAATCGACGAAGATAACTCTTGAGGACATTATTCATAAGAGCTTGAAAGGTAGCTGGAGCATTAGTCAACCCAAAAGGCATGACTAAGAATTCATAATGTCCTCGATGAGTGCGAAAGGTTGTCTTCTCAATATCCTCAGAATGCATTCTCACCTGGTGATATCCACTGTGAAGATCCAACTTAGTAAAATACCGGGCACCCTTAAGTTCATCCAAGAGCTCATCCACCACAGGAATAGGGAATTTATCTTTTCTTGTTTATGAATTGAGGGCCCGATAGTCAACACAAAACCGCCATGAATTGTCCCGCTCAACCAATATGACCGGGGAAGAGAAGGGTGAAGTACTTGGCCGAATGATGCCTTGTTGAAGCATCTCCTCACACTGCCTTTCGATCTCATCTTTTAACAATTGCGGATAACGGTACGGCCGAACAGCTACTGGAGCCGTCCCTGGAAGCAGGTGGATGTGGTGGTCGCAACTGCGTTGTGGTGGCAGGGAGCATGGAGTTTCAAAAATCACGGCAAACTCCTCCAGTAAGCAGTCCATTAATCCTTCTTCTTCGGTCAGCAGCAGCATTTTGGATGATTGTTGTTCATGTCCCAGACCTTGCCAGGTTACTTGATGGTTTGCTAGCCAAAAGGTCATGGTTAACTGCCGAAATCCCACAGAATTGGTCCCAATGTGCGTAGCCACTGAACTCCCAATACAAGATCAAATCCAGCCAAAGGAATGATAAAGCAATCAAACACAAAATCTTCCTGGCCAATAGACACCCGTACTGACCTGCACCTCCCTTTGCTGTAAATGCGATCTCCATTAGCCACAGCCACACTAATACCCTCCTTGGACGCTGGTAACAAGCCCAGACGTCTGGCCGCCTTCTCTCCCACAAAATTGTGGGTAGAACCAGAATCTACCTAAGCACGCACATCTTCCCCGTTAATGTGAGCTTGCAATTGCATTGTTTTGCCCATGTTGATGCCTGTGAGCGCATGCAAAGATATCTCAATATCTTCCTCATTGGATTCCTCCATCCCTTCTTCTTCATCTAACTCCAGGAAGTAAATGCCCTTCATGGAGCATTTGCCAATATGTTCCTTGGAGAACTTCTCTGGGCAATTGAAGCATAACCCCTTAAGTCTCCTTTCAGCCATCTCTGCTGCAGTGAGCAACTTGCGACCCCTCGGCAATGGAGTTTTGGGATTTGTTGAAGTCGATGCTGTCGTATTAGCCCTTGAAAAGGTGTTGGCAGGCGTCCCCCTGATCACCAAATTGTTGGCAGTCGTAGAATTGCTGCTCTTCTCTCCCTGATTCAAAACTGCAGGTTTGACATGGCCAGGCACCTTGGCAGACACTGGAATACCTTCTTCCTCATCTACTTCCAGTCTCTTTTCATATGCCCTGGCAAGGCTCATTGCTACCTCAAGTGTTGCAGGATTCTGCAACTCAACATCGGTTCGCAATGGATTACGCAACCCAGTAGTGAAGATCTGTACTTGCTGTTTTTCGGTCATGTCGTCACAGCGACAAAGGAGAGCCAAGAATTGTTCCTGATATTCAGCCACTGATCCAGTACGCCGGAGTTGAATCAGTTCACCCAACGGATTGCTCCGAATGGGAGGACCAAAGCGGAGGTTCACATGCTCAACGAAGCGCGGCCACGTAGGAACTCCTTGATTCTTTTCCAATCGGAAGTACCATTGCTGTGCTGCACCTGTCATATGGTATGATGCGAGCCATACCTTTTCTTCTTCCAACGTCCGCTGTCCCGCAAAGAATTGTTCACATCTGTTTAGCCATGGCAGGGGATCTTCTTTGCCGTCATATACTGGAAAAGACAGCTTATGAAACCTTGGGGCTCCCCGATTTCCAGCACGCTGATCATCTTCCTCCTCCTTCCATCTGTCGCGAGTTCCTTTCTCTCTTCCGTCGCTTGCCTGACCAACTCCAATCTGGAGCCGGGCAACTGTTTGCTCCAACTTATCTATCTTCTCCAGCGCATTTGCCATACGCCCCATCATCTGGAACATATGCGCCAGCTGCTCCTTCTCCGCCGGATCCATGGAAGAGGTGGTGAGTCGGCTCTGATACCAAATGATGTGGTCTAGGGTTGAAGCGGCAATTGATGAAGAACAGGAAATAGAATGGTAGTCGAGCGCCCTCCTTAACCAAGGGTTAATCCCCCTGGCGGCTGGAGGCTCTGCTCTAGGGCTTTGGCTAATTGACTTCTTTATTGATTATTCAGCATAATTGGCTATCCTTTATATACTAGGATCAGCCGGCCCAACAACTCAATCCGAATCATATAAGGATAAGACAACTTAACTAATAAGGATAAGACCAGGAGTAGTTATCCAACTCTGGCTAGACCCAAACTAACTTATCTCTAGACTGCCGCATTGCTGGCGCTTGGCATATCTGTGATGACTAAGGAATTCTTACGGCGACGACGCTCGTAAACCTTTCCTACAAAGGCGTCCACAACATCCAGCTTTAGTGATTTGACAAATAGGGCATTTGGCTACTAGTTTATTAACATCTTTCTTAAGATTTGGCCAATAAAACAGTTTTTTAATTCTGTGGTAAGTTGCTCTCATACGCGAGTGTCCACCAAAACTAGATGCATGGAAGTTATTTATAATTTTCTTCCTGAGCTCTTCTTTGCGTCCCACATATAACCTTCGTTTATACCTCAAAAGACAAGCTACTAATGAATATTTAGCATTAGGTCCAGTTGAAATTTGTGCTTCCCTTAGATTTTGGCTATGTTCATTCCCAATATAACTGTCTTTAATCTCCAATACCCATTCGGATAATATAGTTGTGATTGCCTGACAGGAAGCTTCAAGAGCATTTCCATGAGTCTCCTTTCTTTACCTTATACTCAACTTGATAATCAAACTCAAGCAACTTCATCAACAGTTTGTGTTGTATACCTTCAGTTAGTCTCTGAGACATGATGTATTTCAGACTTTTTTTGGCTAGTTCTAATAATTAATTTTCCACCCCAAACATAATGTCTCCATTTCTTTAGTGCCTCCAATATAGCTAAAGCCTCTTTGTCATACACAAATTGTGCAACAGCTTGAGTACCAGAACTTTGCTATAATAAGCAATTGGTTGCCCAGATTGCATGAATACACCAATTCCAGTACCACAAGCATCAGTTTCAATGACAAAAGGTTGTGTAAAGTCTGGTAAAGCAAGAACATGACAGCTAGTCATAATTTTTTAAGGTGTTCAAAAGCTTATGTCTGGGTTTCTCTCCACTTCCATGAATATTTTTTAAAAAAATATCAAAAGTGGTTTGCATATCTTACCATAACCTTTAAGAAACCTTCTGTAATACCCTGTTAGGCCCAAGAACCCTCTAAACTGTGTGATGCTACTAGGCTGGGGCCATTTGAGAATATCCACTATTTTTTAAGGATCTGTGGACACTCCAGATCCATTGATAACATGCCTAAGGTACTCTACTTGAGCGGTGGCAAAAACACATTTACTCAACTTGACTTTGAGCCGGTGTTCCCTTAAGAGAGTAAAAACCACTCTAAGAAGTTTCTCATGTTTTTGTCTATTTTTACTGTACACAAGGATGTCATCAAAAAACACATGAATGATTTTCCTCAGATACTTGGTAAAAATAGAATTCATCAATGCTTGAAAGGTAGCAGGTGCATTTCTGAGTCTAAATGGCATCACTAAATATTCATAACATCCTAAATGAGTCCTGAAAGCCGTTTTATGTATATCTTTCTCATTCATCCTGATTTGGTGATAACCTGACCTCAAATCAAGTTTGGTGAAAATAGTTGATCTATGCCATTGATCTAGTAAGTCATCAATAATTGGTATAGGAAACTTGTTCTTAATAGTCATTGAATTCAATTGCCTATAATTAACACAAATTCTCTAAGAACCATCTTTTTTTCTAACCATGACAGCTGGTGATGCATAAGGACTAACACTATTTCTGATATGTCTAGCAGTTGATTGATAATAGTTTCCATTGCATCCTTCTGATAATGGGGTACCTTGTATGGTCTGAGATTTGGGTGGTTCAGAACTTCCCTTGATGTGTAATGTGGTCACACTCCCATGGGGGTGGCAGTCCTTTGGGTTCCTCAAATATTTCAGTGAACTATTGAAGAATGGGTTTAATATTATCTGGGACTAATTTCTCTTGCATGGCTTCTGATTCAGAAATATGTTGGACCGGGATAACACATCCTATCACTCCCTTTGGAATCATCTTCTCCAACTTAGTAGCTCTAATAGTATACTTATGGGAAGGATGAGTGTAATCACTGAAGTAAAGTATCTCACTTCCCTTGCATAATGACAAGTCCCTCTTTCTCAAATCTATTTCAACTGGGCTATGTTCACATATCCAATCAGCTCCCAATATACTATCATAGCTTTTAGAGGAAGCAACTTAAAAGTATTTTCAAACTTAAATCCTTGTATGATGTACTGTGACTTTTCCACCTGAGCATCCATTTGAAGTTCTCCTCCAGCCACAGACACATTTTTGTAGGTACATGATTGAGTACACAATAGGTTTTGATGGTAAACTCATAATCCATGAGAGTTAGTAGTACCGCTATCCACTAATGCTACCGCCTTTCTTCCTCCAATTCTTGTAATCAAAGCAAAAGTAGCAGGATCAATATTTCCCTTAGCAGCATGTTGTGAGATTTGCATCAATTGTTCATAATCCTCTTGTTGCTCAACAATCTCTGGACTGTCAGGAGCTGTGTCATATTCAGGTTCCTGAACTATATCTTTACTTTCAATAGTGTCTTCCTCTTCATCTCCTCTCATAAGTAATGCATGGAAGGCTCTTTTAACTTTACATTTGTGTGAGGCATTCTAAGGTTTTTTACAATACCAGCATAGATTCTTGTCTTTGTCTTCGGCTCTCCCCTTAACTTTCTCATGAATTATTGTATTATTGCCTTTTGAAGCAGTTGTTTTGCCACCATTGACCCTAGGTCTCCCGAGCGAGACTGTGTACGTACGTGCTTAGGAGAAGCCGAGAAGGGAACGAGAGGGAGGGAGGCGATCAGGCGACGGGAGAGGCAAGGGCCTATTCGTGAATTGAATCGGCCACACAGGGGGGTGAAGCAAAACTGCGTGAGTTGGTGGGGGCCTCCACTCACCTCGATCCGATCCGCAGGGGCAACATCCGGTGGCCACTGGTCGCTTTATCACCTTGTCACTCAATTACCAGTTAGCACTAGATATGTAAAATATATTCTTATTGGGGGAAGATAAACCCTTCCTAATCCCAATGCCATATTACGTGGGTACTGGTCACGCGTAGCATCATCAACCATAAGTCATAACACTACTTAAACTCTTTTTTTTAAGAAAAAAGAACTAGTAAAACCATTAGATGCCACTTTGTCATAGCCATTTAGCCATCACGCATTGAATCATATAATTTGTTATCACTGGGGACAAGGACACTATTGGAACGTTGGGCTGAATACTCCCCTTCCATCATTTTACCTTTCTCATTTGCTGTGGGATGTACCAGCCCCTCCCTGTTAGACATTTATTTGACACAGGATAACAACTCAGACCTATATATTACTTCCATGCTTCTGGAAGTGTTTCGGTGTGCTTGTCAGAGTAACTTGTGCATTTTCTCTGTTCAACAAGGATAATTTGTGCATTCAACAGGTGGAAAATTTGCGAGATCAGCTGCAGAAGGAGAGAAATTTGAGGGCCTCATTGGAGTCTGGGCTGATGAATTTAAGAAGAGGACAGGTGTCCTTTCCGCCAACAATAGACAGCACGGTACTCTCTTCATAAGCTCTGTTTATTTAGTTAAAGATCGAATGTTTTCACCATTTGAAAATTTTGTTCTGTTAATAAAAGACTAGGGCTAATCTTGAGGAAGTTGCTACTGCTGAAGCTGATATTTTGAACTTGAAGCAAAAGGTTTCTGATCTTCGTGGACAACTCAACAACCAGGTCCAGCTGAGCTCCACCTCATTATGTGAATCATGCAACAAACGAATTCTAAATACAGACAAGCTTGTCGAGTAAGATTTTCTTGCCAGAGCATTTTGTAGTATTTTTCTCAATGTTTGTAGTATTTTGCTGTCTAGTTAGAATTCTAAGTTATGGAAAGAAACATACTTAAGATAGAGTTCTATTAAAGTGGGCTCCCTTTCTCCAGAGATGAGCAAAGTGCCGCCCTTTCTCCAGAGATTCGGTCCTCAGTTGAAGCATCATCAATTGTCGGGCCCAATTCTGTATCTGACATGGTATCCGCTACAGACATGGTAAGACTGTAAAATGATCTTCCTTCTTCTTTGCCAGAAAAGTCTTGCCTGGGACTGCTACTGCCTTTCTCTTAGTGCTCTATGTCATTCCTAATATGTGGAAATAGAACCATAGTTACCGGATTCGCTGTAAACCCCTGCGAATGGCGAACTAGTTTAGATATAGGATTCGTGTTCGCAGTGAAAACTGGAAGAAGAGGTGGTGAACCGCTAACCCGAATCTTGTACCGTAACTTAGACAAACCACGTTTCTAGTAACTATGGATGAAACTGTATAAGCAAGTTAATTACATGAGTTAGTTATGTTCAGATATACAATAAGGGCCTAAAGTGTTTGAGGTATACAGTAACAAGTACACCAAAAAGAACTAAATGTCCTTGTTATGTCACATGTTCCACTGCTGTAGACAACCAAAGAAAAATACTAATATATTAAGTGGCAAAGGGTGCAGCTCAATGAAGTTAAGGATGAGAACACAACGAGTTCTGGGTGTGCTCTAATTTCTTCCTTTGCTCAGTTCCCTTAATTCAATTAAAAAAATGGCTTTTTTTCAGGTAGATATTGATCAATCAAGGAAGCAAACCACACAGCATTCACCTTCAACAGACAAGCCTGCTCACCAGAAGCTGCAACTGAGTACTAACTATCAACACAATACGAGTTCAGGTGGTAATAATTGATAAATATACTTCTTGATCTTCATTAGAATAACAGTATCCTAAGACACGAAAATTGATAACAACGATCTTAGTAGTTCAAAATCTTTGGTTTTGCCTAGGTGTCACTTCTAATGAGCAGCCAGGCAATATCAGCCAAGGGGCTCAAAGAATGTTGTCTTCTAAGGGTGATATTATGAAGGATAGCCAAGAAGGATCGCTTACATCGAGGTGGAACATTGCACAGAGACAATACTCAAATAGCCCACTGCTAAGCAGGTTTCAAGGATCTAATGCCTATTCAAATGCTAAAACAGAGGTAATCTCAGTGTATGCCTTAACGGAAATAGATTATGTTCATTCTGGTCCACCATAAACCCCCTTTTTCTTTGCCTTTCTTTAAGATAAATTGGCGTGGCTACTGCTACTTTATTGAAATTAAATCGTTACTGGCACTTTATTGGACTGAAAGTTATGCAACCATATGTGCCCGTTATTGTTTCAGGAATCTGGTGCTGCACCATCATCTGCGTTAGCTAAGCTGACAAGCCGGCTCAACTTTCTGAAAGAAAGAAGGGCGCTGCTTGCAAGTGAGATGCAAAACTTAGATTTGGCTCGCCCACCGGGGCCTACAGCTTTGGCTCGCCCACCAGGGCCTACAGCTCCATCTCAAAAAAGAGACTCCAAATGAAAATAGGGAATTTGATACCGACCGCATCATCTTTAAGCTACAGAACCTTGTACTGTCAAAATGTGAAGCTGTGCACGTAATGACGACGCCATAGGATGCATATCGTAATCTTACCAGAGTTGGATCCAATTCGAGATGCATGCTCATGCATTGCCATTGGAAAGGAGAATCTGCTAGTGCTTACCAAAACCGTTGATTCCACAAACAGCCCAGTTTTAGAGTACCTTAATTTGTAAATCACTGAGGTTTATTGTGTTTACAAAACGATGTTCCGTATAAAAGTTTTGTAGCAACACAGTCAATCTGGTTTGCTGCATCATTGCATGTAGAAAGATCTCTCCATAAATTCTAGGCCACAGCCAAAGTGCTGCACCAAATGCATTTCTCGGCTGTTTTCCAGAGTTTCCGGTAGCTTGAGAGTGCTTCATCATGCGTTCATGCTGTACAGCAACATCACTTATGATCAAGTTTTGGAAATCATCACTTTTCTAGCCCTATGTGTAAGTTGTTTTTGCAAAGTTGACCTTCTTGAAGAATGGGGCTATTTTTGTAATTGCATTCATAAGAGGGCTAGATTTGCAAAAAAAAAAAAAATTGCTATGGGCCTACAAAAGAGACGATTTCCAAGTTTTGTAAGAGTACTTGCCTTAAGATATTGGCTAAACCGATGGTAAGTTTCTATGCCAAAAGAGTGACCAATATGTCTGGTTGAACTTCGAACTCTGTCCGTTTTGTTGCTGTTCAATGGTTTTGCAGTACTATGAATGAAGTCTAGCTAGGCTGTGTTGCTATGACATGCTTAGGGCACTCCCAATGGGCCATGTAAGCGTGTCTATACTGTGCCATGTAAGCAAAAAGTGAGTTGTATGCTCGTTCATTAAAGAAGAGAAAAAGCGATGTCTCATGCAAGACATGGTTTCTTTGGTTCGACCAAGAAAATTAGACACCGAAAATATACCATTGGGGCTCTGTTTGGTTTCTAATGGCATGCAGGATCCTATAATATGTATAATAAATGATCTTGGATTGCTAAAATATACACATTACCTATTGGGAGTTTGCTATAGACATCACATAATAAATGATCTCTCTCTTCTAGACATTGCTATAGACATCATTCATTGGGAGTGCTCTTAGAGCATATCTCCAATGGTGATAATTGCTTGAAGAGAGTAGAGTGCCACGTCATCTGAATCTACCGAGTAAAACCACCTACTCCAGTGCTGTATGATTTCACACTTGGACGCTCTTGTGGAACTTTAGTAGCTATATCTTCTTCTTAGTAGAGCACGATCTGGGCCGTTTATTTGTTAGTCGACTGGACACAAAGGAATTAGAAATTTAGAATGCAGTGGGCTTTATTTGGGCTTAAGTTGATTGCGATTTGCCTTTGCCCGTGTGCCTCAGTGGAGTAGAATATAGACGACACACACCCACTGCCAAAAGCCGAATGCCGCCGCCGCCGCAGGGAGCAATGGCCACCGGCGCCGCTATCCACGCCGTCCCCAGCTCCGCCGGTCGCCCGAAGCGGAGGAACCAGCGGCCCAGCTTCGCCTCCCTCTCCGTGCGCGCGTCCAGCGACACAAACAGTAAGCACCACTCGGACCACCCCCCCCCCCCCCCTTCCCTTCCGGAATTCGAATGTCTCATCAGTGGCTTCGCGGCTGCGTTTCCGATGTTTCGCCGGCCGGTCGGTCGACGCAGCGGTGACGCTGCTGGACTACGGCGCGGGCAACGTGCGCAGCGTGCGCAACGCCATCCGCCACCTCGGCTTCGGCATCCGCGACGTGCGGAGCCCGGAGGACATCCTCGCCGCCGACCGCCTCGTGTTCCCCGGCGTCGGCGCCTTCGGCTCCGCCATGGACGTCCTCGCCCGCACCGGCATGGCCGACGCGCTCCGCGAGTACATCCGCAGGGACCGCCCCTTCCTCGGCATCTGCCTCGGCCTGCAGCTGCTCTTCGACTCCAGCGAGGAGAACGGCCCCAGTACGATCCTTGGATACCCCGTCGTCGTCTGCTACTTGCTTGCTAACCTGTAAATGAACAGTAGTTCATTACGCATTTGCCGTTGCAGTAAGCGGCCTTGGTGTGATACCCGGCGTGGTCAGGCGATTCGACTCTTCCAATGGTCTCATAGTTCCTCACATTGGCTGGAACGCTCTCGAGATCACCAAAGATACACAGCTGCTCCAGGGAGCTGATGGCCACCACGTGTACTTTGTTCACTCGTATCACGCTCTGCCTGTAAGGAGCAACTATATTAGATGCTTGTTCTTTCAATGACTCATGAGATGTGAGTTGTTTCTTTCTTTCTACATGCTTAGTCAGATGCTAATAGAGACTGGATTTCGTCATTATGCAACTACGGCGAGAGCTTCATATCATCTATCTCAATGAGCAACATTCAGGCAGTTCAGTTTCATCCAGAAAAGAGTGGAGGTAAATGTGTAGTTTAGACCCTGTTTGGAAGCAATGTATTTCAAAATTATGGTTTTGATATACTATGATTTGCAATTGTTTTGTCATGAATACTATGGTTTTACCAAACTCCTTTAAAACCATGGTATTTCTTGGAACTACCAACTATTTGGATGCAACATCACAAACCATGGTATTTGAGTGGAAATAGACAAGAAGCTAGCCAAAACCATGAAAACTTTGGGTTGGAGTGGAGTTTCAAATACTCCAAAAATACTATGGTATCTACCAAACCATGGTTTTTAATACAGAGCTTTTGGCATAGTAACCAAACACATCATGGTATAAAATACCATGGTATTTTTAGAAACCATGGTATCGCCTAGAAACTATAAAAATACATTGCTTCCAAACAGGGCCTTAATTGTGAGTGCACAGGATATTTCACGGATCAATATATACAATGTATGTTAATCATGTTGATGGAAACTTGTGAATTCATGACTTCTGATAGCTTGCTTGGCCTGAATCAACAAGATCTGTGAAGAATATTAAGCATATCAAACGTTTTTCTTTTGTGCAGCTACTGGGCTTTCTATCTTGAAAAAATTTCTCAGCCCTAACTCCTCAGGGGCAAAGGTAACTGTTATATGTGAGTTCACTGTTGGCAGTTCTTTTTCATCTTATTTATTTTTAATATAAAAATCTGTACTTATATTTGTGATGCAGATCCCACCTTATAGAAAAGCATCAAAACTTGCCAAGAGAGTAAGCTTTGTATTGTTAAATGTTTCAGCACCTACCACAGTTTTTGCTGCCATCCTTCTTATTACCTTAAATTTTCCAGGTGATAGCATGCCTTGATGTTCGTTCAAATGATAACGGGGATCTTGTGGTAACAAAAGGTGATCAGTATGATGTAAGAGATCATAGTAGTAGCAAAGAGGTACCAAGCTTTATTCATTGACCTTAAGATAGTAAAACCTTTTACACTTAGGGCTAGTTCTAATTTGGCAATTTAGGGATAGTTAGTGGCACTTTAGGGATAGTTAATTTATCAAGAATCTATTGAATCAAGAAATAGTTTGAACATTTTTTATAGTTCTGAGGAAATACAATTTTTTCAATACTGAATATCTTTGCATTTCATGCTCATAGGTAAGAAACCTTGGCAAGCCGGTGGATTTAGCAAGTCAATACTACATAGATGGTGCTGATGAGGTACTTTTCTAGTTTCTACATAACGCTATATTTTCTCTATGTGAACTAATGATCTGATATCATTAAAAAAATCTCTTTAGGTTAGCTTCTTGAATATAACTGGTTTCCGTGACTTCCCATTGGGCGATTTGCCAATGCTAGAGGTTTGTTTAAGTTTTATAACTACCAATTTTTTTCATTACTTCCATTTATCTGGTGAATTGACTTGTTTGTATCATTGGTAGGTACTACGATGTGCATCTGAAAAAGTTTTTGTGCCACTTACAGTTGGTGGAGGTATAAGAGACTTCACAGATGCAAATGGAAGGTTAGTTCTTGTTCCATTCTTGAGCAATGTTGACCCCAGCATTTACCTGCTTAGCGATCTATTTTTCCTGTTGACTTGATTCTTTGGTTTCCAATCTCGTGTTAGACAGTTGGCTATTTTATTTTTTGTTTTGTCTGTAAATCTGAATGTTTCATGTTAGTCTTCCCCATTTCCAACAGCAAAATCCCCCTCTTTTTTTCAGGGTGGTATTTGGTATTAGTCAATACTGAAAAATAATTATGTCACAGTAATCATGTAGATTTGTTTCTTCTCAGATATTATTCAAGCTTGGAAGTAGCATCAGAATATTTCAGGTCTGGTGCTGACAAGATTTCAATTGGAAGTGATGCTGTTTTTGCTGCTGAAGCCTATTTACAGACTGGTGTATGTATTTTATTTTCCCAGCAAAGTTCAGCTATTTCCCCATTACACAATTATTTCTGTGTATCAGGTAAAGACAGGGAAAAGCAGCTTGGAGCAAATTTCTAGAGTATATGGCAATCAGGTTTTCTTTTATTTATTTCAACAACATCACTTTTGTGTTCTGTTAGTTTATCACCAAATACAATTAAAATATTGTATCTGGTATTTACATTAGCAGTTAATTTTCATATATTTGGAAGATTTTCCTTCAGTATTATTTCTTTTCCTTGGAAAAAGAACGCTGTAAAAAAATCATAATCTAGTTTTCATTCTGCCAACCATATGTCACTAATTTTTGGAGGTCATATTGCATTGTTAAAACTCTGGCAGGATTTCACAATTTGTTGACTTGATGACTGCTTATACTGAGATTTTTTTTTCAAACCAATTACCTATGTCCACAATCTGTCTTGTTATCTACCATTCACTTTAACCATTGGCATATTACATATCTATTATTATTCTAGTAGAATAGTTATATAACTTGTAATCACGATGATATTTCTCATTATCAGGCTGTTGTTGTAAGTATTGATCCTCGAAGAGTATATGTCAAAAGTCCAGATGATGTGCAATTTAAAACTGTAAAGGTGTCCAGTAAAGGTATGCTTGCATATCTTCTTGTAGATCACCATTTGTATTTTAAACTTTCTTACATCTCTTATACTTTTTTCAGGTCCATTAGGAGAAGAATATGCATGGTACCAGTGCACAGTAAGTCCTCTTTCCTGCTTTTTCACTGTTTTGATTTAGCAGTCCCCTCATATGCCATTCATGCATGCGGGTATTCATCATACGAAGATTTTTTTTGGTACTTGTATGCAAATTCTTACACAAAAGGTCTGGACTAGACCGCTGAAAATTTGTGCGTCCTTCAGATCTTTGGTGGACAAATCTTTTTAGGTAAAACCATAAAAGCATATGGGTGTCATATGTCATATCTGGTAGTAATTAAGATATTAAGTCTTTTCTAGTTGAGTTTTTTTTGGCTGCACTCTATTTCAGCATGCTATACTGTAATAAGGTCTGATCTTTTGTCCCAGCATTAGTGTCGATTTATTTCTGTTCCAGGTAAGTGGTGGACGTGACAGCCGGCCTATTGGAGCATATGAACTAGCAAAAGCTGTGGAAGAATTGGGCGCAGGAGAAATACTACTTAACTGTATAGATTGTGATGGTATGTTCGCAAGTGCACTCGAAGTGTTTATTTTTTGCCAGTACACTATAGCTTAGTTACAGTATTTGGCATCTTGTTGTACCCTGCATACTAGCTGGGAGGAACTTCTTAATATGTCTAACTTGAGCCTCTTCACCAATAATCAGAATATGCTAATTATGTTTTTATCTTTTAAGAATATTGATTTTCTTTTTTGGATGTTTGTTTTAGTGGCTTCATGATTGGGTACTTAAGTACATCAGCAAACCATTTCAAACAAATGGGCATATAATTCCAGAACACATTGTGCTTTTTCCAATCTGGAATGATTGTTTCACCATATTCCCCCTTCACATATAATCTGAAGTGTATAATTGTAGTAGTCAATTTTATTTTCATCAAGACACCAACAGTGCACTAAGTTAAGCACAAATGCACTACTGGCTCTGGATTACAATTTCACTATGTAAATATAGAGTGAAATAAATCTTACTCTTTAGTGTTTAGTTTTCTTAATTTTTAAGGCATCTTGTGTTTTAAATTTGTGGTCAGGGTGGTGGTTGTCTGTTGGTTTGAAACTTTGAATTTCATGTGAATTTGTTTTTGTGGTTTGTAATAATAGAAGTCTGGTGGGGTTTATTTTGCCCTCTTTTTACTCTAAAAAAATGTGAATTTTTTACTGGTCTTATAAGGGTATATTATAAAGCCATGATGAATGCATTATGTCGTTTTGTCTTGCAGGTCAGGGCCGCGGGTTTGACATAGATTTGATCAAAATGGTATCAGATGCTGTGACAATCCCTGTCATTGCAAGCAGTGGTGCTGGTGCTGTCGAACATTTTTCCGAAGTATTTGATAAAACAAATGCTTCTGCTGCCCTTGCTGCTGGCATTTTCCATCGGAAAGAGGTATTAATGATTATCCCCACTTTGCCATTTCTTCTGCTGGATGCTATGTCATGACCTTTTGCTGTGCAAATTTTAATTCTTATACACAACTTCTGTCATTTTCCTCTGCTCTATATGATCAACAAAGGGCATGAGTGCTTAGTAATCCCATGCACGGTATGTGAAATCCTTATGAGTCTTGAATTTGGATGTCATCCTACAGTGGCTGATTTCTCCTATCGGTAATGATTTGCTTGCGGTCGGGGTTGTTCTGTATGTACCAACTTAGTGTATAGCTTCTCGATGGAGTAAAATTAGCGTCTGTCCTTGGGTTTGACGTGCAAACTTTTGTTTTACCACAGGTTCCCATTCACTCGGTGAAAGAACATCTGGTAGATGCTGGTGTGGAGGTCAGGATGTAGCGATCTGGGCATGGACTACCGTAACGCAACACGGAAATCCTTTCCACTTTTCCAGAAAAATCTGGTCAGATGTTGTAACAATGGTTTATTCTGTCTCGAGAGCATGTGTGGCAGTGCAAGGCCATGGATTCGAAACACGATTTCGGGATTAAGTCAAATAAGTCGATGCTTAAGAGCTTCAGTTTCTTTTCTTCTCTTTCCACTTTTCCAGTTTCGCCGCTGTGTCGCTCGACGCCTCGACTGGGAGTGCGTCCCGAGGTCGCCGCCACTCGTTGTGGACTGCAGTGGACAGGTCGAAGACGACGCGAACTAGCGTGTCACGTGGACGTGTGGGATATTCGGAGGAAGGCCTTTCCGGGTGATGTCTGTATCAGAATCCTCGTGTAGGGCTGAATAGGTAGCGCCGTGCGATGCATGGGCTACGTCAGATATGGCGCGATATTACTCCGGTCACAAATACAGGTTGCTTTGTACATGGGCACGGTTCTTAAAACGTCACTTTGACTACTATTTTCAATCTTAATATGTTTTATAAAAATGCAATAAAATTGTAATATTATAAAGTAATTTTTAGATAAATCTACACATGATTTTCATGAGTGCAATATAAACATTTAAAAAGATATTAATAGCTAATATTTTAAAATTTTGATTGCACGTATCCCAAAATACCATGTATTTGTGATCGTAGGGAGTATGTTGCCCACTCTAACTAGATGTATTACGAGCAGAATGGTAGGAAGAACTTCGTAAGTAGGTAAGGATCCTTTATCTTGAGATTAATAAAATGCTTCCTTTATCTAAAAAAAAGGTAAGGATCCAATCCCAGAGTGGATCTGCGGACGCCTCGCATCAAGACCAAAAGCTATATTCTGTGTATGCATCCACTCTCACTAGATGTAGGCCTTCCAAACCAAGGCCTAATTTGCATACTAATTAAGCTTTAACCATTTACGAGCATAGTGGTGAAGTTTATGAAGAAAATGAAGAACCTAATGACTTGTGCCCAGACGTCCGAAATTTTCGGATGCATTGCAACATTTTTTTCCTACACGCGCAACATTTCTTATCAACGCGTGCAACATTTTCCTTCGACAAACAGTAAAAATCACTATAGTAAATGGATGTTGCAAGCATTCAAAAGAATGTTGCACGCGTCGGTAAAAAATGTTGCACACGGAGGAAAAAAATGTTGCAAGAGGCGTCCGATGGAATGAACAGTAATCGGACGTCTGAGCGCTAGTTTCACCCAATGAGGAATATGGCAGAGCGAAAGACTGCACATAATTAAAATCATAACAACTTGTTTATCACCCTTGATCTCAAATTCTAGCTGGAGCAAATAGTTCTCCAACAGAAAATAAAAGGAGGAGAGGATAATCTGACTTCTTCCTAGGTTATCCATGCAGATTAAGTTCCACGTCCATCAGCGGTAAACACCCTGACTCATGCAGGCCACCGTCATCCCAAATTAAACCCGCAGCAAGTAACAAGAAGCCCTAGTCGAATTATTACTCGACCAAGCACATGTACACGTGGACCACGCCGCGCACAACGTTGGCCGGCTCTTCTTTCTTCTTGCCCTTCGGCGCCACGCCGCCCACAACATTGGCCGGCTCTTCATCTACGTCCTCGCCGCGCGTAACATCGGCCGGCGCTTCGTCCACGTCCATGGCCGGTTCTTCGTCCACGTCCTCCATCACAGCGACATTGGCCGGCGCTTTGTTCTCTTCCTCCGGCTCCGGGACCTGCCAACCCTGCAGCGGCACCGCCTTGTCGAATACCCGCGTCCCCTCCACCAGCTTCGGCTGGCCATCGTCCTCCTCGTGCTCGCCGTCGCGGCGCCTCTTCCTGTGGTCCTTCCCTCCTCATCGTCGCTGTCATCCCCGAGCACTAGCGCGTCAATCAACGGCACCCGTGCCGTGCCGAACACCGCAACGTGGTTGGAGGTGTGCGGCCCCTTGCGGAACACCAGGTCCTCGTCGGGGCAGTAGTCGCTGCGCTCGACCTCAATCTCGAGGGACAAGTACGGCCAGTCCCACCCCATGGGGAGGTCGACGGACCTCATCCACGCCCCGACCTCGCGATAGCGGACGGGCAGCTCACTCAAGCACACCCGCCTGCCGCCGAGGTACACGTCGATGAAGCAGAACGGCGTCCACGCTGGGCCGCCGTAGCCGCTCATCGCCGGCCGCATGAGGATGAGCCGCAGATGGCGCCGTCATTTTTCTTAATCCGGTCAAGGAGGAGCTACAGGCACTTCTACAGATTCTGCATCACTTCGGGCAAGCTTCGGGCTGCGTGTCAACATGACAAAGAGCTCTGTACTGCCGATCCGGTGTCATGACGACCATTTACAAAATATCTTACAATCTTTCACTGGAGCTACATCACAGCTTCCGATGAAATACCTGGGACTTCCACTAATGCTTCATCGGCTCCGATGTACGCAGTTGCAGCCTATCAAGGATAAAGTGGCTCGACGTCTTGCGGCTTGGCAGGCAGCCCACCTCACTATTGGAGGATGACTAATCTTGGTCAAGTCGGTACTCACCTCCATACCAATCTACCTGCTAACGGCGTTGAAGGCACCACGGAAATTCATTGAAAATATAGACAAGATGAGGAGGGCGTTTTTATGGGCTGGCAATGGAGTAATGCATGGAGGAAATTGCAAGGTGGGGTGGGCAACTGTTTGCCGCCCGCTTCAGATGGGAGGCTTAGGCATTCTAGACCTTGATAGGTTCGCGCGAGCGCTTCGCTTGCGCTGGCTTTGGTTCAAGAGCACTGATCCGGAAAGACCATGGAATGGATTGCAAATGCCATGTGACACAATCGATCAAATGTTTTTCACGCAACTGTAATTGATAACATTGGAAATGGCATAACACGACCTTTTGACCGCAAGATGGTTACAGGTCGCTCCATCCCAAATTGCGCCGCTTCTACATAAGCATTCCAGAGAAAATCAAGATCGGTGGTAGATGCCTTGCTAAACAACAATCGGATACGAGACATCCGTCACAACCTAGACCAAAATCTTATACATGAATATGTCCGTCTCGACAAAAATCCGCCGATGACGCCGAAAGGACGAACACGACGCCGTCACATGGAAACATTCCTCTAAAGGCACCTATTCGGCAAAATCGGCACACTAAATGCGCTTCACTTCGGCAAAGATCCACAGATCTTTCGTGACTACAATCTGGTCGGCTTGGGCGCCGCTGCGTTGTAAGTTTTTCATCTGGCTTGCGCACCTGGATCGACTATGGACGGCACAACGCTTGCAGATTAGAGAATGGCCCAACCAATATTTCTGCCCAATGTGCTGTCGAAGCTTAGAAACGGTTCTCCATCTCCTAGTTGAATGCCCCAAAGCTCGACAGTTGTGGTCATCTATAGCGCAATGGGTTCACATTCCGTCGCTACAACCGCATGATCGATTACCCTACTAATATTGAGCAATGGAATCTGCGGCGGCTAAACCGCTCACCGACTCTTCGAAAAGGTGTCAAACTTAGTTATCCCGACTTGCTGGAATTGGTGGAAAGAACGCAACAATAGAGCCTTCCGAAGCGTCGATCGTCTCATAAAGAAATCCTACAATCAACAAGGATGAAGCTTTAACTCAGTCGTCGCAGGGGCTTAAGCACCTTACAAAAGTATTAAGCCGTTCAAATTAGCAATCGCTCCTTTGCTTTTTTTCTTTTAATTGACTCTCGCATGTAATCTCTCCGTTTTCTTTTGTTTGGTGCAACAACTTGCATCGTGTATCCGTTAAAACTTTGTGAATTACTCTCTTCCTTCTCAATAGTAAACAGCTCGACTGTTTCTTTCAAAAAAAAAAGTTTAAGTAATGGAAAGATATCCATGCCTATGAAAGAATTAAAGGATGTAGTCTCTCCCTTGACTCTTTGGCTATTGCAGATAGGGATAACAGTAGCATTTAAAGAGATAACATTATATAACAAATAAGCGTTTAAACTTATATAACAACAGATATGAAAATTTAGTGATTCTTATTACGAATGGTACCGACTCATTTAAAACCGTAACACTCTTATCATGTGATTCATGTAATATCTGTTATATCATGTAGTCTTGACTAGACGTTTTATGTTCAAAATGGATGATTAGGAAAAAAGGTGACCTTGAAATTCAAATCTATCTATATATCTTTTATCTATCTATCTATCTATCTATCTATCTATCTACCATATTATTAAGTCAAGAAAAAGAAGTGATCATCACATTACCACGTTAATAGGAGGAAAAAGAGAATGATCTACACCATTAACAATTATAGTGAGTCCAGATTATAATTGTACATATTAATCAGATGTATATAAGTGCTATTAAAAAAGTATGAGAAATACATTGTATTTTCAGATACATACATATAGAAATGATTCCATACTCTTGGGGGTACGTAATCCCACCTCTAATATACCATTTAAATGATATTGTTATACTTCTTTATCCTTCTGAGTATTCTCTAATACCAATTATAAGATACTTCAAAGTGAGTTCCACGAAAAATTTCGTTAAAGTCCACATTTTATAGCATAATTTGTTTATATGTTTCTTTTACATATGGAAAAGGGTATGTAGCAAAAAAATAAAGGGTTTTGTCGGCGGTTTTCGCCGGACAGCTATTATGCTTGAACAGAGTCCGGGGTTCGATAGAGGGGATCTTCACGGAAGAACACCTATGAGTTCCCCCGAGGGATCCACATAGACAAGGATTCAAGAACACGCCGGGTTCGGGCCCCCAATGTGGGTAACAGCCCTACGTCTTGCCTCTGCTCTCATTAATGTGTTTTGAGGGGATTACAAACGCACGATTCACACTCCGGATTCTTCTTGAGCTCTCTCAATGCTCTCTCCATTCTCGCTCTTTCGTTCAAGTCTTTCTTTTTTCCTCTCGGCTTCCTCCCCCTCTCCCATGCACCGAACCCTCCTTATATAAGCTGGGCTGGCTCGGGCATGTGAGAAGGATGACATCACACTGATTACACTTCATTTATTACATCAGTCGCTGTAGCCCCATCCTCTAGCCTCATTCTTTGCACCATCGTCCAACTCCGCCCGGTCCGCTCGGGAAGCGACTTGTATGGGACGGGTTAGGTGTAGGACGACAAAGGGATAAGCTATCGTGCCGTGAGCCACACACATTCAATGATTTCGACACGGTGTATCGGGGAGAAGACTTGCGAAGCTCCCCATTCTTCGATGCACGCCCACGCCCGACCGGACGGCAACCGACCCCGAGCACCTTTTGACTCTGTCGGCCATCCATGCAACCCAGCCGCCTGGTGTCAGGGCCTGATCGCCCACCTGCTCACCAGGTTGGTCGCCTGGCGTCAGGGCCTGATCGTCCACCTACTCGCCAGGCTGACATGCTTCAGCATTCGTGGCCCCTCCTGTCCGTAGCGGAGAGGATACCCTGACGTGAAGTACGCCAACACGTTTGATGAATTTTTTTCAACTATGTTGCATTGGAGTATCTTAGAATTGTTATTGGAGTATACCGAAAATAATAAAGGAGTATAAAGAATTCATTTAAGTAGTATATTAGAGGTGGGAGTATGACCTCCCGGGAGTACAGAAAAGGCATTATATATATATATATATATATGAAAATGATTCCATACTCCTAGGTGTACGTACTCCCACCTTCAGTATACCATTTAAATGATGTTGTTATACCTCTTTATCCTTTTGAGTATACTCTAATACTAATTATAAGATACTCTAAAGTGAGTTCCACGAAAAAATTCATTAAAGTCCACCCTTTATAGCAATATTTGTTGCTTTATATTCCTTTTACATATGGAAAAGGGTAAGTAACTCCTTTATCACTTTTGGTATACTCTAATAATAATTCTAAGATACTTCAATGCAACATAGTTGAAAAAATTTCATTAAAACCCTTTATTTTTTTACTACATACCCTTTTCCATATGTATAAGGAATTTGTAAACAAATTATGCAATAAAGGGTGGATTTTAATAAAATTTTTCATTGAACTCACTTTGGAGTATCTTATAATCAGTATTAGAGTATTCTCAAAAGGATAAAGAGGCATAACAACATCATTTAAATGGTATATTAGAGGTGAGAGTACATACACCAGTGAGTATGGAATCATTTTTCTATATATATATATATATATATATATATATATATATATATATATATATATATATATATATATATATATATATCATATGTACAGAGATTAATCAAATGTATATAAGAGCTATTTTTAGAGGTATTATACTAGTTAGCCATGCAATTGCGTAGGGAATTCGGCTAATTATATTAATAAAGAAGTTACTATGTTCAATCTAAATAGGTAGAAATTACCACATTAACCAAAAAAAAAAAAATAAAAAAGATCTATACTATTTAATTTGGTGAGTCTAGCTTATAAGATTGCAGATTAATCGGATATATATTATAATTGTTATAGATATATAAGAAATACAACTCTATTTTCAATAAACAATAATAAGAATTAGAGTACGTTGTATAACAAATGCAAGTATAACTTTAAATAAATTCATATGTATTGTAATATCTACCCTACCCATGCAGTTGCAGGAAAAAATCTGCTAGCTTCTATAAAGAAGACTTTGAGTAATAGAGCTATATATATATAGAAACACTATTCTAACATAATACGTAGTATTAGGCGTTCCAATGCATATAGTTTCTATAACTTCCATGTCATCTAGACACTACATGTAGAAACTATGCTCCCAATGGATAGTTTCTTCAAAATAAACTCTCATCCAATCTCTCTTTTTTTTATTTTCTCACCCAATCCCTTTTTCCCTTTCTTGGTACTTGTGTAGAAATGGTTTCTGCATGAGAAATGGTTTCTTCTTTTCATCATTAACTCTACCTCCACATCACCATTTTACTTACATGGCAACCTAATTAATGCTATGAAAACTATCCTAGTCATCCCATTGAGATTGCCCTTACACAGCAAAACTGTTTTAAGTAATTAAGTTATAGTTCGAGATGTCACTGGACCAAATCCCAAAGACCCCAAATTAATAAACCTACTTATATGTAGTTAGTGAGTCTCGAACCATGCATTTAAAGATAAAACATATGGATGACATACCAGTTAGTCTAGCCACTTGGCTATATATTGCTCAACATTTTGATAGTTGTGTTTCAGTATATTACGTTGTAACATATGTTTTACTACAATATGTATACACATTAATTTCAAAAGAACAAGTATCATTTGTACGTGCAATGGAAGGAGCATGACTCCATGAGGTACCTAAGACTCAAATTCGAAATCACGAGCCAATCATGTATCGTGCAGTGCCAAGTGGAGAAGAAGAATCAAGTAGGCACTGGATAGACTGTACAAGAAAAAGAGAGGTCTTATGCTAATCTTTATATACAAAATCATGCATGTGGACAAAAATCCTCGAAATTCTCCTATTAATCAGTTAAAAAGAAAAAAAAATAGGAATTCCCTAGCTAACCAAGGAAAGGGAACATAATCTAATTCATCTATCAGACGGTACAATTCAAGAATAATAATCGAGATCTATATATTCTTAAGAAAAGCCCATACAACAGGAAAAGAGGATGACTACCATAGCTACACAAAGGTTCTCAATATCTTTTGCCCACTCCCTCCACTGCATGTGCAGGATGTGCAATTGATGGCAAAAGGTGCACGTGAAGTTCATATAATGCATACATGTACCATCATATATATATAGTCACTCTCTAATAAAATAAAGTGAAAAAGATGTAATATATATGGACTCTTACATAAAATTGATATGCACTAGTGCGCATCTAACGGTTAATGAGAAGAGAAATAGTCGCGCAATTGCTCAAGTTGCTCGTCTAGTTACAAAGACAAAGAATATAAAATTTGCTTGACCTATAGTGCAAGAATTATAATATATAGGAACGGTAAGAAAATGATTTTTTTTTCATCATCTTGTATGCACCTTTGAGCTATAGATTCGTCGTTGTGATGGATGATGTTGGAGCAACCTTGCGAAGGTAGAAATTACTACTACATATGTATGGCAACCATGGGAAAGGCTAGAGGCGGCGGTTTGAACAAAGAGGTTGGTGATTTTGGGTTGAGCAGGGAGTCTTCTTGAAAACATAGACACCTATCTTCTAGACAACGGACATAATGGTACAATGCGATTGTTTATACATAGTAATTTTTTCATCCATAGCTGTAAAAATTTAAAACTATTGGTCATAACATTGGCTAACAGGACTTGGTTCACATGTATCATCCTGGATGTTGTTCGCCAAAGTTAGAATGTGCTCGCCTGCACACATCTCATCTACCATTTTTGTGACCGGTGTAGTAATGTACTACTCCTTAAAGCGGAAGGAATTGCCGGCTCAATGGTGTATCCACGTAAGCGATTATGCAAAAAGATCCCTCATGAATTGTGAAATTGCATCGAGGTCCTCCTGCCGGTTCTTTCGAAAACAACAACCCTCGTGGTTCCAGAAATTCCTCTAAGGTCCTGGATCCTCATTTTTGCGAAAAGCCCATAATTTTTTGAAATCTTGTTTTGGTTCACCGTTTCTGCCAAAAAAACAACAACTTGCGAATACTGAAATTATGATTATTCCAATTTTCTTAGATTTGTGTATATTTTATCAAAGGAAAAATGACATCACCATGAAAATTAATTTTACCGTCTAAGTGCTCTATCAAAATTCACGATTTTTTTTTAAATAATATTATTTTAATTCGAAATTGCGACATTAATACACGCATTAAAAAATTGCGAAATATTATCCTGCCGCCAAACCGTTCGGCGATAATAGGGTAGTCGCCATACGGTTTGGCGATAATAGGTAGTCGCTAAACCATGTGGCGACAACCGCCTAATCCTGCATTTGAACAGATTATGACACCGGTTGTCGCCAGGCAGGATGTTGTCGCCAAACCGTTCGCGACTATTATATAGTCGCCAAGCCGTTTAGCGACAACTAGTAGTCGCCGAACTGCTTGGCGATAACTTGCGCTTCATCGCTTCACGCCACAAGAACGATCGATCGACCGAGCCTCGCTCGAAAAGAGAGAGAAGCGAAGGAAGGAAGGCACGGCGAGAAAAAGAGAGAGGAGAGGAGAGAGAGGGCGTAGAGGGAGAGAAGGGAGAGAGAGGCGCAGAGAGAGAGAGGGACGGTCGCAGAGAGAGAGAGAGGGGGAGAGCGCCGGGAGGGAGAGTGAAGAGAGAGAGAGAGGGGAGGGAGGAAGAAGGGGAAGAAGAAGAGGAAGAAGAAGAAGAAAGAAGAGGAAGAAAAAGAAGAAGGTAAAATCGTCGATGCTTAATTTTATTTTTTAATTTTGTAGTGGCTATTATGAATAATTAGTTTGTGAATTAGCTATTCAATGTTAGCGATTTAGATTTAGATATTTAATGTTAGCGAGAATATTAGCGATTTAGATATTCAATGTTAGTAATATTAGATGTGTAATATAATTAATTAGTTGTAGTTAATATTTTTATGTAATTAGCTATATTACATGTTCTAGGTTAGCGATGTTAGATGTGTAATAAAATGTTGTCATTGTAGTTAATATTTTTGTTAATTAGTGATATTAGATATTTTAGATATTAGAAATTTTAGATATTAGAAATTTTAGATTTTAGAAAATTTAGATATTAGAAATTTTGGATATTAGAAATTGGAGATGTAGTTTTCATTTCGAATATCATAGTGTAGTTTGTTTTCTTTATTTATTTAGTCTAAGAATCAGACATCCTGGGAAAGAAGTGGGCATTAGGGAACCCTTCCTTTGGAATATTGAATATAGTAAATGTATTTTTTCTAGTCTGTGCTTGGGTATCCCAAAGTAGCGCCTAAATAAGTTGTAGTTGGGTAAAGTCTTCGTGTAGTTGTAATAAGAACGCTTAACAACGTTGCTTAAGAACACAGTGAAGAACAAACCGAAGAAGACTAGTTGTGTTCAGAATAATCTGCGCTTCTAAGTGGAATGTCCAGCTCTGAATAAGGAGGAGTGTGTCACTAACTAATTCCATGGCAAGGGGTGAGGTCTATCTGGTTGTGAAAATAGCTTGGTGTCTCGATCATTCCCGACCTAAGTTGTAGCGTAGCGAAGTTATCTCCGACTCGTCTCACCGAAGTTGCTCATCTCTCGTCAAAGAAGTCGCCTATGTTCCTTGTCCAAAGAGAAGACTCAGAAATATTCTTTGCATCTTTGAGGACCCATCTCCGGTAATAGGAAATGAGGAACAGGCACGACCCATCTTCGGTAATAGGAAATGAGGAACTGCACCTGTCTTCTTCTAAAATAGAAAAGTATGCACTATTAGAAATTTTAGATATTAATGCAATGTCGATATTAGAAATTTTAGATATTGATGCAATATTAGAGAGTTTAGATACTGATGCAATATAGCGATTTTAGATTGTTCGTAGGAAATGCCGTCATGATAATTTTCTTATTTAGGAGGGAATCGTTAATTTAGATATTGATGCAATATAAAAGTTAATTTTGTTTAGTTAGTGATATTAAACGTTAGTGGTGATCTAAAAATCAATTTTGTTTATATCGTCGCAGTAATGTCGGATGCAGTGAAATTTAGGGTATATTATGGCGATGGTGAAATAAAAATTGGGCAAAATGGTGTTTATTTGAGCAGCTTTATAAATCACAATGGTGGAACACTTATGCCCCGATAGAGTTAGCATCCGTGATATAAAGCTTTGGTTGACCAAATATTTTTCCTCGATCCAAGTGTTTACTCTGTTACCATTCAAGCCGTATTCACGCCGTAGTAAGGGTGACCTGGCTCTGTGGGAGTTGAAGAAAATAGATCGGACGTACTTGTGGCATAAATGGTTAAGGTGGTGCAAGGATCTAGCCTTGAATGTGTAATGTCGGTGCAGACGCGTTCTAGAGAAGAGGTGAATATTAGCGGCGTGGTGAAAGCAAGATGTCGGCTACAAATGAACAAGTTCGTAGTGGTGCTTGCGGTTGAGGTAGCAGTGGAGGATGATAACAAGGATGCAACAAGCGCGAAGGTCAGGCAGATGAAGGGAGGAAATCGAGCAAATTGTTGATCAATTGAGTTGGTGGACCATATGGCGATGCAAGATGAAGCTGAAATGTTGGAGTGTGATGATGACATCGACGAAGATGAGGAAGAGGAAGGAGATGATGAAATGCATAGTAGTATTGGGCAACGGATGTACCCATCCCCGACGAGTGGAACAAGAAAACAAAGTCGATATGGAAGTTTCGTGGGGCATGACTCGTTGGGAGTATGCTAGCAATGCCGCTCTCATGAATCAAGTTTTCGCAAATAATTCGAGTTGAAGTTGGCGGTGAATGTGGGCACTATCGCAGCAGAGAGAGTTCCAGTTGTTTTGTCCATCGAGATAGATACGTGAAGTGCGAACCCAAGGATGTGAATTCAGTACATGCATACAAGCCGAAGTCGTAGACATTTTGGATTGCATCACGAGTAGATGGGCACACATGCGGACTAGAAAATGTTTCGGTGAAACACCGCAACTTGAATGCGGCCAGAATCGCTAGCGTGATGTTCAATGAGATCATCGAGAAGCGGGACATTGAGTGTTCTTATATTCAGAAAGCAATGTTGAGAACATTTAAGTACCAGATAAGTTACTCGATGGCCTGGCGTGCGAAGCAAAAGGCATTAGAGAAGAGGTTTGGCACATATGAGGCTTCAGATTGTAACCTACCTCGTGTGCTTGATGTCTTGAAGGAAACCAACCCCGCACGCATAATCGCTTTTGAAGAAAGTGAAGCGGATGGTAACGGGTCTAGATATTTCGTCGTGCTTTCTTTTTCACTGGTCCTTGCATTGCGCTATTCGTGCATCGCCGTCCATTTCTTTGTCGCCGATGGTACATTCTTGACGGGAAATACAAGGGCGATTCTAACGCCATTGCAATTGATGGGAACAACCACATACTTCCATTGGCCTTTGCATTTGTTGAGGGTGAGAACCGGATAGTCGGGCCGTGGTTTTTCGACATTTGAAGTTCGGGGTAGTTCGTGATCGCCTAACGTGTGCATCATCCATGACCGCCATAAAGGTATCATTTCGCAATTAAGACTCTACAGAGGACCTTGATGAGCCTTTTTCCATGGCGGGACATGCGTAATGTGGTGCATGAGACATTTGGGAGCAAATTTTTCGAGCGGTTCAAGAGTAAGAAGTCGATGAACCTATTTAAGAGGTTATGCAAGCGTAACTGTGCACGTAAGTTCAACGCATTATTGGCGAGTTGGATAAGCACACTACCGCATGATTGAAGAGCTGAAGAAGCAACCAAGAACGCCGAACGATTGCCCACCCAAAAGGCTATCACCCTTGGAGCGCTTCGATCCTCCAAATTGAGGAGAGCGATCGCCAAGAAACATTAAGTGTTTTCGCCTTTGGATAGAGGCGGAGCCGTTGGAGAAGTGGGCATTGCTCCATGACACCGAGGCGCCAGTTAGTATACTAAATTAACATAGCGTGACGATTGAACAGTTAGAGTTATTGTGGTAACTGATATGTTTGAACAGGTTCGATGTCATGACAACGAACATAGCCGAGGTTTACAATTGGGTCATCAGAGGCCTGCGTCCGCTACCACTTATGGCCATCTTGGAAGGCATGCTGCACGACATCGTTGGCTACTTCCAGAAAAGGCATGCGGAGGCTGTACTTCACGCCACAACATTGCAAACGCCGTACTGTGCGCGGATGATGGCCTACATGGAGGAACGCACCAGTAAAGCTCAGCTGCATATGGTGCGTAGCTTCGGAGTGACTGAGTACCACTTTGAAGTGAATCTCCGGTGTAAAGGGGATTGGGAACCGATACAAGTTATTACACACGAGGTTAACCTAGGCCAAGGGGCCACCGGATGGTGTGAATGCACCGCAACAAGCCAAGACTTCTTCATATTCCCCGCCGCATGTGATCGCAGCCTTGTGGGCAATTGGGATGAACACGCCGCAATACGTGTCCCCTTTCTACCAAGGGTCATCTTTGTCAATACATGGTCCGGTAAGTTCCGCGGGTTTTCGAGCACATGGTGATTTCAACGCCATTAACAGAGATGTGCGATATGCCTACCGGATGCAAATTTGCAGAGGTGTGCACCGTACAGCCGGCCGCCCATAGCCTAGGGCGATTCGCAATGACATGGATGAATCTGAAGTGGGTGGCCCTGTTAGGAGGTGTTCTCGCAGGTGAGTACGGCACAAGGCAACGCAATGCCCGTAGTGTTATGTAGTGAATTATGTAATTTGTATTGAATTGTGTAATATGTATCATTTTATCCTATGCTAGGTATTTGCGGTTACATTAGACTATTTTATCAATGTCGGGTTGTATTGAATGCTTAACAATGCTTAGCTATGATTGTACCTTTTGTCATCTTTTTGTATTGAATTGCTTAATATGTTTGTCGTTTGTTTATCTATGTCGAACTCTTCAGTCTTTTGATTTACATTACTAATCGCATCTTTTTTTCTGTTTGCTTGCAGGATGGAGCACCCGAGTCACTCCTTGACTCTTCGTTGGACCGACGACCGCATGCTCGCCCACACCACCACACAGGCCTTGAGAGGTGCCTCTGCTGCGAGTCCGCAGTTCGGCAGGCATGGTGGCTCCACCCAAACCTTCACGCCTGGTGAGTTGCACTACATTTACATGTTTCATTGCTCGCACAATTGCATTTCGCCTAACAATTGAATTTACATGTCGATAGGTTGGCACGTGTGGGTTGCTTCCTCGCCAAGATGATCGAGGCCTCACCGAGGACGTGGGCCGAGGTCGCGAGATCCCGCGAGGGCGAGGACGGTCCGAGCGTCACGGCGCTTTCCGCTCGGCCAAGCTTCATCGTCTTGTTTGGTGGACCGCTGGCGCCGGAGACGCACACTTTCCACCGCCGCTCGGGAGGTGACGGTCCCCCGCAAGACGCCGCCATGCTTCTGTGGTTGCTGATCGCCGGGGCACCGATCGGACCCTCGCTGGTTCTCGCGGAGTGGCAGTGACTGCAGGAGAGGTTCGCCGGAGTGGCTCACATCGACCAACGATACCCGCCGCTAGGAAGAAGCACGGCCGCTGAGGAGGTGGTTGGCCCGATTCGAGGTGAGTGCTTCCACGTGTATATGTTATTCTAATTTTTGTAACATTATTAAC
Organism: Guadua angustifolia; assembly: GCA_036346375.1. Classification (NCBI taxonomy): domain Eukaryota; kingdom Viridiplantae; phylum Streptophyta; class Magnoliopsida; order Poales; family Poaceae; genus Guadua; species Guadua angustifolia. The sequence goes on along the minus strand of CM070504.1, from coordinate 15,201,069 downwards.
ATATTACTATATGTTAATTGTCATAGGTAAACACATGGCGGCGGACCCACGCTGCACTGTGGCCCGACACTTGGAGGCCTACCGCTTTGGTTGTTTGGGATGGTCATGTTCACGACACACACGGAGACAGCGTCGACGCGACGGTGGATAGCCTACGCGACGGGCTATCGCGACGCCGCCGACCTGCACCAGTCCCGCTGGTGTCCTGGGTTCGACGGTTCTTCCGGCACGCATCACGCCCTTTGCGACGCGTGAAGTCGAGCAAGGCATCGCCAACCCGACCGATACCCCTACTTCTCCGCCTTTGGTCGTTCGAGTGCTTCCCAGCTGGGTCGACCTTAGTCTTCCGCCGACAAGACACCGCCGAGATGTACGGGGGCGACGACATCGACCGACCGACCGTGGGCTCGCTTTGGACTCGGTGACGGGTAATTATTTTCTTGAATTGCATTTATCAAATTTTATTTGCAATGCATGTGCTTACACATATTTTTTCCTTTTGCGCCACGATGGGCGGAGTGCGGTATGTTCGTACGCACACTCCTTCACGGAGGCGTTCGACCACCGCACGCGGCCTGTGGTTCTGGGACCTTATAGCGAGCGCCGTGTCCAGGACAGAGCCGCCCTAGCTGGGCTCTCGGCGCTTTGCTATAGGGACCAGGGTTACTGGCTGGCGACGAGGAAGATCGTCCTCAACGTCTATGTGGAGGACTACGCGCCGCACCGAGTCCTCAGACAGTTCGGCCTACGACAGCCGATCCCTGTTCCTTGGGGGGATCGTGTTCACGGCAGAAGACACACGTGAGTTATCCGACCTAAAAGATGTGAAATAGTTACGTCGTATGTGTAATAATTTGGATTTTTTTCGTGGTCCACACCCATGGCCCTCCAAGAGCCCAGTCACCTTGTTGACGAGGATGGAGCCGTACGGGCGCAGGGTCGGGCGCAGAAAGACGTCGTCGATGAGGCCACACTTACAACGACTGCCCCACCAAAGAAGACCAGACCTGTATGCGTGCCGGACGCTGCGTCGCCTCCTCATCGTGGAGGAGGCTCGGCCACAGCAGACGCCTCCTAGCGTGGCTAACTTGTACCCAGGCTAGGCAGGAGCGCCATGCACGCCATGGTAAGTATTAATTTTGTAAATTACATTGTGTATTCCTGACGCTATGTCCATATGCATATCACTTTGTCGTATGTGGCAGGTGGACCACGCTAGGGAGCTCCATACGCACGGCAAGAAAGATCTTGTCCAGTGGGCCACCTCTCGTGGAGGAGATTGCAGAGGCCCGAGACGCATGGTGAGCGGCCCGCCAGATCGTGGAGCTGGGTTCTTGTCGGCGACGCCGACGCTATCGACCGTGGCTCTCTTCGAGGACGCCGCCTGCGTTTACACACACCCACACGACCCTTCTCCTCGTTACACACCGGAGGCGGCGTATGGCTTCCACTCCTTTGCCTCCGCCCCGACGTGGCCGAGGGTTCGGTTGGCAAAGACGCGGTTCCACCATGATGCCCACGCCGAGTAAGTCGAGCTACTTACGCTTTCGTATTAGTATCACGAATCGCAATTAAAAGTTATTATCCGAACGCAGCTACGTTGAGGGTGGAGGACGATTCTCTCACCCACGACTCCGCCACGCCGAGCAGATTCTTCACGGACCAAGATTTCTGCGGTGCAGACAGACGCTTCTTGACCGACGCAGTTTCACGCAACCGCGACCGATTACTGTGGCACGCACCCTGCCACCGATTACACGCTTGACGAGTCGACTTTCGTACCTACTGGTACACGTTGCCTCCCGAGACCGCCGGCCGGTGCAATACATAAAGACTTCCGACTACGGACAAAGTGGGCCATCGCAGAGCGGCGAGGCCATCGCAGAGCTTTACCTCGCCTCTTGACGATGCACCGCCTCAAAGACGTAGGTCAAGAGGGATCGTCGAGGGGGGTGCGGCCGACTAAGGACTCGCCGATAGGATGTCATTCCTATTTTTGTTCTTACTTTGTACTATTCTACATTGTTTAGAGTGTTGTTCTTGCTTTGTTACTTTGTTCGCATCGTTATACAATGTTAATAGTGCCATTGACGCCTTTTTTACCTTTCCGATATCAATGCGACATCACAACGCTTAACGCTGTAGCTTTCTGACCGATTCGACAACACGCGACCTACTTTTTCTCGATCGATTCGACAACACGCTGCACACAACAGCCTTTCGGCGAGGCCACAAAGAAGTCGCTATCAACTTTCTCGCATCGCTAAATCTATTCACATATACATCAAACAAAATCTTATGCAATGTTAATTAACAAATGAATACTATTCACATATGCATCAAATAACAAATTGATGTTTACATTAATTCTATTAATCTAAACAATTTTGCATCTTGAATTCGATATTATAACTATTAAAATGCAAACACTTAATGAACTAAAATGCAAGAACGTAAGATCATGCAAGAACGTAAGACCATACAAGCCTGGGGACGTGCCCGTCGGACGTGAATCGCCCGGGGGGCCTGGGGACGTGCTCGATTGGAGGGGGATGTCGTCATTCGTGCGTTGGGGCCCGCCACGCCCCTGTAAGGGGGAGACGTCTGCCGGAGGTGGATCGGGCGGGGCCCGGGACGTCCTCGTCTGCAGGGGGACATGGCAATAAGAGGACTCTCCGAGGGAGAGCCGAAGCACCTCGATTTCTCATTGAACATTCTTCCTGAACCCGCAATCCTTCCACAAATCGAAGAGCTTTCATACCACCTCCGCTACCACATATCCTCGCTTCATCCGTGCCTTGCCTCAAAAGACTATGTCTCAAACGGCGACTCAAAGAATCGGAGGGCTCGTGCACTTGCTAATGCAAGGCGGTCGATTGTCCTAATCGCCATCGCAAGCTAATGTGTTGTACTCCAACACCGAGGAAAATAATGGGCGAGTGTTCTACAAGTGCCCTTTTTTTTCTCTGTAAGTGAAAGCTAGTTTGATTCCTTCTTGTGCACACTATTTCTTCTATTCGAAGTTGTGTAGTTGTTCTCGAGATATCTCATTCCTTCAAGACGCCTCAAAGCTTGTTCTCCTCATCACGAGACCGCAGTGGTACCAATATTTCCAGGTGGGCGGACACCATGGACACCTCGAGGAGCGCCCTACAACCATTGTACCACAAAGGATGCACCAAACCTTCTATGGAGGAGAGGATGGACCCTATGCTTGAGGCAGAGTTTAACATGCCGATGTTCAAGATGGAGCACATTTTAGATCATATGAAATGGTTAGAGAAGCTTGTGTATGTGGCTATCGTTCTTGTATTGTGCTCTATTCTTGTAAGTAGTTCATTTAAGTGTAGAGGGGGCGAGTTGGTAACGGATGTCTTTCAAGTGGTTTCAGATATCATATCTTCATGTATCCGTATTTTACATGTTAAGCGTGCTTTAATTAGAATATTTTCGTGTGATATGGTCTGTCCAAACGGGTTCCAAAGGTAGTCACACCAACATCTCAGATTTACACGAGTAATTCTAAAGGCACGAATAGGTTTAGTTAGTTCGGGCTTTACAAGCCACCGAATATCTGAATCCTACTAAAACAAGAGCCCTAAACGCTCACAAACTATGCAGTTCAGAAATACTTAAGCCTTTTCGGTGGCTTGTAAAACTACTCGACTAAACGACAAGACTCTGCACCACGCCGCCGGCCGAGACGACAACACGCAGACCCCACTTTTCAAATCAAACGACAACCACGTTGCATCCCGCCGGATTGAAAGCGACAACACGCGGTTTCGTGTCGGGCAGCTTCGGAGAGGGTGACACATCGTCTGACCTTTGATCGAGGGTGACAGTCGCAGCCTTGACAGAGGGTGATGGTCGTCGCGACCTTTTACAGACGGTGATAGGTCGTGGGCACTTTGATGAGGGTGACAGTGTCGCAAAATTTTTGACAGAGGGTGACAGTCGTCGTAGCTTTGATGATGGGTGACAAGTCGTGCAGCTTTCACAGAGGATGCCACGCCATCAAAATGGACAAGTGCTGTAATTGTGTGGAGTAACCCCTCACCACCACTATAAAACAGGGCGAGGGGTAGACATCCAACACAGCCTAACCAAAGAATAAACGTCCACCGATCTACACAAATTAGGGCACAATGTCGTTTCACTGTCGCCTCTTGATAGCGAAGTCATCACCTCAATATCCAGGATGCGATGGCGTCGACACCGAAGTTCTGCGGAGTTGCTCGACCCAAATGCGATCGCAACCTACGGCGAAGATGATGCAATCTACCCATGGAGAGACGGCAGCGCAGCGCTCATTCTTTGTTGTGGCAGCACCTACAAGGTAAACCTACTGGTGTCCACACAATACAGGGTAACACTACCATCTCATGCATCATTCTTTCTTTTCTCGGCTGAGGACCGGTGTTGTTTCTTCCAATGGATCGACGGTCGAACGACATGACTACGAATTTCTCAACGAGCGCCTACCCCGCTTCGCCCGAGAACTTCACCCGGTGGGAGGCCGCCGAGGATATGTCCTTTTCTAGATCGACCCGAGCTTAGAGTCGGTGGGCAAGGCCAACCAATCGGTGAGTTTCATGCGACATACTCATGTTAAACTCACGAAGTAGTAGTTCTAAACCAGTTCATCGCTACAGGAGTTCAAAAGGAAACTTGCGAATTTGCTCAAGTCAAAGGAGAAACCTCCTCCAGGCCACCGAAAGCCCCGACGTTTGCGAACATGACTGCAGGCAGTGGTTGATACCTACCACGATGATCTAGCGGACCGGAGATTCTCCGTGCCCCTTGGCCAGGATGAGCAGTCTTGGTACTTCAATTGGGTGGACCCGAGACGCATACCACCCACATCTCATGCTTCCTGCATGGGATAACTGGGGGGAGCAACCATCTCCGTGGTGCCACTACCGCCCAGAAAAGCCAGACGAAAGTCGCCTACGGTGTTATTCAACGACCAAAGCGGGCATATTGCATTGGTATGAGGCACGCTTCCGGTTGTCAAGGATAAGCCCAACACACACCTCCTGCACCATATAGTGGAGTCTGGCCAAAAGCAGCGCGTCTCGCATGCCTCCGCCAACAGCCAACACACGTAGGTGCAAGAGGGTTCCTCCTCTCGAAGAAGGGACAAGGGAAGTACCGCCAAGGTCATGACCGCAACAAATCCTTGCCGCGTTCGCTATGCAGACCAATCGGGAACCCGGGTGGTATTAACATAGGGGCCAGCAGGGAATCGGGATGACATGCCCATATGGGAGGGCCGAATCCACATAAAAAGACCAAAAATTAAATATTACACACGAGAGGCGCACGGCATAGACCACCCATTCGGCGTGCATAGTTGGGAGAATGCGGATCCCCATGGAGTTCTTTCATAGTAGGGATCGAGTGGTGTCCGGGACAAATCATAAAATTAACACGGGACGATAATATCACGAGAAAATGTTGGACATCATTTGCAGGCATTTTAGATAAATTTGAACGATCATTTGTTCTACCATAGCGAACATTGCTTTACGTTAGTTAGTTAAATCAAGCAATTTTGTCCTTTGTTGTAATGCCCTTGTAATATCATCTAATCTATTGCTTATTTTATCATCTCGAACTTTGATTGTATGTGCCCTTATATATGTTCAACAAATAATTTAAGTGTTCATAACATGAGTTGTTGTCGATTATAAAATTTTGAAAATTTTTTCTATGATGTTCATAACAATAACAATGAAATTTTGAAATGTTCATAACAATCAAATTTTATTGTTTGAATTTAAAAACAATGTTCAGATCTTCAAATCATTTGAAATTTTTATGATAATATCACTAATTTATCAGAAACCTTCATAAAAAAATTCAAAATTTTTTGACGTCGTGGTTGTCCAATTTTATTTTTATATGTGCTCGTTGATTCTACCCGCGAGTGTCTTTTCCGATTTTCGCAACAAATGGCTGGGGCAACGTCGTCGCTATCTCGCCCATCGTAGTGGTAGCCGCACGCGTGAGGCCGCCCTTAATTTTTTCCGTATTTTTGGACCGTGTCATGCTGTCCATCGGGCAACGAAAACCCTTAGTGCACGATTTCCGTGGTTTAAATGCCGCGAGTGCCTTTTCGATTTTCGCAACAAATGGCGGGGCAGCGTCGGCTATCTCGCCCATACATAAGTGGTAGCCGCATTGCGTGAGGCGCGCCTTGATTTTTTTCAGATTTTTGGACCGTGTCGGCCTATCCCTGCGGGCAAAACCCTTAGTGCCCACGATTTCCGTGGTTTCGTAGCCGTGAGTGCCTTTTACGATTTTCGCAACAAGCTGCCGAGACAACGTCGGCTATCTCGCCCGTGCGAAGTGGTAGCCCGCCTTCGCGTCGCCGTCCTTCATTTATTCCGTATTTTTTAGACCGTGTCCGGCCTGTCCTGCGGGGCTATGAAAATAAGCAAGTGAGATGCGTATTACTAACGAACTAAAATAATTCTTCCCGTTTATTACATGACAAGAAGTTTTTTTTAGTTCTTCCCGGTTTAATACAACAATTATTGCACAAACAGTCCACAACAAAATTTACCCAAAAAATAAAAATATGTACAGTATTATCGCCAAACAGTTCAACGACTACTAGTAGTCGCCTCTGATGTCTGCCGAGCGGTGTGGCGACAACTACTGACAGCTATTAACGGTTCAACACGGGATGAGGCGGTTGTCGCTAAGCGGTGTGGCGACTACCTATTATCGCCAAGCCGTTTGGCGACCACCTATTATCGCCAAGCGGTTTGGCGACCGTATAATATTTCTGCAATTTTTTTAATCGCGTATATTAATGTCGCAATTTCGAATTAAAATAATATTATTTAAAAAAAATTTCAAAATTCACCAAACGCAATATAGCGTGTGGCGGGTGGCATCCAAAGTTGCCTGGAGAAATACAGTAAAGCCCACAGCCTGAGACACTTGTTGAACAATAAGTCTTCCTCAGCATAGAAGGCTAAAATTCAGAGGCGCTACAACACACTGCCTTACAGTACCAAACTGTAATTGCTACAGTTCTTGAACAGGCCTGCCTTTTTTTTGGGGACAAAAGCTGGCCTACTTGTTGACACCGGATGCACGGTCAGTCCGTCAATGTTGTGTATTCTTCTGGAAAATATCTATCTCTACTAATATAAATTTACAGTTTGTGGTAGCGGTTGTTCTTTCTAGCTCTCTCTCCGTCATATCTCCAATAATAACAGGTCATTATAGCTAATTATTTTTTTCTGATTTACAGCCAGCCATATCTCTCTAAATATGGCCGATTATTATAACAAAATCCTTGAATATTGCTGATAATTAATAGCTGAGCAATTATTCCTTTTGTACTCTATATATATTATACAGCTTTTCACAGAATCAATCAAAAGAATTCATTCAAGATCTCCCATGTCATACCGTCGCGGCGAATGAACTCGACGAATTGATCAATAAGCGACGGACCGGCGTACATAGGTCGCAAGGTGCAGGAGGCCGAAGCGCGCCATGTCAAGAGTAATCGCGCCAAGGACAACCAGAGCGCAACGCCCACCGGGTGCCATGACCACAAATACGGCCGCTTGAAGCGTGAACAAAGCGTCACGGCGTTTGGCGCGATTGTTCGCGACTACCGGTGGGACGTCGACGGCGGTGAGAGAGTCATTGACATACCCCTTAGAGATAAACGAGTTGATTCAATTGAACGTCGTGAGAGAGAGAAACGATGCGGCGACTCACGGCGTGGCGTGCGCCTCGGCGCTGGTGTTTTCTGGTTCATTTTCATGGGCTCTAGCGTCATGGCCGGTGAAGCCAGTGATAGCTAGGTACGCCAGAGGCATGGAGACGAGTAGACCGACAAAGGTGAGAGGGTCATTTGGGAAGAGTAACGAACTGTTGGCGCAGCGGACCACCGTCGAAGCGGAGAAGAGCGCGGCGCCGAGGGCGGTGGCAATCCAGAAGACGTGGAGGTGCAAAGGCTGAGTGGCGACGGTGGCCCCTTTCTCTAAGGCGACTGACCACGCGGCCATGGCGTGCGTGACAAAGTGGGTGGCGAGGAAGACGGACTACACAGCGCGCCATAGCGTGCTCGGCAGGAGAAAGAACGCGAGCGCGAGGAGGACGGCGGACGCCCCGAGTGCGACCGCGTAGCGGCCAATGGTCCGGAATGGCGGTGGCTTCGGTAGCAGCATCTCGTGCTCAAGGAAGCCTGTGTCGCCCTAACGGCGGTGGATAGCGAGAACGAGCGGCGATTTAGAAAAACGAGGTCAGCGGTATCAGAAGCGCCGATCTGCAGCATGACGAGAGAAAGAGGAACACGAGCTGGTAATATAAATTGCAAAAAGGGATAAAAATGATTGATTGATTTTTGAGATTGGTAATATAGATTGCTACGTACAATATATTTGGTTTTAATTTATACCGGAGAAGAAACCATAAAATTTTTTGTAATCGGGAGAAATAGATGTTTGATTTTGAAGCACAATTTTCTTTTATTGCTTGACCTTTATGTTTCGCTACCAATGTTATTTTTTGTAGTAACGGACAGGTATTGATCTAGTTTTTATATAAAGCTGGAGACATCGGCATTCTTTCAGGATGCACGTCACCCCTCTTACGAAAATTTTGTTCAAAAAATTAGAAATTATGTTCAGATCCTTTCGTCGGTTTTTAAATAAAATAGAACAAAAAAAATTCAAAAATACGTTTATATCCCTGCGCAATTTACGTTCAGATCCTCACATCGGTTTTTAATAGAATAGACTCGAGAAAAAACAAAATTACTTTTAGATCCCAAAAAAGTTTTTTTAGTTGAATTGATCCGAAAAATGAAATTACATTTATGACGCTCTGCTTTTTAAAAAAAGCCACATATTTTCTGATGGCTTATAGCAATCCACAGATGCGACGACGGCTCATAGTAACCTGCTTTTAAAGAAAAAAAGAAAACCAAAATTACACGAAAAAAGAACCCACATTTTCACGTCGGTTTTCCAAAAAAAGTGAGAGCCCGCGGTTCTACAGATTCAACGACGACTCCTAGCAATCCGCAGGTCCACTAATAGCTCTTAGCAACCCCTTTTTTAAAGGAAAAACCAAGAAAACTAAAATTACGTAAAAAAGAACCCACATTTTCGCGGATTCGACGATGACTCCTAACGGTTCCGCACTACACAAAGATGATCCATGGTGCCGCAAATTCGTCGCTGACTCCTAGCTAGCGTATTTTTTTAGAAAACTCTGCAGAAAAAAAACGAATTCACGTTTACGTCGTTAGGCCCATTTTTCAGAAATAATCATTGAACCAAATTTTACGCGGCGCAGCGTCACGCAACCAAATTTCGTACATGCAACATAGTTAGTAAACCAGCTTACCGTCTTTCGACGGATGGTAATCTGACCCGTGGATCTAGTCATCATCTAGCAGCCTCGTCGTTGTTTGGTACAGCGACTAAATGTTCTGGTAGAAAGTACTTCATCATTTCCTTTCTACTAGATCAGAGATGAAACAGTCGACATATAGAGAAGATTTCTCATTGTGAAACTTGTGGGGATTCATGTGAAAACGTGATGCGTGTTTTAGATCGATGAACATGGGCGCAGGCGTTCTAGGCTGCAATGAATCATTACCGGGGTCAAGCTCCCAGAATTGCGTCCGAGAACTTGGAGGGGAAATTAGGGCCTGTTTGATAGAGTTTCAGATCCTAACTTTACTTGAGATCTGAAATTTGTAGATTAAAATAAAGTAAATTAAGTTTATATTTTTGATCTAAAATATAAACAAGATGATCCATCTAAACACTCTTAATGCACTCACAGTTTCAGCTCTACGGATCTGGTAGAGCTAAGAATACCCAGCTTCACCAGATCCACAGATCTGATGGAGCTAGAGCTATATCAAACATACCCTTAATCGATGAGAAGCTGGTTTTTTTCCGTAAAAGAGAAATTTTATGGTGCATTATAATAGTAATATATGATAGATAGTAGAAATCAGATCTAGTTATTAATTTGTTGATGATACTTTTATTTCTTTACTACAGTGAAAAAAGTATAAATAAATAATACTAGCTAATACGATTGTCGGCGTATTCCACTCGACAGTCCGGAATCTACTGCATCGGGTTTTTGTTAGGAAGGAGGACGTCTTGGCGGGCTAACCTAAGCGAGGGAAACCCTAGGAGCTCCCTCATGGTGAACCTTTCTATGCCTATGAACTGTGATGACACTAGGATTTTACCTGTGTTCGTGCCCCTTGTGAGAAGGGTAATAGCCTCACGTCCTGCTAGATTTTTCTTACGGGATGCTGGAAGCCAGTACAGAGTTCTTGAGTTACAAGTTCTTCTGCTAGCTTGCTAATGTCTACTTCCGATCCCCTTTCCCATGCACTAGAAAGCCCTTTATAGGCCAGCTCACGTGAGTAGGTAAAAAGGGTCATCATCTTGATCATATACATTTAATACGCCTCCGTCTTTGTCCGCTTCTGCTGCCTCATTAAATGTCGACGATGGCCTCGCCCGTCCGTCCGGGATGGGACCCCTCTTTGGCCAGTAGGTGAGAAGCGCCGGAGGAATGGGCTCGATCGAAACCCTCGCAGATGATAGGTCGACACAAAGAAAGCCCGCCGTCTGCAACGCGATGCGATAGGGAAGGAGACTTGAGATGAAGCCATCGGAACCCACCTTTTGCTGGCGGCGGGCGGCGGTGATGTGCTCGCCCACCCAACCGCTAAGGCCGCCACGGGTTGGCGGCGGGCGAGCGAGCGTTCGCCACACTGCTCGCCGGGCGCCACGTGGCCGACGCGGCGGAGCGTGTTGCGTTGCCGCTTCGCCGCCAAAGCCGCCACGTGATCGGGCGCCGGCGAGCGGCGTTCTCGCCACTGCTGCCGGGCGCCATGGGCGCTGGCCGCCGAGGCGTTGCAGCTTCGCGCCGCTTCGCCAGTTACCCACGTGACTGGCGCCGGGCAGGCGTTCGCCGCCACTGCTCGCCGGGCGCCACGTGGGCGACGCTGGCCGGCGAGCGTGTTGCCGCCGCCCTTCGCAAGCCGCCACGTGGATAGGGCGGCCGCAGCAGGCGTTTCGCCCACTGCTCGCCGGGCGCCCCGTGGCCGCGCTTTGGCCGGGCCGTAAGCTGCCGCCGCTTCGCCGAGCCGCCGCCGTGCGGATCTGGCGCCGGCGAAAGCAGGCGTTCTCGCCACTGCTGCCGGGCGCCACGTGGGCCGACGCCGTTGGCCGTGAGCCGTGCCGCCGCCGCTCGTCGAAGCCGCCACGTGGTCGGGCGCCGCGGCAGCGAGCGTTCGCCACTGCCGCTTCGCACGCCACGCGGGCCGACGCATAGTGGGTAGGGCGTGCTCGCCCACTCGCCGCCAAGCCGCCCGTGGGCACGCCGCGCTTTGTGCGGCGGAGAGGGTACCTAAGCGCCAGTACGCCGGCAGTAGCCGGGCCGCCCTAGAACGCGTGCGATCCTTTGCGGCCTTCATTAAATGTCGGCGTTCTTGGGTGGGGCCACTCACTCATGAGGATCTGATGCGCCTCGATTCGCTTCAGATCCATCGGTTGCTTTGGGACCAAACGGCGCACAACCTTGTCCTTCGCTAACCGTCTTGCAAGTCTTTGCATATATAGATACATCTGTACCAAGCGGTTTACGCCTTCTGCTTTCTTGCGCCCCCCAACTTTTACTCCTTCGTCTTCTTCGCTCAAAGCTCTTTGCCTTCCTTGCCTCCATGGCGCACCCCATCCCTGCCTCCACCGCGGACGGCGCCGCGGTAAAGAGGATGGGCATCATCGCGCCGGAGGGCACATTTCGCTTTCGGGCGGGGACCGCCACGCCACGGTGCCTCTCCGACGAGATAGTCATCCACACTGGAAGACGATGGCGGGCTGGCCCCGCCCTTCTCGACTTCTTCCTCACGGTTCTCCATTTCTATGGGATCCACCATCTTCACCTTACCCCAACTCCATCGTCTTTCGCCATCTTCGTGATATCTACGTGAGATGTTCATGGGGGTAATGCCAAATCTTCCCTCTTCCGCTACTTCTTCCTCTGCTGGCGCCTCCAACGACAACGAGGTAGTGGGGAGTTGTTATTTCCGCCTTCGGGACGGGATGGCCTCCCACTACATCGCTTTCACTCGATCCAAGCGAGGGCATGGCGCTGAATGGTCAGACATTAACGATGACAATGAGTCGACGCCTTGGAGGTGCCCAACGGAGCGACGGAGCCCTCCGAGAACTGGAATTCGCCGGTCGAGGAGACGGCGAATCTCCTTGCCATGGCGGCCCGCATCAACAGACTGTGGGTCGCCGGATTAACCGGGCGATGGTGGCCCGGGACTTCACGTCCCGGAGGATCACCCCGCCGCCAACGCGTCGCCCAAAGATGGCAATACACGGCGACGACGACGAACGCCAGCGACGCGGGCTCGGGCGTAAGTCTTCGTTTTCCTTAGCTTTTTCCTTCGCACATGTTTTTCCTGTGGCTTCCTACCAACCGACAGCCACTCTTTGTTTGTTTTTTGCCAGGCGCGTGAAACTTGGAGGAGCCGATTCTTTCGGCGGTGGCTTCGTCTTCTTGCGGTGACTTGACGATTCTTCTTTTAACATGACGGCCCGACCTCGCCGCACTGGAGCACACGGGGAACTGAAATCGCCAAAGCGGTTCCGCCGATGGACTCCATCGGTGATCGAGGACACGCCCATCGCCGGTGATCGAACCCACGAACAGCGGCCACTTGGCCTCAAAGACCGCAAGGCCGGACCCCAAGAAGGTCCGTGGCGGACGATTTCGCCGCTAGCCTCGTCGCGGCACATCCGCGGGACGGCGGACAGCCGCCCGCACGACTTCATCTCTGGCGCCGCCGCCTCGCTGCACGCATCGGTGCCAACGATTCCTCCTCCGGCGCCAGCTCCAACGACCACGGCGCCAACACCTTCGGCTCACGGGCCTCAGGCCACCACCCACCATGGTGGTCTGACGCTTCAGATGGCCGGGCTCAGCTTGAGGGTGCCGTCAAGGCGGCCCTCAAGACGCACCTGGGCGCGACGCCCGGCGCCACCGAGACGGCGGAAGCTTCGCCCGTGTGCCTCCGGCCGGCCAGAGAGGGCCGAGGAAGGCGGCCCAGCAGCGCTCCGGAGGCCTTGCTCGCGACATCGCCTCCCCGCCACGCGCTTGCCGAGCTCTTCACCGAGTTCGGTGAGGTTCATGCCACCCCGCTCCCTCATATTTATTCTTTGCCGGCCATAGGGCCCAGACGCCCGGCCGATGGCGTCGGTGCACAGCAAGATGACGTGGGGAGCGGAGAGGGCGGATGCAGAGGCGGCCTTGGCGCAGAGAGGACGATGTGCCGCCCTCTGGCAGAGGGCGGAGAGGCGAGGAGCAGCAGAAGGCCGAGGCGCTCAAGCGCGCGTGCCGCACGAGTCCTTTCGCCATGAACAACTCGCCATCATGCTCAAGAAGGCCTTCCAGCGCACAAGGAGGTGCCTGGAGCCTCTGGGGGTGGCGCTGAACACGCCCGAGGAGTCGGCCCTCTGGCCCCACGCTGACCAACCGGGCAGCGGACGCGCCGGGATCGCCTGCCGCCCTTGCCGCCCGCTCCACCAGAGAGGGGCGAGAGGTCGCGATCATGGCCGCGACCTACATCCTCGCCTGCTGGGCCAGCCGCGACGCCACCCTCGACCCAATGGCGGTGGTGACGGCTGGAGTTGAAGGACGCTGCCCAGGTGGAGGCATGGGTGCGCGCGACCGCTGAATGTGTGGCTGGGATGCTGCAGGTGGAGCCGCCGGCCATGGACGTCTCTACGCCGCAGGCGGAGGCAGGCAAAGGCGGCGACGAGCTCGACTTTGGCGACGATGAGTGAAGAGCCGCGCGCCGCTTTTGCTCTTTTGTTTTCATTTCCTTTTGCTAGTTCATCTACATGTATAAACACTTGGGCAGATTTTCTGTGAAATGGATATTTTAGGTTGGACGTTACTGCATGCTTATCTCTGCTTTGTATGATCGAATTTGTTGGGTTAAACATTGCATGCGAGGTTTCAAATTTTAGATGGAACGCCTCGAGGAACTCTGAGAATGCCCGAGCTAGGGCGGCGTTCCGGTCCCGCCAAAGAATCATATGCACTTGCTGCGAACACAAGTATGGATCATGCGAGTCGCATAGGTCTTAGACAGAAATGATCTTGAATCTAACAGGAGATGCAAGACATAGCTTAGTTTTAGCATCAGGTTCTTGCGCAATATTGCCGCCAATTCAAATTTTTCCGGCGCTTAGACTTTGATGATTGCCCGGCGTCTTCGCGCAACAGAACGTGTGGCGAGGCGACAAGTTTCGAGTGTTTTAGGCCACCAAGATTCGACGGTGGCGACTCAGCGTGCTTCAGGAGCCAACCCGAGGCGTCGCGAGCCGTGCTTGAGTACTGCGTGTCTAACGACACCCCGATCGCTTAGCCATGCGGATGTTAACACTTAGCACATTTTCGCTTGTCATAGGGTAGCCAACTCTTGACACTTGCGGTAATCATGCGGCTTGACCCATCTTAGCATAAGCACGTAAGAAATGGCTAAAAATACGGCATGAAGCACTTATCTTGCTCCGTATGTCACCGGCGACGAGGGGATATTGGGCGACCACCTTTGAACGCTGGGCGACCAGCCCCAAGCGTCTGGTGACCAATGAGGCACTAGGCGGCCACCCCAGCATCTGTCGCAAGACTTTGCTGCGTGCAAAAACAACTACCAGAAAGATGAGTAGATGTTTGGAAGGGCATACACGAAGTAGGCCCAATCATTCTAAGTCTCAGCATGGGATGCCCTGGTCCGTCCCGCTCGATTCCCAAATCCTTGTGACCCTCCAGGGGACCAAACTACGGCGCTGTGTGTCAAAGCAGCGGGTTTCTAGGAGTGGTATTAGGCCGACGGTGCTTGCGGTGACGACGGTGAGTAAGCTTGAGAGCCAACCCGAGGCGTCTGAGCGTTTGAGCACCGCACAACTTCGCCCCAGTTGCCGTGCTAGACACAGCGCCGAAAGTGTCGCCAGGATCACCAAAGAATTTTGCAAACGTACGGGACCAGCGACATTCATGCGAAAAATTACCATTCGAGGCATAAAAAGGGACAACAATGATAAAGCAAAGAGCCTTTTAGGCAACCATTTTACTAACGTCGTGATAGCCGATCACCGGGAGAAACTTACCTCAAGGTCGACCGATGTAAGTCGCTTCTGGGTGCCCTAATCCTCTCAAGGATAGAACTTCCGCAACAATTCTATGTTGTAGGAGTTCGCCAGTTCTTCGCCGTCCTCAATGGCCAACCGGACCGCCCCGGGTCAAGATACTGAGACCACTTTGAAGGGGCCCTCCCATCGGGGAGACAGCTTATGCAACCCGGCATGCGTTTGAATCCTACGCAAGACCAGGTCGCCCACTGCCAGTGTTCTCTCAGAGACCCGGGTGGCGTGGTACCGCCTGAGGCTTTATTGCACCGGCGGCGCGAAGGGCAGCCCGATCACGCACCTCCTCCAGGAGATTGACATCCTCTCGCCGGAGGTCTTCTTGGTCTTCTTCGTTGAACACCGAGACGCGCGGAGAGCCGAGGGACAACTCGGAGGGGAGAACAGCTTCCGCCTCATACACGGGGAAGAAGGCGTCACGGCCGGTGGCTGACTAGGTGTGGTACTGGCGACCCAAAGACCTCACTGGGAGTTCCTCAACCCATCGCGCGCCCGGCTTGGAGTCGATCGAAGCGCTCTTGTCTTGAGGCCCTTCAAGACCAGCGTTGGCGCGTTCTCGCTTGCCTATTGCTTCGGGATGAGCCACCGGCAAAACATACCTGGTGCCCATTTCATCGCGAGAACTCCGTAAGCGCCACCGGTGAACCGAAGTTCCGTTATCGATGATGATGCGGTTGGCGACTCCAAAGCGGGTGAAGATTCCGCGCATAAACTTGATAGCGGTTGCGGTATGTAATAGCGCCGATCGCTCGGCTTCAACCCATTTGGTAAATTTATCGATGGCGCACGAAGAGATGGGTGAAGCCCCGTGGCTCAGCGAAGCGGGCCAGGATATCAAGCCCAAACCGCGAACGGCCAAAAGAGCGGGATGGTTTGCGAGTTCGGGCGGTAGGTGGATTGCACTCGCAAAGAGCCGACAAGCCGCATTTCCTCACCACCGCAAGCATCACCGAGGGCGAGGGCCAATAAAATCCTTGGCTAAACGCTTTTCCAACTAGCGTTCGGCGGACATATAGCTCCCGCGACACGCCTCCATGGATATCGAGAGCGGTCGCTCCCTCTTCCCGAAAGTGATGCACTTCAAGAGAACTCCGTTCCTACTCCGCAAATATAGGTCCCCATCTACCGAGTATAGCACTTGGCCTTGCGTGCTATCTTCTCAGCTGAGGCATCATCGTCGGGGATCACTTGGTCACGCAGGAAGGCTAGGATAGGATCCATCCACTGACCCTCCTGGCCAAGCGCGCGAAAGCACGGTGTTCGCCGGTACTCTCTTTGGGCAGCGTTTCGGTGCCACCTCGTGGCACCGCCGTCTTCCCTCCCGGACACGAAATTTTGGGCCGGAGCGACGGGCTGCCTTCCCTCCCTCGAATAGGAGGTGTGGCGCCTGCGTCGCCCTCCCCTCTGAGCCGAGGTCGCGGCGGCTATCTTTTGTCGTCCCGCCGACCGAGCGGCGACAGCGACACCATCATCCCCGCCAAAACTGGGGGTCGTGATGGACGGTCGCGATAGTCTTTCTTCAAGACTCATTCGACGGGACAGAAACTTTTGAGGACGCGAAGTGCGAGCCCGTCCGTCGCGAGATGATTGTCACGTTCAGGATATGAGTATACCTGACCCTTCAAAGTGGCGCTCTATTTTGGGACCTCCGCCAAGCACGCCGCCATGGTGGGGTCGAACATTGGAACTCCTTCCGCTTGATTGATAACCCAGGAGTCACCTTTAACTTGGAGACGGATGCCAGTAGCCGAAGCAATGCGCAACCCGCCAAACAGACCTTCATACTCGGCCTATGTTGTTAAGTGGCCTTGAAGTCGAGGGTGACCACATACTTTGAAGGGTGTCACCGGTCGGGAAGACCAAGACGACTCCCCGCAGCCCCCAACCGAAAGAGCCATCGAAGAACAAAGTCCGTGGAGAGGGCACGGCGCTTCTTCGCTCGAGTGGCGGAGTCCACTCGGCGATGAACTCCCATGACTCGACTTTTGATGGCGGTATGCGGAGCACGAACTTGATGTTAAACTCCCACTCCATCGACCATTTGGCAATTCGGCCTTTTGCTTCCACTTGTTGTGAAGAATTTCGCATGGCTGGTAGGCCGTGACTACGGTGATTTCCGCCCTTGAAAATAGTGCCGTAGC
Source organism: Guadua angustifolia (assembly GCA_036346375.1). Classification (NCBI taxonomy): domain Eukaryota; kingdom Viridiplantae; phylum Streptophyta; class Magnoliopsida; order Poales; family Poaceae; genus Guadua; species Guadua angustifolia. The sequence goes on along the minus strand of CM070504.1, from coordinate 15,183,692 downwards.
TTCTCGGCGCCACCGGGGACCGCATACAAAGATCTTCGGGCCTACTGGTGCCGAAGTTTACGCTTCATGCAATACCTTGTCGATGTAGTAGACCGCTTCGACACCTTCCTTTCCGCCACTAATACGGCGCTCACCACCTCAGAGTGGCGGCGATGTCACAGAGCACGGCTCACCACTGTCAGGCCGGGAAACCAAAGACCGGGGAGGAGAGGTATTGCTTCAAATCTTCAAGCGTCTTCGAGCTTCTTGACCACTCGAAGTGGTTAGTCTTTTAGGAGCTTGAGCAGGCAGCTCCTTTCTCCCAACCGGCAATGAATCGCCTAGGGAGGCGAGCGGCCGCCGCATCGCACCGCTTGAGTCGTGGTGCGGCTTCATGTGCTCGATGGCCGCTATCTTGTCCGGATTTGCCTCGATTCCCCGGTTAGACACCAGGAAGCCAAGCAGCTTGCCGGAAGGCACACCAAACACACATTTTTCTGGGTTGAGCTTCAAGCAGTTCTTCCGGAGGTTAGCGAAGGTTTCCTCCAGGTCTTGGATCAGTTCATCGCTCTTCTTAATCTTCACAACCAAGTCATCAACATAGACCTCAAGATTTCGGCCTATTTGAGGACGGAAAGTAATATGCATGGCACGTTGGTAAGTAGAACCGGCATTCTTTAAACCAAAAGCCATTCTTACATAACAGTAAACACCCGTAGGGGTTACAAAAGCAGTCTTCTCTTCGTCTTCAAGCGCCATGCTGATCTGGTGGTATCCGGAGTACGCATCCAGGAAGCATAGCAGTTCACACCCGGCCGTGGAGTCAACAATGAGATCGACTCGCGGCAGGGGATAAGGATCCTTCGGGCAGGCCTTGTTGAGGTCGGTGAAATCGACACACATGCGCCATTTCCCGTTGGACTTCTTGACAAGCACTGGTTGGCAAGCCACCAGGTGAGACTTCGACTATCCTCAAGGCCAACAATTTTTTCTACCTCCTCCGAATGGCGTCCTGGCGCTCGGGCGCTGCCCGGACCTTCTGCGGGACGGACGCGCGCCTGGGGGCGTTACACCGGTGCTCGATCACCTCCACTGGGGACCCCATCATGTAGGGCGGTTGCCGAGCAAACACGTCGAATTAGGCCGGAGGAAGGTGACAAGCGCGTCTTCCTATTTGGCGCCGAGGTTGGCGCCAATGTTGATGATCGCCGGGGCTCGCCCTCACTCAGAGCGATCGCTTTAACCTCACCGTGAGCAGTGAGGCACGCAATCTGAGCCTGAGGGCCCCAGGAAGTGGCGTCTGCATACCGGCGAGGGTGGCACCGGACGGCTCAAAGATGCTTATGATAAATAGAAGGCTTGGCTTTATCCACCGGATCACAATGGGGCCACCGCCCCAGCATCTTCACCACCAAGTAAGCATAGTGGGTTGCCGCCATGAACTTGGCTAACGCCACCGCTGCCAAGCAAGGCATTATAGGGAGGTCGAAGTCGGCGACCTCAAAATTCATCATTTCGGTCGCGTGAGTTGTCTTTGTCCCGAAGGTGACAGGAGAGACACACTGCCGAGGGGCATCAGCCGATTTGGGTCTACCGAAGAGGGGCGAGACGCGCAGATCCCGTAGTGGAATCTGGAGCGCCAGAACGCCGAGGAGGACAAGAGGTTGATGAGAACTCCTCCGCCCACCAAAGACGCTGCCTAGCCGCGACGTTCCGGATGGTGGCGACACCACGACGGGGAGATGCCCCAGTCGGTGGCACCTCGTGGTGGTCGGCCCGACTAAAGGTGGCTGCTCGACCACTTCAAAGATCCGACCGGCCCCGAGCTCGATGTTGTGGTGCACACCTCCTCCTTAGCCGTTTATAGGCGGCGTTGGAGAAGAAGGTGGACGAGCCGTGGATGTAGGCCACGACGATGATCGGTAATTTGGAAAGCGGGAAATTTGGATCTTCATCTTGATCATCATCGGGCGGCGCTCTTGAGCCGCCGCTCCACCATCTTGTTTGACGACCCGGTATCCGGTGTCGTGGGTGTTGGTGCGGTGGATAGGGCAATAGGGCTCGCCCTCCTTTTGCTCGCGGCGGTCGTCTTTGCGACCGCGGCGGTCATTACGCCGATCACGGCGATCGTCTCGCCGGTCACGGCGGTTGCGCTTTCGCGGCGTGGGGTCATCGCTCTCACGTTCGCGGTCGGCGGCCAAGACCTGCCTGGTCTCTCCTGCCTCGCGCTTCCGCGCCTTCTTGCTTGAGCGGCCGGAACCCTTCGAGGTCCTGGCCTCATCCTTGCCATGGCCACCCTTGGGGCAGTGTTAGCCCCTTGCCTCATGCGGCCGCGCACACTTATGTGCAAGGGAGAAGAGCTCGGAGGTGGTGTTGATGGTACGGGTGGCCATCTTTTCCTTCATCTTGCGGTCGCAGTCGCCTCTTGGAAGGCGGCGAGCGACCGGATAACTCTGAGATATGGGGATCGATTGCAAAGGGTAAATCGCTAAGGGAAATCATGGCAATGCTCCCCTTCTCCGCTCCAGGCGTGGAGGTCGCCCTCCACGCCGAGCTGCACAAAGGAGCCACGAAAGTTGGCGATTTAAGATGTCAAGATAACTCCCCACGAGTGTAATCGACCGAGGAGATTCAGAACAAGCGGGCGGATCTGTCAAGGCCGTTGGAAGGTAGTTGGCTATGACCTTTTCGGACCACGCCATTTTCGCACCCGTGGTGTAGATTTGCAAGAACTCCTCCGGGTTGGTGGTGCCGTCATATTTTTCGATGGACGCCGGGCGAAACACGTCCGGCCAGTCACGTGTGCAGCCTCGCCGAGAAAACGCCCGCACCCGACGCCGTAGAGGGAGCCCACATTGCTCATCGGGGCTCGATCCGGAGATCGCCCGAAATGCAGGGGCCGACTCCTATAGAGTCGGAGGTGAACCTCCTCCTTAGGCCGAGAGTGGGAGCCACGAGAAGGGATCTCCTTTGTTAGGAGCTACTGTTTCCCATGGCCCTGGGCGGTGTGTGGCAAAGGCTGCGAGGTCATCACGCGGCCACGGCCGCGGCTTCATCCAAATGTGTCCGGAGGTCCCCACGGCTTTTGAACCGGACGGCAGCCACGCTTCTGCGCCCTCTGCGCCCGGCCGCTGGAGCTTTTTTCGTCGGGGCGGCTAGACGCTTGAGTGCGCCCGAGGCTTCAAAGCGGCGGCAGCATCATTTGCACCGCCGTACGACGGAGGGCCCAACCCGGCCGGGCAGCGCCCACAGGTTGGCGATGTCCGCAGCCACGGAGTGGTCGGGTGTCTCGCGAGTTCCACCGAGGGAGGTCCAAGAGGAGACGAACGCATGCGATTTTGGCGCGTGTGGTCTGCTTCCATGGCATAGCCAAGATCGCATAGGTTGCTCCGCCGCTTCCACAGAACAACGCCACCGCCGGGCGGGTGAGATGATCCTCGATCGGCGAGATCTAGAGACTTGCTCGGGCAACGCCGACCACTTGGCGCTTTCATGCCGAGAATCCGCCATCTTGATGCGTCGCCATCAACAAAGAACACCAAAGTTCACCGGGAGCCGCCGGAAAGCCAACCACTAGCCCTCGACACAGCGCGCCCTGCCGGCGATTCCACCGACAGCCCAAATCTACAGACCGGGTTTTGTTCGGAAGGAGGGCGTCTTCGCGGCTGGCTAACCCTAGCGAGGGGAAACCCTAGGAGCTCCCGCGGTGAACCTTTGCGTCTATGAACTGTGATGACACCAGGATTTTACCCAGGTTCAGGCCCCCTTGTGAGAAGGGTAATAGCCTTACGTCCTGCTAGATTTTTCTTAGGGGATGCTGGAAGCCAGTACAGAGTTCTTGAGTTACAAGTTCTTCTGCTAGCTTGCTAATGTCTACTTCCCGATCCCCCTTTCCCATGCACTAGAAGGCCCTTATATAGGCCAGGCTCACAGGAGTAGGTAAAAGGGGGTCATCATGCTGATCCTTATACATTTAATACGCCCCGTCTTTGTCCGTTCTTGCAGCAATTTCATTAAATGCCGACGATGGCCTCGCCCGTCCGCCGGATGGGACCCTCTTGACAGTAGGTGAGAAGCGTCAGAGAATGGGCTCGCGATCGAAACCCTCGCATGATGATAGGTTCGACACAAGAGCCTCGCCGCCGCACGCAGACGATAGGAAGGAGACTTGAGGTGAAGCCATCGGAACCCACCTTTTGCCCCATGCATGGCGAAGGCAGATGTGCTCGCCACCCAACCGCTAGGCCGCCATGTAGGCTGGCCGGCGGCGAGGCGTTTCGCCACCGCTTTCGCCGGGCGCCACGTGGCCGAACGCTTGCCGGCAGGCGTGCTTTCGCCGCCGCTTCGCCGAGCCGCCACGCGGATCGGGCGCCGGGCGAGCGGCGTTCGCCACTGCCGCCGGGCGCCACGCCGACCGGCAGCAGCGGCGTGGCCGTCTTTCGCCGACGCCACGTGGACCGACGCGATAGGTGGGCGAGCGTGCTCGCCCACTCGCCGCTAAGCCGCCACGTGGGCACGACGCTTTGTCGCGTGGAGAGGTACCCGGATCTTTGTCGGCTAGCACGGCGAGAATTTTTTACTGTTCTAGCCCGAGTTAAAAAATTTTTTACGTTTTTAGCCGTTGCTTCGATGTAATTGCGAAAATAGCCTCTGAACATTGAAACTCTGCGGATTGGATCCGCGGAATTATTTTAAAAAAAATTTTAAATGATTTTCCGCGGATTGGATCAGCGGAATTATTTTTTATTATTTTTTCCTGCCGATTTCATGGACCGATCGTGAATTTTTTAAAAATTTTTCAATCTCCATGATTGGATCAGTGGATATATTTTTTAAATTTTTTTTAATATTCTGCGGTTTGGGTTAGCGGAATTTTTATTTTTTTAATTTTCATTGTTAGGGTCTTGGAATATTTTCTTTTTTCGTTTTTTTCGGGTTTATTTCAAATACGGTTTTTTTTTCGCTTTTTCCCGTTGGAATAGAAATCAAGCATATTAGAATTTTACATGTAAAAATAGGGTTGAATAAATTCGAAAGAAATATAATTTTTGATGATATAGAAAATTTTTTATCAAGAATTTTTTTTTGAGAAATTCAGATTTCATTTTTCCGCAATTTATTTAAATTGTGCTTCAAGAATTTTTCTGTATTTTTGGAGATTTTTCTGAATTTATTTGCTATTTATTTGAATTTAATTGCCTTTATTTGAAATTTCTGGGATTTTTCTAAATTCGGAAAAACTTTTAAATTCTTCTTCCTCTACTCGAGCCGAATCTCTCCTAGGCCCATCGTTTCCCGCCTACCAAACTTCGCCGTCCACGTCAATCAAGAACCCTAACCCTAGCCGCCACTTGGAGTCCGTGTCGGGCACGCCTCCCGAGGCTATTTAAGCCGACGCCACGCACTGCCCGAGGTTCGCCTCCCCGCGCCGCACCCGCCGCCCCACTACTCGCCGTCCAGGACCCTGCCGTCAAGGAGAACGAGCTCGTCGAAGTGCCGCCACCGTCCGAAACTTTCCGCCGCGGTTTTCTTCACCGTCGGTCATCCTCCGCCGTGATCGGTTGCACCATCGAACTCGCTGCGCCGAGCTCTTCGGACCCGCTTTGTCATCCGGCCGATCCGCCTGTTCGCCAGATTCTCGTCGTCTTCCTCACGGCGGGTGAGTTGCGCCGCCTTGCCGTCGTTCCATCCGCAAACCTCACCGTCCGTCTGCGGTGGACGCTCCGGATCGCGGCGCTTCCTTCGGTAGTGAGCATCAAGCTGCCGCCGTCCGATTCGGAGCCGACGTTCAAGATCTTGCAGCGTGGCGAACCCGCCCCCATCTTTGCGTCGGCGCCACGCCACCGCCACGTTATCGCCATATGTCACTTAGCCGCCGCGTGGCATGCCACGTCGGCGCTGATCGCAGATCACCCGGTCGCCTCGGTGCTCTCGGCCTACTATGGACCGTGCCATCGACGCGGGCCCCACCCGCCGAGGGAATTTTTTCCTTTTCTCGATTTTCCCAAAAAGAAATTCCAGCCAATCGGTCGACACGTGTCACCCTTTCCGAAATTTTCTGATTTTCTCTGAATTAAATCTTAGAAGGCCCGCTCTCCTTCGTCAGAACTCCGATTGGAGTGATTCAAATTTCTAAATTTTTGTAAAATCGAGATCTACATTCCAGAACTATTTATTTTCAATTTTGAGCTCGTTTTCTTCTCTATTTTGTATTTATTTTGTTTCATTGCTTTATTTTCAGAGACGCCGAACCCCGAGGAGTGAACGGAGACTTCAAGACCAAGAATCAGCACTTGAACAACAAGGCAAGTCATAGTCCTTTGATCATATTGAACCCATGTTTGCAAAAGTACTTTGTTTTATACAATTGCATGCTATTTGTGTAACAATGCTAGTTTATGAGAGTAGCTAATTACTGCTTGAGTATGCCTTTGATTATTGAAATGCCATGTATCCATTGTTAACCATAGGTTGGGACATTATTAGTTGGACATAATCATAGTACCAAAGATTGGGTTCTCGTAGCTATGCTTAGCCATGCTTAGTTGTCCGATGGGATTCATATCACCGTGAGCTAATGTTAATCTTGACTTAATGAGATATTGAATTGTGGTCATGGACCATCGTTGTAAAACTTGTTGTACCATGGCGGGGATGCCATTGGTTTTGGGTTGAACAAAATGTTTTCCCTGCAATTGATCGCAAAGAAAAGGGTGCCGCTTAGCACATTAGGATGTGGTTGTCTTGCTCGAGACAATTTAAGGACTTAATCTTGTGCGCCATTGAACTGGCCTAACTGTGCAACCACAAGTCCAGTATGGGACGGATCTAGCTGATTAATTTGCAATGTCCAGACTTGAGTATTGCCAGTTGTTGGTGTGGGTTCCGAGATGGACGGGTAGACTCACATGGCTCAAGAGGGGGCCCCGAGGGGCGAAACCTTAGAGGGCAGTACTGGGTTTAGACATGCATTGTAAAGGCTTTGTAGTGATCTCTCTGCCGACACACCAAAGGAAGTGTGTTCTTAGCACTTGGCACTAAGGGATGATCATGTCTTGTGGGTAAAGCTGTACAACCTCTGCAGAGTGTAAACTATTCGAATAGCCGTGTCCGCGGTCATAGACAAGCCCGCGGATTTCACACGGGTATAGAGTATTTTCGTGAAATGTGGAATGGTTGGGATGTGAACGGGAGTTCACTTTGTTGTTTTGTTGTCTCAAGCTATCTTTGTTGAATTGTGTGGTTGATACTTGTTTCAATGATGTAGGGTGATGCCTCGTCATTCTGCTCATGTTGTCTACCATTGATTTACCGATTAATTATTATTGTTCTTATCAATCGCCTTCAATCTATTTATTGTATTTAAATTCAAATTATCGCTTTCGCAAATGAACCATATGACTATCCTTTGTCAAGCCGTGCATGAGTATATTGCATCATTTCCTACGGCTTGTTGAGTACGTTTTGTACTCACGGCTTTATGCCCCTGTTGTTCGATTCTTTGAGGAAGGACCGTGCAATGAGTATCAAGAGGAGTACTATGAAGACTACGCCGACTAGGAGGCGTTCCCAGACGATTGTTCGTGGCATGTCGAATGGCCCAAGTTATTTTATTTCACCGCAATAGCAGTTTTTATTTGTTTCCTTAAGCCAAGAGGCATTGGTGTATGAACCTTGACCACAAGGTCGTTTGCTTTATTCAATAATAATTTGCTTCTTCTTAGTTATTTCGATGTATGGAATGATATGTCATCTATGTTTCCACTGTGTGCACTAGCGTGATCCTGGACTAGTGCAGTATACACAGAGGGTTTCGGATTTGCATATCCGGGTCCCGATAATGGCAAATCGTAGTAAAACATTGACTGGCCGAATGAGAAATTTTTGTGACTGGTTTTGCGACTAGTTGAATGAGAATTGTTTGTTCTGCGTGTCGCCACACAATGTGTTTTTTTTAAAGTAATGTAGTCTTTTAATAATTGCGATAATAACATAATTGGGATACAACAAGAAGATATAGAAGAAATTCATATAATTACGTAGAGGGAGATAGAGAGATGGTGATACTCAACTCAGAAGTTACTACGGAAAATAAGATAGGCTACATTTTTTATTACGGTTTAAAATTGAGAGAAGCATAACTTGACGTCTACTAAGTGGATCGAGGCCACTTCCCCTTCGTCCATGCCTCCGGTGGGGCTTCTCTAGCACGACGTGCCCTCTCTCGTTTCCTCTATCTCTCTTGGCCTCCTTCTCCTCCGCTTCCTTTCTACGTGCCTCGTCGCGTGCGGCGTCACGTTGCTCTTGAAGCTGCCGCCTGAACTCCTCTTCACGTCGCGTCACTTTTCTTACTGTCAACATACGTGTTTATTGGAACTAGTTTGACTTCACAACTAATCTCCCTTGATTTTTACTATTAGCATGTATTTCCGTTCGATAACAAGATGTCAGAATTTAAACTTTGAGCATAAACCATAATAGATAGTTGCGACGAACTACAGGTAGTACAATGAACAGAAGCAAATAAAATTACAAACATACCCACCACGCGTCGGGCGACGAAGTTAGGAATCGCAGGACCCAATCATGGAAGGAATCCATGGACCCAATCCGCGGAATTCGCCCGTGGGCCCCGCCGTCCGACCGGAAAAACCGACGGGAAAAAAACCGCACCGAAAAAAACCGGGACAAAAACCACACAAAAAAAAGAAAATATTCTACTAACTGGATCCGCGGAAAAATTTAAAAAAATAATAAAAAAATATTCCGCCGATGGATCCATGGAGAACGAGAAATAATAATAAAAAAAATTTCCGCTGATCCAATCCGTGGAAATCAGTGGAAAAAAATAAAAAAAATTTCGCTAATTCAATTCACGGGAATCGGGAGAAAAAATTAAAAAAATTATTCCGCTGATCCAATCCGCGAATTTCACTGCTCGAATGCTATTTTCGCAATTACATCAAAGCAACGGCTAAAAACGTAAAAAATATTTTAACTCAGACTAGAACAGTAAAAAATTCGCACGGCGAGCCAGGGCAGGTTTATCTCTGCGGCTCAGGGCTGTCGTCACAACTTGGAACTCACGCAAACCATCTCTGTATCTCAATGTTAGGGGCGTAGGGCACACCTTGAGAGCGTATCCTGTGCACATGTAATATTTGGTGAAAACATGGTGTAATCAACTTTGACCTGTTTCAAAGAGTTCTAAAGACAAACTTGACCATGAACAGAATAGTTCCATCATGATCAAGTTTGTTTTTTTTGTAACTTCTATCATAGGATGAATTTGATCATGAAAATTTATATGTAGATGGGGTAAGCTGATATGTACATCCATGATTTTTTTCAGAATTTTTTGAAACTTTTCTTAGTTGGTGTGCACCTTGTTTTCACCAAATATTTGTGTGCACATGTGATACGCCTCCCCACCTTTCAAATTTGCCCATTTGCGTTTAGCGAGGAAAGAAAATGGTGGCTAAATTTTTGTCCTACGATATAAAAAATATTCCATACTCTGCGACCATGCCGACGATCACAGCTAGGCCAATAACTAATCTATTAAAGGCGGAAGATTCGTGCTCGCAGGGTAGGCCACGCCACCGATTTTTCGTCCGTCCATCCTTCCGTGTGTGCAATCCCGCCGTCCACGCGCCCATTCGCTTCAAGACGCTCCACGACCGACGCCTAGCCCTTCTCATTTCCCTCCGGACTGCCTCGCCACCGCCCGCTCCCTCCTCCGCTCTATTCCTTCTCCCAATTTTCTCCCAGCTGCGGCTCTCGACATCTGGCGATCGCCCCACCCTAGCCATCACCACATGCCACCGGCGCCGTCCTCATTGCCGACGCCACGCCCTCGCTCAATCCTCGCCTCTCTCCTTGTCTCCGTCACTGCGGCATCAAGAGATCGAACTGGGCCACCCGCGATGCCCCGAACTCGACCTCGGTTGTTTCATTGTTGATTCGCTTTGTGCCCATTTCCTCTTCTACCGCTTGCCGTTGTTTTATTTCATTGCCGTTTACTTGTGCGTGGGTATGCTTCGGTGTTCATTCTTGCTATTCCACTCGGACCGTCGTTCGCCGCGACCTCACCGCCTGCGTCGTCGGCTCCTCGCTCTCGTCTTTGCTGTCGCCCCGCAGCTCCATCCGCTTTACGCGGCTGTTTCGACAACCTTCGCGGCTCTGGTGCTCCGCACATCCTCGCCAACATCGCCGCCGGATCCGCCCCACGCCGCCGCAGGGCCACCGAAGCCACCCATTCTCGCCACGAGTGCCTTGGAGAGTAGATCTTATAGTCGGTTGGGTTTGGTTGCAGGATTAGGCGACGCGGATGACGCGAGGTACTTTCCGCTAGGGCGCCCGTGATCAAGGGCCGAGCCATCTCATCATCTCATCTGCAACAAAGATCGCATGTAGGTCATCTGTGAGGTGAGGACTCAAAGTTTTCCTTTGATTGATTATGTTGGGCGTTTCAGTGTTAGTGACGTGCGCTTAGTGTCAGAGGTTTGGCCTTCCTGCTATTTGGTTTCGTCGTTAGATTGTGTTAATGCCGTGATCTATTCTTGCCTCCATGGTAGAAATGGGATGCCTAATGCGATGATGGTGTGACCTTCCGATGCTTAGATCTTCAAATCACGTAGTTCATAGGATCGCATGTGCACCATATATGTCGAATTGCCACTGGTCATACTTTGCACCTCATGGTGTGCCATTTGGGAGTTTTGAGGGGAGCACTGTAAACATGCTTTGCGCCTCATGTCGTTTTTCCGCCTTTTGTCCTTACATCATGCGGCCTTTTCCTTTTGGATGCGTGTCCTGGCCATAGTGCTCTGTCGCTTGGTGGCGATTATGCGTCTTCACCGACCACCTTTCCCGCTTACTCGATTTAAGGTAGTTACATTGTGTGTTCGCTTTTGTTATGTGGGTTCCTTCTTTGTCTATGCAATGTGTTATTTAGTCTGTGTGCCTAGCTGTTATTCATAATGCATGTTGTTGTCCCTCTTGTTATTATTAGATTGTACATTATTTTTATATTGATTCCTTGTTTAGCCGAGCAATATGTATCCTCTTTACTCTCTCTGGTTTGGATTGAGCGATTGCCAAGCATGATTATCGATCGGTGCATTAGAATGGTTCTTCCTCTTTCCCTCTCTTGGATTCCTTGATATTTAATTCGTTAGATTTGAGGAGGCAGAGAATAGTTGCGATGAAGCTCTAAACTGGATGGTTGTTATGTTAAAGCATACTCATGCCAAATTACTGCAAGAAAAGAACTTTGGAAGCTTAATGAAGCGATGTACGGTACCCTACATTTAACTTTTCTTTCTTTTGAGTTTAACCATTGTTTTAGTGAACATTGACAATGAGTGTACATTAATTATGTGAGTATAGATATCTGCGTTTGCTATCGTTATTTATCCTAACAATCCAGAGTCAAGAAGTAGTATTCTAAGATAAAAGCATTTCACACAGAGATCAACAATCTTTGCTTCAAATTTTCATCGACATCCGATCAAACTTTCTGTTTGTTGATTATAAGATCTCATTTGGACTAAAAATTATAGCAAAACAAGTATGGCTCTTCATAGTGATATGGTGGTAGGAGTTTTAGTGGTGTCGACTTGCTTCTCCTCAATGAGCTTACTCGATTATGTAGAAAATGGCTCAATGAGTTAGAATGAGATGTCATATGACTCTCGCGGTTGTATAGCTACATAGCCGACGCGAGGGCTTGGATGGTGCGTAATCTTATAGCTGCCATCTTTTATCGTGTTTCGACTTTCAATGTCTGAATCTACTTCTTGTGTTCCTTACCCTTTTAACCACGCAGCGTAATAGCCATCATCCTTTCACTTTGTCTATATGTTTTTGCCATTACATATTGCGAGAATACGCTAGTCATTGAATGCTTAAGTTCCTCTTATTTATCCATGCATTTAGTTATACTTATTGATAACCTCCTATCCTATATATGCCAAAAATTATATTATATATCGTAGTATACTCCATGTAAAATGAAATATATTAGTTTATCAAAGCTATGATATAAAATCTGGGACTGTCTAAATTGATAAACAATCATAGCCATTACGTTATACAATGAACTGCCGCTAAAAGAAACTTTTATTCCTCATGCCTTTGAAATTCCGCTTTCTAGATTTTCCTTAGCTCGCACCAAGAATTACAGCAAACTTTTGATTCCTTTCGATCTATTGATTCGGAACAACAGATTAGCATTGTTTCATCCATACCTTATGTTCTCGCTCTCATCAATCGACAGATGCTAATGTTCGAACCACACAAAGCTTTACATTTCTTTTCATAACGTATGTCTTGGGACAATAAGTAGTGACGCTTACATATCCTATGTTCATTTTTATGGATCACCAAATACTGGCTCGATCCTCTGTGAGTTCGGACCCAATGCCTTAACAACCAATATTTAGTATTTATACTTAGATAGGATCTTTGTGTTTGCCGAGCTATCACTCAGGTTTTACGCATCTAGCAGCATGTTGCCCTCTTAACATATGAATGAGTGAGCTTAGAAGAAAATAAAATAGAGCCTACGGAAATCATGGAGAATAGTCTGCAGGAACCAAATAAACCCAGTAAAATCTATGCCATTCTTATAGATGTCACTCGAACGTTATAGATCTTGCTTATATGTAAGCTCTCCCTATTATTTACCTCCCAACGTAATCCTATCAATTTCGATATGGGTCTAATTTATATGTGCATAATAGAGTAGACCTTTCAAAGGCGACGCACTGCTTCCACAATTTCTTTTGTGCCTTTAAGCTGATTCGCGAATTAAAGCATCATTTCCATCAGACTATCTTTTTGGTATTCGCGCTTAGAGAACAATGAATTAATTAAGGACATAAAAAGCGATGAATTTTGCAAACGAGTGCCCTTCCTAGCTATAGGATCAGATGTGTTGAGATCTTTTAGCAACCCTCTATGCAAATGTCCATGTGTTTCCCTATCCGATCTCCATCTCCGATTGATCACGAGTCCTTTGTATCCACGCCACGCAGCACGAAGCAGCCTGAAGAACTAAGAGAGCAACCAACAGAACGCCACAGAAGATAAGTTCTATCGCATACTTACACTATGGTCGCAAATTCAAAGAATCCATTACCTTTTTTGCATGCAAGATGGGTTGGAAGATGTAGTTGATCAAGCAATTGCTTCATTAATGAAAAAGTTGGAGCTATTGAAATCTCTGCTTGACAAGGTACGGGTAAGCTACCCTGATATGCATGGTATCTCCTTACATGCTAACGATGGAACTCGAGGCAAGTGAAACTCAGGTACACGTTCTTCGGTAGGGTATTCAGAGCATCATTTGCGTTATCTAATAGAATTTGATTTGAATATTCTACTGACTGCTATTTCGGTGGTTCCGAAAAGAGAAATGAGAGAGCAACCAGACTAACCTCATTGATTTCAGAGAAGCCTGACCTATTTGCCACCCTATTTCATAATTTCCTTAAGATACAATTTCAGATTATGTTTTTCCCTACAGGAGATTGTACGGCATAGAGTTCCTGCCTTACAAACACAGTCCTTCTCTACTTTTATGTTTTTTCGCTTGCACTTTTTATTGTATATTCCTTCAATATCGCTTAAGGAATCACGGTGATGTTAAAAGTATAGTTCATTCATAGAGAGAACAGGTTACTAGATAAACTTAATATTGATATAGCTATCTTCAGATATATAGCCTGCTTAAATTGCTTGTTTATTCACTATGATTGTCATTTTCTACAGAGTAAAACATCGATGAAATATGGTTGTCTAATGCAGCAATGTCCTCATTGCTGCTATGATCATATGATTTTTCCATGTTCTTTCGTACATACCATGAGCGATTACTTTCAAAAGTTTAAAACCGAGAATGTTTTTGTTCAAAGAATATAGCTCGTGTCTTTGTGTGTGGCCATTTTCTTCCGGCTGATATCTATGGTTGATGTGAGATAGCTTCATGAATATTATTTATGGAGTTATTATTATAGCCAGTTCATCTTAGTTACAAGCTATTGCTTCTACAATGTAACCAGTTCATCTTAGTTGCAAGCTATTGCTTCTACAATATAGTCAAGACTTCAAGCTCTAATCTTTCAATGAAATTTCAATTCTCTTGGAAGAACTGATTGTAAAAGTAATTTTGTGGCTTGGCAAGATCTTCCTTCCCATAGCTCATGTGGGGTACAAAAGTCGCTTTATTTACAAAGTTACGGTTTAGTTATGATTGGCGTGGCATCCCTTTTATATTATGCCGCATAGTTTTCGCTCCCTCAACGTCACGCCTCATTCTTACCTCCATATGCTTTGCATGTATAACTAGAGCTTCGCGACTATTTTCCACTTACATTTTGCGTGGTTAAATCTTTCATTTGTACATTATCGGTAAAATGACTTTGAGAAACTCTCGTTTTCTTTCAATCGACTATTCCTCATATCGGTTTTTTTCTTTCGTGTTTCCTAGGTGGTGCCTTTATAGTCAAAGAAATGATATGCTAGATGTGGTGATATATCTGCACTTCTTTGGATGCGGTATTGATCATAAGGCAAAATGCTAGAGCTTGGTCTTACTATTTTTGTGCCCATTTCTTGGAGTTCGCCCTCCTTCCATGGGAACTTGGAGGTCTTTGGGTCTATGCAAGTGACCATGAGCCGCAGCAGTGAAGTCCTTTCATCGCTTTTGTTTTATTGGGTGATTCTTCATTGGCAAGGCCTCCCTTTTGCTTTGTGTGACTTGACCTAGGTCGGAGTCGTGTTCTTGGTTGTGGATTCTTGCAAGGTGAAGTTATTGTCAGGTTTGTGTAGGGAATTTAACCATGCATTGTTTTTTTTCACTGAAATCATTTCTTGGACCCTTCTATTGTTGGGGGTGATTGATCGATTAGGTGTATATCTGATCCTTCTCAAGCGAGGAACCAATTCTTTTTGTTAGGTCGTGGTAGCAATTTCTATTTAAATAAGGAAAAGCTGAATTGTTCCTCAAGATTGTTAAAACAGCTTTGGATCGCCTTGCGCTCCATCACCTAGGGTTTGAATTCTCGAAGGTTGTCATTTTTAGTTTCGATATAACGCACTTGATTGGGTGTTTCTAGGACCTTCGCAAGCATAAAGATCGCTTTTTAGGTTGGCGCTTGCATTACGATTTCACGGATCTTATTGTTCACCATATTCGTAAGTATGTACGCAATTCTCATGTCCTTGAGTCGTGTGGCTCAAGTTCTCATTCAAGTAATGCATTTTTAAAATTTGAATAGCCATTTTTTTTATGGCGAGAGCCCCGACAATGCAATAAAAGAAATGGATGGTAAAATAGTGAGAGGACTCGCTTGTTAAAACAGGTTTGGATTGTCTTGTGTTCCATCACCTAGGGTTTGAATTCTCAAGGTTGTCGCTTTTAGTTTCGATATAAGCGCACTTGATTGGGTGTTTCTAGGACCTTCTCGCAAGCATAAAGATCGCTTTTTAGGTTGGCGCTTGCATTACGATTTCACGGATCTTATCGCTCACCATATTCTCGTAAGTATTTACGCAATTCTCATGTCCTTGAGTCGTGTGACTCAAGTTCTCATCCAAGTAATGCATTTTTAAAAATTTGAATAGCCATTTTTTTATGGCAGAGCCCGACAATGCAATAAAAGAAATGGATGGTAAAATAGTGAGAGGACCTCTTTTAGGATCCGGGCATGAATAAAAATGCTATTTCTCTAGGACCATTTCTAACTTGCAATTTATTTGATTTTTTACGTTGATTTGACATATTTTCCTCAGAGTGCTTGCCATCTGGCTCTGTCGACTACCTAACGGCATTGTCCACCTCACGCACACATGGTAAGCACTTGCCAATATGAAATTTCGACAAATAAAAATATGAAAGACATAATTACAATTTATATTTGATCTCCATTTTAACTTAGCTTTGAAAGATAGCCATCTTTGTTATCGTACAATCCATATTTGTTATCCATTTGCGGAATTATGCTGTTTTTGCTCTACCTATTGTGTTCTTGTTTTCTTAACGAGTTTCGATTGTGCCTGATCATTCAAATTCATGCGGTGCAGATAGTTCTATATAGGAGATTTTTATATGCATGTATGTTTGCTTTATAGTTTAGGACAATTGTGTATTTACAATTTAGAACATCTGCATATCTTAGCAATTATTTGGAGCGACATCGTTGTTAAATAGCGACAAATTTCATATCCACTCTTCACAGATTGTCAGATATTGACAACATAGCGATCAGGATGCATGAGAATACATATGACCACACATTTCGTTGGGTATTTGCGGGATTCCTAGACTAATTTTTTTTATGTGATGTCTTTTTACAGTTCGGACAAATATAAAACAAGGAAGATACGGTGATTATTTGTCTATCTTATAGAATTGACCATCTGCCATTTTCTACTATTGCCTTGCGTCCAACATATATTTATATCTGAGCAACGCAGTCTCTATGGGACAACTCTGGTCTTGTAGTAACATACTGATATTAAAAAAAAATTAGACATGGATTCATACCGACCATGCAATTCGAGCCCGGCCTGGATTCCTACCATGTTCCCATCGCAAGTCTGGCTCAAGTGCTCACAGGGACGGAGGGAGGGTGGGGCTGGCACAACCCTGGCGCCCTCATCATCTAAGAGGTTGTTTAGTTGTGTCTTGTACGAGTCTACTTGTGGGAGTTGTCGTCTTGTGAGTTTCTCGGTCTGCTCTGGAAAAATGATCATAAAGCTTGTATCCTACGAGCCTGGCTGCGAGTGCTTTGTGCATCGTGTTGGCCTGGCATCTGCACCGCGCGCAGACAACCAAACAGCCATCTTGCATGCGTTGGTACAGATTCATGCGATACAACGAGCAACCAAACGCTGGTTTTCTGGCTCCCACGAGTCTGACCACATGGAACAATTAACCAAACAGCCCCTAAAACTCGTACTGCATTCATTCAGTTTTCAGTTACTTCATTTGTATTAGTACTATTTCGTCCCCTTCTATCATATGTAATTGTATTGCATAGCTTATTAGTTATTTGTGCCCCCAAAATTTGAACTAGTGTCTCGTTGTAAGGTTTTTTTCCGGACTTGTTTTTTCCGTAAAAAACAGCCCATCCCCTCCCTTCCTTCTTCTTCCCCTTAATAAAATCTACGGCAACTCTTATGCCGCTCTTTCAAAAAAAAAAATTTGAACTTGTGGCTCCGCCCGAGTGCTCAACTAGTGCAACGGAAGATTGGGGAGGCAAGGCTGACCGGCTGACCACTTCACTCTAGAGACTGGGAATGGAACGCCGTGTGGAACGGTGAGTTTTTGTCGGAGAAAGTGAGCCAGATTTGGACAGACGGCCTCCCCCGGGCAACGCCTGCTCCAGCCCAGACAGTCCAGTAATTCGAATTCCATGATGTTACGACGTGTACAAAGATACATATATATCACATAAAATTTTAGATGATATGATAGAAAGGAAGATGTTATTTACTATTTAACAGACGGTTTTATAGATAGATTTATATTATGTGTACCATTATATAGAACATTGTGAATGTTTTATACTATTTAACATTGTGGATACGGATTCGGTAGCTCACTATCCATCGGATATGGATTTGAATAATCTGAATCCTACTGTTTTTAATAGGAAAATATTTTAAATAAGTAGCAAAAAATGCATAAAAATTCATAAATACATAATTTATTATTTTAAACATAACTCAACAAAGAATATAAATCTTAGGTCATTACATATAAGTGCTATATAATTTTTCTAGAGACATGGTATCTAAGAATTATTAAACTTTTAGTGTGTTATATGTTTGCTTCCATTTATAGCTTTGAGCAAGGATTACCTTCATATTGTGTTTTGATCTACGTGTATAATGAACTAATCGTATGTGTGTGATAAACTAAGTCTTATATAATTTTATTTGCGACATGATTTCTAACTATTGTCTAAGTAAATGAAAATGCTTATATTTATTCAATTTTCAATAATGTTTTAATCAAATTAACTAGTTATACGTTTTCATTGATTTTTCATATACAATCTAAAGGGTTATCATGTTTCAATAAATGTTCAAAACTATATCCGATTTGATTCCTATTCAATCCATATCTGTATTTAGGGCTAGAAATTAAGCTCGAGGCTCGCAGCTCGGCTCGGCTCGGTCGGTGCGGCTCGGCTCGGCTCGATGCGATAGTGAGCCGAGCCCGAGCCTACTACTTGGCTCGCTCAGCCAACGAGCCGAGCCTGAACTGGCTCGCGAGCGGCTTGTTGGCTCGTTAGGCTCGTGGTGAAGTAATGAAACAAATAACAATGCCATCATTCCATCAATGGCCCGTCAACAAGAGCGAACAAAAATCAAATTCCTAGCTGAACAAAAATCAACAAGAATGAACAAAAGTCATCCATCCAGGCATTCATTCCAATCAAGGCCACCAAATTTCTCAAACTTCGGAGCCATGGCCCGTGTGGGAGGCGGCGACAGGTGGAGCCGTGGGGGGGGAGGCGGCGATGGGGTGGCCGACGGAGTCGCGGAGTCGGGGACAGGGAGCCGGGGAGGTGCCAAGCCGCGGCGCCAAAGGCCCGCCCGAACCCTAGCTCTCCTCCTCTTCGATGGTTGATGGATTTGGGAACTGGCATCGCTTGGTTTGGCGCTTGAGGAGGAGTACTCGATCGGTTTGGTGGCACAGATCTTGGGGATCGGCTCATGAGCCTCACTGAAGCCGGCCGAGGCTCGAACGAGCCCGAGCCGAGCCAAACTTTTAGCTCGGTTGACACTCCGAGCCGAGCCTAGCTCGGCTCGATTTCCGGCGAGCTCGAATGAGCCGAGTCGAGATCATGGTTTGCAACTTTATCGAGTTATTTCGAGATTCAAAACCGATCGGTAAACTGATCTAATTTAAAAAAATTCAAAAAAATTGAAAAAATTTATGAAACATAAACCGGTCGAAAATGGTGAAAATTGCTCAAAAATCGGCCGGTTTTCGATTTTTTTTATTTCTTTTCAAATTTTTTATTTCTTAACCCTTCATTTTTTGATGATTTCGAGCGATTTTTAACTTGATATTTTTTTTTGAATTTTGATTTTAGAGTGTTTTTTTCAAAAATAATTTTGTAAACCCTGCCCCGAGTCCTTCGATTCATCCAAGTCGTCGAATATTTTATTTAGTTATGATCTCGTTTTTGAGAGAGAAGGTTCTGAATACTAGAGGGAAAAGACAAATCTTACATTTGTGTGACCTAGTGGTGAGGCAGAAAATCTACCACCAATCAGCGCCACCTTGACACCGTAGGCCTCCTGCAAACATCCACATGGATAAGATGCTCACTGCCCCCAACCAGAGATGGGTATCGTGCTCTATCGGCCTATGTATCTAAATCGTACTATGTTATCATGACCCGGTTAGTCTACTATGTCATATCAGCTCTGGCTCATCTTTGACGAGCTCAAACACAATCCATCCGTGATTCGTACAATGACCGCAAAAGACACCGATCATAGGACAAGCCATAACTTAATACAATGTCACGGTAGAGTGCCCAGCAACGTGCGTTTCGTGCCTGCTTTGGGTCCATGGGTCTGTTTCATGCTGTATCAACTCAAACACGACCCATACTGATATACCATGTCAACTACGAGACCCGACACAATCCTGTCATTTATATCATACAGATTTTAGATAGACCCGTGGCATGACACATCATGGCACACCCACAGGCCGGTCCCACTACAATTAGTATGTAACTCAGCTGTCCTGCATCACTACTGTCTCATGATAAATATATAGAACAAGCGTTGCTTTAGTATATCGATGTTTGGCAATTAGGCGGCATCTTTTGGATTCGATGCAGCCCGAAAATATTCATTTCCGCTGGACTCGACGCAACTCGACGCAGACAGCGAGCAAGTTGAGGCATTTCACTTCCCCCGGTACCACCGCCTCTGCTTAGGCCTAGCGCAGCACAAGTGCTTTCTGGCTCTTCTAACCACTGCAGTACGCCAATGCGGCAGCTGTGGTAGTAGTACCCACGATGTTTATCTTCAGGTACGGGTTCGAATCCTACTGACGACATGCTGTTTAGTTTACTGTTAACTTATCTGTAAGGATGTATGTTTTCCTTTCTCTGGATTTTCTTGCTATAAGCCATAAAGATGTATGTTTTCCTTTCTCTGGATTTTCGTACTACGGCGTCTCCGGCTAATCGTACAAACGGAATTTGTTATGAAATTAGAAAAGACGCGAACGGTACGTACCGTACCGATCCATGCAACAACCTCATAACAGTTTGCACAGCCCTCGTTCACATTTCTAGGCAGATTTAGGCCATTAACACTCTTTAAAATTCGTGATTCACTAAATACCACTGTTATAGATTTAGATGGACTCGCATGTAATAAATATATCACTTAAAGCCAACGAATTAAATGTCACTGAACTAATTTTTCCCACATTTCTATCGAGAACCACACACCGTGCAAAGCGTGCAAGATCAAAGTCCGGATAGTGCCCTGGTTTGGTAAAATCCGGGAAAAATCTCTTGGTAGTTGGTACGGCCGCTTTACTCGCGCCAACTGCTTCCCGCTGCCTTTTCCCCGAGGCCACCAGCGACACGGCGACCGCCAAGTTGCAAAGGTTGCGTATTGAGTGCCCTTGAAGCAGTGCGGTTCATAACATCAATTCTTCGGTGAACTAAATTTATCGGTGGAATTACTTCTAATTTTCGATAATTTAGAATTTGTAAGACTTTAAAACTATTTATATTTTATTTTAGCAAATTTTAAATATATATGCTGAATTTATGATATTACAAAATTATTATACAGAACTATAAAATTATACGTATAAAATGTGTATCTCCATCGAAAGCTTTCAACGTCCGTCACTGCCTTGAAGTAGTAAACAGTTTCTACGTCCGTCACTGTCTTGAAGTAGTAAACAGTGTGAGATATATGTTTGGGCGGAAAAGTACATCCGCACCGCTCTGTTTGTTTTCTGTGTGGCTTGATGTGCGTTATTTTCTCTTTTCCTCTGGACGCGCCCTGCCTTGCCTTGGCTATATTCCTCGCCCTCCTGCGTCTGCACGCACATGTAGCTTTCATCGAGATCACTGACTCGCATGAATGCCTTGGCTGTTCAGTGACTCTTGGTTGGTAAGTCCGTTGAATTCGATCAATGTGAACGAATTGATTCGGGCTGAAAACCCACAAGCGGACACGAAGGTCCTGCCCGGGGGAGGCGCCACCGCACCAGACCGACCAGCTAGAGAAAAAAGCCTGCCCCTATTGTGTGGTGTGGCCCCTGCAAAAGTCGAGCCAACACACACTCGCACAGGGAAATATGTTGCCTCCTTTTGCACTTTAATTAAGCGGCTGAGGTTTCTCCTACAGATACTCTAGCTCCAGCCGTTCTTAACCGACTAGTCGTGTATCTATAATAGATTGTATTATTCCTTTTCATTATATTTTTAAATAATGTGGTTTACTCTGGTAAATAATATTAACAATAGCTAAAGAGAAAGTGTAT
The DNA here is from genome assembly GCA_036346375.1 of Guadua angustifolia. Classification (NCBI taxonomy): domain Eukaryota; kingdom Viridiplantae; phylum Streptophyta; class Magnoliopsida; order Poales; family Poaceae; genus Guadua; species Guadua angustifolia. The sequence goes on along the minus strand of CM070504.1, from coordinate 15,162,163 downwards.
ACAAGTAAAAAAAAAGGTAAAAAGTCATCTCATAATTGTAGAATGATTTATATTTTAAAAATTATTTGAAAACTAGAATGACAGGTATTAAAAACAGAGGGAGTACTTTACTAGGTGCACAGTTAATCTTTCTAGTAGGAACGGTGCAGAATTAAGTAATCCGATTACCAGTAAACCCGTCTGGAGGCAGGGGCACAAGTCACAAGTGTCGGAGACGATGGGCAATCGGTCAGCCAGCGCGAAGCACGCGAGCCACGAAACCACCATGACAATTCCAAAGCCACCGCACCAAAGTCTGAAGATAGCGAGCCTCGCGAAGGAAAAGAGACGAGGCCTAGGCAGTAAAATCGCCCGTTTGGCAACGAAATGAATTCGCCCAAGCCGAAAAAGCTGCCCCTCTCATGGGCCATGGCGTGGCAGGAGAAACGTACCTGCAAAGCGATGGAGCGACACGCGCCGGCTCGTGCTGTGTAGAAACATGTAGCACAAGCCCCGCCTGCCCTAGTAGGAGCCTGCCTGGGGTGCCGCCGAGCCCAGGATGAGTTAATAGGTTCAATTTAGAATGAGCTCTGATTGTTTAGGTTTTAAATTCTCTAAGAATTAGGTAGATAATAGGTTCTAATTCCCTAAAAATTTAGATTCTAGATTCTCTAATAAGTTTTTTGATAAGCTTATCCTACAATCAAAAGAAGATTTATACACAAAATCAGAAGTAACCATCCACCCGATTTTTAAAGAATATGGAATCTGCACGATCAGAATTTGCCCCTAAATAGACCATAAAACCTGGAAAATGGAAACTGATGATGTGCACACTCCCTACTTGCAACGCTCGTAAAATATCCACAACACACAGCCGTTTGAACCAGCGGTGGATAAGACTTTCGGTGATAGCCACACTTGACACGTATAACTCTATAGTCTTATATAATGATTTTGTAACGTCATAAAATTAATATATGTGTTTGAAATTTAATGAAATTACGATACAAATAGTTTTAAAATCTTTAAAATCACAACCCAATAAAAATCGAAACCAATACCAACGATAAATTTAGACTATTAAAGAATTGATCTATTAGCGTTTTTCAAATTGTAAGGCTATACCGGCACCCCTCGATCCGCCCTAGTCAGAACTCAGAACCGGGAGTATTTGAACGTCAATCCTAACTCCACCCTGAGCTACTTTGCTCGGGACGAGAAGGACTGACACGTCCGACGTGACGAGGAAATTAGAGGGCCATGTACGACCGTTGCAGTTAACGAATCCAGTTACGCACCGGACGTGGAGGGCATGGGCGACCGCGGATTCTGGCTCCTGGCTCCTCGCTTCAACGACTGCGGCACTACACGCTCACCGACGCATGCATCTCGAGACATGGATTTTGAAATCTCATTTTAGCTCAAAATCTCGTACGTGCAAAATCTCGATGAGATTTAGAAATTTCAAACAAATCATAAAAACAAAAATTCAAATCTAAAATTTTTTCAGCTGGTAGGGCCGAGATTTCGGCCGATTTTGGTGAGATCTCGGTGACATTTACCGAGATTTTAGTAAAATTGCATCAAGCGAAAAAATAGCTCAAACGATATTGAAAAATTTGATTTTTTTTGTGAAGGTTACTGAAACATTAGTGATTTTTCCATAAAAAATTCAAATGATTATCAGATCTGAGGATTTCTTAAAAAATTTAAATATTGCTACTGTTCTGATAAAAAGTTGACCAACAAATTTGAACCAAATGAAAAATGAAACAAACAATGCTAGAAAATTTTTAAATTTTTTGTACATTTTTATGATGCATCATTGATATTTCTATAAAATTTTTAGATGATGATCAAGCTTCATGAATTTTTAAAAATTCAGATAGTGCTATTGTCCTCATAAAAGCTTTACGGTAAATTTCAACCAAATGAAAAATAGTACAAACCATGTTAGAAAATTTTCAAAATTTTTGTGGATAGTCCTGATGTATCATAATGTTTTTATAAAATTTTCATATGATGATAAAGCTTCAAAAGGTTTTAAAAATTCTGACAGTGTTACGTTCAAATAAAAGCTTGATGATCAATACATAGATTTGCTTTAGTAATTAAAAAAAATTTTGCAGAAGGGTTCTAAAGAAATTATTAAGATCTCATAAAAATTTTAAATCAAGATCACACTCCAGTGAATTCGAAAAATTCTTATAAATGCATTGTACCATTTATGTTTTTTTCTTTTTTATTTTGAAATATAACAAATGAAGTTCAATGTATAGATATATTTGATTGAGCAAAAAAAGTTGACTCTTGTTTTAAATTTTATAGAATGGTATTGAGGCAATTATTAAGCTCTCAAAAAAATTTTGGAAAATGATCACACTCAAAAAAAATTATGAAATTCGAACAAATTTACTGTCCCAATTATGTTCATTTTATTTTTGATTTTTAAAGATAAAAATGAAGTTCAATTATTTTTAAAATTTTTATGTATGATCCTACACTTCTTAGGATGGTATCATAAAATTTTCACAATATGATAAATCATGTAAAATTTATAAAAATCCAACAATGTTTCTATAATTTAAAAAAAAATCTAAAAAACAGTTTTTTAAACAAATTTTCATAGAAGATGACTTTCTTAAAGGTTATTGATCAATTTCAAGTCAAATACGGTTATAAAATATCAAATTTTAGATTAAAATTATGAGATTTCAGCGATATGTGGCTAGATCTCGCTTAGATATAGTGAGATCACTGTAGCAATTCAAATTTGTTGAATTTTTTTTCGCTTCGATTGGCAATTCAAAACTTATCCACCTCTGATAACCGAGATCTCGCGAGAAACCAGTAACATTCCTAACCCTGTCTCAAAAGGCCCAGTCACTTATTCATCATATAAAATCATACATGATGTCATTTCACTTGTGTTCGCGTGTTTTAGGACTACTGAAGAACCGACACGGCCCGCTCGACTAGCTTGACTCAGCCAAGTGGGTAAGGGTCCTGCCCATGGATCTATTTAGGACTTAAAGCCACCTTTAGTTTTTTAAAAACCAATAAGTCTCTCCTAATAACTTAGCTTTTAAGCTGCTTTTGATATAAACTAAAAGCCACATATAACTAGTAAAAGCCAAAAGCTAAAAATTAGACCGGATCTGCTTTTGCATTTTATTGCTGAGAGAAATTAGCTATTTGTTAAATGGTCTCTTATAAAAATCTACAACTACTTTTAGTTCAGAAAGCCAAATATACTTTTCAGCAAAGCTATAACTCCCCTAAACAAACCCTAAGTTGTCCTTGAACCTAGCCTAATCATTTCGGTTGCCTCTTTTTGGGTCTGCATCCCCACGTCGGTCTAGATTCAAATGCTTCTTGCTTTGGCAGTTTAGGTGATAAGAGAGTGGCCCGATCGTGATGACAAATAAGATAACTTGGATCCGTGAACTCTGATGAACACGGGCACCAACCACTGTCTTGATACGACAACTTGTGATACATGAATTCGTTTAAGAACATGCTTCGATCATCACCTACTTGACCACGCAAAAGTAGAAGTACTCTTCCTTGTAATCACCCTGAAGAAGCTGCAAGAACAACGATGATAATTTTAGGTTGGAACTCTCTATTCTAATGGGGTATTGGAGTACAAACCATAAAATCAAAAGTATATCTTTAATCTAAAAATTTGTGGTTGCATTTACAATGCATGTACAATGATATATATATAGGGATAGGGGACATGAATAGTACATGCACCGTATGTGAATAGTCTAGAATAGTCCCATTAATAGTACCACATCTCCCATATTAGTCTCCCATCTAATTAGAAACAATCTTAGTAGTTTAGAAACAAATTAGTATATAATATGAGAACAATCTTCTCTTGCTAAGTTGCAGTGACTACTTTTCTTTCATAAAGATTGCTGAAATCCCTTCTTTCCAAGTCATGGTAATCTCTTTCCTTGTGTGAAAATTACTAATATCTCTTACCATATCATTCTCTTTTGCTATTTGAAGATTGCTAATATCTCTCCATCCTTCTTTTTTGCTTCATTCCTTTCTTCTTTGATAGTATATACAGGAGATGAAGAGTATATGAATAGTACACATAAATAATGTCTTTCATGTGGCTCTCGTCTTTTCTCGTCTCTCACTAGGGTCCACCATAATACATAGATGCATTTTGGCTCTAATATATATTTGAGCAATCTTCATACCTAAGAATAATCAAGCACCCTCTATTAGGTAGTATAAAATTCTCATGAAAATATAATAAAGATTTCTTAAGTAAATGATTCACCTATTGATATTTGATACGACTTAGCAATTCTTTCCAGTTAATTAAAACACTAAACTGAAAAGTATTGGATGTATGCATATCTGCAACATTAGGTCGTCTCACAAATCATTTTTATGTAACTAATTTAAATTTTTAGAAAGATATTGATAGTTAAAGGTTTGAAAATTTGATTGCAATTTGCACCTATATCCAAAGTAGTGGCCAAACCAGAAAATTTAGATTGAGGATGCAACATTGATGCTTAGCAACATAGTACATAAATAGCAATTGTTCACTATTGATAATGGTTAAAGAATAATACTCATTGATAACAATCTTTTAGTTATTAATCTTGGTACGACTACATATACAATATGCAACATTTTATATCAAGTCAACATATTTATCACATATTTTTGAAGTGATCATAAATCATAACCTTGATTAATAAATTATTATAGGTATATAATTGTTTAGTTGTATCCTATTATTCTAGCAAAAAAATGTAAACCTTCTTTTACTTACTGGCGCTTAGTACACAAATATTAATGGTCGTATAGGTTTGAATTTTCATATAATATACCCAATATTGGTCTTGATTTGATGCACTCATTGTGATGATCACAAACAACATAAATGAATGGAGATGCAAGGAGTCAGTTTTTTAGTTGCAAACTCAATAATTTTGTGTGAGTGACAAAAGAACAAAGTATTTATCTATCAATTGTACGGTGCCACATAATGCTAGCTATGTTAAGAAAAAAGTTAGCAACCCAGAGGCATAGAATATAATTGTTATCTAAATTCTTTAAGTATTATCAAATTATATTGAAATTTAAATGCATTGTGATCTTCACTAGCAAGGGTATATCTAGAATTTTTAAAACAAATTGAAGGTATTGGTGCATACTCAGAACTCCGGCTATTTTCCAAAAAGACATATATGTGTGACCAGAGAAAATACTTCATTTTAACCTTTCCATTATTTGACCAAATGACTGGATGAACTAAAACATGTGTAGTTCCTACTCCCTAGCTAGTTGGTTCAATAACTTCGATGAATTCTCCTTCTCGCAACTGCCCCGATACTAAGGGGCAACGGCACGTCATGCTACTCAAGGTTTGAAAATTTGATGAAATTTTGGAAACCTCACCAGAGATTTCAAAATTTATCTGGAGATAGGATCTAAAATACAGGCTGGGTAAAAAAATGAAAAAAAAACTTAAATTACTACAGTATTTCAAAAAAATTCAACAAGATTTCACCAAATCTCAACGAAATCTAGGGTTTTTTGACCGACATTTGACTTTTTTTAGTGTATTTGACCGGATTTGGTCCAATAACCCGTAAGAAAGTCATATTCCATGAAAACTTGTTGAAAAACCGAATTTTTGATACTTTTTATAATTTTAGTACAAATACTATTAGATTTTTATAAAATTGCACAAGCTTGATCATGATCTAAAACATTTAAGATACTATATTTAGTAGTGTAGGATCATACAGAAAAATTTTCAAAATAACTGAACTTCATTTGTTATTTATAAAAAGTCAAAAATAGAATGAATATAACCGAGACAGTAAATTTGTCAGCATTTTATAAATTTTCTTGAGTGTGATCATGATCCAAAATATTTATGAGAGTTTAAGAATTTCCTCAATACAATTCTATAAAATTTCAAAAAAAATTAAATTTTTGTTTGCACAGTAAAATCTATGTAAGCATTAAACTTCATTTGTTATATTTCAAAAATCAAAAACAAAAAGAACATAAATGGTACAATGCACTTGTAATAATTTTATAAATTCACAGGTGTGTGATCATGATTTAAAATTTTTACAAGAGCTTAATAATTTCCTTAGCACCCTTCTGTAAAATTTTCAAAAACTCTAATAATTTTATTTGCACCCTTCTATAAAATTTTCAAAAATTCTAAACCTTTTTTGGTTGTTAAAGCAAATATATGTATTGATTATCAGGCTTTTATCAGGACGTAGCACTGTCAAAATTTTTGAAAATTCTTAAAATTTGATCATCATCTTAAAATTTTATAGAAATATTTATGATGCATCAGGACCATAAAAAAATTCTAATTTTTCTAAGTTGGTTTTGAACTATTTTTTATTCAGTTGAAGTTTGCAGATAGAGCTTTTATGAGGACAGTAGTGCTGTCAGAATTTTTAAAAAATTATGAAGCTTGATCGTCATATGAAAATTTTATAGAGATATTATTGATGCATCAGTGCCATCCATTTTTTTTCAAAATTTTATAACGTGGTTTGTTCTATTTTTTATTCGGTTCAAATTTGTCGATCAACCTTTGATCAGGACAATACCATTGTCAAAATTGTTAAAAATTCTTAATAATCATCTGAAATTTTTATAGGAATATTAGTAATATGTCAGTACCATCTACAAAAAAAATTGACATCATTTGAACCTTTTTTTGTTTGGTTGAAATTTGTCAAGATTTCGGCAATTTTGGACGAAATTTTGTCGAAATCTCGTTCAAAAAATTCCAAATTTGAATCTTATTTTTGTGCTTTGTCTAGAATTTATTCGAAATTTGGATATCTCGGCGAAATTTTAGATTCTAGCCACCTCCAAGATATCAATCAGAAACGAGATTTTAAACCTCGGTGCTACTTGGCATGGTGCTACTTGGCATGCATGCTCGTCCAGCCTTGCTACTTGCTAGGCTGCTAGCCACTTAGGAGCTAGGACTCGTTCAAGTCATGGGGAAGCCGCCTCATCGAGGGCACCCGGTTGTTGAGGATAACGTTAGACATTGGGCCGGTCCAGTGCCATGCCGACGCCGATGCGGAGCGGATTATGACCAGGATTAGCGTCGGATACTGACAATAAAAAAATGCAAACCTGCGCCTGGATAATGAATGAATTGATAAAAGAACGAGAGATCTGCACAAGGACAAACTCATGCTTACATCCCCGCAGTACGGTACTCGAAAACAATAGAACATTACCAACCATCGTTCATCTCTCTTAAGCTGTTAAGTATAAAATTCAAGTCAAATTGCTGGTATTACGGAGAGATGCAGTGCACGCTTCGATCTCACGTTTTATTTTCCTCTCCTTACTTATGTCACCTCCTGTAACAGAGGATGCATATTTAAACACGAGAAATGGTCTTTCTAGCTTTGCGAAGAGTCACTAACGGAGAGAAGAAGAAGGTTATCTGAAAAGTCATAAGAGTTTTCATACTTTCATTTCGCTTCTGCATGGAAATTTTACCAGTGGAGATAAGAAAAATCATACCCCAAATGGAACGTAATCTCGCATCGCATTTGATTCGCTGGATTAATCAAGTTGGATTCACGGAACCAAATTACTAATTGGTTACCTCGAGCGACTGGCTTTAATTACTCTCCCTGCTTCACGGCAGTATCCTCATCAAAATCTTGATAACATCTTTTTCAGATTAGCGATCAGTAGCTGCCGGATCGGCCCATGAAAACGATACATAAATAGAGAAAGAAAAGAAAAGAAGAGGAGTAGACTAATCGATGAACACCTGTCAAATTAATTAATGAACCGGGGTTGGTTGACTTGAATACGCACAGCAAGTTCCTCGTTTTTAGACTAACTGCGGGGCAGTAGCAGCAGTACAAATTAATCAGAGAACAAAATGCAGAAATGGTGTTTTAATTTGTGAAGGGGCAATAGGTTGCCGTCCCTATCCATCCATCTCATGCACACATCTGCAATTGCAACACGCGGACGCTAGCTAGGGCTCGATCAAACGTTGACACATCTTTTTGGTCCTATTTTTAGATGGCATGTCAACCTGCCTGCTCACCAGTTCATACTTCATACCCTGTTCGTTGGGTTATCCTGAAGGTTTGGAGAACAGCTAGGCTGCATGCCGACCTGCACGGCTGCACCGACCCGGCATGGTCAGATTATCTGCAACGATAATGCTAGCCACGAAGGACATAGATAATCAAACACTAGTAATAATCTAACCGGACACTTGGCCATGTAGATGATAAGCAGGTGGGAAAATCCCATTTGTAAATTACCTACTGCGTAAATTTGTGGTACTAATCGATGAATCGGCAGCTCCGCGTCCTGCCATGTTCCAAGAAGGGGGATGGTAATCACTTTTGGTTTCTTGACTTATAATTAGAGATGTTTCTTTGCTTTTGCATGAATCATTACATTACCTATATGCGCAGGATTTGGAGAGCAACCGGGGCATCCAGGTGTCACCTTGCGATTTTGCAAAAAGCTCTCCGTTTCTCCGAAATTACGAATAGGTCCCTATGCGATTTTTTGTGAGACAAGAATATTTTTTTTCTTCGCGTTTAGGTCCCTGGTCCGGTATTTTTACGGAAAAGCCTCCCGTTAGTTTCGAATCGCGAACAAGCCCTTTTCTAATTTTTCAGGATAGCGAACAGGTCCAAAAAAATAACATCCGGGTCCCTGCTTCTTACGTTCAGGTCCTTTCTCCGTTTTTCCCGAAAAAAATGTTTTCGCCACCAGAAAAACCCGGGAAAATTTTTTTCGCCACCCAAAAAACCCGGAAAAAATGTTTTCGTCACCAAAAAAACGCAGATTCATCGAAGTTTTATAGCAACTTATGTATTTGCCAACGGATCGTGACCGCGGGTTTTTTTAAAAAAAATGTAGATTCGTCCGCAGATTTATAGCGACCCGTTGATTCGCCGGTGGGTCCTAACGACCCATTTTTTTTAACGAACGCAACCAAAAAAACCGGAAAAAATATTTTCGACACCCAAAAAAACGGAAACGATGTTTTCATCCTGCGGATTCGCCGGTGGGTCCTAACGACCCATTTTTTTTAACAAACGCAACAAAAAAACCGAAAAAAATGTTTTCAGCACCAAAAAAAAACGAAAACAATGTTTTCGTCGCCAAAAAAACACGGATTCATCGAATGTTTATATCAACTTATGGATTTGCTAACGGTCATAACTGCAAGCATGCTATCGAATTCAACCGTAGTAACAGAAGCGCTTCCCACCTAGTGCTTTGCATAGCCAGAGGATCAAGTTATGTACAGAGTTTATCCTTGGGAAGTGAACAACAGTAAACGAAAGCAACTTTTTTTTTGTTAAAGAAAGTTAGCGTTTTTTTTTTTGCATAAACACAACAGCTTATCTTAGCAATAATTAAGATGTGGTATCCCAATTTCTAAGATGATTCCACCTCCTTAACCTCGAGCGGTGTTTGGATTAGAAGTATTTTATTAAAATATTTTAAGATCTAATTCTTAAACTAAATCTCAAAACATCTAAAAAAATTACCACTCATCAAAACAAGGCTCTAGCTTCACGTCGTAGCATTGTATCCATCTTGCATCTAGCTGCACGTACCGTACAAGTGTATAACACAGCTAAGAGCGAAATTTCTATCGCGACACTTAACAGTCAATAGCTCTGTGTTATTATTTTTTATTTTTTCTTTCTTTTATAGCACCGCTTTTGGGTGTATCCATTAAGAGAAGTGCTTTCGTACTTTTCTTTTTAAAAATTACACAAATATTAAAACATTAACGAAGGATAGATAGTGATTAATTACTTCTTCACTTGCTTTAAAATTTATACAACTTGCTTCAAGCATTAACAGCTTCAAGCACTCTTGATCCTTTAATCAAGAAACCGGATAGGTATGTTACAAATGGAGAAACGAGCTTAGCTCGTTGGCTCGGCCGCTCGAGCTGTTGTCGAGCGCCCACCCGCGTTTGCTCGAGTCGAATGTGCTCGCTCGCTCGGGAAAATAGGTTTCGTAGTGTGTATAAAGGATACATATGTATGTACGTGAGTATGGTGTGTATGAGTTATATGCGTCGTTTTGTATCTTTAAAAAAAAGTACGTTACAAATGGGAAATGAAAATTGTAGTCTGATTTTTCTTTGAAAAAGTAGTCCGATCCTTTTATTTCCGTCCTCACAGACTGCAACCCATCTCGTGGCTACTAATCCAGCAGGTTATTCGGTATTTCAATTTACCCGGTCCGAACTCATTTAGTGCGTGCAATGAATTTTGATGGTGATTTCCCAGTCTAACCAAACCTGAGCCCTGACCCCAACCAACCCCAATGGTATGGTCAGGCTAGAACCAAACTATAACCATGGTTAGCTCCGGGCCCTTTAAAAGCGCACCGGGGCTCTACCCATCCGCCCCACACCTCTCCTTGCTGTCGTCGTGCACACCGCCACCCCTACTGACTACGCACGAACGTTGTTCTCGTACGTATCATCTCTCTCTCTCTCCACATGATTCCTATTAATTCTAGCAGCATTTGGGTGCTCGAATCGAGCACCAACGGCCAATGGTAGAATTGCTTGGTTGCTGATGTGACGTTGTTGTTGTTGTTGTTGTTGTTTGGGGGTGGGGAAAGGAAAGATCGCGCGGGACCGGCATGGCGACGCCGAACGGGTTGGCGCGGATCGAGACGCACGGGAGGAAGAAGCACGAGAACGGGATCTGCCACGACGACAGCTCGGCGCCGGTGAGGGCGCAGACCATCGACGAGCTGCACTCGCTGCAGAGGAAGCGTTCGGCGCCCACCACGCCCATCAAGGACGGCGCCTCCTCCCCCTTCGCTGCCGCGCTCTCCGAGGAGGAGCGCCACAGGCAGCAGCTCCAGTCCATCAGGTATGGCGACCCTCACCTCGCCTCCTTTTTATCCAGCTTTGGCTCTACAATCCACATGCATGTCATCAGCGCTCCTTATCAGTTTCCTCCTCCGATTCTCACCGCCTTTCGCTTCTGAAGTAATCGGTTTTAGCCTGCGCTCTTTTTAGTACCATGAACATGGGAGAAGCGAACGGCAAAAGATAAAATCTTCCTTTTAAGAAGAAGAACAATAGAATAAAAACATCTCTGGACGGCCACGTGGACATTGGGGGTACTGGACGGGTATCTCACTGCTGAGCCCCACCTACACATCTCGCCCGTAGACTCTGGGTGGGTGGGCCATAGGGTTTTCTGAAAAAAAAAAGGAGAAAAAAAATCTAATTTTGTTTAGCGAAAGGGGTAAATAAGTTGAAGAAACAAAAAGGGCAATCACGGGGCCAAGTAAAATGTAAAAACAGTGCGACTGTGATGACGCTTTACCGTGGGCACCAAAAAAAAAAAAAGTTGTAGTGCTGGATTGACCATCACGAGAAGGCCGCGCCCCACCCCACCCAGACGCGCACGTCTTTTTCGATGCGAATTCACGTGAGCTCCCGTGCATCGCACCGTAGGGCACCGGTTTTGTTCTTATCGCATATTGTAAGTTCCGTTCCATTTCCTTCCCGGTAGGCTTTAGCACACCGAAATACCGAATCCTTCAAACTCGCCACTGCTAGAGCATGTTTGTTCCTTGATTCTCTCGTGGTGCAGCACAGAGCAACTGTTTAAGGGAGAGATGAAATGGGTTCCTGTGCGATTGGGCTGCTTCTTAGGGTTAGGGGAGAATTAACGTAACGAGATTGAACTGAGCTCATTTGTCGGTAAAAAATAGTATCTTAGGAAGAACGAAATCAGCATTTTTGGGAAGAGCGGAGAGGATTGGCGTGGACCTGCTACGCTGCTACCGACGCGGTGGTTCGCACGTAACGAACACGCGCGCGCACAAGCGATTTGGAACGTCAACTTGCGCCGTCGGCTGCCAAGAACCTTAACTTGACGCGACATCGCTGTCGCCGTCGCGCTACTTGCTCCTGTATTCCCAAGGAAACTCCTGTGATTTTCACGCCAGACTTTTTAGGTACCTAATTATCTAAGCAAGCACTAAAAGAAAACGAAAGGTACTAAGTATAAAAGTATCAAGAGGCATCAAGAGTTTGTTTAAAAATAATTTAGTAGGGAGATGCTGATACCTCATATTACCTTCTCAAGATGAGACATTTTATCATCCACCCCTTGGTATTAACTCAATGTTAAAAAGTATATCTAAAAATACCTCATTACCTGATAGTAAAAACTCTCTTTTCATAAAAGACACTGCTGTTCTTTTGGCCCCTAAAAAATACTGTTGTTTGGCCTAGCTGGTTCAATACGTCTGCTGCAATCTTTTCTCGTGTTGACACATGAGTTGGTGTTACTTTTTTTTTTTGATAATGGAAGAATTTTATTAATTTCAAGAGCATTACATCGAGAATGAGTTGGTGTTACTTAGAAAGTAACTAGTCGCCAGCATGCATTGAAAATACTGAACTGACGCTGTGATGGAACGATCTTAATTTGGCACGATCGATGATGGATGCAGCGCGTCGTTAGCGTCGCTGACCCGTGAGACCGGGCCCAAGGTCATCAGAGGCGATCCGGCCAGGAAGGGCGAGGCCGCCGCGAAGGGCGCGCTGTCGCCGCACCCGCCGACGCCGACGCCGCAGCAGCAGCACCACCACCACACCACACCCACCATCAGCGTCAGCGACAGCTCCCTCAAGTTCACCCATGTCCTCTACAACCTCTCGCCTGCTGGTACGCATTGTCACAAACGAGCGCGCCTGCCTTAATCTCTTCAGATATGTCGTGTGCACACAAAGATCGAACCTGGTGCGAGTGATGCTTGCGTTGTGGTTGCACAGAGCTGTACGAGCAGGCGATCAAGTACGAGAAGGGGTCGTTCCTCGCGTCCACCGGAGCGCTCGCGACACTGTCCGGCGCCAAGACCGGCCGGTCGCCCAGGGACAAGCGTGTCGTCAAGGATGAGGCCGCAGCGCAGGAGCTCTGGTGGGGCAAGTGAGTACCAGTGACCGTCACTGACCCAACCTACTGGAGTACTTTTCAACCTGTGCCTCTGCTTCCTGTTTTTCAGCTCACTGAACATGCCGTTCTGGTGTTTCTGATTACAGGGGTTCGCCGAACATCGAGATGGACGAGCACACTTTCCTCACAAACAGGGAGAGGGCCGTCGACTACCTCAACTCCCTTGACAAGGTACATGCATACTCGGTTACTAGAATACGGTAGATTCTATTATCGTACCAGTCATTTGACGGCAGCCATTGTCAGTTTTGTCGCGCACACATGCATTGTTACTCATGGCTTGATCTGATCCTGCAGGTGTTTGTGAATGACCAATTCCTGAACTGGGACCCTGAGAACCGCATCAAAGTCCGTATCATCTCCGCCAGGGCATACCACTCGCTCTTCATGCACAACATGTAAGTGAACTTGTTAACTCTCACAATTAGGGTGCAGTTAATACTGTCTTTGCAGTATCTTAGGTTGCTCGTGTCGCCAACAACCCAGATAAGTTCATCTTGACGTTGGCCTGTTCTGTCCTGAATATATATACAGCGCATGATAATATCCTTATGATATATGACTATATATTATGTGTGTGTTCCAAGACAGTGGGGATCGATGAATCAAAGTTTTCGGCATGAACATATATAGTAGAATTATAGTAACTGGATGGGGTCGCAGGTGTATACGGCCCACGCCTGAGGAACTGGATAATTTCGGTACGCCGGACTTCACCATATACAACGCTGGGCAGTTCCCCTGTAACCGTTACACGCACTACATGACGTCGTCGACGAGCGTAGACATTAATCTCACTAGGAGGGAAATGGTCATCCTCGGCACGCAGTACGCCGGGGAGATGAAGAAGGGGCTGTTCGGCGTGATGCACTATCTCATGCCCAAGAGGCATATCCTCTCCTTGCATTCTGGCTGCAATATGGGCAAAGAGGGTGACGTCGCCCTGTTCTTTGGACTGTCAGGTAAGATGGATCCACAGAAATTGTGGTGCCGTCACCTGCCCAATCGCATCTGACGTTTGCCTTGCTCGGCCTATCTATGTTATACACACATACAAACATACATACCAGATTTGCTATTATATATGCGCTGAATGTCAGTAATGTCACTGACCAATATGTGATCTTGCTGCCTTTGCCGTGTTTGCTGATTTTGGCCTTTTGGTTTTTCACACAACAGGTACTGGGAAGACAACGCTGTCAACTGATCACAACAGGCTCCTGATCGGTGACGATGAGCACTGCTGGAGCGACAATGGTGTCTCCAACATCGAGGGTGGTTGCTATGCCAAGTGCATAGACCTCTCACAGGACAAAGAACCTGATATTTGGAACGCCATCAAGTTTGGAACTGGTAGTTGCCTGATACTTTAATTCCTTTTTTTTTTTCTGAATGGCTTTGCAGATATCATTTCTTTCGCTTACTTTCGGTTGAAATGTTTGGCTTGTAGTTTTGGAGAATGTAGTCTTTGATGAGCACACTCGTGAAGTTGATTACACCGATAAATCTGTCACCGGTAAATGTCTCCAAAGCATAATCTTATCTCAGCCCCAGAAATTATGTAAAATATGGAAATATTACAATTCTGGACTTTGTTGCAGAGAACACTCGCGCTGCTTACCCTATTGAGTACATCCCTAATGCAAAGATACCGTGTGTTGGGCCACACCCTAAGAACGTCATTCTCTTGGCATGCGACGCGTTTGGTGTCCTCCCGCCAGTTAGCAAGCTGAACCTTGCACAAACCATGTACCACTTCATCAGTGGCTACACTGCTCTGGTAACATTTTATATGCAAAAGCATACTGCAATTATCACCACAACTTGTAACTTCAGATGAGGGATATAAATCTGATCACTATTCCGGTATGATGTTAACAGGTTGCCGGTACAGAAGATGGCATTAAGGAGCCACAGGCTACGTTCTCCGCTTGCTTCGGGGCAGCGTTCATCATGCTCCACCCAACAAAATACGCTGCCATGCTTGCTGAGAAGATGCAGAAGTACGGCGCCACTGGGTGGCTTGTTAACACCGGTTGGTCTGGTGGAAGGTATTATCCATATCCTTGCAAATTTGCAATGGCATTGCAAGCTTCTTCCAGCAACCATGCATATGAACAAACTTTGCATTTGGGAATGTGCTTTTCACTGTTCAGGTACGGCGTTGGCAAGCGGATCAAGCTGCCATACACCAGGAAGATCATCGACGCCATCCACTCCGGAGAGCTTCTCACTGCCAACTACAAGAAGACCGAGGTCTTTGGCCTGGAGATTCCTACTGAAATCGAGGGCGTGCCATCTGAAATCCTCGACCCGATCAACACCGTAAGCTCTATAGCATTCACCAATTCATGGGTCATTTCTGCTACATTGCCTCTCTTCTTCAGAAAATATAGACCGATCAAACTGTTTCTGGTAAATGTGGCGCATGCAGTGGACGGACAAGGCCGCGTACAAGGAGACGCTTCTGAAGCTGGCTGGCCTATTCAAGAAGAACTTCGAGGTGTTTGCCAACTACAAGATCGGGGGAGACGGCAGCCTGACTGATGAGATCCTTGCTGCTGGACCCAACTTCTGATTTCAAGTAGTATGAAGAACGCCATGGGATGGAGTGAGTTTAGAATAAGCAGTGGGGTGTGTGCGTCTGCCGATGATGATGACGAAAATGTTGGGTCGATGTGTAGTAAGTACTAGTGGAACTAGCTCCGTATATTTTTCACGTGAACTGTCATGTTCTATCACAGCTTGTTCAGCTTGGTGTGTGTGTGCGCTTGCCATGTACTCTGTGCTTTCAGAACTGGAATTCGAAACAGCTTGATGTGATTCATAGGACCGGTGTTCTCCTTTGTTAACACATCATCTGATCATCAAACAACCAACGTATTTTGCTGCAAGAAGCTCTAGATAAGGACGCTCATTACATGCCATTTGTCAGACCGAAAAACAAAGTGCATAACTGCGGCATACACGTATACCCTTCGAAATGGATCGTATGACACTGACAAGTGCAAGATGGTTGGGAGAGACCTGGTAGAAAATTTTATTGAAGATTAGATGAGCCACATTAAAAATCTGCAAGAAATGGTTGTCAGACTTAAGATTTTCAGATCTTGCTTCCGAGAGAAAACAAACTTGAATCGTATTCAGTATTCAACGTACATTAGTACAGCTCTAGTACGACACCCGTTTGACAAAGTGAGCTTTCCTTTTCGTGGTGATGCCATTGCATTAACAATTTGGCATAATACCTGCTCGGCTCCTCGCCGTCAAGAGCTAAAGGTCAGCGATAATGTTCAATTTAACGGGTGAGAGCGCAAGGTTTTCTTGCTTCCTTCCTGCCGCCTTCAAGGTAGCGCTGGTGCGTGCACGAGAGGCAAACTACGCTGTCTTCTTTTGTGACATTTTTTCCGGACCTGAATTTTTCAGGCGTAAAATAGTGATGTTGGTGACAGGCTGTTTGTCAAAGAAATGTAGAACGAAACAGGGCAACCTTTGTGGTGCTGAAAAGCTAAACTTCCTTCTGATGAGACAACTGTTAAGTCTGTTTTGATTGTTTTATCAAAACTGAATTCTTGGCAGCAGGAAATAAAAGTAGCCAGAAAAGCAGATATTAGCATAGAAATAGTCTGCAAACATGTCTCTTTGTTTGTATTGTCATATTGCAGCGAGTTTTGGTGAGATCATTGAAAGGAAAACAGTAGTGAAACTTGCGCCTTACTAACAGTTTGCGTTTGTCATTTAGACTTGTTATTGTTTCCATGATTAGCAAGTGAATTCGGTGTAGATATCGTTTCATTTTGACAATTAGGCTGTATGAACAATTGATAGAGACGTATTTACATATGCTCCCACATGATCATGCTGAACCATTAAATAAGCATGACTAGTTTTCCCCCTTACACGGGTCCTAACCTATCTTACATTTTTTTAGCCTAGGTGATGTTGAAATGCACTAAAGTCATACTATAACGAATACTAGCTGTTCATGTAGAAAATGTAATATATTAAGGGAAGTAGTCCAAATGCAAAATTAATTCCATGTACTAATTGATTATAAGTTTATAACAAGTCAAGGCACAGGATGGTAATCTTATGGCAACCTGTCCTCCAGAAATTATTTTGAGGGCAACAAATGTGCATTTGATAAAACACTGAAAATTTTGTGGTCCTGGTACATGTTAGCTTACATAGAATAAGATACAGAATGGATGCCATTTCCGGAGAACGAGCAAGCAAAACCGTCAAAATTTGGTCACATAAGTATATAGCATCAAAGGCTAAAAATTCTCTGGACAGATACACTCGGTTGGAATATAAACACTATCATCTTTGCTTTCTATAAAAATAATGCACGTATATATTATCACCAACGTTGTAGCAGAGAGGGTGGTCCTTTTTACAAATCCTTTACTGGAGTTAATTATTTGAGTTAACCCAATTACAATCTATAATTGAAGCAAGACAAATGGTTAGAAGCCTGAATCCAATCTTACATAAATGTTTTAATTATAGTAAACAATCACTACCTTTCACGGTAATTTTGTTCTCCAGACAGCTTCAATCCTCCAGTTCTCAGCTGTCAGCAACCAGCAGGATCAAGGTTTTCATTTTCAGGCTGAGTAGAACAATTTTCAGCATCACTTTTGAACTCTAATGGCTCACCTTGCAACTTCATTTCCTTAG
Source organism: Guadua angustifolia (assembly GCA_036346375.1). Lineage (NCBI taxonomy): Eukaryota > Viridiplantae > Streptophyta > Magnoliopsida > Poales > Poaceae > Guadua > Guadua angustifolia. Next base: position 15,144,470 of record CM070504.1, on the reverse strand, counting down.
AGCTGTGATCATGGAAGTTGTGTTAGACGTTCACCATCAGGGGCTCACTCTGGTCATCCTCCTCATCATCTTCACTGGAAGATGACATAGAGACAGCCTCAGGAACTAGAGGTGTCACGTTGCTTGAAGGCAATTTTGCTATTGTGGCCCCTCCAGATCTTATCTTGGACTCAATGGCCTTGATCAGCAAAGCTGCCTCCTCAAGAGGAACAACACGAGCACCACAAGCAATAGCTGTAGCATGCACCAGAGGGTTTGGACCTTTTCCTCGCTTGTTCAGTTCAGATAGAACACCTGGCAACGGGCCTAAATTACAGAAACTTCTATGTGGTTGTCTGATGGGTTCTGCAGGACGGTATGAAATTGGAACTGCTTCAATAGGTGCAGCCAACAATTTGTATGGGCCATCTGCATTCCAAGGAAATGCACAGATATCAGAACAGTGCTCTGACTGCAGGTAATGATCCATTAAGGTGCACTAGCACAAAGATAGCAATCAAGTAAATGATGGAAAGCCTAATGAGAAGTTGCCCAAGCATTGACAGAAAACAGATGTTTGATGATAGATGTACACATTGATTCACCAGAAAAGGCACTTCTATTTTAAAGTTACCGGCAATGGTATGACATTATAACTGCAACTGAGTATAAGGCTATAAGCTCTAAGGACAGAAAGTAAAAAACACTTCAAATGTGCAATGGTCCAAATCAAATTCAACCACATCTGAGAATCAACGTTGAAAACCAGATTAAACCATATTTAGCTAACTATATTACAAAATTTACTACCCTGGATCAACAACATTTCAATAGATAAAGGATATGGATTATACAAAAGATGAAATTTAGTTTCTCACTTCTGGTGTCATTTTCTAAATCAAGCACCTATCCTCACTATGATCAAATTTGTGCTTACAAATCTACAATATCTGCTACATGGAATCAAGGTCCTATCACCTAGAAACTGACAATGGCAGGTTAATGGCAGCATGAAACAAATGTATATTCCTACCATTTTCTCATAATCGTTATATGTGCTAAAATTTCTATTTTCATCTTATATTCCTTTTCAGTTTCCTAAACAAGTAGAACTACCTGGATTGGAATAATAGATGCAGTGGTCCATATGGCCACAATGCTCTAAAGCTTAAAAAGAGATAGTAGAATTTTGGAAATTCCAACGCACAGACTAATCAGATAAGCTGAAAAAAATGGTAATGGATCACTGCACATATTTGTTTAAAAAATTGATAAAATTTAGCAGCCTAAGGTGAAGGACCATAAATTGATATTCTTTTGTTCATAAAATATGCTGAAGATAACCTATCATCAACTATAGGTGAGCAGATACAAAATATTAGAATATGTAACGAGTCATTTATAAACCTTTCATGTCATACACGTTTTTTTTGTTTGCATCATCAGAGCAAAAATGCAATCAACAGACAAAAACCATTTAGAATATTCCATAACTCATATAGCAACATGGTTGGTCTTTCTAATTGGAAACTTAAATACTTATAAATATTTTTGTACTGTAATCAGCAAAAGAAAATGGATTGCAACAACCTGCAGAGATTCCTGGTAAGTTCCTCATCACAGGCATGTGCAGCGTGAGAGGTATTGCCGGAATAGCAACCGCAGTTTCTTCAGAAGGTTTGTGGAAACTTTCATCCTTCCCACGGATGGCTTGATTAGAACTGGTATTCTGAAATAGAATGACAAATAATAACCTTGTAGTCCAATATGAAATGGGTACGACTAGTCTAAGGCTACCCTCAATCTAAAATATTTAAGAAAACTCCCCTATGATGGTATGTGTCATTTTTTTCCACCCACCTCCACCCTTCTCCCTTCCCTCTTTCTTACTCAGTTGCCCCACCCCTGCCTTCCTCTCTAACACAAAAAAATTCAACTAATAAAAATTTAGCTTTGAAAATTCTAAACAGGAAGTTTCAACTCAAAAAAAATTCAAATCGAAAAAATTCAACTTGGGAAATTTCTAACTCGAATAATTATAACTAGGAAAATTTCAACTCTGGAAATTTCAAATCAGAAATATTTGAATTGCTCAAAAAATTTTGAATCAGGAAATTTCAATTCGGGAACTTTCAACTGGAAAAATTTTAACTTAGGAAAATTCAAATCGAGAACTTTCAACTAGGAAAATTTCAAGTCGGTAAATTTCAAGTCAGAAAAAATTTGAGTGGGGAACTTCAAAACCTTCGCTCGAAAACTTTTGATTCAAAAAATTTTGGTTCAAAAATTTTCAGTTGAAAAAAATTCCGTTCGAAAGGTTTTGATTCTATAAACTTTCTATTCGAAAATGTTACTAAAAAATCTTTCGGTTTAAAAACTTTTGGCTCAAAAAAACTTTCAGTTTTGAAAAGTTTCAACTCAACAAACTTTCGATTCGAAAAGTTTCAAATAAAAAATATTTTGGTTTGAAAAAATTGATTCAAAAACTTTTTAAAAACTGGTTAAAAAATACTTCTTATTTAAAAACTTGGGGAGAAATTTGAAGAATAAAAATTTTGTTGAGTTTAAGGGGAAGGGAATGGGTGAGAAAAATGGGATGAAGGAGATGCCGCCAAGTATCGTAATGAAAGAGCCTTTGAAAGGAAGGAAAGTGGGGGAAAGAATGAGGTGCTGCCACATGTCACAACGAGAGAGTATGCTCACCAAAAATTTAGTGAGGGCGCCCTCAAATTAGCAATTTCGATATGAAATACCCAAAACTGTTGGGTATATTAGGAAATCACTCAAACAGATAAACAAGTGGGCAAGGTAACCTGTGATTTCTGGAAAGACTTCTTTTTGTTCTCAGCATGCAAATAAGAACCTTCAGATCCATGGCTGCCTTGTCCTGCTGTGAATGGAACAGGCGACAGTTACTGAAAAAAAAGGTTGTAAGAAAGCACTGGATTAATTGGTCATTATCATAGCATATTGACCATTTCTAGGGAAATCACGTGATAGCGGAAAATTGTCAACACAATTAGATAAGCTTGAATCAGTCAAAAGTTTTTTTTTGAACGTAAGCATCAGGGGAAGCCCCTGATGGATTTATTGAAAGACGAAAATGGAAGACAGAGAACAGCAGGCGAGAAGCCAGCCAAGAGACAAGAAACAAAAAAAGAAAGCAGAAGAACGAGGAGCAGAGAACAGAAGAAAAGAGAAGACGAAAGAGAAAGAGAAAGAAGAAGAAGAAGAAAGAAAGAAAGAAAGAGGCCGAATAGAGGAGCTAGCTTAGCCTAAGACCCCAAGAAAGCAGAGAGTTTCTAAGGGGGATTATGAGACGAAGCGACTGGAGATGGAGTTCATCACGAAACCATCTTTTCCAAGAGTCGAAACTGGGGGCAACAGCCCTGAAGATGTGATCATTCCGCTGCTTCCAGATGCCCCAAGAAGCGATCATGAAAATATCCATGAAGAAAGAAGAGTCCTCATTAGAACCAGCTTGCGCGATCCTTTGATAAATGTCACCATCCAGATTCCAATGGATTTGCAGCGCATTCCAGCAAGCGCTGCTGAAGGGACATCGAAAGAAGAGGTGATCCCGAGATTCCTCAATATCCTGGTTACAGAGCACACAATTGTAATCCATGTCCGGAAGATGGCAGTGCTTCCTTCTGAGAATGTTCTTAGTATTGAGGCGATCGTGGCAAAGGAGCCAGGAGAAGATTTTAAGCTTATAAGAGCATTTTCCCCTCCATATCCAAGCTATGGGTATAGGAGCCACCATGTGGGAGAAAGTCCTTCTGTAGAACCGGCTTGGACTGTAATCATTGGAGTTCCAAATATAACTCCAGACATCCCGCAAATCAGAAAGGTCATCAAGATTATTGATAATAGCGTGAAGAGACTGAAGCTCCTGAAACGCCTGGTTGGAGAGAGGCAGATGAAAATTAACCGAAACCGCAGGATTGGTGATGAAAGAGCGCACGTTGAGCTGACTGTTCCTCTCCCAACTTGACAATGAGCGATACCTCTAAACTGATCGAGCAGGGAAAGCACATCCTTCCACCAGAAAGACCCAATGCCCGAAGCCACCTGAGGGAGGATGGAATGATAATAGGCCGACCAGACAAGATGAACCCAGGGGATGTCCTTTTTGTTGAAAAACTTGTGAAGAAATTTTAGCCTGAGTGCATTGTTATGAGATCTTAAGTTAATGACACCAAGACCTCCTTTATACTTTGGTCTGCAAACCTTGTCCCATTTGATGAGGGACTTACAAGTACCATTGATCTCATTTTTCCCCCATAAGCAGATCCGTCTAGCTTGATCAATCCTATTAATGACCGCAGAAGGAAGATTCAGACAGCACATCGCATAGGTAGCCATGTGGGAGACCACTGAGTTGACCAGCTGCAACCTGCCACCATAAGATAGCAGAGAAGAGAACGAGGTGACCCTCCTGCGGATTCTGTCAACCATGAGATCAAAATCCTTGATGCGAGGTCTGGTGAGCCCCATCGGGAGACCCAGATAATTAAAGGGGAACTTGCCCACTTTGCATCCAAAGATCCCAGCCAGAATATCGATGTCGGAATCCAGTAAGTTAATGGGGATAATAGCAGATTTAGCAAAGTTAATATTGAGACCGGTGGCCGCCGAATAGGACTGCAGAAGACATTTAATAGTGAAAATGTCGTTCTGACAACCTTTAATGAAGATGATAGTATCATCCGCATATTGAATCACAGGAAACTCCGACTGCCCCCCTAAGTCGATGGGAGAAGAAATGAGGCCAGTTTGATTTGCCTTGTTGAGAATGTACTGTAGCAGGTCAGCGGCAATAGCAAACAGCAAGGGGGAGATAGGATCGCCCTGTCTGACACCTCTTTTGCAGTGAAAAGAAGAACCAGGAACCCCATTAAGGAGAACCGAAGTGGAGGCCGAGCCCAGGATCTCCCGCATCCACATCAGCCAGGTGCTAGGAAAGCCCAGAGCAGAAAGCATGGAGATAATCGCGTTGTGTTCAATGGTGTCGAAAGCCTTGGCAAAGTCCAATTTAAGGATCACAATTTTTTCTTTAGAACGCTGACAAAGATGAATGTATTCGTAAGTCCAAGCGAGACAATCCTGAATAGATCTACCCTTGATGAAACCGTATTGGTTAATATGAACCAGATTGGACATGATGGATCAGTCAAAAGTTTGGTTGGTATTAGCACAACATTGGAGGTAGACTCTTCAAAAAGCTTGAGCTGTGCCAGTGTTATTTTCTGTTTAACCTGATTTGAACATTGCGAAGCACTCATGGTTTTCATCTGTAGGACCTCATGTTTGCTTTCACCAATAGAAAATCCACACGGTGGCATTGTGGGATGACTCCTTTTGACTTCAGCAACCTTCTCTGCGGCCTCTTTCAAGGCAGACATCGCCACATGGTAAATTTCTTCCGTGACTGACCCTTCTTTTGCAAATTTTATGGCCTCTTGACATAAATGGTTGTAAAGGACAGTGAGTGAATCTGTACAACTGCGTTGAATTCCCGTGCTATATCCTTCAATCTTCACTTCATCAGGATCAATATTCTTAGCAGCAAAATCAGCAACTTCTCCAGAAGTAATGTTCGATGTCCTAGGAACAGCTTTAGAAGATAACAACCAATGGTTATGCTCCTTCTCAAATTTAGAAACCATCCATTTTCCAGAGTTCATCTTTTTCACTACAATCATAGCTTTGCAACCAACTCTTGTTATTATTCTTGGGCGCTTCGTTTTCCCTTCATCTATCATCTCTTTCTTGGCTCGAACCTCACGGAACCCTTCCTTGGAACACACAATCTGGCGAGAAATGACTGAATTGTCACGCCTTGAACGGCAGTACCTGCTAATACGTGCACGAAAACCATTAAGCCTCGCATAGTTTATATAGAACAATTTTGCAGCTTCTTCAGATTCAAATTCCATACCGTCGAATGGCTCCTCAATAGGGTCCACCTCAATGGAATATGGCTTTTCCATCAGATCACAATCCTCATGGGCAGGCCTAGCATCAAGTTTTCTTGGTGGAACTGGTCCATGATTATGGTTCTTTACAAATTTGGTAACTACCCATTTGCCAGGAGCAAACTTTTTAATCATTATCATAGCCTTGCAACCAACTCTAGTACCCGCCCGTTCTTGCTGTTTTTGGTCAGCATGGAGGCCTTCACAAGCAAGAGTTTCATGAAATCCCTCTTTTGAGCATACAATACGACGAGAAATGATAGAATTATCACGTCTGGACAGAGTGTACCTGCTGATCCGAATTCGAAAACCAGCGTTTCTTGCATATGTGCTGTAGAGATCTTTTGCAGCATCTTCAGACTCAAATTCCATTCCTTCATAAGGCGTTAATTCTGTATCATCTTCCCATCCAATTAAATTTTCTGCTTCAGGACCATACGCTGCTGAAGTCTCCATATCAGTAAAGGCTCTGGGAAGTTCTGTTGAAGAATCATTTTGCTCATTGTCTGGTTTTGACTCACTAGCTGTTCCGATTACTGTACCTTCCATGACCACCATCCACCATCACATAACTATTTGGATTTGCTTAAACATCTCTTTTATAAAATTTTTGAAAGAACAATACAAATATACCAATCACCAAAGTAGCTTCTTAGTTACCCACAACACCCTCGCTGTGCTCACAGGTAGTTCAGACATGGTCCTACTCGAAAATTTGTTCCCATGATATGCAGAGAGAAGCACTGTAAAGCTGATCTAAATTTAGACAGTATGGGGCCAAGCAGCACTGTATCTTGCAAAGGGAAAAAAAAGGAAATGACTCAATAGATAAAAGCCCACAACTTTGTTTAAACACATCAAATTAACAGATGTAATTAGATAACTCAGGCAGTAAGCAAATAAGGTTAAGTGAATGGTATCCAGAAAGCCTATTTGAGGATTGCAAGAACAGAAAAACAGACTATTTTTATGAGGGTTATTGATTGCCACAAACTACATATTTCGGGGATTGTAACAAGGATACACTGGGAGTTAAAGTGCATCATGACTACTCTTAAGCCTTAAGAGCCCGCTTAGGATTTCAGAGAACTGTTCAACAAAACACAACTTGACGTGCACGTACTATTGCATAGGGAATTGTACCGCCTTTTGTGCTCTCAGAGTTCTAGCCCACAGTAAGCAATCTGTCCTAAAGATTGCATGAAGTTACTTTCTTTCTACCGTTCAAAATTCAAATTGCATGGTCATAACTCATAAACGTCAGTCACCGACATTACGAAAAGGGTTTGGGGATGCAAGGTTTCTGTTCAGTGGGTTCAGTTTAAGCGCCATGGTTCTAAGTTAAGGTTCAGTGGGTTCAGTTTAAGCGCCATGGTTCTAAGTTAAGGACCGTTTATGATTTTTGGGTTGTGCAGGTAACTTATAGGCAGAAAAGGCATCGTTAGTACTACTGCTGAGTTCATCAACGTCATCAACAAGAAACCGCACCAAGCAATTGTCTAATAACAGGAACCTTGCTCCGGTGCAACCCAAAATAGCACGCGATCCTCCGATCTCCAGTCCTAGATTCTTATCAACAAACATAGAATTGGTCAAACACTGAAGCTGTTCTAGTGATTGGGTCCATGCACGGCAACAAAGCAACTTCCATAAGTAGTCATGCATGCATGGAACGAAGACATCACGTGTGAAGCAAGAAAATAACGAACTTTAGCCCTAAAAATCAGCAAAATTAAGCAGTATCGATACGAAATGTATAAAGCAAGATGAAAAGAGAAGGTGAAAGAACTTTTTTTTTTGAGAGGAACCTGCCATGTACGTACCTGGACAGGTAGGATTCCCATGCTCTCAAATTCTCAATCCCCAAAGCAACGCAAGAACGTCAATAAGCCAAGAACCATCAGTTTGAACAGTTGCACCGGTAGCTAATTAACAGCAGGGTCGAGGCGGTCAAAATCGAATCCAGACGCGACGATCGACCAAATCCGCACGGAACGCCAAGCAGAACAGCCGCGGCAGCAACAGGGGGGAGCAGCAGTTCGGCGTGCAAAACCGCCGCCACAGTTCACCGTTACCGTCAAGGCAAGGCGATTACGGGTGGGATTAGCGGGGGTCGGAGCTGGGCTGGGGAGGAGGATTAAAGGAAGGAGACGATCGAGGCGGCAGCTGGGGAGGAGACGACGAGGGGGGATGAGGCCGGATCTCCGGAGAACGAAACGGACGGCGGACGATCGAGCGCGCGGGAGGGGCGGAGGGCGGGGATCTCGAGCGTGAGAGAGAAGGCGCGAGCGTCCGTGGTGCGCGTCTGCGTGTATCCGCCCAGGCAACGTATCCTGTTGCCAAAATATTTGGTGAAAGCGCAAGATGCATTTCATTAAGAAAAGTTTCAAAAAATTCTGAAAACAATCATGGATGTACATATCAGCTTACCCCATCTACATATAAAATTTCATGATCAAATTCATCCTATACTAGAAGTTACAAAAAAACAAACTTGATCATGAACAGGAACTATTCCTGCTTCATGATCAAGTTTGTCTTTTTTATTACTTAGCACAGGACGAATTTGATCATGAAATTTTATATGTAGATGGGGTAAGTTGATATGTACATCCATGATTTTTTTCAGAATTTTTGAAACTTTTTCTTAGTTGGTGTGCACCTGCTGCCACCAAATATTCATGCAACATGCGATACGCCACATCCGCCCAAGCCTCCAAGTGGATAAACGATCCGTGGCGAGGATGCTGACGTGGGGGAATCCGGGCCCACCTGCAGGGAGGCGTTTCGGGCTGTTCGCGCGGCGCGAGTGGATGACCGATCGATCGCGTTTCAATATTTTTTGGTTGGCTGCACGAGGGATGACCGATCGATCGCGTTTCAATATTTTTTGGTTGGCTGCACGAGGGGTGAAGCCTGTTTTCGATGCAATTGTATTCGTTGAGACAGTCTGTGGGAAAACGTAGATTTTGATCGTTTTCTATGGGCCTGGCTGGTGGAATGCAAGTTAAGGTGCATGCAAGGCATGGGAAGACACATAAACAGTCAACCAAACACATTCTTTCCATTCTTCTCACAACCTGACTCAACTCATGCACTCAACCAAACACCATCTCTCTGCATCTACACAACCTGACTCTCACCAGCCTGGCTGACTCGTATGAACCAGACTGAGATGAGAAGGTAACCACTAACCAAACAACCCCTTAATTCCGCCCTCCGATTTTCCATCTTGGGTTGGATGTGGGAAGTCTTGTTTGCAGATTCAACCCTGCAAATCCCTGGAGTTTCAGAAGGAGCCCCCCTGTACAGGCCAACAAGACTACTAGTCCAGTCTCACTAAGCATACTCCCTCCATTTAGAAATATAAGACATATTTTTAGTTTTGCATAAGATTATAGTTAAGGTGAAATTGTGAGAGAGATATAAGTAAAAATAACTTAAATACCTCCACTTAATTGTCTTGGAAGATGAGAGATAATAATTTGTACGTAGCGGTAACGAATAAATGCATGTAGTTGAAAGAGAACAAATAGAGCTATAGTAGGAAAAGTCTTGTTACATCTATATAGAAGTCTTATATCTTTGAAAAAGATCATTTATATTATAGGATTTATATTTCTAAACGGAGAGAATACATTACGGGATAATAAAATCCCATAGACGGCATGCTTGAGAAGTTGACAATGAATCTCTTGTGATGTTCTGTGGAAATTTAAAAGAAATGTATTCCATTTTTTCCCAACGTTGTGATAAAACGAAATATGCTTCTAGCACAAAAGGCCACTGCCAAATGATTAATTGTTACGCAAACGATTGGTTGGTTTTTACATTCATAATAATACCCGTTTATGCTTATAATTTGTTAAAACAAATTACTTATCACTGTTACATTAATTTATCGCTATATAAAGCATGGCTAGCCATTACTCATTACTTACATTATGTATTTCATAATTCATCTATATAGGCCTCCTTTAGGAGAGATTTCTTAGAATCTACTCCTACAATTAGAAACAGAATTTATACACAAAATCAGAAACTATCATTTACCTGATTCTCCCATAATCCATAATCTGCATGCTCATAATCTGTCCCAAAGAGAGCCATAATGTATATGCTTTTGTTCGATCTGTTGTTCCGAGATAAGGCATGTGCCTTGCCTTGATTCATCTGAGTGGCTTTGTTTGTATCAGTTTAGGTTCATTACCATATTGGTTTCAATCTAGAGTAGGAATCTACATGCCTTGCCTTGATTCATCTGAGTGGCTTTGAGTGCTACTCCTCTGTAAGTATTTGGCCGATTTCAGGAATACTAATTTTGGCGCTGACCTGATTAGTTTGAATCTGTAACTAATACTTGCTTAGTCCTGATTAGTTTACTCTGATTCTTGCGCAATCTTGTTTAAGTACCAGTGTAATCTGAACTGACAACTAAATTTGGCTTAGTTCATGGTACTAGTATGAATTAAACTGACATTAGAAATTGGTGATTGATTGTAGTCTGATAGCAGTGCTTGACTATTTAGTGACTCGGTCATTTCTGTTGGTCTGGAAGTTCTGTGCTTCGGTCAACAAAGAATTAATTCTGAACTGAGTATACTTCTTGACAGTAGATTCTTAATTGTGCATTTAAGGTGGTAAGAGTTCAAGGCCTAATTCATAGAATAAATTGTTAGCCAATTCGTGATTGTGGTAAAGATTCTAATCTTCACCCTAACCCTAAATCTGCGAGCACCATATTCATTTTCATGTCTTAAAAGGATTAATGATCAAAGTCTTGCTCTTAATCTCGCACCTTTTTCAACAATCCAGAAAACCGATTAAATAAAATATTTTTTAAACAATCTAGAGTAGGAATCTACATGCATGACAGTTATAGGCTCATGTCCCGTGCAACCTGAAACTAGCACCTTCTGTTTAGATGTTTATATTACAATTTATTTTATTAATTTACTAAAGCCGACCTTCCATTCCAAGTGATATATTGAGTAGGACTACTGGACCTTACTTTTCAGACCTCCTTCCTAATAAAGTCACTTTAAGTGAAATGGGGCTTTGTGGTAAAGTCAGTAAAGTAGCACTTCTTTCTCTAGGACTTGCATATTTACAAACAATCCAATAGTTACTTAGCCGGACCTCCCCTTCCAACAAATAAAGCTAGGACTTATCCGTAGGTGCTTTTCCATGAAACTACAAAAATAGAGCTTCACTTCTCTACATGAAATAAATAGCATCTTGATGACTTTCTGTTCATCTACCCTTCAAACCTCATTTAACTTTGTTGTCTTGCGATCCTTTAGCTTCTCTATCATTTAATTCTTTTTTCTATCTACCTTTTTGTTGATAATTTAAGATCTTTGTTTTCTTGATTGTAGTTGCTTCGTGGTGAAATATCTCCATTCTGCAGAGATACTCCACGAGACCTAAAACCAGGAACCTCTTGGTGAATGCAAACCGTGATCTCAAGATATGTGATTTTGGTCTTGCACGCACAAACAGAGTAAAGGCCGGTTTATGATGAATATGTTGTCACCATTGGTATAGAGCTCTGAGCTGCTCTCTCTTTGTGACAATTACGGCACTTCCATCGATGTTTGGTCTGCATTGGTGCATCTTTGATGAACCC